>CM042076.1:10483248-11683248 GCA_023509865.1 Trypoxylus dichotomus | reverse complement strand
TTTGTGTTTTGTAAGTTTTTTACTATTATGTATTTTATCTTCTTTGCATTATTATTTTCATTTAGAATATTATTTTATTTTCATTTTTATATTTATTTATTTTCATTCTTATATTTATTTATTTTGCTCTCTTATATCCAATTTTATTTTAATATGTATGTACATTAAGCATTGTATATGTATGCAAGTCAGCCATTCGCATTATGCTAGCTAAAACTGCCTAATTAGAAATCATTCACTGCAACGTCGACGGATATGTAATGGGAGTTTTCTTGAAATTTAAGGTACACAAGCATAGGCAGATCTCCCGCGCGACAGTCGAGGTATTAGCGATCGTGCACTCTCGGTTACCTTTCGTGCCTCGTCGTAACGTGTACAGTAACGTCGTCGTAACATTATTAGAGATTTCTAAGTTTTTCTAGTTTTGGCGGGAATCGTCGAGGACGTCGTCTATACATTTATTTCTGGCGGGAGTCATTTGGTACGTCGTCGGACCACACGTATAGATTTTTTTAATAAGTATAAATTCTCGATTTTCTATCATCGTACGTCGAGGCTACTGTGTCCATTGTCGTCTATACATATTTTTAGTCTTCAGTTAAGTTTGTGTCGGAAATTATTTTGGTGAGATTGTCGGCGCGCATGTATAGACCTCCTCTACAAGTACGATCACTCCGCTTCTTGCTGACGGTCGTTGCGGCCGCAGCGCCCGTTGTCTTTTGTACGTTTGTTCGGTCCTTGTCGTATCGGGACTTAGAAATTTTTCATTTAGTTGCTCGTCGTAGCGGACGAGTGTCACGGACCAGTTTTCTTATGTAATGTCGGCATCATCGCTCCGTTTTACTTTGTCGGTGTGCAGTTCGCACATTTGCTGGTTACTGGATTTTTCCCTTCTTTGGGGCGCAGTAGAGTAGAGAGCTAAAGATTGCACATAGCGTAATATTTCAAACGAGAACGCCTGGGTAGCTGTGACCTTACTTTTGTATTGAGATCGGCTATTATCGCTACTGTCGCCCTCGACCAGGCGTTCAAGCTCTAAGAGATAGGGTGGGTTCCCCTATAAATGTGAATATAACAAACGTATTTGGTCAAGTACAAATACATGCCAATAATACAGGGCCAAGTCCCTTAGGCAAATTTAAAACAAGGAAAGTATATTAGGCTCCCGGAAAGGGACATATAAATAAGCATAGCACCGAGGTGCGCTTATAAATTTAAGAAATAAATAGGGTTGGCTCCTATAAAAGGTAGTGGTGCATGCAAACAGATAGAGGCATTAGTACATGCCTCTAACAAAGCTTCAGCGGAAGCATATAAGAGTTTAACCTTTTAAACAGAATTAAGACATTGCTTTGCAACGTACATGCTGAGGCATTACTTAATGTTGCTACCAATGAAAATACATATACAAATGCTAATGTACATTACATGTATAAGAGAGCTCGAATAACTGCAATTATTGCAAATATATATATCTTACGTACATCGTACATGTACATAGGCAAGATTGGAAATCGTGTAACCATTTCATTTTTAAATATATTTTTTTGCGCATGCGCATTGAGTTTCACTGTACAACCTTTCATATAGTAAATAAGCGAACATACTCTACAAGTAAGTATTGGTCAAGTAATTTAGGAAATTACGAGCAGGCTACAGCGGCGTTGTTCTTCAAACCAGGAGAACGTAACAACATTTTTAGAAGGACGATTCTTAGGTTACCATTATTGCCTTCAAGAAGTGGTAAGACAACTTGCAAATGCGTCGCGAATACATTAAAATTGTATGAAATGATCACGATACATTATTTACCTGACTGAAAAGTCCCAAAACCAAAAGCAAAAGGTTACTAAATTAATGTCTAGTAAATGTGGTGTAACAAGCAAACTATTTTGTCAAGTATAAAGTTCTATAGGTATAAAATTGAAGCAACTTCTTCCCCTTTACATTAGTTCATTGCTTTAAAAGCAAATTCTTTTACCCTCTTTTCATTCTAGCAAATGCAGCACAACGCCAGAGATATTATAAAATAGTAGGTGAACATGTTCCAAGTCAAATTATATCTCCTGCTTCTCTCTTTTCGTATTTCTTTTTGTTCCCTCCACGTCCACATAAAGCATTTATCGATTCAACGAGACACGGTTGAAAAACTTAATCCATTTTACAAAAACTGTTACGAAGGTAGATTCCTCTGTTTCCTAATACGCCAAATGCGCCAACTGGATGATACCACAAAAGAATTGGAAAAAATTCGCCGCCCGAAAAAGGACGTAAAAAGTCGGATTAGGGATTACCAACCTTTTTTATTCCGACTTTCACGGCACGTACCCTGGGTCACCCTCGACTCTCAATTTTACATCCTCCGCTCAAAGAAAGATTAAAATTATAGTTGAACGCGCGTACAAATCAATATATGCACGAATGCGTGTCTTGCGATATAAAGGTACCTGACACGTACGCTGGAATTGCTTAAGACACATCGTAAAGACGATGCCTTCGTCGCAATCTAATTTAATAAGGTTCATGAGGCATGGAGAGGCATTGAGTGAGCGAGCGTCAAGGTCCCCTGCGGGAGATGAAAATCTCTTCAGACAGATGTCTCGGTTGTGATTATCCGATGCTGGAGTAGAATGGAAAAAGGCGAGTCAATTGCTGGGTTTCATCTGTTCTACAGTGGCGGCGTAAAATGGTTTTGAAATACTAAAAATTTAATTTTAATAGTTTAGAAATGTATCTGCACTATTGAAAAGAATGGGGATAAAAAGATTTGAGAGTTTCCAGTATTAATTTAGTTCTATTATTTCCGTTAAAGAATATAGATTATTTCAGTTTTTCTTTCTTGAAATCTAGTGCAGCATTCACAGCTTCCAACGTATATGCTTAAAGTATATACCATTTCGATTTTATTTTATATTACACATTGCGAACGTTGTAATATGAATAATATGTTAGAAGCTATTTTACAAGGATTTTAGAAATTATTAATTATAAAAAGTGTTCAAATAAATTTCACGTCTAGTAGCCTATTCCAATAAAAACTGTCGTAACTTGTACTATCTTCAGTTACATTAGTTGTGAATTTGAGTATTCGTTCAGATGGATAGTTGACAGGAACTTTTATTGTAATTTAATATTGATTTAAAATATTTTTAGTATACAGCACAAATCATTCATGGTTGAATCTTATGCTTACTTGTTTGTTGCAAATGAACATATTTCATTCAGTTGAAAATTTTAATTTTATAATTTTGATATTTGTCATCTCTAGAAACCGGATTAGCAAAGTGCATATATCTTATTTTATTTATTTATTATATTTATTATATATTATGAACTGTGTTTTAGATAGTTACTGAAACTCTTAATACGAATTTTGTTTGGTATAAGCTATTTGAATGACATGAGTCTAGAGACCGGATTATATGCAAAGTGGATATATTTTATTTTATTTATTTATTATATTTTACGTCTATATGTAGATGTATGACACTGATTAAAGTTAATTAGCGTCTATTAACTTTAATCAGTGTAAGACATCTACAAATAGACGTAAAATATAATAAATAAATAAAAAAGATATATCCACTTTGCATATAATCCGGTCTCTAGACTCATGTCATTCAAATAGCTTATACCAAACAAAATTCGTATTAAGAGTTTTAGTAACTATCTAAAACACAGTTCAAAGTTTCAAAAACTACTTTGAGGTAAAATTTATTTGGACGCATGTTATTTAAATCTAATAATAGGCAGTGGATTCTTATTCTAATTAACTCCCAATATTCATTTAGTTTTTATTGAATAATAATAATAATCTCAAAACCGTGTATACTGCTGAAAAATACAAATGCACATGCCTAAAGCAAGTCACGAAGAAAAGAAACGTATTAAGAAAGAGAGTAATCATGGAGCTTGTAGGATATAAATTACTTTTTCACTGTCGACTAAAGATTCACTTACGATATTCTAAAAATTATTTGAAGAATTAAGAATTTACTGCATTTGGTTAACCATTTTCAAAAATGAAATCGCCAAACAGGAAATGCAGTAGAAAAAAACGTGCTTTGATAGAGAAAAAATGAGTTTCATATTTGGCATTAAAGTAGCTACATATATTAAAAACAAATGTCAGGTCTTAGTTATCAGTGAAAAAAATATTTGTTAGCCAGTGTTACTGTCTAAATTCTCGTAAATACAGCGAGGGTGGTATGACTGACAACCCTGTAACATTATACATATGTATATTAAGCCATCAAGTATGCTTGTTGTGTAGCCTAACGACAAAGCAAATAAACATAGTAAACGTTGAATGTGTAAACGCCCTAGTAACAATGGTGATTAGAATAATAAGTTCGTCAAATTAATTCAAATATATAAATTTGTCTCAGTAAGATGATCGAAAATAAATCTCTTTTATGAGAAGTACAGCACACCTCCAATGTCGACACAGGAAGTCTATTTTCAGTTTTTAGGTACGTCATTGTCTTGTCGTATAAGTCAAAACAATCTATTCATTTGACGATCTTTCTTAAATAGTGTTGCTGAAAAAGGAAGCAAGATTTGCGGTTGTCTCACAGACAAAGATCTACTTGGTTTGATTTTATTAGAGTGACAGACAGGGATAGTGGTATATACTACCGCATTGTTCAAGTTACGTGAACTGTTTATCTTGTAATAATAATTGGAATATAAACATTCACACTAAGTGTGATTTATTAAATATAGAAATTCGACCCAAATCTTCTTTAATCCTTTACATATTGGTCTATATTTGTTATTTAAAATTCCTAACCTATTTCAGGTTATACATATGTTAGATATTCAAATAAATATATTTTTTTTATTAAATAGTTGCTGCAACACATTAATAAATCAAAAGATAATTAATTCTGTTAAAATAAAATAATTTTGCGCTGGAATAAATTGAATTTATTTTCAAATTAACTGTTTATACAGTATTTGACCCAGATGTATCGACTTGTTTCATACGGGTAAAAATCAATGAGGTAGGTAAAAAAAAGTGAAAATGGACGAAGTGCGTTTTGGTAGATTTTCGGAATACCTGTAAGATCTAGGAAGATTAAAAGAGCAGTGTGGATATGACTAAGGAATTCATGCAAAATTCTAATAAACAAACCTCATAAAATTCTGAGCATCAAGTATTATTTCAAAGTTTCTTAGCTAGTCGAGGATGGTGATAGGAATTTGTTTATACAGCATGAAAAAGCGAAGTGTAAGTTCTCTAGTTGAGTGTAGGCTTTCACGACCGTAGTCTATAGTAGAAATGTTTTCGGGTTTTGTTGTGAATTCACTGTTTTATACGACGTTTCGCTGATCATGCTGTCAGCTTTTTCAGAAGGTTTCTAAAGACTGAGCGAGGGACTAAAGTCTTTAGAAATCTTCTGAAGAAGCTGACAGCATGATCGGCGAAACGTCAAGTGAAACAGTGAATACACGACAAAACACGAAAAACGTTTCTACTATGTAAATTCTCTAGCTTTTCAGTTCCTTTAAAAAAACATAACTTCAACATTTCAAACCAAATACTACCTCAGATTCTTCAATTAATAATGTAATAATTTTATTGACGCGATACGGACTTTTTATTTTACTATTTTTCGATAAGTGGCCTAAAACTTATGAACGGTTGTGTATCTGTACGTATTCATTATACCCCACGTCTGTGTATTTAGTGAGTACCTCTGAGATCAATTTATACATGTATACACGACATAAAAGGAAGAACATAAGATGCTGATCCCGCCTCTAAATCCATAAAGGACGAATATAAAGGGTTAGAGATTGAAGGAAGAGCATCAGGTAAAGATTAAATCGACCATAATATCACAATATCTCCCAGACGCATTCGCCTAGATCCTATGACCCTTCCCGTATCTCCCCTCGTCTATCGCTTTATTAAATTATCGTGTTCCTAACGGCGACGTATAGATCGCGAACATTTGGTTCCAGAGGCACTGATCCGATGCCCCGATAACAAGAGTAACAATACGAAATCGTTAATTATTATTTACCAAACGGTTTCCCTAGTATGTTGATACAATACGTGTTTCGTTGTTCGAGCATTATCTACTTCCAGACGTGGACGTCCTGTTCGAATAAAATGAAAACTCACCAACATTCTCAGAAAAGATCGTAAAAGTTCGTAGCTCGGACTAGATTTACCTTCTAAATCTGATGGAATACCTCGCCTATTATTTGCGATATCGATCAAACTTGAGAGAAGCAATTTCGCAGAGTAAATACCAGCATTTGTATTATATATCAAACTGTGTTTATTTTAAACTAGTCTATTCTTCTTGGACGCTTTGAATGTGTAGCGATACAAAGTTCGCGTGGATATACGTCTCTTATCGTGATTACTATCGGAAATTCTATAGAATGAAATACAGTATTTGTGCTTTTGTGAACAGATATTTTAGCGACAGCCATCAATTTGGACGTAGCTTAATAAAAGGTTAATTCGCAAATTAGGCAGTAAAGTAGAGGATGGCATGTGAATTGGAATCGCAAATTAGGGATGCTAGAATTTGACACATACGCATTTAAAGCGTGCAGCTAGGGGACATATGTACATGGATATACGACAATTGAACGCGTGCTGATATATTGTAATGACATTTGATAACCACCCTGGGACTATTTTGTTTAATTCTTTCATTAACGCACAAGTTATAGATATTATAATTTCGCGATCTTATTCAAATTATTACATTACATTATTTGTTACAGAATTTATTATTGCAGGTGAAGAACACACATTTTGACTTATTAACAGCAACGAAAGTGGTAATTGTAATGAACCATAAATAATGTACAATCATTAGCAGCATTAGTGAACAGGTATTACTCAAATATGAGTTTGAGAAGGCTAGCAGTTTTGTCTCAAAGTACATGTAAAAATCGTCCCAGACTTACTGCAGCTACAATAAATAGACTTGTACAAAAATAATGAATTCATTGTTTTTAACCATAATAAAAGGGTAGACCAAAATATGTTATTATTGACGTGAAAAGAGATGAAATTCTACAAAAAGATCGATAACAATAACATGTCCTCCTCAAAAGCTTAGGCACAAGCAGGAGGCAATGCGAATGATGAAGGAAAAAGAACCCAGTCTTGCGGAATCGTGTTGGATGAGCTTAATAATGATGACTTTACTACACAGAACTTTTTTACAGATGAAGCAACATTTTCTTTAGATAATGAAGTTAGTTCATAGAACCGGAGTAGATAAAATCTGTAAAAATTCCGCAAGAACTCAGCGGTCACAAGAAGTCAATGCATGGGCTGGGTTGATTGGAGGCCATATAGTGGGACTGTCTTTTAATCTCTCTTAGACTATTGCAGGAGAAAGATATCTACAATTGGTTGAATGCAGAGTTCTGTCGGCCTTCGACGCCATAAATATTGACGGTGAAGTTTGGTATCTGCGTCATGGCGTCCTGGCGCAAAATTTCGGATAATACATACGTTTCTAAACCAAAGATTATCCGTAGATAGGATGTGGAGCAGAAATAGTTGGATCTGCAAGATCACCCGACTTGTCTCCAAACGATTGCACAAACTGTAGGTCATATTGATCAATTAAAATATAGAATGCTGTAAGATAAATAATCGCAGTTTATATACGTACGTAATACAGTAAACAAATAAGTACTCACTTGCCGTCAATGGCGACGTTTTTAAAAATTTCTTAAATTAAGTTTTAATTCTGCTGCATTACCGTAAATTTATTTCTTCTACGTATATAATTAATTTCATGCATTTGAAATCGATTCACTACTACTGTGTATTAATTATTTAAATTGAAATTTCTACTCACTTTTTTTCATATTGTAATGAATTTTCTCGAACGAATGTTTTGCTGAAGTCACCTATTTGCGTTGCTTGCATTAAGTTCAGTCTCCTTTGCTCACAGTGTTATATCTTTCACGATTCTGTAGAGACACTAGAAATGGTAGGTACGCTTCACTTTTGTTATTTTTTGTATTGATTATTTTTTATTTATATATTTGTCCTATAATTCAATATAAGTCTGTTGGGCAATAATGCTTATTATTACTATTAAATGGGATCAGAAGAAAGTGTCCAGTGTGAAAGTTGAGTGGAAGGTGAGACTTATACATATAACACTCATATACAAACAAATAAGATAAAGGAAGCTCTATAAACTTCAACGCGATCTTTTAAAGGTGTCTTCAACACAATCAAGCCAAGACAAATAATGAGTGAGCAGCGTACACCAAGGTGATATCATATTTTCAATCTTATTTTAGCAAAGGTTAGAATGTGTGTTGATCAAAGAAGATCATATAATCGCGAATGATACGCATGAGACGGAATGAGTTTTATAAAACGGTGACCAGATCAAGGAAGCATACTGAGATGTTGAGATAATATTCCTAATGTGTCCATTGAAAGTAAGTTTGTAGTCGAATGTCGCTTCTAAGTCCCTTATAGTATCACAGCGATTCAGTGTAATGTTATTAGCTCGACATTGATGATTTATTAACGTTGTTTAACGTGAAAATGAAACAATGTTAATGACATATTAACATCCAGATCGTTGTCAATACACTACAAGTAAAGAAGGTCTAGCTGACTTTGTAGATACTTGTAGTCTACGCTGGTGCCTACTCTTGAAAATAATTTTAAATCATTAGCAAATAATGTAATAATAATTTGCCGCAATCTAGAATTGGAGTGAGATCATTTATAAAAATTAGAAGAAATAATGGACCCAAATTACTACCCTGCTGCACTCCAGATGTAGGAGAGAAATGACGTGAACAATGGCTCTTATAGCCAACAAATTGTATTCTATTAGAGAGGTAGGATCTAAAAAGTAATTGTAATAAAAGAAAAAAGCCAACAGCGTCAAGTTTCATCAAAAGCCTGGTATGATTTAGGCGATCAGAAACTTTCGAAAAGTCTGTACACATGACGTCAGGCTGCTCGCCATCTAAACTCTCCAAAGAAGAGTAAGAACTGCATAATAACAGCAAGATTAGATACTACAGAGTGCTTGGTCGTAAAACCATGCTGATGCTTGTATAAGAAGGGTCGGAATAAGGGGTAATTGCTGGCATACAAGCGGATCTCGAAGACTTTAGCAAAGTTATTAATAATTGAGATAGACCGATAAAGATAAAGAACCTACTAAGATTTATTAAAAGCTTTGCATTACTTTTACCGTATTAAAGGCACTGTTGCAATAGATCTTTTAAGTCGCAATGACTACATATATAGGTACCTAAACCCGATCCAATATTAATATTAAACTATTAGAATAGGCAGGGCAAATAAAGAGAAGACATGCAATAGATATGCTGAGGAACGTAACAACGTATTCCAGGAGTAGAAATGGGTTAAGAAGGAGATAGCATGATGAAATTGGGAAGAACACAAGAGTAATGGGAATAATGGTCTGGAAAGCAGAATATAGAGATAGGAAATGAAAGAAATAAAATAGGCACCCAAAAGGAATAAACAGTTGCACAACTATAAAAAAAACCCAGTATAATTCACCTCAGTAAAAGGACAATAAAACGCATAATGTTAGCCAAAATCTTTAGCATTAACAGGCAGTCCCATGGTGATGGACACGAAACAAATTGTATCCAAAAATACTTCAAACTTTCGCGAAACAATTTATCCGAACGACTCGAGAATAGCATTTCAAAATTATAACTGCTCGTAAAGTAAAGACGAAGCAATCATTTACGAAACCTTGTTTATAAGAATGAAAATTTCTTGGAAGCAGACAACGATCATATTTCGTTTGCGAGAGACGAACGGACGATTCTAAAATTTCTATCGTCCACCGAAAGTCGCGACTACGGTAAAACATCTCGAAACTTACTTAAATGGTTCAGAACGGGGACATCTGTTGTTGCGGCGGTCTGAATAAAAACTTGTCCGACATAAATCGCGAAACTTATCATCCGAAAGCGGATCGTAAAAAACTTTTCCACTGTCTCACTTTAAATTCCGGAAATTTCGAGTATTTATGCCAAAACATGTGGAGAATGGGCGGAGTGGTCGACCTATTTTATGGCGGACGAGGTAGGAGGTTCATCGTTAAATTTTTCGATATTTACGAAAAAGTTTTCCAACGCTTAGCGCTATGACCTTTCTTCTTGAGTTCGTTTTTCTCGTTTGGTGGTTTATTCTATTGATTTTTCTTATGCCAATGAAGAGAAAATAATCAGAAAAGCAGTACAATTGTTTAAGTTCAAAAAAAGTGTTTTATTTCATACGCGTCAACGTTGGCTTTGGGATTAACTTTTTTTAATTTTTTTACTTTATTCATAGCTTTCGTAATAACGAAAAACTTAAGATAGATAATGTAATACAAAGATAACACTCTCGACAATAAAATTTTCCTATTTTTTATTGCGCTGCGAAACGTATATCTGCCAGATCGTTCTTCTTTTTCTCAGCTTCCTATTCCCTTGATTGGACGATTGTGACCATGTGTCGGAAGTGTCGTCATCGGTACAAATTTCTAACACTCTGTTCCCCAAAGATCTTGACAATTGTATCTTAGATGTACATTCCCGAATATGTGGGTGAATAAGCTTATGCAATGAAGTTTGCAAGAGCTGGCGTTCCCGCATGTTGACATTCAAATTAGAACTAACAACTATTAATGAACTACGAGTGTTGCTATTTCAGGTGTTGCTAGGCGCCATCTGACATATACATTGTAAACTTTGACACTATTTGCCTGTATACATACTCAGAATGTTTTGTCATGCGGATGCTATTTTTGGTGATTAGTGACTTGGAAATTCCATCTCAGTCAAAAAATGGAATTAAATTCATGAGAATTTTGGTGCGATGATTTACTATAACTTTCGACGTGGATTATCTCAACAACCCTGCATCGATCAACTCACTTCAGCTTTTGGCGATATCTAAAACCACTACATATCACTAATTTAGTGAATTCAATCGGGACTGTTGTTCACTCACCGACGAATTTAAGAAACGTCGTCCAAAATTGATTGTTGTGCCAGATAACATCGATGCTATGCGTGAAGTAATAAAGCAAAATCATCATGTGGATTGTGGCATCTCTGGGTATTAGCATGACAAGCATACACAAGATTTTAGACGAACATTTAGCCGTGAAAAAAAAATTGTGGGCGTTGAATTCCGCATAATTTGATAATCGCTCAAGAAGAGGCTCGTATCGATTGGGCCAAAGAAATGCTCAAAAAGTACAACCGTGGTGTGCGAACAGCCGTGTATAATATTTGCACAGGTGGCGAATCTTGAATCTAGGCGTATGAGATCAAAAGTAAACAAATATCCATCGTATTGGTCTTCCAAGATGAACCAATCCCAACAAAACTTGTTCGCACCAGAAGCACCTCGAAGTAAATGGTCGCTTGTTGTTTTGGCATGAATGGTTATGGGGTTATAGTGCCACTAGAGATTCGCAGAACGGTCAATTCTGAATGGTATACAACCATTTGTTTGCCAGAAGTCTTTGAAGAAGTGAGAAGAAACAACCAGCGACGTAGGACCATTCTTCACCATGACAACATGAGCCCTCACACATCGACCCAAACAACTCAATATTGAACTCGTCAAAACATCGAATTCCGACATGCAGTCCTGATTTGGCACCCTGCGATTTCTTTTTATTTCCGTCCGTGAAGAATAAACTATGTGGTCAACAATTTCCGACACCAGAGGAAACATTTGATGCGTTTAAAATGCATGTTTTGGAGATACCTCCATCGGAATGGAAGAAATGCTACAAAAATTGGTATAGTAAAGTGTATCATCACCGACAATATTTTGGAAAACAGATTTTAGTATTCCGGATACATAAATAGCAACCTTCGCGTGCTAGCGTATCTTGCAAGTCTTAGTGTTTGCCTTCAATTCTACTCAATCTTTCTATCCTTTAAGGAAAGATTCTGTCGATCAGAACTATCACTTTCGAACTCTCCATTTGTATGATCTTTATACTCTGAAATAATTAAATAATGTCTATTACTAATTGATGCAGGCCTGTAATTCCAAACTTTGCCGTCCCCCAATAGTCAGCTCATCAAATTAATACTTTGTACGGCTGCTTTGCTCGGACCAATTTCATGTTCAATTCCCTGATACGTAGAATTTGCTCTCATTTTAATAATTATAGTTCTTGTTTTGACGTTTACGCTTCCTCATTAGGATTATTTGTAAACTTACTCCTTTGAAGTTTCTATGCCATATCTCCTTTGATATCAGTTGAATTGGGCTGAATTCAGTACAATATAGAGTTATATCTTTCTTATCTATTTATAAACCTTAAAGACATTTTAGTTACCACAGAAGGGAGGGAGAAATCATATTCTGTGGCAACAAATCACCCCGTATGTCGGAGCGACTAAGTGCTACACCTGGTTTCTCTTTGAAAAGATATTAGAAACGTTTTATGGTTATTAGTCACCCCACAGAATTCAAATGTACAGATTTATTATGTTGGAAAAAACGGGTATAAACAAAGCTAAAGATGAAAACGGGATCCATGTTTTATATTTGAAACCATTATACCATTATAAACTTGTAAACCGTCAACATAATTAAAATTTTTAATAACAAAACGCCAGAAGGTTACCAATACAATCCTAAAAAAATAAGAAACAAAAAAAATCTAAAGTTGGTGGGAAGACCTTTCCTTTAAAAAATCTGCTCTAAACATTGAGCCAAACTCAAGTTAAGAGAAAGCTAACTAAAAAGAAACTACGTATGTACAACTGTCTTAAACTTCACTGTACGGAGTTTAGGAACTTTTTAAAAAATCTAATTAGAAAATGGGAAATAAAGGGATTAGTAGTCCATTTGAAACTTGTAGCTGCTCATTTCAGTCGGCGGCACAATTTTCTTTCTAATTTATTGCTCTTTGTGCCAAAGAATATCCGAAGGCTCAGGGCACAGAATTTTCCTCTCTTTCTCATACGGGATACACTGGCTTCCCTGTTGATATTAAAGTTAGTGAACATTAAACTTGGATAACATTTACCACGATATTCCATGACGCCGAGTGATCCTATAGGTACTTAGTCACCCCGGTTGACGCTATGTATGCCATCTTTTGCGGAGAATAAATATATTATTATTATTAAACTGCAACCGTTATTTTCCGGCAGTTTCTTTCAGTGCAAAATAAAGTGCAAATACAGTTCTGTACTTTCTTAAAACTATTGAAACTCCACTTCTGCGGCGTGCTTGATTTTGTTTTCAATATTTAAGGTTCTCCTCTAAGAATTTATAATTGCTTATATCACTGATGGTGTAAGAGATGAAAGATGAGAGATCTTAAACCAGTCACTGTTCTCATCCAAATATTTAAGGTTCAGCATTCCTTTTCCGGGTTTAATAGTCTTGTTTCTTCTTCTTGTTTTTCTGTTTCTCCCTCCAGCTCCGTGTTAATTATTCACTGTCGCCTAGAGATCTTAATCGCGAAACTTAATCAACGACTGAAACCTAGAGAGAATCCGCAATTTTAATAATTCACGACCTTTATGCCTCGCCTTTGCAATGAAACGGCGAAATTTCCATCGTTTCTAGTTCGCGTAACTTGAAAAGACGAAACGGAATAGAAAAAGGCGCAGATCACGCTCAGAAAGGGAAGCACTGTCATAAATTACCGTCACCCGTCATCTCTCGGCGACGAATTTTAACTTCAACAAAGGGTTTTCCGCCGAAAAATAAAGACCGTACGCGTTCATGTACTTTACTTAGATATACTTACCGTTAAAATTGAGACAAATAGGTTTGCTTTTACGTGGTGCTTACTTAGACGAGTGAAGAAAGAGGGGGAATCTTACATATCTTTATTAAATATAACGAGAATAAATACGGTCGGTGAAATTTCTATAATCTCACGTAAATTGTTGAATAGAACATTATTTATTTTAATATCACGGGCTGAATTAAAGTTAGTACGGAACTGCAAACAGACTACAAATGCAGGAGAAAATAGTATTAAAAAATTTGTTGTCCTTTTTACAAGAAATATCAGGTAACCAAGTAAGTTTGTGCGGTTTTTGTACACAGTACAGTGCCTTGAATATTTTTAAGTTGTTGATCGATAGCACTTGTTTGTTATCTGTTATCTACTTTAACATGAATTCCTCTTTTGTCAGATAACACATGGGCTGAAAAGTCCCGGGCCTAACAAAGAAAACACGGTTTCTTTGGTTCAAAATTAGCCTTATTTATCAACGTAATCTCCATCAAGAGCAACGCAATCATTCCAGCGCCGCTCTAACATTTCAATAACACTTTTGTAGAACGATTTATCTTTTGCCTCAAAATAGGCCTCAGTTTCAGCAATAACCTCTTCATTCGTGCAAAATTTTTTACCGGCGAGCATTTTTTTGAGGTCTGCGAACAGCCAGTAGTCGCAGGGAGCCAAATCTGGCGAATACGGTAGATGTGGGAGCAATTCGAAGTTCAATTCATGTAGTTTTGCCATTGTTTTGATTGACTTGTGACACGGTGCGTTGTCTTGATGACATAATTTTTTTTCTTTGCCATATGCGGTCGTTTATTTTCAATTTCGGCCATCAAACGCTCCAATAACGCTATATAATATTCACTGTTGATGGTATTTCCTTTCTCAAGATAGTCGATGAATATTACACCACGCACATCCCAAAATACCGAGGCCGTAACCTTTCCAGCCGATTGTTGTGCTTTCGGGCGCTTTGGACGAGGTTCACCAGTTGCTATCCACTCAGATGACGATCGTTTTGATTCCGGAGTGAAGTGATGGATCCATGTTTCATCCAATGTCGCATATCGACGCAAAAATTCCGGTCTGTTACGTTTAAACATGGCCAAACACTGCTCAGAATCATCAACACGTTCTTGTTTTTGGTCAACAGTGAGCAAACGCGGCACCCACTTTGAACAGAGCTTTCTCATAGTCAAATGCTCATGCAATATAAAGCCAATAAGTTCTTTTGATATCTTTACGATGTCAGCTAACTCACGCAACTTTCCTTTTCGATCATTCAAAACGATTTTGTGGATTTTTTTTATGTTTTCTGGTGTTACCCCCTCATTTGGACGTCCACTGCGTTCTGCATCATCGGTGTCTCTACGACCACGTTTGAAGTCAGCAAACCAACGTTTTATTGTTGTTTCTGATGGAGCGGAGTCCCCATAACACTTTTCAAGCCATTGCTTCGCTTGAACGGTATTTTTTTCCCATCAAGAAGTAGTGTAAAATTAAAACACGCAATTGTTTTTGATCCATTGTTTTGAAAATAACAAAAGTAGCGTGACTCTTAGCACAATAACTCACAAACTAATGAATAGAATATCATGAAATTTCAACAGCTGTCTTTTGAAGGTTAGTACTAACTGAGAGAAAGGTGACTGCAATAAAACTAGCGTCATCTATGTGTTATGCCCGGGACTTTTCAGTCCATGTTATATATGCATATTTAGTGACAATTGTCTAATTCCTAATTTGAATGGTTATTGAGGATGTTTACTGTATGAGCACAAACTTGTTACGAAAGGTGCAGTGACCGCGCGTAATATATGTACCGCATTCGAAGATGATGCTGTTAGTGATCGAACAGCACAAAAATTATTCAAGAAATTTTCTTTGAGGGATCTCAGCTTGACCGATGAAACACGTTCTAGAAGACCGAATCTCATTAATAACGAGGACCTTAAGCAGATTGTGGAGACAAATTCCATCCAGTACAACCTGCCTAGAGCTTGCAGAATGGTTCAATTACGAGTGACGTAATCATTCGTTTGCACCTCCATCAGCTAGGAAATACGTGGAGCTTAAGCAAATGGGTGCCACATGAATTGTCAAATGTTAAATTAAGTCGTCTTACCATTTGTTCGACAAACATTTTACTCAACGATAATGCATCATTTCTTGATCAGTTGTTAACCTATGAGGAAAAGTAGATATTACATTCAAATTCTAAGTGTTCGCTTACTGATTCGATACCACACACTCCCAAGACTTCCTTGTACCCAAATAAGATTTTATTGTTTGGTAGACAGCACACGGCACACTGTAAGTTTTTCGAAAGGGGTCAAATCATCACTGCGAATTTGTACTGTGAAAGGCTTCAACGAATATTAGCTTTCTTTAGTCGATCAGAAGAAAGTGGTATTCTTATAGGACAACGCCAGACCGCATGCTACAAGATTGACCCGGAACAAAATTTCTGAACTTGGTTAGGAAACGTTGCCATACCCTGCATGTTCTCTTGAGACTTCGCTAAGTGATTACTACCGTTTCTTTGGCTCTTGACAACTGTATGAGGCATGGACAATTTGAAACTCGCAATCCGTCAATTTTTTTATTCAATCCTGAATCCTTAGAGTTCAATAAAAACGGCATACAAAAGTTGCTGCAAAAGACCATTGTGTGTGTTGTTCATTATTTCGATGAATAATGGTGTTGTAATACCCTCCATTTCACGGTTGAGGGTGTAATTAATGAATAAGGTTAGAAGTGCGCAGATTTCAATGTAGGATTTAAAAAGAAACACTAAAAAATAATCTAAAACCAAACTTATATTAATATCTAGAATATAGGAAAAAGGAAAGATGTTAATGGCTATTGACATTAAATTGTCTTGGATACTGTGAGATTTTCGCCGTTTCCTTTCCTTGTTCCTATATTTTGATATGAACTCACACCGAGTCAACAACATTTCTTTAACATCTAGAATTTGTTGTGAAACACAACAATAAAAACTGTGGTACAACTCAAACAAACAATAAAATTAAACAATACAAAAAGAAATAAATAAATAACGTTAATCAAAATGGACTAACCCCGATCATCGCTTCTGGGGATTATTCTCTTACACTATTACCAATAAGAAAAGGAAAGATAGAAAAGAATATCTTGAAAGTTTCCGCACAATTATCGGTAACAACTAACTGTAGAAAACGAACATCAAGGTTTTCTTAAACTTTCGCCTTCGGTTTTTCCCTACTCTTAGAAATTACATAAAATCGTTGACCGGCATAATATTGCATAGTTAGTGCCTATCGAGGAATGCATCATTGACAGTTTTAATAAAATTACAATTTCCTTACAATTATCCAACACAAATTTCTGAAAAAATATCGGTCTCGGAGGGACTCGAACGCACAATCTTTACATTTTCGGCGTACTGTGCTACCATTACACCACGATTCTAATCTCGATCTCATTGATCGAAGCATTGTGCATGCACCGGAAACCTAAACTAGCGTCTACTGCACAAATACACAGCTATAGGTTCTATTCGATTGTTTACTATAACTCTCGGCAAAGCTATGCAAATTTTGTTAACTGTACCATTAGAAAAACACGAACAGGAAGTGGTAAATTTTAATGTTTACGTTGCATAAAAGTGAATGATTGTATGAATTAATGTGTTACATATAGAGAAATTGAAAAATTAAATTTATATAGGTATTACTTATTACAGTGTATTATTATTTCTTAATAAATATATGTTTTACCATAAAAAGCCACTCGCACTTATTTCGTTACCGGGCAGTAACAATAATTTAAAGTAAGAGTAAGTAAGGAAGCTTCAATGAGTCAATTAATTTAAGGTCAAGCAAGAATTTTACAACTATACCTACACTTAATGATGGGTGTTGGAACCTTAATTATGACCGGCAATATGTAAATACTTAAAAACTTCAAAGAAACATTTTCCCTAAGATGATGTCCGAATATCCTACAGTCTTTTATTCCCAATCAAGCATGAAACATCATGGGCCTTTTTTGTATAGCCATCTGTATTAATTTCAATACTTCGTTGTTTATTTACTAACAGCTGAATTAAAATAAAATACCACTTGAGTCGAAAATATATTTTCCGACAAATATGTGTCTTCAAAATTGGCCAAAATTTCTGCACTTTACGCAGCAAAAGTTCTATTTTTCACTTTTAATATCACAATGGATTATATTGTTATGTAATAGATATTTTACGTAAAAAGTTGATGAAATTTATTATTAAATCGACCGCCACATTACGAAATGTATTACAGTATGTTTGCTATTTTCAGTTCGACTATTTGCTAATAGCATTCCCTGTCAAATAATTTGCGTTCATGAACACAAAGAATTGCTCATAAAACTCGAAATTCGATTGAAATGCAGCCCAACGTCATGCAGTTGTTTGCTCCAGCATATGCATAAGCTCAATATCAGCAAAAAATTAATCGAGTACCTACTATTCAAGCGCAAATTCCAGGTATGTGAAGTTGTAAATACCTAAACTAGCATAGAATTCCCGTTTATTCCCAAACCGCCGCATTAATATTCTTTTGTATTGTGTGCACGTATGTGTAAACTCGTAGACGTTATAATGTGAATAAACGAACGAAAAATTGAAAGGGACGTTTTTCAGCTTCGCGTGTACCATGGTTTGCGACGAGTGTTACGACAGAGATTTTTGTCTTTTTGCTAAGATTTTCTTGATCTGACGCATTGCAATTCAACATTAAGAAAGAAATCTCTCTAAGCGAAACTTGCGGATTTGGATGGGATTTGGTAGGTATATATATAAATCATATATAGGTATAGAAACTCCAACTTTGTATTCACGGTCAAGATTTGTTAAGAGGGTTAAACGATGGCTCCAAAAATTGTTTCTTATTAATCCTACACCATCTAGACAAAAAAGTTAATGATTATTGCACAAATTCTGAATAATCCGAAGGATAGGATACCACTGAAAGCTCAAGGAGTATATGGGATATCCTACAGGAACTGCAACCTTTCTTATATAGACCAAACTAACCAGAAAATAAGCATCAGAAGAGAAGAATACAAATTAGCGGTACGAGTACAGCAGACAAGCTCAGATTTAGCGCGTACTAATGACTGGACACAAAATCGACTTCGAAAAAACAATAACGATAAGCATGAGCGAACATCTTCCGTGAATTATTCGATATGTATGTGTTATTTCTACGGTTTTGGCAGAATGTGAGTTGTGCCTTGATAAGGACTGTTTTCTGGAAATTTCAACGAGCCTTTATCATCTCATATCATATATATATATATATATATATATGTATATATATATATATATATATATATATATATATATATACAAAACCCGAGTGAATAATAAGACATTCTTTACCCACGAAAACATAAGCTACAATATATATAGCTGTTGTCAGCCCCCTAAACATCACTCCCACTCTCTACGTCTTTATATTCTAATTTTCCTTCTTTCATGCTTAACATAATTAGGAAACATTATCCGTTCAAAACAACTGTTTGGTTAACAGAATGAATTAACATGGTCCGTTTGCATTGTAAGTAGCGACAGCCTAGATACTCGTCCAAAACGAAAAATTTTTTGTTTTTCCAAGTTAATGTTTACACTTTTAAAAGGGTATGGGTATTCTAATTGATAAGTGCGAGTTGTACGTGTTTTCCTGTAGGAATAAATTCTGCCAGATATTTACATTCATATACTCTATTTTCACTTTTTAATTCGTTTACTTTTTATTGTCCACGATCATACGTGGCACTTTTCTCACCATCCCCAACGATGAATCCAGATTCCGTAACGTGTATAGATATATCGCTATTTTATGAGTCGTATATTTCGTCCGCATTTTTAGAGTATCGCGCTCATCGCTGAACCGATGAAATCCATTTCTGAGGAATGTGTATGCTACTATCGACAGATCGATGAAAAAAACGAAAACAGATAAAGGGAAACGAACGTTATATATGGAACAAATGCAATTCGGTACAGGTACGAATGTGTTAAGTGCTTTTTGCTTTTAAGTTTAGTAGGCGAGCTCGTATCGAGCAGGAACCTATCCAAAGTGGTCGGTATGTTTGGAATTGGATTTGTTCAAACACTTGCTACGCAAGGAAAGGAATGTACATGAATATAGGTACCCAACATCGAAACTGAACATACAGCAATTGTTTACTTATAGTATTTATTTGGTTGAAACACAATAAGGTCTTTGGAAATTCAGTATTCTCCTGGAATTTGAAGTAAATTGAAACAAGTAGAATATAGGAATAGGGTGCTATTTTTAATGTAGAAGATGTATTGGATAACCATGCTATAAATAACTTTCAAAACCTTTAACTCTTTACAGTATTACAAAGAAACTACATAATTATGTACCTGTAAAACATCTCTTCAAAAATTCGTGGATATTCAATGTTCATAATGTAAAGACGACGGTTGAAGGAAGAAAGAAGATACATATGCATACAAAGGTTGTATAATATGTACAAAAAAATGTGCGATCAATATTAGACCAATATGTTCACGGTCTAAGTCTTATTCGACCAACCCATTTGAAGCATCATGAAAACAAAATAAAATTTCCTTTTTTAATCCTGCTTCAAACTGTACGGAACTTAGCGCAATATATGAGGTGTTTCTAAAGTAATTACTACGACATCTTTCGCTACATTTAATTTGCCAATTCTGTTAAATTAGACAGAATCTTCATCCTGCAAAATACATGCCTAAGAAATATTTTTAACCTGAAAAGAAGAAATTCATGTAAAAATATTTTTGTGCAATACCTCACCAGCATTGTACATCCTCGAGTGTTTGTTTTACAAAAAAGCAGTATTATGAGCTATTGCTGAAATATGAAGCTGGACACATTTATGACACTCGCGAATGTGTACTTCAAATGACGTATACATGTACACCGGGTGACTGTCGATTGCATTCTGGAAGATTGGAAATGGTAAGAACTCCAGCTGTACGCGTACATAAGCATGGGATCGCAGCACAGATTTGTTTACATTTGGCGACACGTCATAGCTCAACCGAAATAAAATGAGCATGATATTCGTTTTCTCGCTGAAGCTCACTTTTTTATCGCTATTGATGATATGAATAACAGATTTATAATCACTTGACTAAGCATGCTATTGCAAACACAATTTACGCATTGTGTAAAACTAATATTAAATCCAACGTTGCATCTGTATTAATGAAAAAGAACATAATAAGACAATAATCATTTGCTAACTAAGAAACCCCATAAACTGCAATGTGTAGCACTGACTTGTTTTTATTCATATCCAGGTGTATATATCGAAGCATCAGATAATGTAACTAATCACAGATATCAGAGACAAAATTCATCACAGCCTCATGAAATATAAAATAATATTAAATATTCTCAACTGAATAAAAATTCTTATCAAATAAAAGCGATAAACATAAATAAAATTCTTGTTTGAATAAATAAAGAATTAGTAAATATAATAACTTAGACTTAGAATCAATAATTGCAAAAAAACATATAAATAAAACAACAAATTGTACAAGAAAAATAGCTATTTATTAAATATTCGCATAACTGTCCCCATTGGTATAAGCAGTAACCCAGCCGGTCATTGAATCGATTCAAAATGAAATGATATGAAGATACGATTTTATAGTAGTAGTTAAACAAGAGTAGAGAATACCGTTAGACAGAGATAGCATACTGACACAATCGTCCTGCAGAATAGCATACGTATTTCTTAACTTTGTTAACTTATAGAAATCAACAATTTCGACACGTCGAAATTGCGCTCATGGTATTAACGTGTAATCAAACAGGCCTTAAAAATATAAGACATCTCAAGTAGGATTAAATACAAACAGCTAAAAATCTTTAGAAACATCATGAAGAAATACTTAGTGGAGGAATATTGGAACATTAATGACATCCTCAAAACAGACATTTAAATTATCCACAAATTACTTGCTATTGCTTTTGGCGTGCTTTATACCGTTGGTACAATAAAACAAGTTTGGCTTTATTATTATTATTACTGAATAGATGCATCATTCACATATTATCAGTGATAATGTCTATTTCCTAAATAACATTATATTATTGTTTAACTGTATTTCTAAATCGTTATCAATTTACAGATTTGTTTATATTATATCTACAACTGTCGTCTACCGTCGATGTGAACACATGTTAATTGAAGTAAATCCAACAAGCTCAATCTAGACGTTCTGGGGTGCTGCATTCATCATATATACGTGTCCGATCTTCCTTCATTGGGAATTACAATGTCAACAATAGAGTGGAAAACAGAATTTTGGGATCTTATTGTTCTGTTCGATAATGGCTTTACCTTTAAACCCCTAACGATGTCGGTATACACAAACGTGTTCGGCCCTCTTGGGTTTCTAATGCGTGTATTACGTTACCTTAACTGTTTAAAATTTTATGCAGTGCATATGTCATTAATATACTAGAAAATGGAAAGTTGGTATAGCACACGTTTTATGCATGTGCTTGCTTACAGCTTGGCCAAATTAGCCGCAAGCTCTTGTCGCCCTCGAAGGATATCTATCCAAATGTATCTATGATATCTATTTAAACGGAAGCATCGTCGCATGGTTGCTTGCACAAAATTGAAAGTTGACAGTTTCGGACTGGAACAGATTTTGTTTGCAAGGTCATCGCAGACAATAAAAGTTGGGTTTATGAGTATCAACGTCACAAAGAAGAAAATGAAGATAATGAAGAAATGAAATTATCCACAAGGAAATCACACCTCCAGGTCAGACGATTCATGTAGAATTCTGTGGTGATATTCTAAGCCAACTAAGAGTGGCTATCAGAAAGAAACAGTTAACTACGTGTAGTTTCTTGATAAGACAGCGTGTCATTGAGAAACAAATTCTCCAAAAAATCTCAGTACCATTTCTACGAGGGCGACCCGAAGTGTTTCCGAAATCGACAAGAAAAACACGGTATTGGTGTGGTGTTTTATTTTTATTTTTCGATGTAGTCTCCTCGAAGATCAATACAACTTTCCAAACAGTCTCTTCTTTCGAGGTCTGCAAAATAGCCATCTGTAGCGGCGATGATCTTCTCATATGAGGCAAATCTCTTTCTTCCCAGTGATTTTTTTCAGGTTTGGGAATAGGAAAAAGTCGCTGGGGGCTACGTCCGGCGACTATAGAAGATGAGACACTAATTGCGGGATGAATGAGCCGGTGCATTGTCGTGGTGGAAAAGCACCTTTTTTCTGCTACAAACGAGACCGTTTCTTCTTCAATACTGTATCGAATCGAGTCATTAAATCGCTGTAGTATTGTCCTGTGCTCGTCCTTCCATTCTGCACATAGTCGATGAGGATTACAGCCTGGGAATCCCAAAAAATGGACGCCATGACCTTTCCGGCCGATGGAACGGTCTTTGCTTTCTTCGAAGCCGATTTGCTTGGAAAGATCCACTGCTCAGACTGCTTCTTCGTCTCCGGTATGTAGTAGTGGATCTAAGTCTCATCCACTGTTACGAAACGCATGAAGAAATCCCTTGGATTGCGTTTGATCCTGGCCAGACATTCTTCTAAAACAGTCACCCGATTTCGTTTTCGCCCGGTGTGAGCAAACGTGGTACCCATCGGCCGAAAGCTTTTTCATACCCAAAATTTCGTGTAGGATATGGCGAACACGTTCTTTTGAGATGTCTTTGGTATCTCTTTCAGCTTGAATCGGCGACCAGCTAATATAACATCATGACTCTTGTCGACCATTTAATCGTTGGTAGCGATTTTTTACATCCACTGCGTGGTTCGTCACTTGTGCTTGTGGGGCCATGTTTGAACCTGCTCACCCAAAAGTTGATGGTCGAAAATTACGGAGTACATCCGCCATGAACATCTAGCAATATATTTCGAATTTTTGTTGCCGTTTTCCCTGCCATACAGAAGTGTTTTATCACAGCATGAAATTCGATTTTATCCATTTTGCGAAACCGCCTGACTTGCTACACAAAACATGTTCTTAAACAACAAATATTGACAGTGGACGTCCGAAATTTTGACAGTTGTCATAAAAAAGGTGCGCTTGCCGACCAATGAATCCACTTCAACCTTCGTGATCCATCTCTTGCCGATTCCGGAAACATTTCAGGTCATCGTCCTACATGTATGTAGTTTCTTGATAAGACAGCATGTCATTGAGAAGCAAATTCTCCAAAAAATCTCCGTGCCATTTCTATGTTGTAGACGTGATAAGTTCAGTTTAGAACTTGAATTTCTGTTAAGGTAGGAATCTGTACATATTGCAAAATGGAAACAATGATAAATAATGGGCTATTGATGATAAGCATTTAAAAGAGTGCTTAAGGTATAAAAAACAAATGTACCACATTCAAAGCGATGTGGTTCTTATTTACCATTCATATATCACACAATATGTGTTGGATATATATAATTTAGCTAATTCACAAAAAGCTTAGTGGTTGGAGTCGGCACACTATCATATGGTTTTGAAACTCTTGGAAATTTTTTGATATTTTTGGATTGTAGCATGGTGATTTGAAAAAGAGACAATGCTGATTCGACTTCTAACAAAATTGAACTACGTTTACTAAAATTAAATTTTAGCTTTAAATACCACGTGGAGAAATAAACATATTTATGCTGAAGTAAATCTCTGATAGACGCAGTGAATATATTTCGTTACCATGAAACTTGTGCAAAATGAAGTGGCTATATATAAAGAAGTTCTTATGAGTTAATTGTGAGAAATGGTTCCTTTTGATAGTCCTACTTCGTCCGGGAAAATTTACTTCCCAGCTTAATACCATCGATTGTACCTCCATCGCAGTAATCGTTCCAATAGGGACTTACATTAAGGCCATGGATTTAATGACAGGATGATGAATTGCATAGATTTCGAGCGGAGTAAGTTATATCCAATAAAGGAGCTTAATATGTATGTACTTCATATATATTATAGGTGCACTTGAACTTCCGTTTCCAATTCGAAAATTAACACTCGAACTTTTATAATAATAGCGAAACTGATACATTATTTTCCTTTTCTTTTGGGAGTGCGTTAATGCGATTCCAGGATGATTTCCTTTATCCTCACAACTAAATACGACCTCCTGAAATAATACGAAATTTCGAGCATCTCTCCGGCCATTTATCTTCTTTATGTTTCCTGCGCGACCAAAGAAAATATTGCCTGAAATATTTGACCCCGTAATCTTTACCCAACGTCTTGACACAATAAATACAGTACGTCATCAATCTCTGATTGTCATCGCGTTTTCCCGGCAGCGCAAGATCGTAAATCCCGGATACCATCGGTATTGATTCAGAGGCAAGCAAAAATATTTCTTTGCTACTTTCACATTGTAACAACCGAAACGATAAAATAGTCATTAGGGATAGTAAATATAACGGCGCCTCGAAAATTACTAATCGTACTTTATCGCGAGACAAAGCTCGTTTCAAAATCAAGCGTCAATGGAGTGGGCACGAACGTTTCGCGTAAGGCAAAATTTATAATACGCAGCGAAACCTTCATAAATTCTCCGTTCTGTCTGATTTTATGTTATGGCGGTCGCTGTATTGGCCGCCGTGTTGCGATCTGCAAATAGGATCTGAATATTTAACAAACCGTATTTCCGAAAAGGGGAACACGATTTAAGCAATTTAGTTTAGATCTACATACATTATGGTTATGTATACCGCACCCTTGTGGAGGCCTAATGTTACGATAATATCGTTACTTGTTGATATATCTTCAGCTCCTCATCTCTATGGTAAAAAAGATATATCATGCAGAAAATTTAGAATAAATGAGGTCTACGGCAAAATAATTTTCGATATGATGGAGAAAAAGCGGTTCATGTAAACGATAAAAAATGTGACATGTAAAATGATGATCATTCACAAATTAGTGTATAATAGGGGACAATGACATCTTCATATATGAGTGCAAGAGATAACTTTACAGTGTTAACCGACATAAGCCATGAGGAGCTACTGTACTCTTACGAGAGCGGATCTCTACGCTGTACACCTGACCTCCTTACAATAAAACTACAGTGACATTATATTTCTTATTTTTCGGCATAGTCTCCCTCTAATACACTTGGTCCATCAGTGCTCCAACATCTCAACAGCCTCCTGGAAATATTTTTGCCCGACCACTGAAAACCACCTCCATACAGCTTACAACACTTCATAACTACTAAAATTTCTTTTAAGTTGGGGAACAGCCTGTAGTCACTAGGGAGCAGATGCGGCGAATATGGTGGGCGCTCCACTAATTCAAGGTCTGCTTGGTGTATAGCAGCCATCGCAATACCAGATGTGTGGCTGGGAGGATTACCCTGATGGAACAGCACACCGTGCCTTAACTTACTTAAGTATGTTGTGCACCACATGATAAGAGGCTTGCAGTACTATATTGTGTACATTTTTAATGTTTTTGTCGTTACCGTTATGGGAGGACCACCGGCATGTTATCTTTCACAGGATGTTCTTCCGCATTTAAAATCTCGACACCAGCGTTTGACTGTATCACAAGAAACTGTAGACTCACCAATAGTTGCTATGATGTCACTACGAATTTGAGATGGCGTCATGCCCTTTTTATGGAGGTATTTTATTACGGCTCTTTGTTCTACAGGATCCCTTTTTATAGTTTCGACACATAATTCAAGAATTAGCCACAGCACAACAACATTTTGAGGTACAAATTTGATATCAGATAGATATAATCCACAAATGTCAGTTAACTGAATGTCAAAAACATCAATCAAACAACCATGATTCTCCACCCTCGTACATCACTATAAAGTGCTATTACTTCCCAATGTTACACATGCAATTACAGTTACTCAAGGTATCGGTCCCTTAATACCTGAAGATGTGTTTCATCCGGCTTTAAGTATACTCTAGGATCGCTGTGTGTTTTTTTTAATATATCGAAAGAAGAACTTCCGATCTATTCTTGATGATTCACTACTTTATTTACTATCTTTACAATTACTATTTGGTGCGATCAGTTCGAGTACTTCTTACCTACTATTATATTACAAAAAGAGCGTACAAAACAAAGACACAGTAGAGTGACCTCTGGTGGTCGCTCTCTGTACTTCGACTTTAAATTCTAAATATACAAACAAGCTTTAACATATACTACTTAGCATTTCTAATACTAAATTTGGGAACAACTTTCTTTCTAACAAGAACTTAAAGTATAACTTTTCTAAAGCTAATTTCTAATCACTGTACAACTGCGTGCTGCAAACTAGTTGGTACTTCATTAACACTTTCTCTGATGTTGATGAAGCTGTTTGTGCGGTCTACGATCGACTGTTTATCAAGGCCACTTAGATATTTATACTTGGAATGTAAATAAATATAAAGATACGTACCAAAAATGCATTACCTAAATGCGTACATAAAGGTATAATTTTAAAGCATTGGTCATGTATGTCAAGAGGTATACAATAACACAAACTTTAATACTACTGTTAAAAGCGCTGCCCATAAATATAAAAGAAGATCTGATCATGTTTGTCGACATTAGGAAAGTGTAAGAAAGTGTAAGGTGTAGGAATGTGTAAGAAAGCGTTGGAACGTGTAAGAAAGTCTAAGAAAGTTAAGAGTATGGCAAAGAAGTAAATTACCTAATCGAAGGTTTTCTACACGTTTTTCATTCATTTTAGTGTTCCAAACTTAACACCTTTATTGCGGATCGCTCGTAAACCTAACTCGAACATTATACGCGCTTTATTACTCGCCGAATCAAAGTAGATATTTCATATAATAGCCTGTTTTAATTATGTCGATATTCGCCCTAAACCGTTCTTCGCCTGTAACCCGCATTTTATGCCCCGCTTCTCGCAAATCTTTCCGTAACGACGACGGGAATTCAAAATTTATTACCGTTGTTATGGCACTACGTGAGCGGAAATCCCCTAAACTGTTTGCTCACGTGCCTATCCGCGTATTTGCCTTACCATCTCCAGATAAATATCGCCCGCAAATATAACATTTTGACTCGTCCGTCTCCCGCGAACGGGCAAGCGGCGTTCGATCGAGCCGGAGATCCGGACGCTGCGGATCCTCGAAGAAAATGACGAAATGCGTGCGCGTGTATAAATAAAATATGTCCGAGAGATGGCGTGTGTGTGTCGAACGGTCACGAAACCCGTGCCTTTCGGAAACCTCCGGGGAAATTTTAAATCTTATCTCTCGGTTGCAAGGATCGTATCGTTTTGTGGGAATAAATAAAAACGAATAACCGTCCGACCGCAACGCTATCAGCGTCCGCGTGCTTTTCGTACGATTTACTGCTGTTCGAAATTTAAACGTGCATAGGTGAGCAAAATCTATTCTTTTAAGCTATTCGGAAACATCTGCTTTCATGGAGATAAGCATTCGAGTGCATGTGATATTAACATCATTGTGGTAGGGAAAAGTCTTATTTTTTATAGAGGAAAAATTCCTGTCTGCAAGGCCGTTTCCCAGCCACCCAGAAGTGTTTTATCGCTGCATGAAACCACCAGACTTGCTACACAAAACATATTCTTAAACAACTATTGACAGTGGACGTTCTTAATTTTGACAGTTGCCATAAAAAAGGTGCCTTTGCCGACCAATGAATTCACTTTAACCTTCGTGCGCCATCTCTTGCCGATTCCGGAAACATTTCAGGTCATCCTCCTACATGTAGTTTCTTGATAAGACAGCATGTCATTGAGAAGCGAATTCTGCAAAAAATCCCAGTGCCATTTTGTAGACGTGATAAGTTCAGTTTAGAATTCACAGGTATAGCAGTAGGTTTATTGCTATACCTGTGAATTGTACATCCACACAGTCCTTGCAATCGTCATTCAGTTTAGTACGATTTATTCTTGTTCGAAATTCAAACGTGCATGGGTAAGCAAACCCTGTTCTTTTAAGCTATTCGGAAACATCTGTTTTCATAGAGATAAGCATTCGAGTGCATGTGATATTAACATCACTGTGGTAGCGAAAAGTCCAATTTTTTACAAAAGAAAAATTCCTGTCTGCAAAGTACGGAGAAACCACAATGATTGCAAGAAATGTGTGAGTGTATAATTTGCAGGTATTGCGGAAATTTCACACCACACAAATACACAAATTAATTATCTACTGCAGAAGCAGAGCACTTGAAGAACACGTAGGCTCTCATTCCCAACTGAGTTACCGACTGAATTGTATATGTATCGGTATGCAATGTTTCCTACGAAAGCTCTTGAAAACAATGGCTAAAAAAATATGTAAGAAATAATACAATTAAAATACAATCGAGGTAATCGAGAAAAGGGTTTATATTACATATGATTCCTCATGTAATACGTCTTCTAACACGATCAAAGAAGGAGATAAAACCTTGTAAATTGGTCCCAAATCTGGGCCCCGTTTCCTATAAAATAGGTAATGTACTTAAAGAGCAAGTTCAATTGAGTTTTAAAACCTTTCGTCTTTTAAAGAAAGACCTTTCGCCCTTTAAAGAAAAACCTTTCGCCCTTTAAAGAAGTTTCTACTAAATAATAAAGATCAATGGGATAAAATGCAGAGAAGCGACATGCTTAGCTGTGGGGATTGTGATGCGAAATAAGTAGGTAGAACAATCAATAACAAATTTGAAAAAAGAAAACAAATATTTTCCGAGAATTTGACTTATGTACGTAGATGATATTTTCGCAGTGTTTGATACTAATAAAGGGAATATACAAGATTTTCTAGCAGAACTTAACTCAAAATTCACTACAATCAAGTTTACTATTGAACAAAAAGTGAACAATCCGCTTCCATTTCTAGATACTCTAGTCATACTCAATGACAATAAATTAGAAATAGACTTCCACAGAAAAGAAACTAATTCCAACAGATTCATCACGGCTGATTCGCACCAATGCAAACAACAAAAAATGTCCGCGATTAGTTTTCTGGTCAATAGACTCGTTAGATTTCCGCTAAGCAAGTGCAGGTACGAAAAAGAATTAAAATATATCAAAGATATAGCGAGGTACAATGATTTCTCTTTGACGGATGTTGACCGTACCTTAAGGAAGGTCCACATCAGAAATTACTCGACCTTGACATCAACAAGCACCGGTAATAAGAAATTTATAATACTTCCTTTCCACCCAACAGTAAAAGGGTTAAATAAAATTTTCCGCCGACAAAATATGAACGTGTCTCTTGTATCAAATAACAACTTTTAGGGAATCCCAAAGATGAACCGGCGATGATGAAAACCTCTGGAATTTACCAAGTCGCGTGCAATGATTGTGATAAAGTTTATATTGGACAAACTAAGAGGAGTATCGAAACGGGGTTCAAAGAACAGAGACACTATCGTTTCGATAAACCAGAACTGTCAAGCGTAGTAGAGCATATGGTAAAATCCAGACATAAAATTGATTTAAAAAATCTTGAACTTCTTAAAAATTTAAACTAGTGTAGAGAATTAGACGCGTACGAAACGATATTTATGAAAAAGAACAGAAACTTATTAAACAGAGAATCACCCCCAATTACACACTCGAATCTGATGGATCTATTACCATAAGGCCCTGTTAAAGATACGGTTCGTTTTCGTTCCATCCTTTCCAGAAAATATGCACATATCGGAGACCACACATAGATTGTAAATTGTCATATGTTTTAAGAAATGTTAGAGCCTGAGTAAATAGAATTTTTTGAATGACGCATTTTGAAGACGGTGGTTTGGCAGGTTTGGCCCCATATCATGGCCCTCCAGACCAGTCGATTTATCTCCAAATGATTTCTTTCCTTGGGGTTACTTGAAAACTAAAATTTATAACGTGCAGATACGTAATTTAGATGAAACGAAAGACCGTATACGTACTGCATGTGATGGAATTGCCTTGAAAGACAAAGTGGACACTTTGAAAACTTACTATAAAATTAAATTCCATTTGTTATGGTGTTTTGTTTGTCTTAATCAATCGTTCAAATAAAATAATGTCTTCATCAAATTTGCAGAATAGTTATTTTATTTGCATTAAGAAAGATCCGTGGTAGCAGTGGTAACTGAATCTGCTAGGATGTCAGGGTTCTCGTTCATTTAATATGAGTGTATGACTGCACATATCCTGCTAACTCATTGACAATTACCTTTGGAAAAGTGTATGTGCAGTAATAAAAGAATATCTATCTATCTGCTTCATAATGGCCCGACGACTTCAAATCGAACACTCTGATGTTTTTGTTTTCGCTTTCCTTCTAGAACGGTAATTAACTTTTACTAAAAACATACTCGCTATAACTTAATACTAACTTAATTAATTCCGGGAAAACGGATCGTGTATACACGTGGAGGCTGCATCTTCCCATCTTTGTTCATCCTTTCCAACACCTCCTCGAGCCGTCACCTAATTAAGTTTTCAATTAAAAATGGATTACCTTCACCGGCTAGTGAAGGAAAGTACCCGGGAAAATTGGAATTTCCCGTCTTCGATATCTTTTTGTTTATTTAATATAGAATTTCAGTATTTGATTCTTATACAGTGGTTGTCGGAAGCGGTAGTGACATTGGTCCTATTCCAAGAATAACTGGCAGAATTGATCAGTATGGTGCTCTCCACTTCTTAAAAGTAACCGAATTTAAAAAATAGTATAAAGGAGGTATGTCTCCGAATTAATGAGAATGACTAGTTTTAAAGTGGTTAACTGAATGTACGAGGGCCTTTCGGAAAGTAAAGAAGGTTTTCTTTCATAGAAATTTTTATTAGATATAATTAAACGAAACTGAGCTTTTCACAGATATAGCAGTAAACTCCACTCACACAAATTTATTAATTATTCGGAACGCAGCGTTTCAAGAGCACGTGAACTCCCATTGACAACCGTGTTACAGACTGTCGCAGCGCTTGAAACGCTGCGTTCCGAATAATTAATGAATGTGTGTGAGTGGAGTGTACTGCTATACCTGTGAATTATACAACCACACAGTCCTTGCAATCGTTATTGAAACTGTGTTTTACATAAAATTCGATACCAGAACTACTTTTCTACGTAGTCACCGTTCAAATTTAGACACTTGACATACCGTTTTATCAGCCTTTCTATGCCTTCTGTTTTGCCCTTACATTGGACTCTTCTACTACGATAGTACCAAAGTATGTCCCCAATCGTTAACTCAACCAAATTAATTCATCCGCAATTTCTTCACGTATTTCTTACCCCGAGAATATTTAGCGATTACCATTTAACGAATTTTAACATTTCTCGCACTTCCTCCTGCCATTTTTGATTAAATTTAACAGAATTTTTGCTAAAACCGTGTCTAACACGTAGCTGTCAAATAACTGCCAACTTATGATAAGTAAATATCAAAAGTTATTTATTTTATACATGGTAATTAAAGAAACTCGAACATTTTTTTGTCGTCATATTATGCAATGTTTTTGTTTATTTATTCACTCACCGTTTATTTCAATGTGTATAGAGAAAGAACCACGAAAATTTAGTTGTCATGGCTCGTATACACTAGCAAATAGTACATAAAATGTAAAATAAATTTCTTGAGAAAAGTAGGGTTCTTACAAATAAATTAAGTCCTTAACAAATGTTTCATTATTGAGAAATTTGATTTTATTGATCAAGTAGAGGTGTTACGTTCTCCTGGTTTGAAGAACAACGCCGCTGTAGCCTGCTCGTAATTTCCTAAATTACTTGACCAATACTTACTTGTAGAGTATGTTCGCTTATTTACTAGAGGAAAGGTTGTACAGTGAAACTCAATGCGCATGCGCAAAAAAAATATATTTAAAAATGAAATGGTTACACGGTTTCCACTCTTGCCTATGTACATGTACGATGTACGTAAGATATATAGATTTGCAATAATTGCAGTTATTCGAGCTCTCTTATACATGTAATGTACATTAGCATTTGTTTATGTATTTTCATTGGTAGCAACATAAAGTAATGCCTCAGCATGTACGTTGCAACGCTATGTCTTAATTCTGTTTAAAAGGTTAAACTCTTATATGCTTCCGCTGAAGCTTTGTCAGAGGCATGTACTAATGCCTCTATCTGTTTGCATGCACCACTACCTTTTTATAGGAGCCAACCCTATTTATTTCTTAAATTTATAAGCGCACCTCGGTGCTATGCTTATTTATATGTCCCTTTCCGGGAGCCTAATATACTTTCCTTGTTTTAAATTTGCCTAAGGGACTTGGCCTGTATTATTGGCATGTATTTGTACTTGACCAAATACGTTTGTTATATTCACATTTATAGGGGAACCCACCCTATCTCTTAGAGCTTGAACGCCTGGTCGAGGGCGACAGTAGCGATAACAGCCGATCTCAATACAAAAGTAATGTCACAGCTACCCAGGCGTTCTCGTTTGAAATATTACGCTATGTGCAATCTTTAGCTCTATACTACTGCGCCCCAAAGAAGGGAAAAATCCAGTAACCAGCAAATGTGCGAACTGTGCACCGACAAGTAAAACGGAGCGATGATGCCGACATTACATAAGAAAACTGGTCCGGGACATTCGTCCGCTACGACGAGCAACTAAATGAAAAATTTCTAAGTCCCGATACGACAAGGACCGAACAAACGTACAAAAGACAACGGGCGCTGCGGCCGCAACGATCGTCAGCAAGAAGCGGAGTGATCGTACTTGTAGAGGAGGTCTATACATGCGCGCCGACAATCTCACCAAAATAATTTCCGACACAAACTTAACTGAAGACTAAAAATATGTATAGACGACAATGGACACAGTAGCCTCGACGTACGATGATAGAAAATCGAGAATTTATACTTATTAAAAAATCTATACGTGGTCCGACGACGTTACCAAATGACTCCCGCCAGAAATAAATGTATAGACAACGTCCTCGACGATTCCCGCCAAAACTAGAAAAACTTAGAAATCTCTAATAATCTTACGACGACGTTACTGTACACGTTACGACGAGGCACGAAAGGTGACCGAGAGTGCACGATCGCTAATACCTCGACTGTCGCGCGGGAGACGACTGCCTATGCTTGTGTACCTTAAATTTCAAGAAAACTCCCATTACATATCCGACGACGTTGCAGTGAATGATTTCTAATTAGGCAGTTTTAGCTAGCGTAATGCGAATGGCTGACTTGCATACATATACAATGCGTAATGTACATACATATTAAAATAAAATTGGATATAAGAGAGCAAAATAAATAAATATAAGAATGAAAATAAAATAATATTCTAAATGAAAATAATATTGCAAAGAAGATAAAATACATAATAGTAAAAAAACTTACAAAACACAAAAAACAATGTTAAGTCCTTAACAAGAGGATAGGCACTAATATGTAATTGAAAAATAGATCTGGATCTACGGTGCAGGCGCCATAAATTCTTCGCCTGATATACAAAAAAGAAACATGGAACAATATAAGAAATTCTATTTTTCAATGTAATCTTCACTAACTTTTATACATTTATCACAACGATTAATTAATAATTCGATACCTTTGTGAAAATAATCTGAAGTTTTTCCGTCGAAATTTTCTTCCACGACATTTTGCATAAATACTGTTCTTTAATTTATACAATAAAGACGCATAATGTGCCGTCCACAGTGGTATTGCGCTCTTTAAAATTAGCAAAATGCCTTCACAATCCCAGAATATTGTGACCATCACCTTTTTCGTTGATTGAATAACTTTCGCCTTTCTGGGACGAGATTCATCAGGTCGCCGCCATTCCATGAACTTCCTTTTCGATAGAAGACCGTAAAGTGTTTCATCCCTTGCGACAATGCACTCCAAAATCGGTTTTGGGTTGTCTCCACACATGCTTAAGAACGACCCCGCACATACGACTCACGTTGGAGAGCAGAAAGAATTCGCAGTACCCATATTGTACTAATTGTATTCATACCCAAATGGTAATCGGCGAATACTTGTTTCGGATATGATTGTTATCACTGTTAATTCCATTAGTTTCAAACGGCGATCTTCTAGTACTAAATCTTCAATAATTGAAATTTGTTGAGGCGTTATCACTTTAATCGATCAATCCGACCATTTAGCATCTTCCAGGGATTCTTACCCCAAACGAAAACATTTTGCCCACATTTTAACAGTGGAATACAAAAGAGATGAATCACCCTAAACGTTGTTTTATGTCATTAGGCGTATGCCCTTTGGTTAAAGATTTGATGACCGCTCGGTATTCAATTTTCATTACTTCAAACATTTTTATGCGCTAGTCACGTTGGTTATCCGGCTACTAAAACCTACTATTCTTCGAACCGTCATATTTATAGCGTAGACCTCGCGCATGCGCTTGCATGCCGTGACGGAGTTTGAACGCGCTTGAAACCATTCAGGCCTGGAATTTATGACGCCTACCTCGTAGATGCAATCCAATGAGGATAAATTTGATAAAACTGATGACTCCTATTCTCAGTTTTGCGTCTTATATACTTAAATTATTATTGTTCGTTCCTGATAATATCCAACACAGAAACATTGCAAAGGAAAAGAACATTACAGAAAAGGTGTAAAATAAAAGAAATTGTAAAAAGATAACGTTCTGTATACTGTAGCTACGCAGGCAATTGATTATTGGTTTTACTTTACGACTTCCTATAAAACGAAGAAGTGGAAAGTCCTCCCAACGGAAATAATACAGAGTGGAGCTATGAGTGGGCGATATCAATTTATTTTTACTGCCCCATTAGCAATTCAGATTCTTATTAAATATCATTAGCGATCGGAAAATGAGGGGGACGCTTCGAAAATTACTCGCCCTAAATTATTTTTAAAACGTTCTTTGCGAACGACAGAAAATAAAAATCCCATCTTTAAATGTTCGCCCACTCGGTAGAAACACGAAAAATATCTTTTCAATTTTAAAGCGCTCCCATCCCCCTTTCCTTCTACAAGCAGCTTCTGATTAAAATTTGCTTTTCGTAAATAAGGAACCATATTTGTCGTTTTCCAACATCTCTTTCCCTTTTTACTTGTTTTGCTTCGGAAATTTTTGACGGAGGTTGTTAGAACGGAAGAATTAAAAAAGATGCCCGTACTAAACATGTTTACGACGCTTTTGTGCGAGGAAAATGATGATAAGCTTTCAGTTATTGTCCTCTTAGAACGCTTGGCTATCTTTTTTACTGTGAAAATAATATAGAAATCTGTTTGTAGTGTTTAGACGAATTTTATCTTCGATATCGAATATTAAAAATTATAAACAGGGACTGTCTGAAGTTGAGAAAGAAAGGAGTTTTAAATATTGTCTCTTTAGAAATGGTTGTGCATTAGAAACGGTCAAAAACACAGATTGATGCTACGTACATATTACAATGTACATTTTAAATTACCTACACACATCATAATAATGGTGCTGAATACAGCTTGCTCATTGGTATTGTTGGAATCATTGACAGGGAAGACAATGCGAGGATAGAAGAAACGCTAACACGCGGACATGTTTCTACCTACTAACTGAATTAATCTAAACTAACATTCTAAGTGAATATTTTTGGTGGTCTAGTGCGTCAGGAATAACACACTCATCTGCCCGTTTAAACACAGCGAAATAAGCGGATACAGTTTCCCAATCGGTCCCCCGAACAGCTCTTGAACTGCTAAACCAGGCAGAGCGCGCACCAATAGTGCATATGGTAGCTGCGTATGTGAATAATTCCACCAATACCGTGAGTAGATGTATTTAGCATTATTATGTTAGGTATTACTTTACAGCCATTTTTCGATGTGCTTTTACCAACACACAAATTTTAAGAATGATTATTCGTGTGGTTTTAATGCATTAGTAGCGATATCCTGTGCAAAGTCATTGATTAATAAAGCATAGCTGCTCATGCATAAATTATTTGTTGCATAAGTCATTTAAAAGCAAGTCTAGATTAAACACACGTTTTGAAGATGACCCCAAATGTAGTTGAAGAAGATATGCGCGATTTTATTGTTTAATACTTTTCTTTAAAATTCTCGGTACATATACAATTATACAAGGGTCAATTAGAAATTGAAGGTAAGGGAATAATACCGGGTGAGCAGAAACTCTGGTGCGTCCAACAGACCCAACTTTCGTATAACAGAATTAGAAATTTGTCTGTTATTTTCGCTTCCATAAGCACCTTCCGAGTCTAATTCCAAGATGTCTCGAGCAAGTAGGAAGAAATTACGTCAGCGCTAATTTCCATGTGTTAATCATTGAAAGTATTAACAAAAAAAAATAAAAAATCCCCAAAGCTTCTTATTTATTTTATATTAGAATTGGAGGTCAAAAATCCGAAACTAATTGGGATATAAATCAAATTAATTTACATACTTAACAGATATTATTCAACGATTGTTTGGTGAGTCTGTAGAATCTAAAACTACAGTATATCGGTGAATCGATCGTTTTGAAAGTGATAGAATATGATTAGAAAGAAACATTACTAGCGTGGAGAACCTACCGAAAGAGGACGGCCGAATGACTATTTATCAAACTACACGACAAGTTTATGGCATACATGATTATTTGGACGTAAGCAAGGACTTAGCCCACTGGGCGCCAAAGCTGTTGGTACCGGAGCAGAAACTCAATAGGTCAAACAGCTGTCATCAATTCCAAGAACTGTTAACCAGTTACTATGATGAATTTTGGCAACTGATAATAAGCACTGACGAAACATGGATTTCGTATTTCAATCCAGAGAGACCAAAAGTTAATCCAAAGAATAACATAAACACGAAAAAAGGCCTTCATTGCGCATGCAATTCCGGCTGTTGGGGAGGTAATCCTTACTATATTCTGGGATTGCGAAACAATTATTTTTATGGATTATCCGTCTAAAGGTACCGCAATTAACGCAAAATGTTATTCGAATTTATTATCCGGACCACTGCAGCTGGGACTTGTCAAAAAATGACCTGAAAACTTGGATAAGCGTCAGTTATTGCAAGATTCGACAGCGCAACAAAAATGAAGGATGTTTTGGACGATTTAGAACGGGAATTGCTTCCCAGATTTGGAAAAACCTTAACGGAGGCTTCGATTTGGGATTGAGGATATACCGAAAAAGTTCTTTGAAGACGCTTTAAAAAAGTTAGCTTATCGTTGGAATAAATTTATTCAAATAAATGACGATTATGTTAAAAAATTATATTGTAATATAGATGAAAATTGACAAAATAAAAAAATTATACCTGAATTCCCAGATCTTCCCTTGAAAGCGATGCATGTGTAACTCATTCTACGGTTGCAATTGCACAGCTATTGTTAATTATCATGTGGTTGTTAAATAAAAGACTACGCAAAATTTGTTTTAAAGAGAAAAGCTGGTATTCTCAATTAGAAATGCCATCTAGCACATACATTAGGAAATTACCTTTAAAGGTATTGTCGGTTTACTAAAATATAGCTCCGAAATTGCATCTGGCTATACCGTCTGCTAGGTAAGTAGTTATCTCCACCTTGTATATCAGCTAATCTACATTAAAAGCCCTTCTAGAATTCCCCAAATGGTACTAAACGTCCAGCGCATCCGTCTTACCTCCAATTCATTTAAACTATGCTTCCCATGCCGCTTGCGATTGTAAATGCCCTAAGCTAATAGAGATACGGTTCTGGGTTGTTAACGTATTTCAATTGATTGAACGACCAACTCCGGCACTGATAGTTCTCCACTCCGTCCAATGTAATGTTGCTCCATGAAATACGATAGTGCGGATTTATACCTTCATTCGCTATTGTACAGCAGATACGTTGCGTAATTCCGAGTTTTTCATGCGCAAATCGCTGGCTATAATCAACTGGAAACCGTACGAAGATGGTGCTGGAGCTTCACCGAAAACGGTCGTTTTCAACTATATGGTAAATTGGTACTTACTTAACAGTCTCTGCTGGAGCAATTTGGATAATGTGCCCATTTGCAGTCCTTATACTTTATATACAGATGTTATTCAAGAACTAGCGTTTTTAATTTGCTAATACACGCTCTATGCGAGTAGAAAAATTGGTATTTGAGCGGTGTTGTAATACTTAGGAAATTATAAAGACTTACTTCATCCATGTTGCCACTTCTCTGCCAATTGTAGTACACAGCTGGCGTTAATCCAAAATATAGATGTAAATTTACAAAACATGGTTTTATGTGTTACGGTTTGTTACTGTTCGCAATAAATATTTATTTTTACTTGAAGTATTTTACTGCACAGTATTATTACAATCAAATGTTTTTCTAGATGATATCTAAAGATTTACGCATGCTTTTATTTACATAAGATGCTAGAAGTGTTAAATCAATTTATTTCAGGAGAAATACATACTACGAGGCTTGTCTGGAAAATAAGTACCGTTTTAGAAAGAAACATCAAAAATAAAAGCGCTATTAAATACAGTTTTTCTCATGGTATTGGTGAAATCATTCACAAGAAAGACAATGTGAAGAGACAAACGCTAACACACGGGCATGTTTCTGCCTACCTGGCGTCGTCAGCGTGGCTCCGAGCGGTTTTTTGCTCAACACATTGCAATTCCCTCTCTGCTACTATCACTATATCTAACCCTACAGTTTAAGTGATTATTCCTGGAGCTTACTAGTGCCAAAAAAATAAAACACTTATCTACAAAGTCAGACACAGCGAACAGGAGCGGGTACAGCTTCCCATCCTCTCGAGCAATATATGGATTGCTGGGCCCGAGAGGCTCAACCGAATTGTTCAATAGGGTTTTGAGTGACACCAGCAGAATGAGGAAGTGCGTTTGCATGAAGCAACAGAATGTCTTGACTAAGGCTTCCACGCCTCTTTTTTTGAATTGCGCGCTGAAAATTCCTGAATGTTTATCAGTATCGTTCAGCATTGATGGTTTTACTTCTGGAAAGAAACTCAAAAGGTACAATGCGCTGGCTGTTCCAGAACACAGTGTACATGATATTTCGTGCTGAAAGCATTATTTTGAATTTTTTGCTTTTGGGAAATTGTGAGTGTTTCTACTCCATCGAATCTTGTTTTGAATCTTGTTCTGGAGTAACATGATAAACCCAAGTTTCATCACCGGTCACAATACTATTTAAGAATTCATCACCGTCAGCACTGTACCGGATAAGAAATCGCTGCGAAATCTTTTCATTTTGTGGACATAGGCACTTTCGAAACCCAATGGGAACACATTTTTCGTTAATTCAGGCGATTTATGACAACCTTATCCAAAACAGTTTTTGAATTTTGTGGGAAATTGTCACTAGGCATTCTTATAGTGAAACACCTGTTTTCACGAATTTTCTCATTAACTTCTTCAAGTAAACCATCATTGACTCAGAGGGCTGCCTATGTCACGCTTCGTTATGACCATTGGTTCGTCCACCAATGAATTGTCTAACTCACTTTCTCACCATTCCATTTGTCATTTCATTTCTATCATAAACCTCTACAAGTTGGCGATGAATTTAGTGCGGCTTGATATTAATAGAAAAAACTCATGGAGTAATATTAATTACATAAATTTCAAATTGAGTGCTAACTTATACAATATTTTCCTCCTTACGGCAATAAAGATTAAAGCATAAGTTCGAGTTTCAAAAATCATGATTGTATTTATCCAATTACACTATGCGCATTAACACATTTTGAATTTAGTTTTAGATTATGCAAAGTTCTAAAGAACACACACATTATACTACAGAAAAGAGTTCAATGCAAGCATTAATTTTATAGTGTATGCAGTATGAAGCTTAACACAGGATTGTACCCAAGCCTTGTATATATTATACTGTACAATATTACCTAGGATTTGTTATCTCTTCGTCTCTAAAATTGCAAAAACGTATTCGAAGGGAGGCAACCAATATGCATGCATAAGGCGAACATGTTTTTTTCTGCACCAGGGGTTTCTCGTTCCTTCTGATTGCTACGTTGCAAACGCTAGGGGCGTTATTTCATTCGATATTTTTACAGGTTGCTTTTTAGCAGAGAAAAAATATGTCACGGAAGCTCGTGAAATTAATGCAACCGTATTTGTATAAAAATATCGTGGCGTTCTATTTCATTGTTTTCGTTAAAGTATTGCGCTCCGCATATATATAAATCATATTTTTTTTCCTTCTTGCGGACCCAGGAGGATACTTACTTCATGAACGTATCTCATTGTCCTCACCTGACGTTTATTTATTAGCATTAATTATAACGGTTGAATAAGGTACATTGTTACTAGTAGTACACGGGACGAACAATAAATAAGTGAAGTGGTCTTCCAAATTCGAACAGACAGGGGTTTCATTTTAAAGCTTGTAAATAATCTGTATGCCTCAATAACGCAATGGATGGATAAAGATATATTGACATCGAAGCGGGCAAATTTCACTGAAGAAAACAGAAAAGGTTCTAATTTTAACACAAACTGCCCTCTACTCTCTGAAATTTAAGTATTACTATGATATTTATTCATAAAGTCATAAATATTTATCTATATTTTAGTTCTATACATATGCAGAAATTTATACCGTGATATCATAAAGCTTCTAGGTCGAAGATAGTATTGAAATGCAAAATATATGTCCGCGCTTAAGTCATAATATCATACTCGTAACATAACCTTAACTTTTGAAAATTATTTTGGCAGTGTCATTAATAAATACGTCATTTGATTTAAAAATACAATTAAACAGCAAGCTCGGCTGGTAATCAAGATTTTACTAATAAAAAGAGGGCGAAATTAAAGCAAATGTTGAAATTGTTATCCACTAGTTTCAATTTCCAAGTTTATACGCTTTCTCATTCTGTTAAAGGCATTTTGCAGCATTGCGGATGTTATTTATACACATTCTTCAATAATGCTTTGCTGTAGATTTTGTAAATTAGCAACAGAAGTTTTAAATATTCTATTCTTTAGATGAGAAAACACAGAAAGGTCCGTAATTGTCAAATAAGGTGATCGTGGAAATTCAACTTCCATCTGTAAGGTTATAACCCGATCGACAAAAAACTCTCGAAGAAAAGCAGTGCTTTCTGGTGTTATTTGTGTGTTGTTGCACTATCTTGCTGAAAGTAACCATATTGTTATTCATCTCCGTCCAGCTGTTCAATAAATTCATTTACAATGTTTCTATACCTCTCAGCATTAATTGTAAAATAAAACAGTCCAATAATTTTGCGGCGAGAAACTGCTAGTCAAAGGCCAAGTTTCGCAGTATGCAGAAACAATTCAACAAAAATATGAGGATCTTCACTACATCCGAGTATTTTGAGAATTCGTGTACCTCAAATGATGGAACCGCCTTTATCAGAGAAAATTTTCAAATTTAGCAGGTCATCATCTTGTATTAAATTATTTGCAGACGGTTGGCAGTAATCAAGACATCTAGGATAATCTACCGGCAAAATAGCCTGATGTGGTTACATCATATACGGCCGCATGTGAAAGTTTTTCTTTACAATTTTTGACATGTTCCATGAGAAAGTTCAATCTCTTGAAAAAGACGTTTCAAAGGTTTTGTGGGTTCATGTTCCATCCGTTGACGAATCATTTATAACTTCTTCCAAACGAACGGTTGGTCTACCAGTACATATTTTATGGTCCACAAAACCAGTCTCACAAAATATACCAACACAGTTGGAAAGATAATTATAAACATTTTGTGAAATTACAGTTATCTCTAAAAAGTCCTTCCTAAAATAATTCAATCATGCACACTGGCTGTACACCCAAATTCCATCAATTCGCACTCTATAGTCCATTCACTTTAAGAATGTAGAGTTTGGCAGGATAGACTAATATTTTCTACGTTTGCTATTGGCAGATACCTCAGGCAAAACTACACACAATAAAGAAGTTGTCTGTGTACACGAAAGTTAGGTTGGATAAAATGAAATATTACCGGTTACTATTACCATAAGATATGATTGAAGAATTAATTATCACCGCTAATACTAGATCATCATCAGAAATGTCCTCACTAAGTGATGATTCCGTAACGTAAAACAATATATACCAGGTGCACAAGTATGAAATGCGGACTTTTTCTTCTAAAACAAGACGTTATATTCGAAATAATGATAAAAACTGCTTTGTTGGTATACATTTTTCCCATCTTTCGGGTAATTTGTGAATACCATGCCAGTAAAGATTTCCCCCTTTTGCTGCGAACCATTCATTAAGCTACTTCTTCTTCGTACGAAACAAACCGCTGCTCAGCAAGTTCGTGACCCATCACGGCGTCAATGCAAACAAGTGGTAACCGGAAGGAACCAAGTCTGGCGAGTAAACCGCATGGGGTTGAACTTCTCAGCTAAATGCTTCCAACATGAAGCGGAGCTGTTTTGCCGTATGTGATGGAGTATCGACATGAAGAAAAATGACTTTGCATTGCCCCCTTCGGTATTCTGGCTTTTTTTCAAACAGCGAACGGTTCAAATCGGTCAACTGCTGTTAGTAACGTTGAGTATTAACCGTTTCTCCAGGTTTTAACAGCTCTTAATAGACCGCGCCCCTCTAATCCCACCAAATACAGAGCATTGTCTACCAAAGCGAGTCGACCCTGCTCTCGATGTGGATGGTGCTCCTGGGTCTATCCACGGTTTTTTACGCTTAAGATACTCAAAATAAATCCGCTTTTGATCCCCTGTGACTATATTATGCAGAATCAATTTCCTTTTGTATTTTTGCGCTTTTCCATTTTGCTCTTTCAACTCATGCGGTATCCATCTAACGCTCTTCTGAATATTTTCCATCTCTCGCAGCTTGGAAACAGCTTGTTGACCAACGCCTAATTGCACATCGTTCTACAATTGCGATGTTTGATAGTTATTTTAAAAAAGAGCTATTAAACTATGTCATAGAAGTCTATTTATATGTAACTTGTAATAAAATATACGACATATTTTAAATAGAATTATTTTCTGTTTTATAATACAACCGATATTTTACTTTCAAATTACCCTCTATTATTTAATCGAGCTAAGTTTTTGCAGTGTAATACGGACGCCGATAACAGCGCTATCTACTACATTTTTAAAGTGAATGGACTATAGTTCGAAAATAGGTTTCAACCATGTACGTTTTTTACAAAACCAAGATGTCCAAACTTGCTTTCAGCAGTTTTAACATATTAATTAATGACAGTCAATGTCACTGCCAAAATAATTTTCCAAACCGTCAAGTTATAATTGGGCTTAAGTTAAGACATATATTTTCTATTTCAATGCCATCTTCGACTTAAAAACTTTATATCACGGTATGTCGGTTAATAAGTAAGCGATAACTATTATTTATCTGTCTTGGTATCTAGGTATTTTTTACATTTTTACGGAATATCCATTATAGTGATGTAATGTCTGAACCGTACTTAAATTACATATTAGTGAAGAAGAGAAACGAATATAACCACATGCTTGAAGCCCAGACAATTTTAAAAATACAGAGGGAAAACACAGTACGTTTACACAAATGCAGATTTTTATTATTTCTTTAAATAGTACGACTTTTCATACTATTTACTTTGTAATACTAGACTTTACATAATCACATTGCACTAATTTATTTCACATATATGGTATCAACGCTATAATTAATAAGGTAAGGTGCATCTCATTGGGCTTGGGCGAGTATCCAAGGGATGACATTTCGAATGGCGGTTTAAACGTATCGAGACTACGTTTCATATATGGCGTACATAAAGAAGTGTAGTTTTCATGGCAATGAGCGCCTTCCGGGCATTCTGAACAAGGTCTTCCGATTTTATATATCGATTGAAAATCTATGTTACCTTTGGGATAATAAACGCAGACGACATTAACGATCCTCAGTCGCTTTTGGTCGCCACCGAAACTAACCCTAGAGCATCCAACGTACTGCGTATTCGCCCATAGCACCTGAGATAATAGCGAGAGTGGCGACGATAAATTTTCCGATCTGAAATATCCTATGGATTCGCGATTCATCGTCTCTAACTGTTTGTAGAAGACATGGAGCGAGTTTGTCAGGACCTTCTTTCCGGTAGTCCTACCGACTTTCGCTTCCTTCTCCTGCCAGACGTGATGCGCCGTCTCTCCTTTTCGCGAATCCAGGCAGCCGTATCGCTTTTTCCTACACTGCGTGGACCAGCAGCTCGCTAAGAACTCCAATTCCAGGTCGTACATCAGTACTTGCATGTTCGACGACGGATGCGGCAAAAAGGGGTCCGTACCTGAAGCGATGTTGTTTCTTATGGCGTTGTGCATCATTAATACTCGTGCCCTGTCGTCGCTGGACATCGGATAGTAATTATAGGGTGATTTACACTTCGGACCGGGGTTGGAGTTCTCGAATTTGCAGCAAGCGTGCGTGATATTTCCGCAGGAGAGCTTGCAGTACGGATTGCTTGAAGCGTCAACGTTCGAATTTGGAATGAGCATAGATAAAATGAAGACGTACGCGAACATCGTTAATTTATTTCACCTTCCCATTTAACCTAAGTACCGAAATTGACAATTTATATCATCGAAGATAAATGCCAAATTAAAGAATTATACACATTAATAATATTGACAAACTTGTCAATACAAAACGACAGTTCGTTTAACGACAGATAATAAGTTCAAAGTCCGCAGGATTTCTTCATACTATAAAAATATTGTCATATTTTAATGTGGGCGAAGAAGTAGAACACAATTCTATAAATGTTTTGGATATATTTAACACAACGTAATGTATGACAAGTTTCACTATCACTGTAGCTTCATCAGATGTTCTCTTACTACTGAACAATACGTTATTTATACTAAAACCCGAAATTCTACTCTTGCAATAATTAAGAGTGTGTATACATTCTGTAATTACACTACCCTCAATAGAAGCTTGGCCAAGGGACAAAGATTCAACGATGATAATGTTAATAAACATCTACTTTAAATACATCTGCAACTCAAATAATGAAAGTATTACGAAGAAAAGAAATAATTAAGCACTTCATGGCCCGAAACAATCAGCGGATTATTTCAATATAACACATAGGCTGAAAAGTCCGGGCCTAACAAAGAAAACACGGTTCTTTTTGGTTCAAAATTAGCTTTATTCATCGACGTAATCTCTATCAAGAGCAACGCAATCATTCCAGCGCCGCTCTAATATTTCAATACCACTTTTGTAGAACGATTTACCTTTTGCCTCAAAATAGGCCTCAGTTTCAGCGATATCCTCTTCATTCGTGCGAAATTTCTTACCGGCGAGCATTTTTTTGAGGTCTGCGAACAGCTAGTTGTCGTTGGGAGCCAAATTTGGCGAATACGGTGGATGTGGGAGCAATTCGAAGTTCAATTCATGTAGTTTTGCCATTGTTTTGATTGACTTGTGACACGGTGCGTTGTCTTGATGAAACTAATTTTTTTTCTTTGCCAAATGCGGTCGTTTCTTTGCAATTTCGGCCTTCAAACGTTTCAATAACGCTATATAATATTCACTGTTGATAGTATTTCCTTTCTCAAAATAGTCGAATATTACACTACGCACATCCCAAAATACCGAGACCATAACCTTTCCAGCCGATTGTTGTGCTTTCGGGCGCTTTGGACGAGGTTCACCAGTTGCTGTCCACTCAGATGACGATCGCTTTGATTCCGGAGTGAAGTGATGGATCCATGTTTCATCCATTGTCACATATCGACGCAAAAATTCCAGTTTGTTACGTTTAAACATGGCCAAACACTGCTCAGAATCATCAACACGTTCTTGTTTTTGGTCAACAGTGAGCAAACGCGGCACCCACTTTGAACAGAGCTTTCTCATAGTCAAATGCTCATGCAATATAAAGCCAATACGTTCTTTTGATATCTTTACGATGTCAGCTAACTCACGCAACTTCACTTTTCGATCATTCAAAACGATTTTGTGGATTTTTTTGATGTTTTCTGGTGTTACCACCTCATTTGGACGTCCACTGCGTTCTGCGTCATCGGTATCTCTACGACCACGTCAGCAAACCAACGTCTTATTGTTGTTTCTGATGGAGCAGAGTCCCCATAACACTTTTCAAGCCATTGCTTCGCTTGAACGGTATTTTTTCCCATCAAGAAGCAGTGTAGAATTAAAACACGAAATTGTTTTGGATCCATTGTTTTGAAAATAACAAAAGTAGCGTGACTCTTAGCACAATAACTCACAAACTAATGAATAGAATATCCTGGAATTTTAACAGCTGTCTTTTGAAGGTTAGTACTAACTGAGAGAAAGGTGACTGCAATAAAACTTGCTTCATCTATGTGTTAGGCCCGGGACTTTTCAGCCCATGTGTTATATATTAGGTAAGTTGTATCAATGAGGACAAGCGGGTAAAGATTTTATTGTAGCCCTCTCCCTCTCTTGAGGCTCATCCCTGTGCGACTCGAACGTTTACTGCGATTACCAAATTCACAACAGTTCAGTTTGAATATTATTGTGATCAGCGGTACAGTAAGTGAACAACATAGTTCGAATGCCTCGTGGTACATCAATAATGACATCAAAATTAATAGAAGTAAAAATGGAAACAATAAATCCAAGATAGTCAACCAACTATATAATGTTAATAAACTATTAATTACGCCACCATTTTCCATTTACGTGCCCGTGCGACATATTCCAACAACTGTGAGCTTGCTTAGCAATAGCTGCTTTGAAATCCGGCTTTGAGGCTCTTTAAGTTAGATAAATACGAATACGAGGCCACGGAGTACGGCAGAAGGATGCACACATATTGTGGGAGGTGTGGAGTTCAGGAGGAATACCGTAAGTGAATATTCAGATATTATTCTGTACCACTGGAATAGCTACAAGACAGGGTCCATATACTACATCGCAAAAATTAAAATGTGATTACACAGTAAAGATTTTGTATTTACATCAAGAATATGCCGATTTGAAAATATCTCGAAGTTACAAAACAGTTACACCCTCTCTGAAGCGTGTATCTACTAAGTAGCCTACCGTTGCGTAGTCAGTCTATTGTAAAAAGTAGTGTTAGCTAGAACGATATTAATAGTCTATAAAGTTGCACCAGGTTTTTCTTTGCCAAATAGCTTAAAGTAAAATTTAGTTAGACATATACACTGGGGTGACAGAAGAAAATAGACACCAGGTAAAGCGGTATAAATATGTAAACAGCTAAATTCTAAGAACGAATTAAGAACTTTCTCTTGTCATTAGGGTAGGGGTAGATATATCGGAAGGAATTCGTCATAGTTTAGTATCGTTACAACTATGCCTCGCTTACAAGGTTGGAGTGATATTAGCGACTTCACCCGGGGTGCCGCGTCGTTGGCCAGAGTGAACGCGGCGCTTCGCAACGTGAAATAAGTAAATATTTAAATATTCCGTCGTCCACAGTTAACCGTGTGATTACACAATTTAAACGCAAGGAAAAAACAACAGTGGAGCCGGGACCCGGTCGTGCCGAGTCTTCTGAAAGAAGTAAAAGGGTGCTTGTGCGCGAAGTGTTAAGAGAACCGCGAAAAAGTACATACAGCTGAGCTTGCGACAACTTCACAGAAAAGTCAGCACACCGTTCTGCGATACCTCCACAGTGTGGGGATGTATAAAAGGTGGCAAAGAAAAAACCTCTCTTACGGCGTTTCAAAAACGGCGCCGAATGGCTTGGACAATCGAAATGCGAACGAAGCCCGAAGAGTTTAGACGGTCTATCATTTTTTCAGACGAAAGCAGATACTGCCAATTCAGTGATAGTGGTCGTACGTGGGTATGGAGACGTTGGTCACAGCAACTGGACGACAAATTTTTGCATCGGATTAATTAGTAGGTGTCTATTTTATTCTGTCACCCTAGTGTATATTTACGCGTAATACAACGTACAACTTCTATCGTTGTCAAGCAGAGGCTGTGAAATGGGCCAATCACGCGCCGAAGATTTGGATAACTTTACATATTACTATTCCTCATGATATATATACAGATAAACTGTTAAAATGTTCTTCCATATAATTAAGTATAAATACATTATAACGCGTAATACGATGTACCATACGAGGGCGATCTGAAATGTTACCGGAATCGACAAGAGATGGCGCATGAAGGTTGAAATGGATTCATTGGAGCGCAAGGGAAACCTTTTTTATGGCAACTGTCAGACGAAGATTTGGCCACCTACTGATAACACCAAACATACCTCATACAGAGAGAGTTATTTTTGTTTTTATTTACTTGCACTTCTAAAATGTGTGTGTCATATGTATTTCTTGCCCTGTAATTTCTATTTGGATTGTATGTGGTTCACATAAGTTGCTATAAGCATCTCATCTAAGCCTTTAAAATAAACAACCCGTTTCTAAAATAACCTCCCATCGCCTTCCTTCATGATAATCATAAAGAAAGCCTTTCCTTCTAATTAAATCTCTGTCACACTCATTACGCATCCGTGTTCATTCATCGAATCTCTCCGCATTCTAGCGGACGCATGCACGCACAGATTACCGATGGGGACGTACTACCGCGCCTCTTACGAGTCGATCGTGGAACGTCATTAATTTTATCTCGGTGTGCAGTATGGCACCGCGGTCGAGCTCTAACCCCCGGTGATTAAACGATCCGAAAACGACTACGAGACCAACGCGGTCGCTTCCATTTCGAACGCCGGCAAGGACATCGTTATCATCGCTAGTACGTGCGAAGATAGCATGCTGACGTCGCTACACTGGCGTTAACCGGCTCGGCGAAGTCGACCCGCTTATTGTAAGTGCGGTGTGTACGATTCAGTTTCTGAACGGTGTCGATGTGTGCAGCGGCGGATAAACGGTTTTATGTCCTCCACAAGTCATTAAATTGACGTGTGACGCGTTAGCTAATGATCGGAGACGATAGGGTAGAAGAAGGCCTTCTCAGCTATCGTCATCTTCGATCTAATCTTTGCGTTCCGCGAAAGAATTTAAGTGACACAGACCGGGCTAATATGTTTATTAGATTTGGTAGGGTGCTTTCTTTTTTCAGGGAAAAGACATATATAATATTATAATGTTATTAAAACTAGTAATGTTGTGAGAAGAAAACTAAAAAAAGGAATGACAAGATTGTTTTAAAATTTCGACGGTTGTTAAGGATTTAACATTGTTTGTATATTTTAGTTTAAGAATTTTACTTTTGTGAGGAAGTTTATTTTATCTTATGCATTTTCCACCAATTTATATATTTTATATGTCGTTATGTTTTTTGTAACTGTATGTATTAGCATTTGCATAAGTGCCTAATATTAGACCCATTAAGTATAATTTCGTCTTACGAATATCGGTAGTTTTCAATATTCAATGTTTTCAAGTACTCGTGTGACGGTCGATGTAATAGCGATCGTTCATTCTAGACCGTTGTCGTACATAGTCGGTTTCCGTATAATGGCACCCTTTCTTGTAGCTTCGTTGGAACCTATATAGCAATACGCTTAACAAGTACGATATCTCGGCTTTCTATTAACCGTCGTCGAGGCTACGGCGTCCGCTGTCGTTTATACATACATTGTTCTTCTGTTGAGATTGTAGCGACAATCTTTTTTGTAGCTTCATCGGAGCACGTATAGCTTAACGGGTGCAATCTTATTTGGTCGTACTAAGTTCGGTCTTCCGATATAAGGGAACTTAGACGTATTTTCATTTAGTTGTCCGTCGATGAGGACGAGGTTCACGGACCAAATTTCTATATATCATGTCGACATCAACTCTGCCGTTTCTCTTGTCGATGCATACTTTACACATTTGTTGGTTGATGGCCATTTCCTTTCTAAAAGGGGGCAATAGCAAAGTGTATTATTTCTATTACAGAACGCCTGGGGGACTGTGGTATTACATACGCTTGTTTTGAGATCGGCTATTATCGCTACTGTCGCCCTCAACCAAGTCTTCACCCTCCATGAAATAAGCTTGGCTTCCCCTATAAATGTACAAATAGCGAAAGTGTTTGGTTCCCTTGCAAGCACAAACCAATGCAAAAGGGTCAAGTCCTTTGGACAAATCAAGGCAAAGAAATCGTATTTGGCTCCCACAAGTAGATATATGTATAAATAATTTATAAAATAACAATTAAATAAGGTTAGGCCCCCTACACAAAAGTAGTGGTGCATGCATAAATATATAGGTATTATTACATGCCTTAAACAAAGCTTCTGCGGAAGCTTATAAGACGTTAAACACAGCATGGATTACGTACACGCTGCGGATGTACCCTATATAACAAAAAGAAAGGTGAAGGCACAAATATACACCTGCTAATAACTCGAATAACTGCAATTGGTGTGCAAATTATATATCTTACATTTACATAGGCTAGAGTTGAAACCGTGAATAGATTTTATTTTTTAGATATATTGTTTTGCGCATGCACATTGAGTTTCATTGGAAAACCCTCAAATAAGCAAGTATTTTCTACAAGTAGTTGGTCAAGATATTCACGAAAGAATTTATGAGCAAACCACAGCAGCATTTTTATTAAAACATTTATTTAAACCAGAAGAACGTAACCACAGAAATACTATGGGGTAGCGTTCTACTTTTCTGAAAATGTTTCCAATTTCCTGGTACGCTTATGATAAAACCGGAAACGGATTTGAACTTTGTCAAGCGGAATATCATTGAGTGATTGCATTGGCATCCTTGGTCCCCTTGACAGGGAATAACCCTTCTCTCGTACTCACTCCGTCCGACTACTTATTTATACTGGCATGCAGATGTAGTATTTAACTCTTCAGTCAGTTGAATAGACATTTTTTTTTGGGTTTTCTCAAACAGTAAAGTCTCTACAGCCTCCCTTATTTTATTATTCCCTACAATCGGCAGTTCATCACAACTGGAACCGTCCACACAATTTCAGAAATTTTTAACGCTGAACATACGAGTGAATAATGATAATATTATTTTATTGGCAAATAAAATGGTAAATGCAAAAACAAGAAAAAAAAAACAAGCAGAAGCTGTTTTTGCCAAATAGCTTATCTTCAGTAGGCCAAGAAAGTTTCCTGTTGTTAATGATGATCAAAGAATAAAAGAGAAATAAGAAAATAATTCGTTCACAACCAAATCATCAATCACAGTGCAAAACCGCAAATACCATTGCACATAGCATACAGAAGAGAAGGAAAAGTTTTGGCCAAGGAAATGTAACTGTCTTCGTCGTATCATAACTTAACCACCCAGCATCCATAAGTTTATGACAAATCCTTTTGACTCTGACTTATTCCATAAATTAGTCTGAGGCATGAGTTCTGTACCACCTGAGATCTGCGTAAGTCGATCTGATCAGAAATAACGTCACAGAGATTAAAATATGATAACACCAAGGAATCATATAGCACCTTTTTAATGGGAACATTTAAGGGAATGCCGGTGCGGATAAATTAACTTTAAATTTCAGTAAAAGCATCCAATAAAAGTACTGAAATTATACTTAAACTTAAGATCATGCATCATCACAAAAAGACACATTACTTTGAAATTTCAGGGCTAAACAATAAACTAAAATATATAATTCTGGCAAGCGGTGTACCTTTCTGTTTCCATACGTTATACTCTGCATCTTTTTCATTTCGGGCATGTTTGTATCATTCTCAAAGTAAGTGGAATAATGAATATCCCACACAAAATAAACTATTATTATTTGATAGCTAGTATTCAACTAGAAAACCAATATATGTAATTATTTCCGAAACTTATGAAAAAGCAGTATCACTATTTGTGTAAAAGAGTCTACGCCGAAAACTTCTTAGAAATAATATACATACGCAAGCACTCAATTTTCAATTAGAATTTAGCTTTTACCTTAAGCTTATACGTCGAGGGTAGAGGCAGCCATACTTGAAATTGGTAGCTAATTAAACTTTTTCTCCTGAGTTTATAATTAAGTTAACAAAATTCGGTATTTGATTAAACATTTAATTACTCAAGCAATTGGCTTCCTTCTCGCAACGTGAAATTGGCCTCTCTTTAGCAACACAGACGAAGCCTTTCGATCTTTCATCGAGAAGTATCGAGGCATCAAACCCTACAAATTCGGAATGAAATAAATTAGTTGTGCCTATTGACTTCCACCTTACCAGTTACTACAAAGACAGAGTTCAGTTCTACGATACGTATCCACTGTTTGAGATCAAAGAGAAGCAGGCGAATTGTGTTAAAAAGTTTCGGGCAAATCGAAATCGATTATCGACGAATTTAATTTGATACTTCAGGCTTCTATGAGAGATAAATTAAATCGACGTCTTTCGCTCTTCACCGACGCAAACAGGACCGATTCAACTGCCATAGAATTTGCATGAATTCAATTTGCGAATTGTGGAAAGGACGAAGATCCCGACGTCGGCGAGTAATAAGGAGACACCTCGCATCTTAAATATTATAACTTATTGGTGGTGAAACGTAACGCAGAACGGTTTTTTCCTTAGTGGTTGTTATGGAAAATTTGAATGGGTAATAGTAGGGGTCGCTCGAGTACGGTTACGTTGGAGCTGGTTAATCGAAAATCCCTTCTAATCGGATTGAGAACCTGCTAGGGGAAGAATTAAATTATTATTTGGATTACACTCAGGGATAAGAAAAAACACGATATTGGTGTTGTTTTTGATTTTTATTTTTCGATGTAGTCTCCTCGAGGATCAATACACTTTTTCAAACGGTGCTGCAGTCTCTTCAAGCCGTCGAAAATGTAGGATGTTTCGAGGTCTGTGCAGTAGCGATCTGTAGTGGTGACGACCTCCTCATTTGAGGCAAACATCTTTCCTCCCAGTGATTTTTTCAGGTTTGGGAATAGAAAAAAGTCGCTGAGGGGTAAGGTCCGGTGAATATGGAGGATGAGAGATTAATTCGTAGCGCAACTCATTCAATTTGGACACGACAATGCGGGATGAATGAACCGATGCATTGTCGTGGTGGAAAAGCACTTTCCTCCGTTGCAGACGAGGCCGTTTCCGGCGCAAACGCGGTACACATCGCGCCGAAAGCTTTTTCGTACCCAAAATTTCGCGTAGGATATTGCCAATGCGTTCTTTTGAGACGCCTGTTATATTTGATATCTCTTTCAGCTCTAATCGACGATAGGCTAACACGACATCGTGAATCTTGTCGACCATTTCATCGTTGGTAACGGCTTCTGGGCGTCCACCGCATGGTTTGCTTGTACTTATACGGCCACGTTTGAACTCCCTCACCCAGAAGCTAATGGTCGTAGATGATGGAGTACATCCGCCATGAACCTTTAGTAAGACATTCCGAATATCCGTCGCTGTTTTCTCAGCCATCCAGAAGTGTTTTATCACTGCACGAAATTCGACTTTATCCATTTTTGCGAAGCCGCCTGACTTGCTACACAAAACACACCCTTAAACAAACAACTATTGACAGTAGACATCTGAAACTTTAACAGTTGCCATAAAAAAGGTTGCCCTTGCCGACCAATGGATTCACTTTAACTTTCCTGCACCATCTCTTGCCGATTCTGGCAACATTTCAGGTCGCGCTCATATGTCTGAACCTAAACCAGGTATTGTAATTTAATGGTTTTGAAAATTATTTTGACAATGACATTGATTGTCATCAATTGATGAGTTAGAACTGCTGAAAGTTTAAATAAATTCGAATACAGTTTACATGGAGTGTTAAAAAGCCACGTGAGCTTAGCCTATTTTCGAACTGGAGCGCAAATTGATAGAATTAGGGTGTATATCCAGCGTGCATGTTTTGGACAATTTTATGGAGCACTTTACAGGGTCATGTAGCTGTAATTCTTAAAAATTTTTATAATTATTTTTCCAATTGTGTTGGTGTATTTCGTGAAGTTGTTTCTTTGGATCATAAATCACTAGTAAACCAACTGTTCGTTCGGAAGAGGTTATAAATGGTGTTCGTCAACGGATAGAAAATGGAGCTTTAAAACGTCTTTCTCTAGAGATTGGGCCTTCTTATGAAACATGCCAGAAAATTCTAAAGAAGAACTTACATTTGCATCCGTAGAAGATGTAATCAAATTAGGCTATCTTGCCTATAGAATATCCTAGACGTCCTGTTATTGCCAGTGGTTTGTAAACAATTTAATACAAGATGAATTCGATGTTTTTCTCGGATGGAGGGTGGTTTCACCTTCGAGGTACGTCAATTTCCAAAATACTATTCTAGTCGTTAAATTTCTTATAATTTTGTTGAGTCGTTTCTGTATACTGCGAAACTTGGTGTTTCACCAGCAGTTTCTCGGCACAGCCTACCTTTTTGAAAATAATGAGCAGCCATTTCAACACGTGCTTCAATTTATCCCTTTTTCATCAATAAAATCTTGAATACCAGCTGAGCTTGTTGTTTTATTGTATCTTTAAATCGAATGAGATATTTAATGATGTTACGATGACGCTGTTCAAATAATTTGCAAAAGTTAAGGTTGTACCTAACATTATAATGGTGCTAAATAGGAATCTTGCCAATTTGTTAATATAAATTTGTAGTTTCTTCGCAACTTTATGTGTTAGGACTAAGTAATCATACAGAGCAAGAGAGAAGCATCTTTGCCATTCAGAACAAATTGGGACTCTAGCCAGATAATTTACACCGAATAGTATACTAATACCACTGCCTTGCCTTCTGGTGATTATTTGTAGTCAAAGATAATGGCCGTATATCGGCAAGGACATCACTTTGCATTTGTTGATATTAAGTTAAATTTCTTCAGACCAGACACTTCGCGGAACAATCTCAAATCATCAGCGATCAATAATATATGAGATGAGATATCATATAAATAAAATGAATGTTAAAGGCCCAAAGATTGACCCTTGGGGGACTCTCGAAGAAGGAATAAATTAGCGAGAGCTAAATTCATTGCAGAAAACATACTGACGTCTATTAAACATTTAAAAACGTCTATTAACATATTCCAATATTTGTTCCATTCGTAGCCATATTTGGTTACACAATAATTGGCTTCCGTGTTCTAACGCACTTGTTCATCTGTGCTCCTTTTCCAGGAGTTGCTTTTGAATGCATCTTCATTGCCTTCCTTTTCTTCATTTTACGTTTATGGCTCCTTGTTCCCTCTATCCATTTTCCTAAAGCTTTGGTAACATGTTCACAATATGTTAGTTGTATCAAGAGTCAAACATATGAGGCGCCTAAAGAAGGTCGCCTCAAACGTACACCACACAAATTCTATACATCGAATTTAAAATTTACTAAAATCTTCAAGCACCTCGCTAACAATACGGTATTGCATTAAAAATAAATTGCGTGTATGCTTCTACTTTTTCTGCTAAACTCGCATTATATTCCTTATATCCCTCTACCTAACATAAGAAATCTTTATGCCTTCATATGTGTATTATAAGAAACGGAACGACGTTCTATTTGGAACCGATTCATCCGTGACAATTCCCATATTAGGAAGGAAGATAAATGAAATGAAATCGCTCTGAAGCTTCTAAGATTTATACGGATCATTTCAGTAAAATGCTTCGTATTGAAAGTAAACAGCATATAAATTGCCGAGAAGATACAATGGTAGCCTCCTTTCTTTCCCTCGTATGACGATGGATAAACTTCCAAGCCGCAGCCAGTAGTATTTTATGAATGCGATGAAGGAAGTAAAAATTGTCTGTTTCCACTTGAAAGGCCTCGATGATGCCGCAACAGAAACAGCAAGATAGAGAAAATGAAAGTGTCCACATTGGATCATAAATAACGTTGACCCTTTAGTAAGATCGTGATATCCTTTATCGAACAAGGTTAAGTAATTAACTGCAAAATTAACGAGCACTTAATTGATATATCGTATTCGTGATTTGTATCAATTACAGTAGTATTGTAAGCAAATATTTGAAAGTGATATATGCACGTTCTTGATTAATATCATGAAACGCGCAGCAGATTTGTATGTTTCTGAAAAAAAGTTGTTTATCTTAATACTTAGAAAAACTATCAAGTAAAAAAGGCATTCAAATGAGATCACATGGTAAATAAAATTTGCTCAAAGGTTGAACTGTTTCCATCAAGCTGTACAGTTGGGTAAAAGTAGATACGGAATTACTAAATGTCATAAAAATGAGTTAGGCGTTCGTTACTAGAAGAAGTGATACCCAAAAAGGAGTAGAATAGAGCTGGAAAAATTAGTGCAAAATAGCTGACTAATAATACTATACAAGGATACTATGTTCCAGAAAACGAACATATAATACAATATGAACTATTAAGAAAAATTTAAAAAATAGGGATGGCATTATTTTATGTAAAAAAATCGCATGTGTTTAATTTACTTAGCAAGTACTTGACATTTACTTTTAAAAATGAGATACCACATGTAAATATTGCCTAAAATATTGTCCACTTTCCACCTGGAATTTTAGAAAGCTATACAATTGTTAGCAAATGTTCTGAAAAGTGCAAAGAAGAAAAGGTATTTTACAGGTCCTTTTTGTCTACTATAATCTTTCTTCCAGTTCATTTGTTCATAGGCGTTTCCTGAATATCTTCCAATCTGTAGAATCTATAAGAGAATAATTAGGAGACGTATGCAGCGATATGTTGTGACTTTCATGTTTAAGCAAGCAATAGTTGGATGCTTTATCAAAAAAAGATGAGATTGGGACATAGAAACGCTAGAGAAATTATTGTATCTACCACATCACTTCAAACAAAGACAGTAACTAAAATGGTATTGATAATTGAATTTCCTTATTACGAACGTTAAATTTAATTAAATTAGTTTTTCGTGAAATTTTTAATTCATTAAAAGACGAATCTTTTTATTAAATTTGCCAAATGAAATTTAGCGACATAAGTGGCGATTCAAATAGCAATTTGTTCAGACGGTTCCGTGGTATAAGGATTTAACACACCTGTCTAGCGAACAGGAGCTGTAAGTTGAAATCCCACCGGAGCCGTGAAAATTTTAATTAATTAAAATAAACAAAGTTAATTAAATTTAACGTTTATAATAACAAAGAAATTCAATTACCATTGAAAAACCAACGGACGATTTAAAAATTGCATTCATTGCAAACTGTTGAATTACATGAAGCGAGAAACAAATATTGTGATAATTTTCAAATATGTTGGTGTGTCGTATTGTAACTGACCTCATTCCACAGCTATCACACGAACAAGGGGACGTATTACTCTTAACTGTTGTCTCCCATATTCATATACTTACTGGGCACCGGCTCCTCCACCAAAACTTAAACAATCTTTACTATTGTTTAGCGTCCTTGGTACTTAATAGGAGAATATCTATTAGCTTGAATATAATTTATCTAAACGAAAATCACTAGTAGATAGGTTGCTATAAATAATTACACCAATTTCCCTCGGCATTTTTTAAAATTGATGCAGGTGCTGCGCGAATATTATCATAAAACCTTTAAAACAGCTAGCTCAAATTGTAACACAACGTTTTTAGAGACGTCGTCAGCTTTATTACTTGAACAGCTGCGACTAACCTCATCGCTTCTTCATGTATAATCATACATCCCGGCTTTCAGTTTTTCCCAGATGTTTTCACTAGTCCTTTCATGGTAATGAACTGACGATGCTTAATTTTGGAAGTGCGGGTATTCTTTTCATAAAAACCACGTAATTTCAAATTGTATAAACGTTAATATCCATTACCTTCACAGTATCAAACGTTGGGACAAAGAATATAATAATAATAATAATAATAATAATAATAATAATAATAATAATAATAATAATAATAATAATAATAATAATAATAATAATAATAATAATAATAATAATAATAATAATAATAATAATAATAATAATAATAATAATAATATTTAATGCCCAACAGATACAAATATCCAATTACAAGGCAATGTTAGATAATGTACACATGCAAATAGACGTAACATAAAATTAAAGTATGTTAAATTAGAAAACTTAGTAACTAGTTGCTTTAATTTAAATTACAAAAAAAAAAAAAGTAGTTTATCAGTGGTTAGGAAAAAAGAGAGAACGGAAAAAGTATTCAACTAAGTGTGATGCACCCGCGGTCTACATAGCGTCAAAAGGGACGGTAGAGTGCAGGTATGTATATCCAACTCGGCAAACTCCATAGAGTTGAAATTGCTACACAATCTGTGTATTGGGGACCTGATGGCGATGTTTGTTCTAGGTGCGAAACAGTAAAATGTATTTGTTTGCCTAGATCCTGAACGTGGTACAATGAAGTTGATTCTACTCAACAACTCAGGGACATCAAGACCATTATGAAGTAAAGTAAATAGGAATTTACACTCAGCCTGTTTTCGACGTAGTTCTAATGAATCAATATTAAATGCGTCTAGCAGAGCACTGTGGCTAAATCCTTGTATCGGGTAAGTATTAAATTTTTTAAAGTACAAGAACTTCAAACACCTTCTCTGAATCTGCTCTAGAAGATGTATCTGATAGAGGTACATAGGTGACCAGACCAAGGACGCATACTCCAGTCGAGACCGAACAAAAGCGAAATAAAGAGGAAGAATGGCTGTTATAGTAGCAAATGGTCGTGTAACACGTATAATGAATCCTAACATACTCAACGCTGATGTACAAATACTGGATATGTGCTCCATAAAGGTCAGTCTTGAGTCAAAGACGACGCCCAAGTCTCTCACAGAGGTCACTCTAGGTAAAGAAGATCCAGCCAAATGGTAGGTATATATAATTGGAGTCGTCTTACGAGTGTAGGTGACAATTTTGCATTTGTTTACATTAACTGTTAGTTTGTTGTTGACACACCACGTGTGGAATATATCGAGTTGGCTTTGCAAATGATTGCAATCCTGAGAATTATTAATTGTTGAGTACAACTTCAAGTCATCTGCGTATAACAACTTTGGACAGTTCAGTTGATAGCACAAATCATTTATATATATGAGGAACAGAAGTGGACCCAAGTTACTCCCCTGAGGAACTCCAGAGCTCGGCGCGAAGTAATCAGACTCAAATCCCATGTATGTCACAAATTGCTTTCTATCAAGAAGATACGATTGGAATAAAGACAAAATATGAATATGGAATATGAAAGATTAACATTGGTACGATAGATATAATGCATGTAAATACAGCAAACAACTTTACGAGGGCGGCAAAAATATTTTGCGCCACGTAAACAATTAGACTGTACTAATTTAATTGAACCCTTGCGAAATATGTAACCGTATACCGTCAAATAAACAAAATAAAAGGTATCCAGAAAGTTTTACGAGCTCCAGTAAACGTAGTTAGGTTGGCATATGTATTCTGTTAAGAGGAGCAACCATTTCAAGCGCAGTTATGTAAGTTACGAGACGTAAAGCAAATGTGCGATTCTCGGTCCATATTTATGTCCGAAAATTAAATTTTACTGTAGTCTCTTTGACTGCGAGTACTGCAGTTTACATGTTATGTACACTTCTCAGACGATTCGAATATTTACCGTCAGTGCAATTACATATCATACACAGTAGTTTGCATATATGTACATGAATGTAAACATCTTCCTTATCGGATTTTCCATGCTAGTCCTACACAAACGAGGATTTCTTTCTAACGGTTGCGTGCGTAAAATTGGAACTTAGTTTAACATCTTTTCAACTTAGAAAAATAAGTTTTAGTATTAGTAAAAATATCTTAATGCATGTTCTGTTAATGAGATACCTTTCATTAATCTTTTGCAGCAAGCAACACTTTTACTCATATATACTTTGACTAGTAAGTCTATTTGCAAATTAATATATGTACACAGACGAAGATGACGAATGCGTAACTAGCAGCGCCATCCAGGCCGACGTTTTCGATAACACCAGCTTTGCTTCTACCTACCGGTAAATAGCAAAGTTATAACAGTTCCCCCGAAACAACTTTTGTGCCATTATTGAAATATTAACATGAAACAAAGAGTAGTTACTAAATTTCGCGCATCATTCCGGTTGAAATTATACATGCAATTTCTCGGTTACTATGAGGCTTGTATATTCTGTTCTTCAGAATGGGCTTCTATTTAGCAGGTGTGCCATTGGATCAAAATTATATACGAATTAACCCCGTATAGAGTTATAGCTAACATTTTTACGTATGTATTTTCATTTTACATACAAATAATTAATATTTCGATGTATTATGTAAATGGACTTTATAACTTTGCTGGACAAACAGTAAATACTATAAAATCAGAAAAAAATGTGAGCATGGACTGAGGTGATGTAGTATAAGAGTTTTGTTAATAAGTGCTTCAACTACCTTTTCATATAGTACGAGGGCCATTCGGAAATTAAAGACCGTTTTGCTTTCACACGTGATCGTGTCCCCTCACCACCGCCGCCGACCCACCATTGGCTTTGGTACTCATCTGCTTCAGTTTGGCGGCAGCTGCGATCCAATATGGTTGACTATTGCTTGATTGTGTTACTTCAAAATATGTGACAAAATTGACGATCCCGCCAAGTGTTGGGTGCGCAGTATTAGCCAAGAAAATAGGTGTTTCACAATTGGTGAACTGCACTCATTCTTTCCAGAAATTTCAAGAACTGTATTGTATGGAACTGTTAGTGCAGATTTGGGCTATAATAAAGTGTGTGCCAGGTGGGTTCCTCGAATTTTGTCAAAGAAAAGCAAACGAATAGCGGCTGGATTGACATTTCTCAGTCGCTATGACAAGGTTGGTGATGGAGTTTCGAATCACATTGTTACCGGTGATGAGACTTGGATATCACATTTCACACCAGAAACAAAGCGCCAATCAATGCAATGGCATCATTCGTTATCCTCAATGAAACCTAAAGAAGCAAAACAAATTTTGAACACCATTAAAATTGCGGCTGCGCTGTTTTGGAGCCGCAAGGGTGTCCTGTTCATCGACTATATACAACGACTTCGCCGCGCTATTCAAAACAAGCGGCGCGTAATGCTAATCAATGGACTCATCTTCCTTCACGATAATGCATATTCGCATACATCGGGACAAACAAAGGACTTGCTCCAACAGTTTCGGTAAGAAATTTTTCAACCTCCGCCATACATTCCGGACTTAGCCACACTTCATTTTCGCTTGTTCCCCAAATTGAAAGATTTTTTTTCATTGGATAATGCTACGAAAGTGATAATGAACTTCAACAAACCGTTAATCAGTTGTTCAGCGACTTGGCTACAACTGAGAAAGCAGAAGGCATAGAAAAGCTGATAAAACAGTATGACAAGCGCCTAGATTTGAATGGTGACTATGTAGAGAAGTAGCTTGGACATCAAATTTTGTGCAAAATACAGTTTCGTTTAATTATATCTAATAAACATTTCTATAGAAAAAAAAAAACGTACTTTACTTTCCGAATAGCCCCCGTATAAAATTCTAATTTGTGCTTAAGGTTTTGGTACCTGTATCTACTATCGAGTACCTCATATATTTGAACTCTTTTTATTGATAATTATGATGCCTCATTATGCTTGATTTGCACTTTATATTTGTTGAACTGACCGAAGATAATTTTATTGATATACATTAGGCGAAAATTCTATTCCATATAATCTAACATATAGACGATATTTAATGACACTTACCCGGCTTTTCTAACGGCTCCGGTGCAGTTAAACGAAGCAGCCGCTGTGCCAGTCTGCTTAGCTTTGTAGGGCGAGTTCATCACGCTTTCCCCGTCATCTTCGTCTGACACCGCCGTCGTTAGGGACATGCGATCATCATCCGATATCTGAAACGAGAAGAACGACGCTCGTTTAACGGAAATATATTAATCTTAACCACCCTAGAGGACGGCGGTACGTTAAGGTTTTATCGAGAAAAACACGCGTACAAGACGAGATCGCACGCTCTCCATCGATATTGGATCGTTGCTCGATGGGCGATTATATCACCTAAACGATCTTATCGACGATTAGAGGCCGAAGTACTTTCAAGACTCGTTAATTGTTCGGTTTTCGCACGGAGTGTTCGTTATTCGAATAGCTCTGAGGGGGACCGTTAAGGTGTAATGAAGAGCGTACTTAGGTAGGTGATCGTATACAAATTGGATCGCTTTATTATGTGACCGAATTGAAATGGCTATTGCCATGGTATTGCTTCCTTCGAACGGCCAATTTTGAATTTTACGTCTTCGTACTGTAAATAAATTGTTAAAATATCTTTAGGTGGTCATAGAATCAATAGGTGGGATAACATTAGATTTGGTTAGTTTGGATATTATAAGCGTTTTCTACTCTTTTAGCATACGGAAATCTGAGCTTCTCTTACAGCCATTCCATTTGATGATACGTAGGATTTAAAACAGCCAAAATTATATCCCAATCCCTATTGAAATGTTTCAATGCTAGACTCTCATATGGCATGTTACCCAACCCCAATTTCGCCTAACAAAACCTTTTTTAAATGTTCTAGTTACCTCTTGTGCTGTTCTTCTTTCTAGCTTAAGCATATATATTCAATTCGTATACGAGGGCAACCTGAAATGTTTCCGGAATCGGCATGAGATGGCACACGAAGGTTGAAGTGGATTTATTCGTCGGCAAGAGCAACCTCTTTTATAGCAACTGTCAGAATTTCAGACGCCTATTGTCAATAGTTGTTGTTTAAGAGTGTGTTTTGTGTAGCAAGTCAGGCTGTTTCGCAAAAATGGATAAAATCGAAATATTTCGCTAGACGTTTAGGACGGATGTACTCCATTTTCGACCATCAGCTTCTGGGTGAGCGATTTTAAACGTGCCCGCACAAGCATAAGTGACGAACCACACAGGGGGCGCCCAAAAGCCGCTACCAACGATTCATGATGTCGTGTTAGCCAATCGGCGATTGAAGCTGAAAGAGATACTAGAGACAACAGGCACATGAGAAGAACGCGTTGGCCATATCCTACACGAAATTTTTGGTATGAAAAAGCTTTCGGCGCGATGGGTGCCGCGTGTGCTCACACCGGAGCGAAAACGAAATCGGGTGACCGTTTCGGAGGAGTACTTGGCCAGGATCCAACGCAATCCAAGCGATTTCTTCATGCGTTTCGTAACCGTGGATGAAACTTGGATCCACTACTGTATACTAGAAACCAAGGAACAGTCGAAGCAGTGGACTCTTCCGGGAGAATCGACTCCAAAGAAAGTAAAGACCGTTCCATCGGCCGGAAAGGTCATGGCGACCTTTTTCTTGGGATTCTCAAGGTGTGATCCTCATCGACTATCTGCGGAAGAGAAAGACGTTCACGGGGTCATACTGCAGCGATTTATTGACCCGATTCTATGCAGTCTTGAAGGACAAAAGGCCTCTTTCGCAACAGAAAGAAAGTACTTCTCCATCACTACAAAGCACCGGCTCATTTATCCCGCATCGTCGTGTTCAAATTAAATGAGTTGCGCTACGAATTAGTCTATCATCCTCCATATTCATCGGATCTAGCCCTCAGCGACTTTTTCCTATTCCCAAACCCGAAAAAAATCACTGGGAGGAAAGAGATTTTCCTCAAATGAGGAAGTCATCGCCGCTACAGGTGGCTACTTTGCAGACCTCGAAATATCCTATTTTTCTGACTGCTTGGAGAGACTGGAGCGCCGTTTGAAAAAGTGTATTGATCTTCGAGGAGACTACATCGAAAAACAAAAATAAAACCACACCACTACCGTGTTTTTCTTGTCTTTTCCGTAAATATTTCAGGTTGCCCTAGTATAGTATGAAAATATAATGAAATGTATAGAAACATGGGAACGTACTGGTATAATTTGGAATACTTTGTTGCTTTAATCAACATAAAAACACAAAAATTTTATATAAATTATTTCTAAAATATCGTACAAAAATACTAAAATTGGTAACACAATGGCAAAACTGATTTCAACTGGGCATTTAATAAAAGAGAATCCATTTTAAAACGAGATTCGGATTAGATATATTATTCCCAGCGTCCGTCATGGGGAGCCAGTTTTTTTTTTTTTAGAGGGTACTGTTTTTGATATCGCTTCATATGTAAATACAGAATATGCATTAAAACAAATCGCAGATCCGTTTTTAAAGTTTTAAAATATGCATGTTATTTGTGTACGCACGCACATATATCAAAACGCATTAAATACACAACGTTAAAAGCACCATAAAGCTTTTAAAGTAACACAAATCACTTTTTTTTGTTAACTGTTACTTTTACATTTGCAGGTGTAGTCAAACTAAATTCTAATTAAAGATACCAGCATACATACAACATTCCAGCGTTACACAGTTCCATCGGAACAAATACAGGAAAATCCCTTCATTATTTGGCTAACTGGTGAAGTGGAATTTTTCTAGAAACGTCGGTTTCCGAGTGTATCACACAGGCATTCTCTACATGTCAGAACGGATACTTGCTACCTCAGTCCTTTGAGAATTTCGGGAATTTAACGGTGTGGTTTTCTAGCGGACTCAGGTATAAAGTAGATTGGTTTGGAGCTGTTATATGCTCTGTTACTTTTGCTTGACAACGAGGACTCTTATTACATTTTCTCATTCTTAATTAGATAATTAATTACTATGAATTTAAAACACGAGTTTTTGTTGTATTAATTGAATTTGTTCGTTAGAAGTAATAAGTGATATAAAACGAATTTGAGCTATATTTGCTTTCTTTTGGTGTATAGGTACAGGGCTGATATCAAGAGAACAAATCTAGTCTATCCTAGTCTTTATAATAATAATTTATTACCCAACAGCACACAGCTTATTACAGGATAATCGTATCATGACAACTATTATAAAACAAGAGTAAATGCGTGGTACCAAAAGTTGCCTCAAAGCATTGATAGTAAAGTTAAACAAATCAAATCTAAATGAGAATGGTGGCGCGTGTTAGGCATGGGAAGATAAAAAGTTAGTCTATTACGAAACAGAAAGCTTAGTGTTTTAAGAGACTGGTGACGTATACTTTCAATATGCTTATTAAATGTTAATTTAGTATCAAAAAATATGCCAAGACCCCTATACTCTTCACAACGCGTTAAAAGTACACTGCCAAAATTGTACGTATACCCACTGTATCGGTTCTACGGGCAACGTCTTCGCTTGACACTTAGCAATATTTAAATGGTTCTATAGACACCAAAGATAAATAGATAACAGATCACCCTGTAAAATGTCATAATCTGCGGTGGAGTATATTCTACGAAAATTATCCCTAGCGTATCGTAAGCCTCTAAAGATAAACCGATCAGAAAAGGTGATTAATTAAAATAATACATAGAAATGGTCCAAGAACAGAGCCGTGTGGCACACTCGAAAGATACAGATACAAGCTCGACCGAAAGCCACGGTATAATACAAGCAAATCTTACACCCGTTCAGATAAGATTGCAATAATAATATCAGATCGACAGAGATACCCCATACACTTAGTTTACGTAATAGAGTTTGATGTTCAACCCTATCGAAAGTTTTGGCGAAATCTGTATGAATGACATCTGTCTGAAGACGTAGATCTAAAGCCTCAGACACATCATGAGAAAATCCGCATAAGTTGAACGCTGTTGAAGGATATATCGGGAGATAATACCGAATGTTATTCCTCGTCCTGGACTTAAAAACAGGAGTAACACGAGACACGTTCGAACAATTTGGAAAAACACCCTATTTCACTATTAGAATGTAGATGTACAATCCCTAACAACAAAATCGTTATTAGAATGGTAAGTAGCAACTTTCGCGTTAGACATGGTTGCCGAGAAATGGGAAGAAAAGGCGTTAGTTCAGAGGACGCAAATGTGTTGTTGTTATCTATTATAACAACTGGTATACGTAGTGTAAGTCCAGAGTCTGTTGGGGTTTGCCTGAATATATAGGTCAATATCCTTATATGATTATCGGAATTCCGTATACTTGATATTTGAATATATTTTCTGTACTGCTTAAATCTATTGTTATATAAGTAATTGTAAATCCGTGTTTTTATACATTTTGAGATAATGGCGCTTAATTTTAATGTATTCTTCTAAGTATTCCATTAGAGAACCATGGTGGAAATATATTCTTTATAGGTACTATCTTTGGAACAGTCTTATTAAAATAATCAAGTGGTATAAAGTTCATTGCAAGCATCATTAACAGAATCACAACTGACCACTGAATCCCATTGCATGTTTAGTAACTGTTCATAAAGGTGTACCAGGTCGGCACGTCTGAAATTAAAGCTCGCGAGGTTAGACACACAAGCAACATCAAATGCAAGAGCCGATGATGCTCATCCTCAGCTACCAGCAAAACATCGGTCCGTTCAAGATCACACCTCAAAACCCTAGAGCGACAAATCAGATCTAAGCATCTATTATTATATTTTTTTACGATGTGGCAGAATCAGCACAATCTAAAGTAGGGTGGTTAAAATCCCCCACAAGGATAAAATAATTGTCCAATAAAGAAAGCAATTCCAAACCTCCATTATGTATTTATATTTATAATAATTTAATTTCCTTTATGACTAACGTTAATTTTTAATTTAATTAGTTTATAAAAACTAAACATTTCATAGTTCTGGTAGGATTTGAATCTACAGCTCTTGGTCGCTAAATAAGCGTTTCCATTAGAATAATTCGAGTCACCATTGGCCGTTAGGAAAATAATTAACAGCCGTTTACCCTTTACAGGGAGGGGATGTACTAACACGGCCATGAAGCATTTTATATACAGTTTCCTACACCTTAAAGCTACAGAGGTTTTAACATGCTAAAATAGCTTATAATCCCGTTAGGCCGATCACCACAAAACAAAAATTATTATTATTTTTCCAATAAATAAGAAAGAAACTGTATCTATGCTGTAAGACAGCCAGTAATTTGTTATTGCAATGTACCGCTAGCAGCATGAAGTCCATGTTTCTGTAATTTGCGTTACCCACTTTACAAAATTTATTATGTTATTCTTATTTTAATATTATAATGTATGTATACATACTTGAATACGCATTATCTTAATAAATCAAATTACTTCATCGTAATAAAACAATTTTATCACTGTCGGGTATCACCACTGATAAAGGCCTTGCATAGTACACATAATATCATTGCCTCTCCTCCATTGTTGAGGTCGTTTGTATTACTGCACTTGTAATGTAATGTAGCACAAAGGCGAAGGGAAGTTCTCGTATAAATTATGCGGGGAATGCGGCTGAATTACGAGCAGAGATGTCCGTGCAAAGCGCTCTCTATAAATTTATTCATAGATGGAGGTCGCAAAAACTTACAACGTTAAATATGCGCTGTTGACGTTACCGTCATCATATGCAAAAGTAGGTGTCAGAAGAGAGAAGCTGAAAGTGGAGCGGCGGAACGTTGGAGACAGCCGAACATTTTACGTAACATATGTTATTGCGGCACCGGAAGGTACGAAACCTCCCGCTTTTGGCTTATTTGGCGATGCCGCGTTAAGCCTGCCAAGGCCGGAGATTGTTTGAGTAGAAATTTCGGCTCTAACTGACACGAGAGTCGAAAACGACGAGATTAAAGGTTGAACGAAGCGGATGTTTTAGGTGGAAAATGCGGACGACATCCTATATGGGACGCGCTTTTATTTCAGGTTCGATTTGATGGGAAAAAATTGGAAAGCTTTCCTGTTTCTCGTTCTGGCCTTGATGGGTGTGAGATTTCGAAGCCAGAATTGTGCTTGGTGGAACGAATCTATATATAGAGAGAGTGAACTTAAAACACGAACGTACACATGTAAAGCTTGAGAAGAGTGTCACTTCTAATATATGTTCCTAAACAAATTTGTTGTCGCTGAATGTCAGATTTTCACCTTTTCGATAAAGTAAATTTAAAACTTTCGGAAGTGTAGCATTCTGCTCTATTGATTTGCAAATACTGTTGTATTTGTTACTACAGTTCTTTGTCTTAAAAAATATATATTTGTGTTCTTTTCTTAATTAACGTTTGCTTTAAATCATTTTCTATTCAGCAAACTGCGATCTATTAACCTCACTTAAGAACCCTGCAGGCGTCGTTCTTTTCTGGCAGCTTTTCTTACACAGGTAAAACTGTACGGCAAAATGGTTGGTGTCTGATAGAAAACCGTTTTTCTGTTGGTAAAAATACCTGCTACGGCTTAATCTTACGAATTCGATTTGAATGTATTCATTCAAGCCTGTAATAATAAATCGTGGGTAATTTAAGGAACTTTAGCTATCGAGTTCATAGCGTTCTATAGAAGTAATACGTTTCTTTAGAATGTTAAATCCACAGAATATATTTTCACTTGGGATATTGAGCACTTGTAGGATAAAAATGGTTAGAATGTAGAAACATAACGAACATTCTGTTTCTTGTACAACTTATACACACTCAGTACTGAAAATATGTATAAATTGTGCACGAAATGTATATTTAGTACAAATTTTGGAAGACACAGAGTGTTCGTTATTTTCCTACATACGCAGTATGTACTGAAAGAGAGATGCAATATAAAACCAACGAAGACATGGTTATGAAGTTAGGAGAAGTAAACAAATTCCTATGGAGAGGATCAGCCAAGGGGTGGGTGGTTACTTTCGAAAAGAATTTTAAAAAGTCAAGGAATCTAAAGAAATCAGTATAATAATGTTATTCAATAAAGCCACTCATGGTAAAGACTGTGTGAGAAGACAAGAAACGCTGACATACGGATATGCTTCTGAGCGATTTTTTGCTCAACACATTGCAACTCCTTCTCTGCTACTATCACCATATCTAAACTTGTAGTTCAAGTGAGCATTCCTTGTGCTATTTAGTGGGGGAAGAATAACATACTCGTCTGCCGGTTCGAAAACAGCGAAACAAGGTAAGTATTTTGTTATATCTATTTTAAGAATATATTTTCAACTTTGCTAAAATTTGCTTAAATAATGAAATATTTGTTCTAGCCTTTAAATAATTTCGTTTTAAAATAAAATGTACAGTATTGCAAATTTCTGGTATAATTTGCTCAAGCGTTTGAAACGACATGGCAATAGAAATTTTTAAATCTTCATAGCTCCTTCTAGTTGTTAAAAATCTTAACGTGGCAGTAGTGTGCACATATAATAAAATACTTTGTTTCGTAGATGTGTCTTGCGTTTTAATTAACGAAATGAATTTACGAATGTTCATTCTCGGGCAGTCAAAGGCGTCGAAAGAAATAAAATAAATATAATCTTAATCTTATAAAGCTAATGTCGATGATTTCCAAACAGTCACATTTATAGTACGTTGCACGCTTTACATCAACAAACGGCAAAAGTTCACTGTCGGACCGTGTGGGTGCAAAAAATAAAATAAATACAAAATATTTTTTTTCAATATTAGTTAACTTTGATACTGTAAAGCATCATTCGTGTTATAAGTATGCCTATTTCGAAATGATCGACATCTCTTTATAAGATTCGCACACCCTCGTCCTATTTGGCATAGACATGTAATATAACCTATGTTGCGAAAGACGAAGTACAACTGAGACCAAACCGGACATGAAACAATTACACATTCTCGGCATCAACCCTCGGTACATCAGAATTAAAAAGGATGAAAATATAATTCGGATTTAACTCGTTACATATCTTTTGCTCGAGATTGTGTTACACATTGTCGCTATTTCTTGGGATAAATGGGCGTGTGGCTACAGTGCCACTAGAGAACTAGTAGAACGGTCAATCTTAAACGGTACACAACCATTTGAAAAAATAACCAGCAACGTAGGATCATTCTTCAACATGATAACACGATTTCTCTCACATCCGTTGTGCAGTCCTCATTTGAAATCCAATGATTTTCTTTATTTCCATCCGTAAAGAACAAACCACGTGCTCAACGATTTTCGACGCCAGAAGAAGCGATTGGCGCCTTCAAAATGCTTCTTTTGGAAATACATCAATCGGAATGGAAAAAGTGCTATGAAAATTGGGTCAAACGTATGCAAAAGTGTATCGACCATCGCGAAGAATATTTTGAAAAGCAATAAAACTATTTTCAATGACAAGTATTTATTTTTATTTATTATTCCGGATACATAAATAGCAACCCTCGTATTACTCTCGCTGTCAGACCCTAAGTAAATTAATTCGATTGTGGTAGATATAAAACGAACAAAATTGTGAAAATGTAAATCACGCCCTCAGGTCAGGATTTTAAATGAAACACGGTCTGTGCGAAACGACAAAGAGTACGCGTATGCATAATGTATTCGTGGAGCTTACGTTAAGCTCTGTATGTGAATGTAAACCGATACAGGATTCGAGAGAATACAACGCCTTTAACACCCAACATATGCACAAAGAGAAGCACCTACGCGAACGCGGAAAGTTGTGTTCACTTAATAATCAGTTAATTCACGATTCCAGATCCAATCCAATACCACATTTCGCCCGTAAATCGCCGATGGAAAACCGAAAGACGGAAACTACTGTTGTCACGTAATCAGAACGTATTCCTCTTTCCTCGCCGACATTCGGAAGAGTATTGCCCTAACTGAAATGGATGGTGTCATATTGTAGTACGTTATATGGATGATAGGTGACGAGGATAATACATACTATATATAACATAAACACGGAGGTGTGTTGTGTGTGCGTATGTGGTGTATATTTAGCCGTAACGCGCTGAAATGAATGTAGATAACGGTTGAATGATTCGCTGTAGTGCCGCAGCGTACATAGGTTGCGTCAGATTAAACAATGCTTAAAATGGAATGGACAGAGAGGATATGGTGATGGTAAAGTGGATATAGCACATTTGGGAATTAGCTACGATGTTTATGTAGGTTTAAAATAGATAATTTGCAATTGCATTCTATTTCTGAATACACGAAAGTGAATACGGAGGCAATTTTTAGATTGCACCGAGTAATTAAAATGACTGATCTGAATGAGAGTTACAATATACACTATAAAAGAAATAGGTAACTTTACCGGTGTATATGGCGAATATTACCTTGTAGTAAGGAGTATTATTAACCGTATTTTATGGTAATGGGTGTTTCTGGTTAAATTCTCACAAATACAAAGGTAATTTTACCGTAAAGAATAGATTGTACACATTTGGGAAAATGATCAATATATTTATGGGAAATAACTTATTTGTTAAGTTAATTCCATCTTAAAAATTGAGGAAAAGACAATATGTATGGTGAATGATAAAATTACAATCTCCTTGCAATTACCCAACGTAATTAAATTCCGAAAAAATATTTACGTTGGGTAATTGCAAGGAAATTGTAATTTTATCACTACTAATGCCAACGGATATTAATTGATATTAATATTAGTATTAATATGTATATTAGTTTAACTGTTACGCACTTGACGTATTAATAATATAGTGTCCGTGAGATATAACAATATATCTACTGGCATCGTGGCATCTAGGGAGGTTTAAGGCTACTTGAACTCAATGATTTTGTGGTGCGGAGGGTAGCACATTATGCCGGAGATATAATGATGTTGGGTTCGAGCCCCCTCCGAGACCAATATTCTTTCTGAATTTAACTACGTTAGGTAATTGCAAGGAAATTTCAAGTTTATCATTACTAATGCCAAGGGTGGTTTAGTATTGATATTCATGTTAATATTAGTATTAATATAGATATTAGTTTAGCTGTGTCGTGAATGTTATTTAGTTAAGTTAAAAATGTTCATTCAAGGAGAAATGTTTTCATACAAATTGTGTATTCTGAAATTCTTCATAATACGGTTTTGTTTCAGAGCGTACTACTTTTTTTTTGCAGAATTAACTGAGCTATTTTTGTAAAACAAAAATCTTTTGAGCGCATTTTTCGGTAAATTGAGTGTGGTTACAATTATTGGGAGTTGGTGGCGGAGTGTCATATATAAATGTGTTCACAGAAGGTAAAAGGTGTTCGAGTTCTGAGAAGAAAAAATATCTAAGGTGAGTACAATTAATTCACAGACATAAATAGGAGCAAGCCACGTAATCATAAAGTCAAATATCCGTGTCTACATATTCAAATTATATTTTGTCATGTGGTTAATGCAGATTAATTTATGTTTTGCTGTAAATTTTGTCAGAATTGGATTATTATAATTGTGTTAGTGAAATATTAATTATTGGATGCACATGAGGAGTCAGATTTATCTGGCGAAACACGAAACGGAGCAACTATGTATTTACATAGAGAAAATCTTCGACGTATTGTTAAATTTGAATGTTCGGACGATGATGATGAGAATGAATTTATTGAACCTCAAACTTCTACATCTAGAGTTAAAGATCCAGCCAGAAAAAGTAATAAGAAACAATCCAGAAAAATGAAGAAAAATCCAGGATTGCGTAATGAGAAAAATTGTCTGGGTTTTGCTAGATCTAATCCCGTAAATAGAACCTTCGAACATACATCTTTTAAAAAATGCTATAACATCTCCACTTTAATGGTTCCTATCCTTGTTTTCGACGGATCTGTACCAGTACCTAATCATCCAGTCCAAATTATATGCCGCAAAAATGGTGTTCATAATTTCAATTTGTGTTACGATAAGATGTGTACAATACAACCTAAGGAATGCAATAAAAGGAAAAGCCACATGCTTTGACTTCAAATTGTGGGTATTAATAAGACGTGATGGAGACTTAATTCATGCTAAACCCCACGATATTGGATTTTCTAGACTATGCGGCAGTTCCAAGAAGTACCAGGTTATATTTTGATAATTTATTTGTTTTTAAAATTACTAGAAGACTTAAGTCCGAAAAACCTTCGTGGTACTGGGAAGAGAAAATTGTAAACCCATAAGTGGGACGTTGCCAAGTAAAACACCAGGAACTTGTTTTTACGGTTGGAAATCGTCAACTCACGGGAACTCAATGGAATGACGATGCTGTAGTAGCAGTGCTTCAATCTGATAAGATGAATATTCATAGAAAAATATTCAAAGATACAGCCGCAAAAATAAAAACAAAACTACTGTGAAGATGTCACATGCAAGATGCGAAATATATTGCTAATATTGGAGGCATGGATCACAATGATTAATGTATACCACAATATGCATCCAGTATTTGCATAAAAAAATCGTGGCTGGCCATTGTTTGCTTGGTGCGAATGCTGTCCAGGGTTGATCACCGGAATGTTTTGAATCTTTCCATTTGTAATTATCTTTCTAGTATAACATGTATTTTTTGCTAAAATATAGACAATTTTAAATTCAAAAATTATTTCTTTTTGCTTACTTGTGAGTATTTTTTAAATACATTTTCTGACATTTTTATGAAAACTATTCCTTACAAAAAAAATGTTTATAAAACAATTTTACGTCTGAGCAATAATGAGTTAGTTTGGTAATTTTTATGTTCAAACAATTGTTATATTATCTCAAACATAGGTTTTGTTGTAATATTCGCTTGGCACGTTCCATTCAAATATATTCAGTATATTCCAAAGCTATCAAGATATTATGGATCCAACCACCAAGTCAAACTGGAAAACGAGAAAATCTCCACTCAGCAAACGCACTAGCCTCCAATGAATTTTGACGAGGAAATTACATGCGTATATGATTCAACTGACTCACGAACAGAAGCAGACTGTTCATGGACAACGCAGAAGCTTCGCCAATTGAATCTTGAAGCAACAGCAAGTCGACAACAGAAATCATCTTGTGATGACACATACTGCTATTTAAACATCTACATCAACAAACAGAATGTTCAGATCTGAGGAACAGAAAATCCACGTGTCATGCAAGAACTTCCGATGCGTTCTGAAAAAATAAGTTCAATGTACTATGTCGGTGCTAGGGACTATCGAAATGTACTTGTTTCAAAACGTTTGCTATCGTAATATATTGATAAACTTTTTGTGGTGGGAATTGGATTAAATGGAAGTAAAGGATGTGTTGATTCAACAAGATGATGTGTTCTGTTACATTTCAGGCGAAGTAAATATATTATCGTATCGTATCTTGTTTTGGAGACTATAGCGATCGCAATTTAACTCCTTTGGACGCCAAAGAAGCGACGGTAGCCTGTTGACTTTAATTTCATGTCTAATGTCAACATTTATGGAAATGTTTAAGAATTTAATTAAGAAAAATATTTTTAAATAATGTACTGAGACAGACATATAGCATTCGCAAAATGTAACATCCCTTGTATAACTTAATTTATTAAGTCAATAACCTTTTCTTCTACATTTCCTTTTTTTATTTCCGTATTAAAATTATAAACCAACCAAAAACATTAATTTAAAGGCAAAGAAGACATTCGCTGCTGAAAGAAGATAGAAAATTTGGAAAACCAATACGTCTACTCTAGCCAACTAGAGGCATTAACGCTAATTAACATTACATGAAAAGCTCTCTCTAATGATCTGTATGTACAGCCAATTTACGACCCGAATGGCGTATATAAATGAATCCATTTATTCAAACTGTACCGTATCTGGCTTCCATGATGTCCCTTGCGTGTTGACCTGACCAAATCCGATGAATCAGGAAAATTCTAATTAAATGCCAAACGGTAATTTATTTCGTTTTAGTAGGCGCGTCTCTCGCTGACCTCTCCTTCTCCCCAAACAACGTAACGTTTCAAATTTCCCCGATCTACATTTATATACATCATCGGATATCGCGGATACGAGTTAGTAAGCACCAACCGTACAACACGTGAAATGTATACTCCCGAATATAAATTACCTGTCCATTCCAAATGTGTGCGTCCACAAACTGCGATATCGTATTCGGAAAATTAATATCGGTGCAGTCGCGCAGTGATAAAAAAACCACTGCACTGGAAGATGGTTTATATCTTTAATAGTTTTATTTAGATTAAATAAAGCTAATGGTATTGACGTTGATATTTGCTATTAAAAATTTCCAGCATATAAAGTCTGCAAAAGATGAATAAGCAGTTCTTAGAATATATTTGAAATTAGTTTTTTCAAGGGTATTAGGATGTACATTACCGTCCACATTAGTTCGGACACCCTGTAAAATGTTATAAGTTCTATGAAAAGATAATACAGTACGCCCAAAATTGCTGAGCAAGCGAAGCAGGAGACTGACAGCAGCGGAAATCACCGTCGAAATGAATCGCGACCCTGCAAGAAAAAATTCTGTTACTACAGAAGATTGAAAGCTGCAAATCTTCACGCCAGGCATTGCAACAAAAAGAATCCTACGTCGACGGGGAAACAGGGAAAAACAATTACAGTGGACATAAATACATAAAAATTGGGCACTGGATGATTGGTAAAGGGTACTAGGGACTGATGAGTCAAAGTTTGAGGTATTCGGACAATCTACGCGCGTTTTTGTAAGAAGAGCGAAAAGGCAAAGAATATTACAGGATTGTGTAGTGCCATCTATCAAGCAACGAAGAAGTTCTGTGATTGTTTGGGTTTGTTTTTCCTAAGCCGGTACAGGAGACTTGAAGCAAATCGAAGGTATTTTGCGAAAAGAAGGTTATTTAGAAATACTGCAAGAGAATGTAATACAATCGGGGCAACCACTAATCGGCGAAAATTTTGTATTTATGCAGGACAACAACCCCAAACACTCAGCAGTGATATGTAAAAATTGTTTAAACGAAGAACAAGATAGTGTTACATCAAGTAATAACATGGCGATCGCAAAGCCCCGATCTAAACCCCAGCCAGCTGTTACGGGATGGATAGGACAAGAGGGTCCGAAAAGTATGCCCTACCTCCGTAGGCCACCTGTGGAATATTTTACAATAGAAATGGACTAATATGCCAAATAAAGTCAGTGGAAAACTAGTGGCGCGGGTGCCTCGGATTATGAAAGCTGTTCTTCGCGCAAAAGAGAGTTTCTTTGATGAACGGAATGTTTAAAGACTCTTTGTTTATTTTTCGTTAGAATTACTTTTTTTAATGACATGCAAATGGTAGATATTATAATTGGGGAGATGCGCAGTTACCCTATGGGCATCCCCGTCTTCCACCGTTTGTACGCTCAGACACGAAAGGGAGTTGCAAAAAAAAAACACAGCCCTCGTATCGTCAGGTGAAACATTGGTGAAAGATATGTTAACTATTTGCTACTAAATTCTAAAAAATAGTATCTTTATGTTTGGGTTTTGACTTTGTCATCAAAATTACGAAGTTTATGCTTTTCAACTGCTCTTGTTTTTAAAGTACTCGGTTTTCAATGAGAAATTCTAGCTGCCCTACTCATATAACCACCGGTTGTGTAACCTGCAATGCTTAAAATTCTCCGCAGCTCAGAGACGAATTTAAAATCAATTTTTGCTAATGATTTTGCATGCGTCCGTTGTTGCCTGTGCGTTGGCCGTTAATTCCGCTAGCGGCCGTGTCAGCGTCGCGTAATTTATCGGGCTGTCGAAGCTGACGTATAATTGACTTAATATGATGAGAGAGGGCGTAGAATTTTATTCCGTGTCGTTGTCATTTTTAGCGTGACGCGAGCTGGGAATAAATGACGAACGTAATTGGCGAATATTCGAATGTCGAATTAACGCGATATAATTTGCTATGCTGACGTTCCGCTGTTTACCGCGGCTAACGAACATTTTCGATATTTATTCTCGATTATGTGTTTACATGCGGCCACATTTGGTATCCAGTCGACGGGTCTGTATAGCGATAATTAAATTTGACAATTTTTTAATGCTTACATTATGAAATCTTATACGAGAGCGACCTGAAATGTTTACGGAATCGACAAGAAAAATACGGTATTAGTGTAGTCTTTTACTTTTTTTTTCGCTGCAGTCTTCTCGAGGATCAATATACTTTTTCAAACGGCACTCCAGTCTCTTCAAGCCGTTGCAAAAATAACTTGTTTCGCTTGCATCTGTAGCGGCGATGACCTGCTCATTTGAGGCAAATCTCTTTCTTTCAATTACTTTTTCAGGTTTGGGAATAGGAAAAAGTCAAGCGACCAATTCATAGCGCAACTCATTCAATTTAGACACTACGATGGGAGATGAATGAGCCAGTGCATTGTGGTGGTGGAAAAGTACCTTTTTCCGCTGTAAGTACGGCCATTTCTCCTTCAATACTGTTTTTGCTCCCGTGTGAGAAAACCATACCCAAACTTTTGTGTAGGATATGGTCAACGCGTTCTTCTGAGATGCTTGTCAGCTTCAATCGGGGATCGGCTGACACGACATCATGAATCTTGTCGACCATCTCATCGTTGGTAGCAGTTTCTTTGCGTCACTTGTGCTTATGCGGCCACGTTTGAACTCGCTCATCCAGAAGCTGATGGTCGGAAATGATGGAGTACATCCACCATGAACTGAAATACGGCGGTGTGAACATCATGGTGTGGGGCGTGATATGGTATGGTGGAATTAGTGGTGCAATTAGTAATCTGCGACGGAAATATAAATGCGGCAAAATATATCCAAATATTAACAGAAGGACTACTACCGATATTCGACAATGCCATTTTATCTAAAGAAGACGCCACTTTTATGGAGGATGGAGCACCCTGCCACAAAGCAAGAACAACAACCACATGGAAAGAGGAACAGGAGATTCGGTTTTTACCATGGCCATGCTACACAGACTTTCAGACATGAATCCGATAGAGAATGTTTGGCACATAATCCAGACAAATATGGCGAACCGACCCCGAAAACCCAGCAATAAGGAAGAACTCGTGGCAGCTGTTACAGAAGAGTGGTTAAATATTCCAGAAGACACCATTAATCATTTAATAGATTCTATGCCACGACGACTCGCAGCACTTCACGCAAGTAAAGGTGGATCGATAAAATATTAGTCTAATTTAAAAATTTTAAAATATTTTGTATATATAACAAGAATAGAATCTTTTTTTTAATTAGTAGGTGTCTATTTTATTCTGTCACCCTAGTATACTTTCCAACCACAATTCGAGTCTTTTCTCGATCTTGCGTTCGTAGTGTTCATAAGTGTCAAAATAAGGATTTTTATTTGGTCTTAATATTAGAATGAGCAAAGCCTTTTTAAGGTCAGCAACTTTAATACCACTTCGCGCTACATCTTATCAAAAAACTGAAATAAGTATATTTATGAATTGACTTGGCAAACATCCTCTTGATGATTTGTAAGTTATATCATCCTAACCTGGTGATGAATCTTTTAGTTACTATAAGGTTCTATTTAATTCCATTATTTTGAATGGCTTTAAAATGATATGCTGTTCTATATTCGTAGCGATATTTATGTTACTGCAACCCACACTTGACCTATTAAACTTTGTAGTTGTGTTCCAGACTTGGTCAATAGAGATATCTTTCTTTCGTTTGAAATCGTTTTGAAACGCTAAGGTCTCTAACTTTTATGCAATTGCCTAAATTCTTATCTTTCTCTCTCTCTCTAGTCCACAATGAAACATTTCTTTTATAAGGGAAAACCTTCGGCAAACATGATCCACGGCTTCAGTAATACATTTTATGCAGTATTCAACTTTATCATTTGCAGAATATAATTCTGAAGGATTAGAAAAGCGTAGCTCCAAAAAGTTTCTGTAAATAAGTAATTGATTTTTATCGATAGTTTATCTGTTTTTAGCTTAAACAAGTCCCTTATTGTAATAAACGTCCTGTAAGGACATAAGTATTGCAAACCGATCAGAAGGAAATTAATTTCCTAGTATGTTTATTGAATCTCCGACGCTATATCTGACGAGCATATTGTTGTGTTTGCAGCTAAAGAATCATAGTCGCGTCATGTTGTTCTAGTAGGAGTGCTATAATTTTCGAATATGCAATCAGAATCATAAGTGCTTATAATAAGATATATCCAGCGTCACCATTTTTAGAAGAACCAAGAGCAACGTTAGCATTGAAATCGCCGCAGATCATATATGAATTATTCATATTTAAGAACAAGATGATATATTCTTCATATGAAACTTTGCATGGTGCAGAACGATAAACTGAAAATATGGCAAATTGGAATTGCGGTAAATTTATGACGCAAATCTTCTCCAAGGCTTATGTTAATGGTTTCAAACAGAAGAGATTTACGTATTAAGGTAGCAACATCTACATAACCATTATTCCTATCCTGCCTAACAATATGAAATTTACATTGAACTTCGCATGTTGTTTTATATCAAGTCTCACACAGTGTAATTATATACGCATTGTATTTAGCGCGGGCTATCAACTAACCTAAATTAATTCTTTTAGATATCGCTGAGTGCGTATTCCAGTGTATGATACTAAGTTGCTTAATAGAGACAATTTCTAACAGAATGTTATTGAATTAAATACATTACGAATAGTATGTTACTCACTACATTACGCCTATGAAAGATTAGAAGAATGGATTTGTGGTGTACTTATAACCCATAAGTACATCAATTTCGTAATACTTTTACATGTTAATTGTAAAAAGATACTGAGAGCATTAAATTCAATGAATGCATAAAATGCAACAAATTTTTTTATTGGAAAACCACTAAAATCACTCAAATTCTGAAGTAAGATTTATATTGATGCAATTTCTCGTAAAAACTTACATAAATTTGAACAAATATTGGATGAGAATTAGTATTCAGATTATGCAATTAGCTACGGAGAAGAAATTGGAGGTGTTAAAGCATACTATTTTACAGAAAAATTGCGTTGGGCAAGAGATGTTAGTAATTTTAGTGCTCACAGCTCTTACTATATATTGGCAACATTACATAGGTACGCATTACTGTTAATCAACTGTTCATACAATTCTTAAAAATTACGACGTCTTTGCGATTGCTTAAATCAAAATTGCATTTTGAAAAAAAAACCATAAATGCGAATCCAACTTAACGCAACTTCGAAAAAAAAATCACTTTATCTTTAAAAACAGAAAATATCGAAGTACAAAAATAATTGAATTGATCGTTCCCCTCATAAATTTAATCAAATAATGCCAGAAACAAAACTGTTGTTCTTTTTTCGTTATCTTCCGTAATTTGGATTTTTTCCTGAAATTTCAACCCAGAGGTACTACCGCCTGTCAATTATGCAACCATCCGTATTACGGCGATCAAAGGGTTACATAACACAAACGTAAATTCGCTTTGCAAATTGGATTCTACATCATGAATATAGGTAATCTAAAATCATTCAAAACTCAATTCGAATCGATTATTAATCATCAATCCAACGTCGAAACTGCCTAAATTCACAATTTATGACTTGCATATATGTTTTCAGTTTAAGACGTACAGTCTTGATCGAGGCTTATCTATGTATATTATCAACACTTAAAATTTAGTGCATAGTGTGTCCTTGTATTGCGTGTCGATATAAGCGTGTATCCGAGCAGAAATAATTGTAAAATACTATAAATTATCTTAATAATAATATAATATTATCGTAATTATGTATGATTATCTTTTTACGTCAATGTTTGTCACGGTGTTAATTATTGCTACGTAACATATAATGATCCGACTCTTCCCTTTCTGCTTGTAATTGAAGTTGAGCAACAAAGGGTACGATGAAAATCGAAGAAATGCAGATACCTGCCCCTTGGGGTCATATTGCAGGTGCGTAATTTTTTAAATTTGTTTGGTATTCTTTAAATGAAATGAATAATTTGAGGTTATGTTTATATTTGATATAACGTTAATCGCGTATTATTTTTTGTCATATCTATAAATTACGTCCTTACTTTATCAATATTTGATTAAGTAGTATACAGACTTAAATCTATTAGTATTGCTTATTATTTTACGTAATAGTTTATTGATCTACAAGGTTTCTCAAAAATATATAATGTACAGTGGTGATCTTAATTATTGTGACGGAGAGAATATTAAAACTACGATCCCTGTGATGCCTCAGACCATTCGGCTTTTATCAGTTATTGCGGGTATAAATCTTATTTAAAGAGAATATCGCGTCTGTGGCATAATGCTGCAGAAACGTGCGGCACGGTTACTATTAATGTTAAAGATATTAAAATTATATTGAATATTAAAAATAGTTAACAAATCCTGCATCGACAACGCAATCAAACTAAAATAGTAAGTAATTATATTAATTATTTTTAATATTGATATTAACCGAGCCACAGGCATCTGTGACAGCCCTCGTTTCTGCAGCTAAGTGCAGCATCACGGGCACAGTAGTTTTGATATTCTATTAAGACCAGTACTGTACGTGGATTAGCAAAAACATCGTATAGTTCTTCAGCAATTTATATTTCTTCGTTACAGTGAAAATTTGCGATTATATGAAACTGAGGTGGCGTACAGAGTAATACATGTTCTTTCAATGTTTACATATGCAATAAAGCAAGAAGAGATTATTGATCCAAGAAACTAGTGTTACGTTACAAGGAAAGGAGTGGTTTGCAAAATTTATGAATGTTCACCCATACAATGTCATTCTATGGTTATTATTAGAAACCGGATTATATGCAAAGTGTATATATTTGATTTTATTTATTTATTTATTATATTTTACGTCTATTTATAGATGATTAAAGTTAATTAGCGTTAATTAACTTTGCATATGATCCTGTCTCTAGTTATTATAAATGATGAGCAGAGATAATATATATAGGAGATAGAAATCCATTCGATAATATTTTGAAGTTGCTTAGCGCCACCTACCGTTTCTCTAAAAAGTATTTCAAACCGCCAAATCTAAATCCCGATTCAAATCATGTGTATGTAATATATTCTGCAAGTTTTATTGTAACAAATATTCTTTTTGCTGTCTGCTCCATATGTTGCGAATATAGCAAGAAGAATATCTGTTACACATGTATGCCGAAATAAGTATGTATATTGCCAAAATAGAACAGCTTGCTTGATATTCTTGGAAAGCAATGTATTCCTATCTCAACAACCAGAATTGTAAAATAAATAACAACAAATTTTCGAAATTTATTGCATTTTAATGGTAATAAATAATAAAATATAATAATTAAAATATTCACAATGAAAACAGGTACAACTTTCTATACCTGGCACTTATATACGAAAATTAAATATAAGTAAACTATGTATGTACGAGAAGTGGTATAGAAACGTTCACGAAATGTAACATTTTTTTTTATGTATTTGTGTACAAAAACGTAAAACATTCAACAAAATTAAGCGTTAAAACTGCGACTAAATCACAAAAAAGAAACGAATAACTGATAACCATGTGTAACAATAGAAACAACCTTACGTAACTTCTAACGGAATGGTAATATCTTGGTAATATTTAAGAATGCGCATGCGTATTTGTCTGTATAATTCGATTCTTGCGCTCTCTACCAAATATCTATGAACGAATGAAAAAAGAAAAAGAAGATCAAGGTCACAAATATAAGATCGCTCCCCTTGATGATGAGTCTGCCTTCCCCATGTTTTCTGTCAAAAATTAACTAAGGGAAAACCGTGGAAAACAATATAGTTGGTTATTATTATAACGCGGACATTATAGATGCAGAAAATGTACATTGGATAAATAGTTTTTTGCTTTTAGTAGGTAGTGAGCAAAAAGATATGAAGTGGTAAATCCCAAGATCAAAATAACAACAAACCTATTTGAAATAAACAGGAGGAGACATAAACTTTAAAGCATCAAACACTGACCCTCCCATTTGTTTAAAGAAAAGTTATACCCTTCCTCTGTAATCACAAAATTAACTCATTATTGAATAAAATTTGAAAAGATAGTTGGGACAACTTCCAAAAGATGGTCACACTCATATGTAAAATATGGTTACAATCGAACGTGTCTGAAAATCTTGTCCCCGCATTATTTTTTAATTGCAATATTGTTAGCACAATAATCTATGCATACATTATAACTTAGAAACCTTATTTGCTAAATATACTTAGGACGCAGTGAAGTGATTGGTGTTTTTATTGTAGCAAAAACGTGGGGCGACGAAACTAATGAAGCCGTGATATTGAGCCACGGATTCCAAGACAATGCCGCATCATTCGACCGCCTTATTCCATTACTACCAACCAATTTCTACTACATATCCATTGACCTACCAGGACATGGTTTATCGAGTCATCTCCCTGAAACATCGCCGATCCACTACGTAGATTTCCTATTGGCCTATAAAGTGGTTGTAGATCATTTCAAAAGGTCGAAATATATCCTATTAGCTCACAGTTTTGGCGGAGCCCTGAGCCTATTCTTTGCTCAATTATACCCGAATGTCATTTCGAAGCTGATCATTATAGATGTTGTTTATCATATACCAGTTGATCCAGCAATGTTTATGGGAATATTAAAAAACGCTCATGATGTGTATTTCAACAATTTACAACGAAAACCGCATCCTCTGGTTCTAAAAAGTTACGAATATAAAGACATCGTCGCTAGAGTGATGCAAAACAGGTACAATGGCTGGTTGACGTATGAAACCGCAGATATTTTAGCAAAACGTATGGTTAGAAGGTTAGACAATGGAAAATATGTTTTAACGTTAGATCCCAAATTAAAAGGATTAATATTAACGAGTTCTACAGCTGACTATCAAGTTGAACTCTTTAAATTGTTCCCAGTCACTTGCCCAGTGTTGATGCTCTTGACGCCAAATAACGATTTCAACGATAGGAGTAGCCACATGTTAGAAAAATTTGAAGAGGCTGGATTTTGTGTGAAGACTATCAATGATCATCATCACGTGCATTTGACGAATCCTGAAGTCATGGCGGATGATATATCGAATTTTTTGACAAACAGTCAAAGCAAGTTGTAATAAATTTGTAATGGATGCGTGGGTACTTAATGTTTAAAATGGAGCAATGTTAAAGTACTGTATGTATCTATTTCAAAAATATGTTAACATGGTCTTTGATACAAAGTTACTGGAATTGGGTCGATCACTTAAAAGGCACCAAATAAATGTTTATTTACTTTGTGGTTTTAATGTTTTCCTTTGACTTTAACCAGAACGCACATCATTTAATGAATTATTACATTATAACTGTTGGAATATATACATATTTTCGTTTACTTTTAAAACGATTCAAATCATACTTAGTACCTTTATAGTTTCAGCATGCCGAACATGCGTAAATTATACTAAACCGCGTTAATAGTATGATTCTCAGAGTGATAAAGTGGATTCTGTTTTACAGAAGAAGCGAATGGTCGAAATGAAAAGGATTACAGATAAAATGTTATTAAGTATAGCTGAGTTAAGTGTACGCAACATATAGGGCTCATAACATTGCAGCAAACACACAAGATGCGTCTTGCAGGTAGTCTTACTTTCAATATAGATAATACTAACTAGAGCTGCAATCTCTTCCCGCGAGCCAGGTTAGTATTGAGTACGCAGCGCCCCTACCAGTATAATACAATAAAACGATTGAAGCGTAGAATTACAAGTTAGTACGGAGTGGATCTTCATATAAGACAGACGTATAATTATTAAGTATGACGGACACGTGGAAGAGAAAAACTTGGCATCAGTGCTTACTGTAAAGTTTGCAATGAATCGTTGATGTGTTGGGGCCAACGCGACTGCAAAAATTATGTAAATCAACATCAACACCAAAATATGTTAGGTAGGACATAATAAGAGATAGAAATATTGTCAGATTTATTTCTAGTAACTAACATTACTATGAACAAATGACTGGGGGTGTATTCGCAATCCCTTATTGTTGTTACTCATGTATCAGAGCGTTAAAAACGCAAACAAAATGGTAAAAATAGGGCTAGAACTATTTTGCTCTGAAAGAAAACAATGCTAAATAAAAATATTCTTAAGTTGGTGTAACATCAATGAAAAATTGGACGAATTGTTAGTTCCTGAAACACATAGTGCACTCATTCGGGAACTTATATCCTCGTACCCCTTTAAAGAAACTCATCATTCTGGGGAAACTTAGACTGGAGGCTAAACATCGAGGTAATGTGAAAACATCCATCTTGTAAAGTACTCCTATCTAAAATTCTTAAGTGTTAATTGTATATTAATCATTTTCAACAATTTATTAAGTAACATTATAAGCGCATGTGCCTTCTTCCAATAAATTTTATATTATATATTTACGTACATTATTTAAATAAACTATTTTTCGGTCACGTGACTTTTGAACTGTCCTGTATATATCCAAGATAAATCTTATATTTTTTCTTAATAAATAAAAAATACTGAAACGGTGCCTTTATTGGTAATTGTAAATATTTTATTTGGTACTTGGTAGGTTTTATTAACTATTAGTTTTACAGTAACAATAATAATAAAATACTAAATATTATTACTTCATAACAGTCACACGTTTCTCTTTTGTTACATCTTCTAACATGTTAGCCAATACCAACTTCCACTTTTGTTTGTTACTACCATACATACATAAATAAAATCACTGTTCTAACAGTAATTATTATGAAGAGGACTTAAGTCATGATTGTATAATAATTATTATTTATAGTAAAAAGAATTCAATTGTTACTAAATTCCCGAATAACAATCTTCGTACATAATTTTAAGTTTCTAAATAAGTAAAACCACACCAGCAAGAAAAATATTAACTTTTAATTTACAAAAGTCAAACAGTGTGACATTGATACACTGAAACACTTCACTAAAAACTGAACACACATTTTGACAGCTAACAGCTACATCTTCAGCAGTAATACTGAACTAATTCCCAGATCAGTATTACGGCTGTAGATGATAGCTTAGTTGTCAAAACATGAATCCAATTTTTAGTGAAATGTTGTGGTTACGGAGAAAGTCAAGTATTGCATATTAACTTTTATTTTTACTTTTCTTCGAAAATGTTAAATTGACTTAAATCTTCGATTCAACTGAAATTTGATTGATTTTTTTATTAAACTTGATTTTAATAACATTACCCGCGTTATCATTACAACAAATAACGTACTTATTAATTCCGACGAACTTTATCTAATATGCATTTCTTTTGTTACAGTGAAACTATGGGGTGATGCAGAAAATGAAGCCATGTTAGTAATCCACGGAGTCCTGGATAACGCAGGCGCATTCGACAATCTGATTCCATACCTACCTCAAAATTTCTACTACATATGCGTAGATCTGCCTAGTCACGGAAAATCAAGCAATTTCCCATTGACTTTGCCCATTCACACCATCGATTTCGTTGTCCCAATTAGGATAGTGGCCGATTTTTTTAAGAGGGAGAAATATATAGCGATGGGACATAGTTTAGGAGGCCAAGTGTTCATGTTTTTTGCCCAATTGTATCCCGAAAGAATTTCCAAGGTCATTCTTTTGGATTCTATGTACTTATTTCCGTTTGACGAGAATATGTTCTTGGATATCGCTAAAAGCGGGTTCGATAGATTGTTTAGACTTTTGGAACAGGGTCAAACGCCTAAAGTAATTTACACATACGAAGAAGCCATCCAAAAGCTAATAAATGGTCGCGATCATGGTCAAATGACGCGATTTGCTGCTGAGCCTTTGGTAAAGCGAATGTTCGAAAAAGTCGGTGAAAATAAGTACGTAATGAATATAGATTCTAGATTGAAGGATAGGTTTTACCCAAGTGGAACAATGGGGTTTTTAGTGAAAGTGCATAGAAGGAAGCCAGTAAATTGTCCTGTGTTAATATTGCTTTCGACGGATCGAAGTTTAGATTATCTTTTTGAGCCTTTGTACAAGTTTTACGTCGAAAATGGATACGAAATTCATAAATATGAAGGACATCACGATATGCACAGCACAAATCCAGAATTTATAGCATCTTTTATAGTTAAATTTCTTTTGAAGAATAAAAACAAATTATAGCCTTAGTACGTAAAATTGTCGCATGTTTTCCAAGCAGATACTTGGTAGCTATAGGTAAGGTAAGGCAGCTTTGGTGTATTTTATAAAGAAAACAATAAAATTTCACACTATTAAGCCATTCTGCACGTTTTATATAAGAAAGAGTATTATGAATATGTATGTTTTAAATTTTAAGATTTCAATCATTAGAAGTTTACACATTAGAAGTAAAATTATTAGTAAAACGAAATGAATTCTTTTTCACGCACATTATTCAAGATGTGTATTTTCCTACGAAGAGAAACGACCTACATCATAGCATTAGTTAATCTGTTAAAATGCGTGATATGTATAATTTTTATAATGCTTAGGGTGGCGCAGGGGAACGGGAAATTTTGAAATAACGTCATTTCCACGAATAAATTCATAAAACTAGTAATTTATTAACGAAAGTGCATGTATGCAGCATTTATGTTTTTACAATCAAAATGTCCAAAAGTGTCTCTTTACTTTTTAAAGATGACATCGGAAAGATGTCCTTCCATTCGGCGTTCACACTCTAACAGCCTGTTATGAAAACTCTGGAATGCGCGGTGTAGCAAATCTTGGGAAATGGCATGGAGTTCTTGTTGAATGTTCTCCTTCAGTTCATAGATTATTGCAGGTCGTATACGGTACACCTTGCCTTTAAGATACTCCCACAGGAAGAAGTCGCACACACTAAGGTCAGGGGATCTCGCAGGCCATTCAATGTCACCTTCACGTGAAATACTGCGTCTTCCAAACAATTGACGAACTGCTGCCATCGAATTTCGAGCAGTGTGTGACATGGCTTCGTCCTGCTGAAACCACATGTTTTCCATATTAAGATTAAGCTCGTACAGTCTCGGTGTAAAGAATGTTTGAAGCATTTCAACATATCGAGCGGATGTTACTGTCGCTGCACTACCATCTTCAAGTGCAAAAAAATAAGGGCTGATAACACCATGACATGATACAGCACACCATATTGTGACTTTGTCGCTATGTAGTGGTCGCTGGTATAACTCACAAGGATTGCCCTGGGCCCAATAACGAAAATTCTGTTTGTTTACGAAACCGTTCAGGTGGAAATGGGCTTCGTCTGATATCCATATGTTACCAACGAAATTCGCGTCCTCATTAATTTTAGCCAATATCTGCCTACTAAACTCCATACGTCCATACTGGGTCTCGTTCATGTAATTGTTGCACAATCTGCAACTTATAGGGATGGAAGTGTAATTCGTGCAGTATCCTTTGTAAGCTTCGTCGCTTAACCCCTAGCGCAGATGCATGCTGTCGAACGGAGCGGCGAGGACTTCTCTCGATCGCAGCTCTAACAGCCTCAATGTTCTCTGGAGTACGTACCGTTCGAATGCCACCTGGAGCTTTCTTTTTCAAGACAGATCCTGTTTCTTCGAAATTACGCACCCACGTTGTAATCGCATGCGCAAATGGGACACGTCCATGACGTCCAAACTGGTAATGCTGTCGAAATATTCTCTGCGCGGCAGTCGCACTATCACCATTTATATAAAACGCTCTCACAGCTACTGCACGTTCCGCACCAGTCCAACGATCCATGATTACTAAATGGCAATGCGTTCACAACAATTGTGCGACGTTACGAACAACTGCCGGCTCTACAGTGCTGACAACTGTAACGTTCAAAATTTCCCGTTCCCCTGCGCCACCCTGTATTACAAAGTTGCAATACATTACTCGAATTCTTCATCTGAATATTTTTAATTTTTACATCGTTAAACGATTTGAATTGATGTATGTACCGTAAGGCGTACTGACTTGACTAAGCACATAATGACGATAGCGGAATGACCAGGTGTTTGGTACAACAGTCTACAATGTATTTAAGTACAAATTTTGTATATAGTACATTTTTGTAATAATTTCAATGCTAATACTGATATATTTAGATAGCCAAATGAAACCTATTAAATGTTAAAGAAACTAGAATAACAACGTTTTCTTATTAAATGCAAGATGAAGGTCAATATCAAATTATAAAGTAAAAGCTTTAAATATAATAAAAAAATATTGAACTCTAAAACCTTAATAGAAGGAATGAGTATTAAAAAGAAGGGGGTGTTGGTTGTAAATTAAGGATAAATTCTATTATATATAAATATTGTTATACTCTATTTTTTAATTTGGAGGAGTAAAGTGAAAAGACCCGTTTACATAATACAATTTTTCAAAGCTGCTTTTTGGCGGCGGTTTTAAAACTAGCTAGGATTTTATATAAGCTGTAGTTAGACAATTATTATTACAACGCAAATTTAGGTAGAAAGGTGGTTGCAATATGGCGGTTTCCAATATATCAAATACCGCTAGTGTAATTTTACAACACCTAGCTTACTTTTTGGTGCTTCGATTTAAAAACACTCCTACGAATTAATATACAATTAAAAATAGCATTCCCAAATATGTAAAACCAAAACTTGTCAGTTTTGTTACATATCCAGCATCTACTCGATATTTTGATAGACGCCATGACCAACTAATTATAAGATAGTTTTTCTCATTTTTCTCAAAACTTATAACAATACAGTTTGTACTAGCAGTACATATTTTCGGGTTTGTAGGTCGGGGTCTTAAGTATGTTGGCGTTTCGTCAAGCACTACGGCGAAATTGACAATGGTGTAAACCAACTTCGAAGCGTTTAGGATAAATCAGCAGACGCGGCAACCATCTCGCCGTTAGCTTCTTCATATTAATTTTTTTGTGAAGGATATTTTGCTCGCGTTCAGTTGAGGTGCTTACCATTTTAGTAATCTCTCTGATCTCCATCCGGCAGTTTACAAATACGGTATTATGAACTTAATTGATCATGTCGTCCATAGTCACCTCAATGGGACCTGACCGCTCCTAATCAATGACTGATGTTCGATTAAGTTCCTTAAGCCAGTATCTGATGGTGGTAATCATCGTAGATGCATGATGTTCATAAACTTCTCTTTCATTTTTACGAACGTCTTCCGATCCAAGAAATTGAAAAAGTAAATCGAATTCCTTGCTGATATTGTCCATGATTCCACCAATATAGACATAATCTGAACAAAGTTAACGACGAGGAGGTATCTACTAGGCGTATGCATAAGTTTTTCCCGGTGTTTTTGTTAAAAGGAAACACGTAATTTTCAAGGGAACTTATTTTTTTTTATTCAAGATATTGGCCATCAGCTTTTACACATTTCACTCATCTTTCAGCTAATTTATGGATACCATTCCAGAAAAAATTGCTTGCTTTTTGCGGCAAACCATTCGTCGAGTCCCATCCATCAAGGCGCCTTTCACTGGTTTTGCTGTATGAGACGGTCGTGTGACAAAATCACTTTGCCATGTCTTCTGGGCCATTCTGGTCGTCTTTCGATTAATGCGTGGTTTAAATTAATCATTTGTTGACGATAGCATTGTGTATTAATGGTTTCGCCGGGTTTCAAAAGTTCATAATACACAACACCGTCTGGTCCCATCGAACACAGTACATGGTCCTTTTGCCGAAGCGATTTGGCCTTAGTGTTCGCCAGGTCTAAGTCACGAGTTTTTGCGCTTGAGGTTTTCAAAATATATCCATTTTTCGTCACAATTCAATCCAAAAATGATTTACTTTCGTCGCGTTGAAGCAGCATTTCACAAGTGACTGCGATTTTCTATTTGACGTTCATTAAAATCGCGTGGGGTCTTCTCCATTCCACGTAGACGGCTGCTGATCGCTTTTTGCGACACATGTAATGCTTCTGCCGTTGAGTTTGAGTTGGGTCATCATCTAATAAATCCTGTTATTTCTCGTCGTCACATTTGTGTGGTCTACTAAAGGGCTCACTGTCTTTTACTTTGAAATCACCACTTTTAAATTGTCCATACCATGTCTCACATGACGATGACTTTCAACAACCTTTTTCTTTTGATTAAATAAGAAAAGTAAAGCGTGTCGCAAATGGTTTAAAACTCGACATGATTACTGAAAGATAAAGCAAAGACGCTAGTTTTTCGCAGACTCAATTTGTGTGTGCTTTTAAATGCCAGACGAAAAAAATGACGTGTGTGTCAAATTAATACGCTGCGTACTTTTCGCTGGCGCCATCTCTTAGTTAAAACAGAAAAAACTTATGCATACAGCTGGTACAATTCTACGCTCCCCCGCTATAGCTATAATCATGTTGTAGTGGGGCAACAGCGAAGTACTGCCTACGGCGAATAACTGATAGACTGATTGTAGGGGAATACTGCAGCGAGAAGGAATAACGGGAGATGCACGTGCGTATTATAACCGTTGACTGCTAAAACTATGTCTGTATATAAACTTGCTTACTTCCAACAACTCTCAAAACAATACTATTCGATGAATCTCCGAAATTTTGATAGATATAGACTAAAGAATAGTACAATGGTAACGTAGATATTTACAAAAAATGGCAATACGTTGCCAGAATGACGAGCGGTATCATCTCCCAAAAGCGGTTGTTTTGACTAGGATAACGTTCTCTTTATTGTATTGTGCTTTATTAAGTGAATAAATGTTATGTTACGTTTTAGCCGTTTTGTGCTCTTTATTTTCAAGCTAATTTGACTTTTTTTTTTTTGAAAATAACCATCCAAACTTCCATGAGTAGCAATTTACACGCGAAGGTAAAATTTCAAGATCTCCAAGAGAATTGGCTACTTGCTCCTTGCGAAAGTAAATTTTACATCCGAACGAATAAGTTAGACCTTCTTTTGTTCTAAAACTGTTCCTTCACAAAAACGGCTAGGTGTGATTTATCTTTTTACCTCCCTTGTAGGTACGTCGCTATTCGTTAGCGGAGCACTAAATTTCAACTTTCGTAACTTACTCTCTACGTTGCGGTGGAAACTTTCATTCGCTTCGAAAGTCTACAACCTCTTTACCTCCTGTCCACCTTTTTGCTCCGCTTCTTTCAGTGGTATATGCGGCATGTTGGAGTTCTATACCTACGAGCATGTGTATCTCTTAATTTTCTCTAACAAGTCTGGTAAAGCTCCAGATGTTGCCGGCGACCACAAACCCAGCGTCGAGCCAGTACTGCTTTAATCTTTCTCGTATTTATCTTCTGTAAAATGCGGTTTATATGTAGACGTATGGGAGCATAAGATCGTGTAATTTACAACATATGCGGATTTAGCGAAATGTGAAGTTAACGCTGGCAGAGAGAAGCAGTTCAGCTCACCTCAACGCAAGGAAAGTAGTTGTGTAAATTTAACCATACGGAAAAACACAGTCTACAAACAGGTATTTTATTAAGCATGTAATAGGAATACCTTTATAATAAATATATTCAGCAATAAAGTGTGGCTTAAATTCACTTCTGTATAAAAAATCTTAAAATAACAAACAATTCGGTACGAAAGTATTTAGTGAAGCCGGTTTACAAGAAAATATATTTAGACGAAAGACGTTAGGCGTTACAACACTAATACCCCTACACTTCTGTAAATGGTGGGCTTACGGTTCCATTAATAACTAATCCTACTGTAATGCCCCTTATTCTGTACTGGCACTCTTTATATAATGCTTGATAATGCATATTTTTTCACTTGTAAATTATTATTGATCTATTAGGGTTTACAACAACATGAAAACAGCACATGTATTTATTACGTTTTAGCATACAATCGTAACTTAATACCGTCTTATCCGCTAGAGCATGTGTGGGCAACAACCGCCCTGCGGGCCGGATCCGGCCCGCGAGACATTTTGGAAAACCCAATTAAAAAAAAACTTCACGATTTAATTATAATGTTGTACCTATTTTTTTCATTTCATTTTCTTATTTTAATAAATTACATTCTAATAACATTATCGTATTATTTCACGTCTGATGTCTATCGCTAAAAATTATGAACACTACTTTTAAACGCGGCCCAGTTTAGCCCGCAATGTCAAAGGTTGCCCATACTTGCGCTAGAGAGTTCTTGCCAACCTAATCCTTTCGAACACTCCTTTATTATTTTTATTATCATTAACAAATTTGGTTTAATAATAATAATAATAGCAGCATATATTTGTCCAACAGTTACCCGATTACAGGACAAAGTATAATACATAAATGTACGTACAGAATATACAAATTCATAAACTATATATTATTCATAAAATTAAGACTAATCCAGTACAGAGCTTCCAAATATATCATCGTAATATACGTTTGCTGGTCGGTACATGGATGCGATGATTGATGCATGTTGTTAATGTCAAAGCACTTATTACGGGAAGGTTTTCTTGAAGTGCTGCATGACTTGTGCCATTTACAATTTTGTGTCTAATAAACCTATCTTCCTGAGTTCCAAATTCGCATGCCTTAGCTAATATTCTTAGATCCCTCCAAAATGCTTGAAGTCTTCTTCTTTCTTCTGTACCTACCACTTTGAATTTCTCAAACATTACGTTTTTTACTGATTCCCGAAATTTTTAACTTTCATAAAATTTTCTTTTTCATCTTTTTTCTCTACCCATTTGCTTTAATAAATAGCTCATAATTGTAGCTTGAATCCCCTCAGTTGCATCATCTTTAAAATCCGTTTTACCCGGTTTATTAAAATTTTCCTCCAGTTTGTTTACATTTTTAAAATCACATCTAAAATGCCTAGAAAACAATACCTAACATAATAAAGCTGCTAAATTACAGCTACTCATGGTATTGGTGAAATCATTCACGAGAAAGACAATGTGAGGAGACAAGAAACGTTAACACACAGACATGTTTCTGCCTACCCTCCGTCATCGGCGTGGTTTTGAGCGATTTTTTGCTCAACACATTGCAATTGCCTCTGATATTATTGCCATATCTAACCTTACAGTTCAAGTGAATATTCTTAGAACTATCTACTGCTACAAGAATAAAACATTCGTCTACCAGCGAAAAAAAGCAGTTACAATTTCCCAAGCCTTCCCTCGAGCAACACATGGATTGCAAAACCAGAGAGGGCGCACACCAACAGTGCAGTAACTGCACATGTGAATGATTTCTAAGGCTTACCGTGACGTATTAAAACACAACAATACCGGACATAATAATAAGGCAGCATTTAAACGATTATGGTCTAGGGTCTCGGGAAAGATGAAGTTATAGTGTAATTTGCAAGCGAAGAGTTGCGGGTGGTCTCTAATGCTATTAACAGTATGGTGTCACATTACTAATGTGCGAGTCAAATGAAGATTTTTAACAACAGTGGGTGCCAACACAAATCCTTGCTAGACTGCAGAATATGTATATACTGCTTAGATTTACTATTACTTGGACTGACTTGGACCGAAATTACAAATGATGATGTACCCGTTCTGTTAACACAAATGATTTTATATATTGTACATATTTTAAAACTATGCATCGTACTTCCATAAATATTCTCATAAATTATTACTCTAAGATCTTTTATTAGCCGCTAAACAAGTTGCATTTTAAAGTTTTCCTGTTTTATAATACTTTCCACTTAACGGTGGGGAATATAACACGTGAGAGTTATATTTTTCCCAGTTGAAACGATGGAAGAATCGCGGCTTTAAATCACCAGAGGTGAAAAATGTATACGTTGTTAGAGGCGACAAAAGTTTATTAACCTTAACGCCCACCGCCGCGGTTTCTTGCTCATGAAAGGGGCGGTGTATATTAGCGGCGACCGTCCACGATAAAACAGAATGAAACTTTATAGCTGGAACGCCACCATTAATGCAAATATTTATCTTTCGTTCATATTTGTGTGCGAGTAGGGTTTATACGCTCGTGGGAAATATATACGCTGCCCTAATTAATGTTTCTCAACAAAATACCGTTGGTATTGTTATACTATACAGGAGATGTTCATGCACTCATTTTATATAATATATTAATCTCTTGCCTTACCAATCTATATTTATGTATATATGTATGTCCATAGATATATTAGATAATGGCAGGAAAATTAAAACGGTTTTGGCTTTTGGAACTTACTGAAGTAATCAGTATGGTCCTAAGGCTGGAAAGTTTGAAGACCGCTGGAATAATAACATTCGGTTTGGCAAATATACATATATAGTTCAGATTTATTTATAATAATAATAAGATTTATTTAAAACTTATCGTTTATATGTGCTATGTAGTTAGTTAGCTGACCATCACTGTAAGATTGTTTAATTTTAACTTTAATGTAAATTCGCAATTAAACCATCGTTAATACATGCAGGCTCCGGATTATTAATAACAGGATTTCAAAAAGTTGCATTGTTAGTAGAATAATTTGTGAAATATTTACTGACGAGCTTAGTTATCCGCCATTATTGCCATCTTACCTGATTAATATTCTGTAATATCTCATCCATTCGATTAGTTAAACTTCCGATCTAATAATATATATATTCTTCGAGACTGTTGGCGTTTCGGTTAAAATATCAAGTCGAGTTATATCGCTTCCGGAAATAGTACAGTTAGCAATTCAAATAGCCTAATACATATTTATGAGGCCTAAAACCTTCCCTATTTAATTTAAATTTGCGTTATATCTTTGATACTATATGCGTACACAGAGCCAACCACGAATAGGGATCAAATTAGGTCAAGAATTATAAATCTGGCCAGGTAAAATCATGATTCACCAAAGAAACAACATTTTTGCAGTAATACAAAATTGATAATAGTCGTTATAACTCCAATTTTTAAGTAGGCGTTTTTTTTACTGCCATACAGTAAGAGGATGCCATTTATAATAGACCACAATTCATTTTTAATGTATTAGCAAAAAAAAATTACTTCAATACCAACCGTCAAAGCAAGCTAGGTTCCGATCAGGATGTGGCACAAACAACCACCTTCAAACTCTAAAAACTCTAATTGAGAAAACCATTGGCATACCATAAACCGCTAGTCTTGGTGTTCATCGACTATGAAAAGGCATTCTATACCACCAAGCAACAGGAAATATTAAAATCCCTGGTTGAATTTCGTATAGACTATCGATATATCACCATAATTAAATACATATACGAGAACGCTACAGCTTGTGTTAAGCTCCATGAAGATACTAAAAGACTTTCACATTGAAAGAAGTATTAGCTATGGCCACACCATCTCCCCAAAATTATTTAATAATTTGCTCCAGTATATGCGTAAACAGATAGAATGGAACGAACTTGGTATAAACATAACTGACGAAAACCTGAACCACCTTTGATTTACGGATGTCATTGTCTTGATATACGACTGCATAGATAAAGCCCAGGAAATACTAAAAAACTAAGTTGGCCTCTAAACAAATGGGACTGAAAATCAACTTCTCAAAAACTCAAATAATAACAAACCTAGGAATTGTAGGTGGAATATGCAACTTGAGGAAACAATTGCTTACAAGTATCTGGGTCACGAAATACACATCAGCCGCGACAATCAAACCTGTGAAGTTAACAGACGAATAGGGCTGACATTGGTCGCCTATGTTTTCAAAAGTGCACTTCCGATATGCTTAAAGAGAAGGATCTTCAGTCTATGCGTACTGCCAGTTCTAACATGGTGCGGAGACCCGAACATTAATGAAGAAAAATCAAAATTCGGACGATCCCTGAAAGACAAAGTACCGAATACCGAAGTACGAAAGAGAACAAAAGTCACGGATGCCATAGAAAAAATAGCTACTCTTAAATGAAATTGGACGGGGCACATTGTAAAGCTGAACCACGACCGGTGAACCAAGAAAATTATAGAGTGGAGACCAAGACAAGGTGCTTTTCCAACCAGATGGGATGACGATTTAAGGCGTATCCAAAGTAACTGGATGCAATTTGCTGAGGATGGGGAGTTATGTAAGCGAGCAAGCGAGGCCTACGTCCAGCAGTGGACTTTAGAGGCAGGTTGATGATAAAAAAATAAATAAATAACAAACAGTCAAATTGGAATTAAAAATAAAGAAATTAGTGAACCTTCAAGTTCACGTTAAATTTGCATGAAATTTGCGCGGACCCCGACTATCGTTTGATTCCTTTTTTGCTTATTTAGTCAAATATACGTTAAAATGTAAGTACAATGCAAAGCAAGTTGAAAGTTATTAATCTCAGGCAGACAGTTAAACAAAAATTCTAAATAGAATAGACCTCTATTTTACGAAAGTGTAGATTGAATTAAAATCTAGAAGATAAGAAATATGCTACAGTAAGTGAAATAGAACGAAATTAAATGTGAATAGACAGGGTTCTGTTACAATGATAAAAATAATTGTAGGAGTAAAATCAAAAATTATTTGTGTATTTAAAAAACTATGGAAAGTTTGTAAACTGAGTATTTCCCATAGTTTTCAAATTATTTAAACGTTAGCAATGTGGAAAATGTTGAAATTAGATGTTATATCAAATGAATGATTTGTTTCTAATAAATGTGCTAAATGGGAAACACCAGTAGTAGAAGGTTGGTGTTAGCGAATGTCTCTAGCCTTCGACTATCATTAAAATTAACTTTCTTTGTGTAAGGAACAATTAGTAGTTAGTTTATAAACAGACCACTAGTGTGTAATTGTATCCAAATTGTATTGTAAGTGAAACATAGACACAGCTTAGAAGTATTTCATAAAACCGTATGAAGGGTGAACATAGATGAGAAAGATACCATAATTAGCTTACCGCGATTAGGTAGAGTAACATCAAATTCCCTCAATTTAGAAACTCTCATATTTGAACAATTGCCATTTACACGTCAGCGTCTAATTCGTTATTGGTTTTACACGTCGACTTTACAAATCCAAAAATGTTATTCTTACGTTGGTTACAATCAGATATTTCTTAGATAATACGTTCACTATGAATAGAAGAAACGGTAGAGGATGTAGACGATTTTAAACATTGTTTCATCTTTCCACTGATTTAAGATTACTAAGATCATTTCCCAGCTAAATGTAGTTCTTTTAAGTCAATTACCGGATTTTAAATGTATTTTACGAGATTCCGCAGAAGAGATGAACGCAGTCAGTTCTGAATAGTTTATTGCAAATGCAGCAATTAAGAAATGTATGTGGTTGGTCAGTAACTGTACAGTAGGCACAAGTAGGCAATATGAGATAGTTGAACTCATCAGTAGAGAAGAACAAATTACACTGTGACTTAAAAAAAGAACAATCCAAAGGTAAATGAAGGTAACACAAAGATGCTCCAGTAGTAATAAAAGATGAACTGGGGCAATGATTTAAGAAGTTCTCTTATTAACGAACACGAGTGTGCAACACAGAATACAACAAACAATTCCAACTGCGTCTTTTAGATATAAGGGGAAAAGCAGCCACATTCATAGAGTGTATCTTGCCATAGAAATACCTGGTTAATGTAACAAGAAGACAACAATATAAATACAAATAAATTCGAACTTTCAAACGATATAAATCACTATAGAACAAGAACGATTATTTGTATCCATCTAAAGTAACAGAGACATGAATAACGAAATAACGAAAAGAATTTGTATTGAAATTTAGAAAAACCTCGGGAAAACACTTTCGTAAAGGTTTAACGTAGTAGTACATAATTTGGCACTAATACTTTAAACTATCGTCTCTGGTACTAATAGCATTTTAAATATTAATATAATAATTAAATTAACTCAGGTAAACTTAAACTAAACAAAGAAACTCAATAGTTCACATGCTATAACTTTATGTGGAAATATTAATAATAAATATACATACATGAGGGGAACTTTCAGAAACTTGCCAAAGATGTATTCTCAATTTATTATGACGTATAATTAGCAGCGCCTTTGTGAAAACCGTAGGCAAACAACTTCACTAAAGACAATAGTTTTGTAAAAGAGAACAAATTGAAAGACAAAGACTAGTTCTAATGAGTTCGGTAACGTGATTCATTTTTAAAGTTTCAGTGTCGAGCGTTCCATTATTCTAAAAAGGTAAGTTCAAACTTCGTGGTTAGAATTAAGTATAATGTAAGTTTTGTGCTATATCGGAGGTGATACACGAATTAGCTCAAATGAATGAGGAAACAAAAGAAAAGCTGGAGAGCAATTACGTGCTAAATATGTCTTTTTCGTATTCTTTTCATGCAAGTACATTGTTCTTTAATTAGACTTACTACTCCGTCCGATTTTTTTTAAAATTATTTTGCGCATGGAGGCATATCAGGCGAATATCGTGAATGGCCAATTATTAGAATGGCATTTTTATTCGAAAAACGTCCATTATTAGCGTTGAGCGATGCCATCAAGCGCTTCATACGAAGATAAAACAATATAAAAGGGCCAAACCTTTGGAATATGCACTATACCTTTGGAATTGCTGGAGCAAATCAACATTGTTTTGAGTTTTGATATCTCTAAACGAGATTCTTTTAGGATTTGGCTTGTCTGTATGCCTCCATTCAGCGCTTTGGCGCTTGCTTTCGATGCCATGTTTCGATACCAATTACCATAAAATACAAGTCCCAATACGTTTCATTGTTTGCTTTCGTATGATATCTTTCAAATATTGAATCTGCAACTGTTTTCTGTTGTTGGTCAGCTTGTATGGTACAAATCGTGTATAAACTTTTCTAAGCCTTAAATGTGCAGCTAAAATGCCATGTCTTAAAGCTGTGGAGAGACTTATTCTACTTCTATATATCGCAACGAGTATTTCGGCTGATTGCTGATGAAATTACTGACAGTGTTGATGCTTTCTTCGATCTCAGCTTCTTTGGGTCAACTACAACGTTCGTCGCCATTTAAGTCTTCCCGGTCATCTTTAAAGAGCGCAATTGATACGTTTTGGTAAAAGCTTTACCCAGTTTAAAACGAAACTTCTATTCACTTCTTGTTCGGTATTCATATTTCTGTTACCAACACAAACATACTACCACATTAAACGCAATATCTTAGCTTCTAGTAATGCAAATGTTAGCATATGAGGCCACAATGTTAGTTAGAATTAGAATTTGCAATCTAAACTAGATACGCGAGATGGCGCCATCGACATTCGTTATTTTCAAGAAGTTCGAGAACTTTTGCATAAGACCTATAGATTGTCACCCGGGTTTAGAAGGATTGCTCTTATGGAAAACGATGCCATAATTTTAATACAAAGTTATTTCAAATAATAGGTTAGTACTCCGTATGATTATTGTCATTTTGAGAAATTTTAGTAGAGAAAGTTTCCGTATAGGTTATTGATATTTATGATGAATTGATTTTGTATGAATTACATTTGAATAAGATGTACGAAAACCAAATACAAAGAATAAAAATACATCAGTTTTTTTGATACATATATGTAATTTATTTTCTGTTATTACAAACGTTAAATTTAATTAAAAACTTCACGGAGAAGTAATTTAATTAAACTTAACGTTCGTAATAACAAGGAAATCTAATTATCATTGACAAACAATGGAAGTCCCAAATGATTTAATTTATGTGTCATTCTTTAAGGCAATCATGGTAATAGAAGTATCATTGAAACGCATATATTGCATTTTTGACCAAAAATCTATAATATATTTTAAAACTTATTTAAAATGTTATATAACAGCCGCAAACACGTTGAAATTGTACATTAGTTGTATGCTGGCTGTGTATATATATACACAATGTCTATATAGTACTTGTATAAGCTATATAAAATTTTATATACAAAGTTTACAAATGTTGTAACATTTTATATTATTATAATTATCTATTAATCTATATATATATATATATATATATATTTATTGGGCAAATATATAATTTGTAAACTTTGTATATAAAATTTTATATAGTTTATACAAGTACTATATACAATATTAATGCAATTAGTAAAATTTTAAATAAGTGTTTTTTCTGCAATGTTAACTTACTTGCCTTTTTATAAGTATTTTGTCTAAAAATATCTTTTTTATTAGAAAGGAGCCAAAATGCCCCTGTTTTGCACATTTTTGATCATTAATTGATAATTTGCTTACATTAGTATATATAATATATTGTTTCGGTTCATTTATTGGATTTTAGTTATTAAATTAGACTATTAGCTTAAAATTGAAGTATTAATATGAGAGTTAAGCGTCTATTTGGGGGTAGGGATTTACTAGCTAAATTAGAAAATTGATAATTAAATTGAAAAAATTATGAGGTGACGAAAATTCAAACTCTCGATAAGGGGTGATTTTTTTTAAGTTTTATTTTTTCTTCCAAAAAATTGAGGGCTTAATTTTGCTTAGTGATGTGAAAGGGGGTGCTTGAATCTATTTTTTGGGAAAAGAAGGAGCGTAAACACGAACTGAATCAATATTATTACGTTTTTTTTATATGGAAAGCTTGTATTTTTATTTTGTTTATTTAAAAATTAAATTAAGATTTTTAAGTTGGTAGAGTGACTGGAATTTTTGATTTGGTTTAAATTAGGGGTGAAAGTTAATTTCTATAAAATTAGGTTCTAAATTGAGGTCGAAATTTTGTGTATTGAAAGTATTTTTAGTTAAAAATATGTAGGGATAAATTGAGAAAAAGAATTGGAACTAAAAAATTGTGTGAAATAGAAATTTGGCGATAAATCTGAAACATAATTTTATTCTGTTTTTGTAACAGAAACGATAAACAAAACAAATGTGCTACCATAGATGAGAAAGCGCGCCAAATACATAACTTGGCAATACTCCTAATACCACAGAAACAGTTTTATGCTAATCCGTATAAGGTAATAAAGAAGAGTACTCCATGAGATCTTATACTTCGAAGCCTGGGTGATATAGTCCATAGTATTGGGCAATGAACAATTTTTTGTTGAGTGAGTTTCAGGTATCCTGCATGATTTTGACAAGAAAATAAAATGAAAAACTTGATTTAGCAAATGTTTTACATATCTTTCATTTTCTTCTTCTGCTTAATATAGATACCGCAGTGATGCGTCCATTTCTGTTTCTTAAAAGTTCTACATCGATTGCGTTTTATGCTTGCAAAACATTCATGACGCAGCATGTAACTACGTCTATAAACTATTATTCTTCAATGCCTGTCAATTCTTTTACATTTCCACAGAGGTCGCAGTTTCGCAACAAAGACCTATCGAAAATTTAAATGGGCGACATACAGCGACGTGAAATTTTCTTTCGCCCATGGATTCGCTCGACCTACCAAAATCGCGCTAGCAGTTCGTGTATCGGGAAAAGCGAAATTTTCCGGCGACAAGAGCTAATACAATGGCGACCGCTATTCACGCCTCCAGCCGTACGAGAAGATAAAGGCAACCAACGTTCGTTCGCTAACTTCGTTGTTAATCTCTTTGGAATTTATTCAACTATATATATGGCGCGGGACCTTTGATTTATGAACGCTAATCGATGATAAACGCTTTCGAAAAGAGCGAATTCGGAAGTTCAGCAGTACGCATAACTTCCCGATCGGCTAAATCCGTTCGGGACATATTAATACCACCGAAGAGGGTGGGAAGGCGGAGAAAATGGTAAAATACTGTGGCAATTGCGCTTGAAACGGTTACATGGTATATCGGTACGTTTTACCTTTTCAAAAATGTCGAGTTACGAAACGCTGTCAATATCTGAATTTTTTTGAATTGATGGAGGTGTCCTTTCAGATAGAGGACTTGTTTAATTAAAATTGGCGATTGGAGATAATTATTGTGAAAATCAATGAATGCTTCTGATATATCAATTTCACGTGCATTTCAAAAATATCTAAATGAAAGTTTGAGGAGCCAATAATCCCATGAATTTCTCTGTGAACATGCATCGAATATATCGACTTTAGCGTACATTCAAACAAGAAATGCCAAAATATTTGCAGCGAGTTCTTAGTGACTAAATGCATGGATATGGATACTAAAACTGGCGATTGTATCCAAGACGATACATTTAGTGAAACTTCCAGTCACATCAATCGTATCACTTCAAAAATATAATTTTAAGACTTGGTTTGTGAACTTTGTAGGTAATTCAGTATTTTCAAGAACAAGTTTATAAAATAGTATCTCAGACTTTCACGACTATTTGTCATAGTCGTAACGGTTGCCGAATTCCGCCGTGTCACTAGGTCAGCATGCCTACCGTACAGAAACAAGACTACAGACAGTATAGGACGAGCGGATAACCGTTTTAACATTCGGACGGTTTTCACTTCAATAAGAAAAGTGTGTAGTTTACTACGACAGATCAAGGAAGAAAGGGACCCTTTGTCAACACTCGGGGTGTAGAACATACCATGGCGTCGTACAGCCAACACCTTTGGAAATGCGAACCACAGTTGTTCGCAAAACGTCAGGGACAAGAAACCTAGCGACACGGCGGAACCCGACAACCGTTACGACTTTGTTTATAAAACTTGACATATGTATGTACATATAATTTTAGAGCTCTAATAACACCGATTTTCAGAAAAGAGCAAGATTTTCGAATATTTATTGAGGGCTTACATTTTCTTTTGGTGTTGTAAAATGGTTCGAAAACAGCATTTAACTAATCATGTTATGATGTTTCTCGGTTTCTTTGTGTAATAGATCTGAAAAAAGCGTTTGACACAGTGCCAATAGCAGTCGTCATAGAAATACTACGACAACACGGGGTACCCATACGTTACATTAACGTAATAAAAGAGCTCAATAAAAATAACAAAACAAAGATCAAAACACAATCGGGACTTATCGAACAAGTAGCAGTACTAAGAGGAATTCGTCAGGGCGGTTGTATGAGCCAAGTTTTGTTCAACCTCGTCATAGATAAAATAATAGTCTAAAAGAAGTTGCTGGAGGATACAGAATGGGGCACGAATCGATAAAAATATTATGCTATGCTGAGGAATGCAATCTAGATGACAGATAACGAGGACGATCGATATCGATTGCTATAGCGGTTCCAAACAAAGGCAGAAAAAAATAATATGCAGATATTTACGGAGAAGACAGAATCAATGGTCATAGCAAAAGAGTCCACTGGATGTAAATTAGCTGTAAACGATAGACCTATGTCAGTGCATGCATTACACGTACTTAGCTTAATTAAACATCTAAAATTAATAAAGCATCAAAAGTCTCTGGCTATCTGAAGGACTTCATATGGAGGAATAAATATAAGTCCGCTGAAAGATACAACAAAAGCGAAGAACATGATGAGGGTAGCGGAGATGAAGACATTGAGGGCTATTAAGGGAGTGAGTCTAAGCGACCAGACGAGAAGCAAAATAGTAAGAGAAAATCTTTTTACGAGGATGAGACGACGATTTTGGAGGAACCAAATCGGCAGAATGACAGAAGGTCGATGTGCGAACTGGACAAAGGATGAAACACCGAATTCTAGGAGATTTCCCGGCCAAAAGATGGTAGTAGAGCTAGACACCTGGTTCCCAGGAGGCTGAACAACATTAAGTAGAGTAGAAGAAACAAGACCAAGTCTTAGGAAAAGTTGAACAGCATCAGAACAGAGAAAAAAATGAGATCCCACCTTTCTCTTTCTTTTCTTTTTCTTCTCTTTCTTCTCCCCGTTTTTCTGTCTGCCTTCTCTCTTTCCTTCTCTTACTCTTTTCAACTTTTCTTCTTTTTTCACTCCATTTTCACTTTCTTCCTTTCTTTTTATTTGTTTCCCTCGAACTCTTTCATTTCTACATATCTCATCATGACACGGTCCAATTCCAGAAGTGGTTAACATAACACTATGCAGTTTTCCATTTTATCACTCGTGCGCGTCTGACACCTGTTGATGACACAACAAAATGGCGCAATGGTATTAAATCTTTATAGCACAAACTGCATTGGTGTACCATCTGTTGTCTAAAACCCGCATTTGTACACCTGGTAAATAAGCATAAATATAACGCCAAATTTTTAGAGCTAACTGTTTAAAAAATGTTTTTTTTTAAACTAAAGAAGAGTTTAAAGTAATTTCACAATGTTATTTCCAATTCTTCCTAGAATAAAGCTTTCTTAAAAAAGACCTGAAAGTTTTTTCAATAATAGATAACCTCCTAAACTTTCCACAACTTTCCGCTTCTCTCGGGGTTGTACGGTTCGACGGGCGCTCTTACAGTTCTATTTCGAAGAGAAAAATTCCATTGTCTTCATTCTTGCGATACATCACGTGCACACACATATCCGTAAGTATATGCACTTAAGAAGTTATGATTGGTTCTCAAGTTCAAGACGAAACTCTCGGGCGCAACTTTCACGACATGAATTATACGCTTACACAGATAAGTGAGTCCTTTTCGGTTGAAGTTTGCTCCTCTCGGGAGAACGGCGAAGCGAGACAGAACCGACGAGAATCGTACTAATGTTGAGACGCAACAAAAAGCTAGCCAGAAATGGCGGTTCGGTGAGTGCTAAATATTTTATGCACCTTTTGTATACTACGGCGTGGAATTTGTAATATGTTTTTGAAAGGTAAAAACAAGCGCAAAATCTGAAACCCTTGCGAATTAAATTAAGATAAAATTCTGTCGGACAAAAGCACAAATTTACCGTTGAAATTAGCTGGGGACGATGGAAAGTACATTCTATGAATTTGGGGCATGAAGTAAATAACGTTTGCGGTGTTTCACTAACAAAAACAAAAGGTTGTCGCTTTAAATTTATGGAAAATGTTGAAACTTTTCGTTGAATGCGCCCATAAATTAAAGTTTGGCTTTTGAAAAGTAATAATTAACGACATCGAATGATTTCTGAAGGTTGCTTTTTGGATTGTGCTACGTTCATAAAGCTGTATCATTCAAATGGAATATAACAAGGCCAGCCTTTCCATTATACCGTCAATAATTCTAGGGCTTTTCAATAAAATGAAAATGAATGTACTAAACCAAGTAATTAGAAGCGTCAATCCATTTACCATTGTTATGGTCTTGATAATCTCAAATTGTAAAATTTATTTGATAAAAATTACAGGTTTCATTTGACAAAGGGTTTACCAAAAATAAGTCCCTGCGATCTAGGACTCGTCAACTAATACAAATTAAGCTAGGTATTCAAATATTTTCAACATGCTACCAACATAACATTTAAGTGTGCCTTAAAAATGAAATTTTATTCTTGTTTTTGCAAAATGCTATCAAATTAAATTTGTTCACACTGATAGATCTGTCCCAGAAATTGTAGTAGTTGCTCTAGATCGTATTATAACCACATATATTTGTAACTGTAAAAGAAATCGCTGGTCCATGATAGTATGCTTTAATACGCTTGATATCTGAGCTTATAAAGTTTTCTTTTTATGAAGAAATATAACACATGGGCTGAAAAATCCTGGGCCTAACACATAATTGACGCTAGTTTGATTGCAGTCACCTTTCTCTCAGCTAGTACTAACCTTCAAAAGACAGCTGTTAAAATTTCATGATATTCTATTCATTAGTTTGTGAGTTATTGTGCTAAGAGTCACGGTACTTTTGTTATTTTCAAAACAATGGATCAAAAACAATTTCGTGTTTTAATTTTACACTGCTTCTTGATGGGAAAAAATACCGTTCAAGTGAAGCAATGACTTGAAAAGTGTTATGGGGACTCCGCTCCATCAGAAACAACAATAATACGTTGGTTTGCTGACTTCAAACGTGGTCGTAGAGACACCGATGATGCAGAATGCAGTGGACGTCCAAATGAGGCGGTAACACCAGAAAACATAAAAAAAATCCACAAAATCGTTTTGAATGATCGAAAAGTGAAGTTGCGTGAGTTAGCTGACATCGTAAAGATATCAAAAGAACGTATTGGCTTTATATTGCATGAGCATTTGACTATGAGAAAGCTCTGTTCTAAGTGGGTGCCGCGTTTGCTCACTGTTGACCAAAAAGAAGAACGTGTTGATGATTCTGAGCAGTGTTTGGCCATGTTTAAACGTAACAAATCGGAATTTTTGCGTCGATACGTGACAATGGATGAAACGTGGATCCATCACTTCACTCCGGAATCAAAACGATCGTCATCTGAGTGGACAGCAACTGGTGAACCTTGTCCAAAGCGCCCGAAAGCACAACAATCGGCTGGAAAGCTTATGGTCTCGGTATTTTGGGATGTGTAATATTCATCGACTATCTTGAGAAAGGAAATACCATCAACAGTGAATATTATATAGCGTTACTGGAGCGTTTGAAGGCCGAAATTGCAAAGAAACGACCGCACATGGCAAAGAAAACAATTTTGTTTCATCAAGACAACGCACCGTGTCACAAGTCAATCAAAACAATGGCAAAACTACATGAATTGAACTTCGAATTGCTCCCACATCCACCGTATTCGCCAGATTTGGCTCCCAGCGACTACTGGCTGTTCGCAGACCTCAAAAAAATGCTCGCCGGTAAGAAATTTCGCACGAATGAAGAGGTTATCGTTGAAACTGAGGCCTATTTTGAGGCAAAAGATAAATCGTTCTACAAAAGTGGTATTGAAATGTTAGAGCGGCGCTGGAATGATTGCGTTGCTCTTGATGGAGATTACGTTGACGAATAAAGCTAATTTTGAACCAAAGAAATCGTGTTTTCTTTGTTAGGCCCGGGCCTTTTCATCCCATGTGTTAAGTCTAAAATGGAATGCAAACAATCATACTTAAAGAAGATGATTTTTGCGCTAAAAACAACAGAGTTGTGAATATTGTACAAAGTATGTAAGTAAAAATGTTGAAAGCGTACCTTGTTCTGTAATAAATGCCCCACAAACAATGTCTGCGATTTACGTATGACAACTATGAAATTCACTCAGTGCTGTAACGTAAACCGTCTGCTAGTAAATAGTCCAAAGAGGATTGCATTGCAATTATTTAATAAAAGGGAGCTTAAGTGGATATATTAATAGTGTCTTTGGAAACGCAGTGGTTAACCTTCTTCACAATTAACTCAAGTATTAGCTAGAAGTCGCACATAGCATACGGCAGCAATAAACTAAGTTGTTGCTTTTGAACCCTGTCTCAACTACAAGCTATGTTGGGTCAAAATACACATTACATTTTGGCATACTCGTTAAATTAGACTGTAATATTATGTGGTGCAGCAACCTTTAGCCACAGACTATTTATTCTTCAGAAAAGAACAATAAAGTTATCTTATGTGACTTAGTCCATGTGAGAGTTATATTACGAAACAAAAATTTAATATTTTTGTCTCATATAAATTATATTATTGAATAAATATTATCAATTTCATTACTTTAAAAGTATGAATATTAAATACAACACTACAGTTTCTTCTTCAGATAGCACTTCCTTTATTTATGGATTATTTCTTAGGGTGGGTAAATAAGTTTGTCCTATAATGTATATAAACGATAATAAGCTTTTATATAGGCTCTGTAAATAAGATTTATACCTGCAATAACCTACGGAAACCGAACAGTCTACGGTGTCACAGGGAAAGCAGTCAGTATGCTCCTGAGTCACCATTCGCCATTGGCAATATAATTAAAGGCGCTTCGCCCTTTACGACTAGGGGATGTAGTAACAAAGCCATGGAACACTACATACATTTTCCTATACCTTAAGACTTCTGCGGTTATGACAAGCCTAAAAACACATTTTATAAAAATCCTAACTATTAATTTTAATATCTTCAACGTTGAAGAAGATGATATGCATTTTAATACAGAAAACTGTACTAATAAACGTAAAATAAAAATCTCTATTTAAGTAAATCAGAGTAATATTAGTGGGAGCTGTAGCAGTGTTTTCCCTTCGACAACATAAAGCTAGCTACGTTAATGTAAACAAGGTAGTATATAATGAAAATCTAAGGAAATTGTACCTTTAAATGAGAGTCAAACGTATTAAGATCCAGAACACCATCACTATAAGAACAAAGCGATTTGTCCAGGCCATTTTGTATGATATTTCCTCTTACGAAAGTAAGAGATGATAACCGTAGAGCTCGCTATATATCATCTTCATAACAGCAGGATACATCTTTATAACTTCAACTCATCTCTTCGTTGTTTATACATGCAAACGTTGCGGATATCTCGCGAGAAATCTTAATAACATTTTCGGACTTACGGACGACGTCGCATCTGGCACAATCTCGCCTGTTACAGTATCCGGTTACGCAGCGATGGTTGTTCAGGACGCGTGAACAATTTTACAATATCCGATCCGTACGCGACGCTATACGTTTCCATAACACCGAAGTGCACCTGCGGGCATTAGGGATGACGGAAAAAACCAATTTTCTCCGTCCTCCGTGTATCGCAAGACACCGAAAAAGAGAGCTACGGTCTTACGCGACCGCTCGCTATCTTCCTTTGCGACTTTGAAAGGAGTACTTTGGCGTGATAGCCGGCGAGATAATTCAGCCAATTAACTAAATGGAAATTGGCGGGGAAAAAGATAACGTTCGGTGGAACGGACGGAATGGAGAAAATTAATCATTTGTGAAGGAGGCAATTAGTGGTTGGAAGGAGAATAAGGAAAAATATCAATAGGAGAACGTGGTGCTATCCGTGCTGGCGTTTAATTTTAATACCGAAGGTTCTGACATAATAATTACTTTTCGCGAATTTTGGCATACCATCCGAATGGTTGATAACGGATGACAGGAGCCTGATAAAAGAGTGAACCTTTGTCTTGTCAAATGATGGGTGTCAGGAATTGAAATCTGCGCTTCTTTGGTCTTTTCGATTAGAAATGCTAATAAGAAATAAGCAAATAATAAACATCAAAATCAAAAAAAATTAAAACATGACCAATTAAGGCAAATCTAAAATGTAACTATTACAGTTTCTTGCCGAGTGTACTAACGACGCTCGCTATAGCACGTTCGTCCTAGCTGTAGGGATCCGAGCAGGTGATGAGACCTCTATTCCAGGCGTGGCACAATGAGACCAACTCCAGACAACAAATCAGGGGAGTCCATTTTTCCATTGATGAAGCACTAATACGTTTTCTTCTTTCAACAAGCGTTATAAAGTCTGAATTAGCTCGTCGTAGGGTATACCTCGCGTAGAATATCGGCCATCGTTCTTACATGATAAATATTTAAAGAATTTGCACTAAATCTGCTCAAAAAGTTTGATTTGGATCCTTTACCAAACCACGAATGTATATTCGAGCTTGGAAACCACTTATGTAAAGAAAAGGATCTGTATTTCATCAAGGCTAGTAAAATCCTTGCAAGTGGGAAAAATAAACCCTAATAATTTAGAAGCGGCTGCCGCGACATCTGAGACATAGTTAGAGAAGGTAAACTTTTAATCATATATCACATCTAAATCTTTAAAGGACGATTAACGAGTGCAATATTAATATCGCTAATACAATACAGAGAATCGATTCTACACAGTCATTTTGTAAAAGACATCAAGAAACACTTATCTACATTTAATTTGAAATTATTATGCAGACACCAGGTATAAATCATATCCAAATTACGCTGCAGAAGGTAAACATCATTGAAGGAGTTAACGGCGTGATAGATTTTAATATCTTCAACATAGGCTAATAAAGGGCAGTTAATGGACTTTAAAAGATCGTCAATATATATATTAAAGAGGAGCGGGGCAAGATTCGATCCTTGAGGCACTCCAGAGGTGGAGTGAAAAGTTCGAGATTTAAATCCATCAAAATAAACGTAATTAGGTCTGATCGAATTAATCTTAGGAAATTCCTGCTGAATAAGCTGAAATGACAAAGGTAAGTTGTACTATTTTAAGTTCTAAACCGACAAGAAGTGATTAAGTACAGATGTTTGATGATTTCCTTTCATGTGAAATAAAATTTATGGGAAAAAGAGGTTTAATATTGTTGTAGATAGTTTTGTTGCCGTGGTCAAGATCATATTGGATACACTTGCTTATACATAAGTTACACAAAAGTTATTACATTATACATTCCTATGTCGCCAGAAATAATTCTAATAGCAGAAAGTAACGTGAAATCAATCAAAAGATTATATTGTTGGAAACCTCAATACGAGCGATTGGTCACATGATATAATTCCTCAATTTATATACGTAGAACGTACATTACTCCGGAAAAAATAATAAACGCTTTAATACTCCACGTCAAAATAACATATGGCGCCCTGTACTAATGTAAAGCAACATTTATCATTTTGGTGCTTGTCCTTCATCCTAATATCGGACGGTCTCCCGAACGCGAGATGATAAATGAACGTAGAAATGGAAACAGGACGTATTCCTTCATGAGTGTCAATATTAGCAGCCTAACGATAACGGAATATAACACCAACAAAAGTACTCGCGTAAAATTGTTTATTAGCGCGCATTGGGGTGTTTTCTGTTTGTTTTTGATATTAATTTTTAATAAAAGTGCTTTTTTTTTACCAATGTGCAGGTACGCATGAAACTCATCGATACATTTTTTATAGTATCCTGCCCATAATGTGTTATACAATAAGCGTTATATGTATTTGAAAAAGAGTTTATAAGAGTTATGATCATTAGTAAACCTAGACCTCACATCCGAATATAATTTTCAGTAAAGCACAAATAACATTGCCAGTCTAACTAAATACAATAATTAGAGAGATATACTACGGAAATTTACTCCCCTAGAGGATATAAGATTTCTTGCTACGATTACGCTAAGTATTGCTATTACATTTCTGGAGTATTTCTACATTTTATTATAGTGACGATTTTATAACAAATTCCATTATATTTTACAGAGATTGTGCCTTAATTTTTATGTGCATTGAAATAGACGACTTTTTACTACAATAGAACGCATAAAGAAAATTATAGGTTACTCTAAATGAAAATTTCATTGAAGACGTGGTATATACAAAATAAAAGTTGAGACCAATATTTAACACAGTATTAATATGACATGTTTGCTGTTTCGTTGTTGTTATTTACGGTAACCCGAAAACTACTGTATCGTTTTTTTTCGATTGAGTCAGCCGATACTTGTTGGAAATCCATATTGAAAAATGATCGGAGAAGTAAAACTCAATTTAGAAAATTTCCAATATATTTAACTCTCAATCAGTATTAATGTGACATGTTTCGCTATCACTGTAGCTTCATCTGAGTTTTACTTCTTCGACCGTTTTTCAATATAGATTTCCAACAAGTATCGGCCGACCCAATCGAAAAAGAAGATCCAGTAGTTTTCGAGAGACCTTAAATAACAACAACTGAAGATTACAGCTTAGTGCAGTACAGAATTTACCACGTTTGCTCAGTATTTCTAGCAGCTATTATTACTACACATACCAACAAGTATACATATTCTTTAAAAACAAATACTACAGAATTGGTTAGAGAACATAGTAAGAATTACCACAAGTTTTTTCACATGTATTGCAATAAACTACACATCACAAAAATTAATAATGTATTTAGAATGCAGCGTTTTAGGAGCACGTTGATTCTGATTATCAACTCATTGACTCACTTGTAAAAGTGTAACGGGATCCAATATTCTTACGCAGGCCCTAAAAGTTCTTAAATCATCGAATCTTTATAACCTATTGGGTGGTAATAAATATATCAAACTCTACTGTGCAACTGGGAGTAGTTCTCTATTGGGCAAATTTTTGTCCATTTTTCTGGATATTGCGGGAGCACAAATGTTGCTGAGACAACATTCGATCAGGTACGCTTGAAACGCTGCTCTGCGTTCGGAATAAACATTAATTTGTGCGGTGTGGAGTTTACTGCGATACCTGTGAATTATACAACCATACAGCCTTTGCAACCATTGCCACAAATTTTTTGTGTAATTTTTTTAGAAAAAAGTACTACAAGGTACGCATGGAGCCTTCTGTACTATAAATTCAACGACTGCAAAATTCTTGTTTAAGATTCATTTACGGCATTCGTAAGTTTGAAGGAATATGCTCTCTGGAATGGGTAGGGTTAGTTGTGTATGTCACTTCGAGTTGAGTTCTGTGCTACTATTTTTTATCACAAGTTAATTTACTTTAAAAAACCTAGCTATCTCTGCTGTAAGATCCTCTTTAGAACAGACGTTCATAATATTAATTTAAGATTTAGAGGTCTACTCACTCCTCCAGTTCACAGCCTAGAGATGTTTAAAAGGTAATTCTCTTACATGATTGTCAAATATATTAACGTAATCCCACTGGTGCGTCGCGTCTTAAAGCCAACACTATTTGCCCGTCACCTGCTTAAGCGCTAGTACCTTTGCACATAGTTAGCATTTCCTTTTCTTCTGTTTTTAGCTTCTTTACTCATGTAATTTTAATTTAGGTGTCAGTTAAGCCCTTCTAGCAATACTTATGTATGTGTATAGTAGGCCATCTTCGTGTTTGGGAGGAAGAACAGCCGCTTATTTGTCGTTGATCCTGAACTTATTGGCACATTTCTATTTATGTTTACCTTGTATTGTTATGTATATTTGTTCTGTATTTTGTGCTAATAAACCACATTATTATTATGCTTAAACCTGTGTTCTCGCATACGCTTTCTTATTTTTACTAAACATTCTACTGACTATTTTTGCCTAGGACATCAATAAATTTCTTTTTATTCATCTCTAGGTTAAATTGTAAAGACAAGTTCCATTTGCGAAATCGATAAATTCTATCATGAATAAAAGAAAAGCCAACTATTTGGCACGTTATATTGAGAATATAATTTGCTTCTAGCGAATCTTTGCCGCAAGGTTCTATTTATTTACCAACGTTTGTTCTCGACTCTGCGGGATACAATCATGTTCAGATCCTTGAAATATCTATGCAGGTGTACGCTTTTTCAGTTTTTTATTGCGCAAATAGCTTAGCGAGATAAATATAATTTCAATCTCGTAAAAGTTGTAATTGAGAAGAAAACGTTAAAACTATCGGACGAAAAGTTGAACTCAATTTATCTGAATATTCATAAACTTATTTTTAAATCGCAAGTTACGGAGCAGATCCCGTAAGAGGATTAACGAGTCCGAGAACCTTCTCTCCAGAGAGGCTGGTGTCGCCAAGAACCGATCGATTCGCTTTTCAAAGAAGCGAGCGGATACTTATTGAAAGGAGATATGCCCCTCGAAAAAAAATCGTTTCCTTCGCGAATCCTTTTACCTTTTAAGATGGAAAGTGAAGTGAGGGCGTCCGGGTCAATACTTCCTTCGGCCTTTTGTACCTTCTGTGAGAGGGTGGTAACTTTAGGAGGGCTCTTAACCTGAGAGTTTTGTTTCTTGCCCGTTCTGTTTGAGTTGAGAGAGATCACTTTAGCGAAGTGTTCGAACTCTTTTTGACATATATTGGAAAAAAAGGATCTTGTCGGATGCCGGCGATAGGATTATTCTGAGACGGTCTTTCGTGATCTGCAATACGTCTCTTTAATTTTTCTTTCTTTTGCAATTAATATGTTGCACGCTAAACCCTGTTTTAGTATTACTGTATGTGAGGGTACTTAGTTACGTTTATATAAGGGGTATAATAAATTAAGGTTATAGCGAGTGATATTCCCGTAAGCATAGAGGCATTTATTATGCATGTACCCGTGAGAGAAGAAGCTTAATAATCACGTAAATAATATCAACACAGGCTACTAAACTGACAAGATGTTCTAGTAATTCATCCGAATATACGCTGTATACATACAAGAATGGTATATATCTATTTTTACCTGACGAAAGCCGAAGTCGCTGCAGATGGTGTTGGTTATTTTAGCAATGGAAAGTTGTCATAACACATGGGCTGAAAAGTCCCGGGCCTAACGCATAGATGACGCTAGTTTTATTGCAGTCACCTTTCTCTCAGTTAGTACTAACCTTCAAAAGACAGCTGTTAAAATTTCATGACATTCTATTCATTAGTTTGTGAGTTATTGTGCTAAGAGTCGCGCTACTTTTGTTATTTTCAAAACAATGGATCAAAAACAATTTCATGTTTTAATTTTACATTGCTTCTTGATGGGAAAAAATACCGTCCAAGCGAAGCAATGGCTTGAAAAGTGTTATGGGTACTCCGCTCCATCAGAAACAACAATAAAACGTTGGTTTGCTGACTTCAAACGTGGTCGTAGAGACACCGATGATGCAGAACGCAGTGGACGTCCAAATGAGGCGGTAACACCAGAAAACATCAAAAAAATCCACAAAATCCTTTTGAATGATCGAAAAGTGAAGTTGCGCAAGTTAGCTGACATCGTAAGGATATCAAAAGAACGTATTGGCTTTATATTGCATGAGCATTTGACTATGAGAAAGCTCTGTTCAAAGTGGGTGCCGCGTTTGCTCACTGTTGACCAAAAACAAGAACGTGTTGATGATTCTGAGCAGTGTTTGACCATGTTTAAACGTAACAAACCGGAATTTTTGCGTCGATATGTGACAATGGATGAAAGATGGATCCATCACTTCACTCCGGAATCAAAACGATCGTCATCTGAGTGGACAGCAACTGGTGAACCTCGTCCAAAGCGCCCGATAGCACAACAATCGGCTGGAAAGGTTATGGACTCGGTATTTTGGGATGTGCGTGGTGTAATATTCAGCGCCTATCTTGAGAAAGGAAATACCATCAACAGTGAATATTATATAGCGTTATTGGAGCGTTTGAAGGCCGACATTGCAAAGAAACGACCGCATATGGGAAAGAAAAAAATTTTGTTTAATCAAGACAACGCACCATGTCACAAGTCAATCAAAACAATGGCAAAACTACATGAATTGAACTTCGAATTGCTCCCACATCCACCGTATTCGCCAGATTTGGCTCCTAGCGACTACTGGCTGTTCGCAGACCTCAAAAAAACGCTCGCCGGTAAGAAATTTCGCACGAATGAGGAGGTTATCGCTGAAACTGAGGCCTATTTTGAGGCAAAAGATAAATCGTTCTACAAAAGTGGTATTGAAATGTTAGAGCGGCGCTGGAATGATTGCGTTGCTCTTGATGGAGATTACGTTGATGAATAAAACTAATTTTGAACCAAAAAAACCGTGTTCTCTTTGTAAGGCCCGGGACTTTTCAGCCCATGTATTCAAGACAATCACGTTGTAACTTTCATGGTTACAGGACTTAGCAAGTTTAACAATTTTATAAGAAATAGCTGTTATAATGGATACATGTATTACGTTAAATTTGTAACCGTACAGTATACTCAATGATGTTCATGTTTTAGAAGGTTTTCGAACGAACATAAGAATATATTAATATTGCTTCCAAACGCAGTGCGATAAATCCTTATCCTTATAAAAAGTACATATTATTAATTAAAAGAACTATGGTATTATAGCTAACGACTGTAGTCAAGGGCTAATCAAAAGTCGTGCTTTATAAAATTACAATTTCCTTATATTTAACCAATGTTTTTAAATTCCTGGAAAAGTATCAATCACGGTAGGATTCGAACCAACGACCTCTGCGTTACCGGCAAATTATGTTACGATTACGATATATCTACAGGCATTATGAGAACTAAATATTAAAGGTGATTTGAATTCACATTCAGTCTCGTGGCACAATTGGCAGTACAATGCGTAACGCAGAGGTCGTGAGTTCAAATTCAACCGTGACTGATATGTTTTTTCAGGAATTTAGAAACGTTCGTTAAGTGCAACGAAATTTTATAATTACTAATATCAACGGTAGTTTCATATTAATATTAATTTAATTGGCAAGAACTTGGTCTCTAATAATGTTGTATCTGCTGAGACTTTACGATATATCTACAGAAATTGTGACACCTAGGTATTAAAAGCGATTTGAACTCACATTCAGTATCGTGGTGCAGTAGGTAGCACAATGCGCCAATACTGCAGAGGTCGTGGGTTCAAATCCTACCGTCACTGGTGTTTTTTTAGGAATTTAAAAGCGTTGGTTAAATGCAAGGAAATCGTAAGTTAATCATTACTAATACCAACGGTAGTTTCATATTAATATTAATTTAATCGTGTTTTATTTTTGTCATTCCATAATTCTCGAAAAACACCGCTTTTGACCTTAGAGGTTCACATATTTTCTTTATATATGATGTACCGGATATGAATTTGGTTATGCGACTATTTTGAATGAGAGCCAAAACTTAGAAATTAGAACTACACTTAGCCATTCACCACCTATTTAAGCGAGTAGATCTTTTCCATTCTGGCGTTACCCCTTTTTCAATTTTCCACTTTTATTTCGATTTGAGGATTCGCTCGGTTTTACAATCAGTGATTACTCACCGAGGTCGCAAAATCTACGCGAGAGCCGAAATAGAACCTTCACGTCCGCGATAAACACGAGCTAACATTGCCCGCAGATCCATCACACTTGGCGAGTCTAGAAAAATGTTTTCTTTCCGTTCATTTTTCAGTCTTTCTTTGTTTCGCTGTGCTACCGCCATTAATCTGGAAACCTTCTGCTCTTCTTTAAAATAACAAAAGGAAGCGAGCAGAGCAATACATTCTTCGTGGCAGTCGCTGGACGGAACGGTTGGGGCGGAACGAAAATACGAAGCAGTAGGGAATTGATTGGACGTGTGTCGTGATGCTTTGCCTGTAGTATATGTTGCTTAGAGTAAAATTCAGACGTTGTGGAGAATTAGGGAGTTGTAAAAATCTGGTCAATAATCTAATAGTACTCGGATGGCAGTGAAAATCAGGTTTGTGTGTTTCTAAGGGCCGGTTTATTCACATTCTGATAAAATGGCAGATAACCGACAGTAAGATGAATTTATCAGGTAGCAAATATCTCACTTTGGTATATTCACTAAATTTTATCTGAGAGGCAACAAACCAGCATTGTCTAATGTTTTTAGACGGTTAGTATAGCAATGGTTAAAAGTGAAAGATAGACTTATATACGTTGCAATGAGGAAGACAAACATATAATTCCAGCTTAGATTCAAACATAACCTAATATTGTCATACTGTTCTTCAAATGGATTTTTAGACGCACGTGTTCAGACATACGTATTGTGGTGGAAAATCTCAGGCTCTTTAATTTAAATTGTGTGCTTTTTGTTTTTAAATTCAAAAATAGTGTTTTATAATTAAAATAACCAAAGATAAGGTTGTAAAAATAAATATATTAACAAATCAAAAATATATATACCGCCTATTTGACAAAATATTTAATAATAAATAATAAAATGAGAGCAAAAAGATACAATTCATTTTGAGAATTGATGATGATTCGAAGTCTTTAATTTTGGTAATCGTACTCACACGTAATTTCTCGTCTTTTAGGTGTCCTGGTCTTCGGCTTCTAAGGAATGTGTCCGAAACTTCCAAGTTTTTATTACAATATCAGCTGATACACTTTATGACAAAATATCTTCGAAGATTTTCATAAATTAAGTTTTATCTGAGAAAATAATTGATTATTCTCAGGAGAGACTATGTCAATATGTGTGACTTTGACACGATTTTAGTTTATATCCATAGTTACACATTTGTTTGCCTATATATTAGGCCACACAGTAAACACATACTTGATAGCAATGAAATTATTTACAGGTAAATGCTGCTAGGCGTGCCATCCTTTCGTCGTACGAGAAATTCTGAAGATTGTGTGATATAATATCGAGATGATACATATTTTTACAATATGATTAAAATGTGCGAGTACAGTACATTAAACGTCTTTTAAAAAAGAAATTTGGAAAAATTTATTTATATATAAAAATTATGTTTATGGAAAGAGATATATATAATAAACGATAGTAGAGTTTACATCTCCTTTGCAAATGTTTTTGAAGGGACTCTTTTTTTTAAACATGAGAATTGTGAATTATACGTTGATAAAGAATACCCAAAGTAGATATCTGTAAAATTCAGAAACAAAACTGTACAGACTGAATATCTGTAATAAAATTCATGAAGAGGGACTACTAACGGTACTTTGCCTCCAACAATAACATCAACAGTAATAAAAATAAGAGCGTGAACTACACAGTGACGAAAAAATATCCAAAATAGGTAAATTAATAAAATTTAGAAAAATCATTTAGACAAATCATTGATAATTAATAGACAATATTTCATATCGGCATATTCCGCGCGTGAATATTCAATATTGATATTAAATAAGATAGTTAGATTACCCAGCGATATTTGCTTATATTATCAAACAATAACGTCCGTCTAAAGATCCGTTTGACGAAGTATATGCAGTATAACAGGTTCCGCGTGTTTACGAGTACACTTGCAGTATTCGGTATTAGAAAATGTCATAATAAAAGAAAGAGATCGACCAACTAATTTTGCGATTTATGAAATATGGAATCGGGATGGATATCGGAAAGTTTAAGGCCAACAACTAAAAAATTACGGATAGAAAAATCTAAAGAACAAATTAATGTCAAATTTTTGATGCTTGCTGACGCGGAATCGGATCTTTTAAAAAGGCAATTAATAATTGCTGAAAAAGAATCTCAAGTTAAAGATTGAGAAATTAAAAGTAAGGGGCGACAGTTGAAATACTTTGAGAAAGAACATTAATTTTGACAAGGAGCATAAGAAATTATAATTATTCTTTAACGTTTAATTTTTTTATGTATTCTAATGGAAATTTCATTTTGGGTTGAGAATAAAATGACTTTATTAAATTAAATAAACTTAAAATAAGACCAACAAAAGTATTAACAGTAAATCAAGAGCAAAACTAAATTAGCAGCGATTATCGATGTTTTCAGTTGCTTCCTCTGCGATAAAAAAAATCTTCAAAATCTTCAAGAAGTTCCATATTCATTCATAATATCTCTATAAGAAAACAATCGCAGGAAATAAAGTGAGGTTATAACATCCCATAGATATATTTATCGGGAGGATTTATCAAAGATAAATTTATCCCTCTGATAAGTAAATTACCAACTACTTTTTATCTGTCAGAAGGTCCATAGATACATGTTTGTGTTTATCTGTTAGATTGCGCTACCTGCAACTTTATCAGAATGTGAATAAACCGCCCCTAAGTGAACGTTAGTACAAGAACTGCTATTTGTGTATCCGGAATTGGTAACAGTAGTGTTGCTAGGCGTCATCTGACATATACATCGTAAAGTTTTACATTATTTGACTGTATACGTAGTCGGAACGTTTTGTCACATGCTATTGCTGTTGTTTAGAGGCATGAAAATTTAATTTCTGTCAAAAAATAGAACTAACTAATTAAGAATTTTCGTGTGATGATTTACTAGGACCTTTGACGTGGATTATCTCAACAACAGGCCATTGATCAACTCACTTCAGGTTTCAACGATGAAGCGCCATCTAAAACCACTGTGTATCAATAGTTTAGTGCATTCAATCGTGGCGTTATTCACTTGGGGACGAATTTAAAGAAGGTCGTTCAAAATCGATTGTTGTGCCAGAAAACATCGATGTTGTGCGCGAAGTGATAAAGCAAGATCGTAATGTGACGTAGCGTGAGATTTAGGCATCCCTGGCCAAAAGCTTGACATTTTACATGAACATTTAGGCGTGAAAAAAAATTGTCCGTGTTGGATTCCGCTTAATTTGACAATCGCTCAAAAAAAGGTTCGTGTCGATTGGTGCAAAGAAATGCTCAAGAAATACAGTCATAATGCGTAAAAAGCCGTGTATAACACTTACACAGGTGTCGGATCTTGGATCTATGCGCGTGAGTCAGAAAATACACAGTAATCGATTGCATGGGTTTTCCAAGGTGAGCCAAACCCAACAAAAGTTGTTCACGCCCGAAGCATCTCGAAGCAAATGGTCGCCGGTTTCTTTGGGATAAACGGGCATGTGGCTACAGTGCCATTAGAGAATCGTAGAACGGTCAATTCGGAATGGTACACAAGTCTTTGAAGAAAATAAAAAAAGCAACTAGCGACGTAGGATCATTCTTCATGACAACGAGAGCCCTCACACATCGACCCAAACAACTCGATATTTAACCGGTCAAAACACCGAATTGATGGGTCAGCCGCCATACAGTCCTGATTTGGTACCTAACGATCTTTTTTTTATTTCCGTCCGTCAAGAATAAATTACGTGGTCAATGATTTTCGACACCCGAAGAAGCGGTTATGGGTTCAACAAGCATGTTTTGGAGATACCTTATGCGGAATGGAAAAAGTACTATGAAAATTGGTGCAAACGTATGCAAAAGTATATCGACCATCGGGGAGAATATTTTGAAAAACAATAAAACCATTTTCATTGACAAGTACTTATTTTTATTTATTATTCCGGATACATAAATAGCAGCCCTCGTACATGGACATTACTGGAAATATGCATAAGTTGTACACGACATTTACAATTAGTACGAATATAGAAATTTTCTAAGAAACAGAATTTTCGTTATTCTTCCTACACAGCGAACATTGTCAGTGGAACGCTGTGGAAAACATACTAAGTGCTGCAGGTGTACGGTCGAGATCATTAAGTTTTATCATGTTTCGCAGAAGGAATATTTTGTATATAATCTGTTAATAAATGATTATTTACAGTCACGAAATCCCAACCGACTTGGCAGCTCTATTCATAACCATCTGGCCAGCCAGTGCCTAATTCTACTCTAAAACGGGGCCACAATAAACCTCGCCCTTGTGCTGCACTAAAGCGGCTGAAGCGGTCATTTTCCTTCGAAAATCTCTTCTACGCATTAACACGATACACATAAAGGTGCAAGCTTACTCCCATATATGGTGTGAACGGCGGTTTCTTGCATTTACCGCGGCAAATCCCGCACGGACCACGTCGTATAAGCAGCCGGAAATTATGTGCGGACCTGCTATTAAGAGCTTTAAGTTTGGGTACGCTACGAACACACCCAAATCCTAAGCGTCCGGAGAATAGCAGTTACACTGTTCGGCATACGAAATTAACACTATTCCAATAAAATAATGAACGCAAGCATATGTAAGTATGCACATATATTTCAATTATAATGGATATTAGCACTTTGGCGGAGGCGCCGGTGAACTTCGATTGTTTCCGCTGTTGAACGCATATCTCATAGTTTTGAAGTTCGTAATTACACCTCTAATTACTAGTCGTACGTTGTGTTAATATTTACTTTTGTATATGACATACACGATTTGCATATTGATATTTAAGTGCATAGATGGCGCTAATTTTCAATTAGGGTGCCGGTAATAATCGTTTTCCAATAATTACGCCTCGTTGATTGGCCGCTGATTGCGCTGTATCTCATTATTTGGATTCATTAGAGGTGGGTATTAACTGTATAATAAACTAGTTACCTCGATAATTGCAGAATAAGACGTGCGTATTTGTTAACGCTCGGGGGGATTTCGTGCTGCTACAGAACAGGCAGATCTTAGTTCAAATTACTTGGCTGTTTAACTTTCGTTGTTATTTTGTAAAAGTGGGTAATTCCAAAGGAATAATTTATCAGTAACCAAAGAAAGATAAATACAACAGAATGTGATACAATAGGATATAAATAGTGTTTATTTTCAATAAACAAAAATTGAATGTTAAAAGTAGCATTACGTTTGTTGAATTAAAGCATTTTGTCAGTTAGGTTTTTAGTGTACCAAGGTTGCAAATTGCCTTTGTCCATTATCTCTGTTGTTTGCCAGTGATCTACCTAACCAAGTGATTAGATAGTATAAAAAAGGTTGGAAGTTTTCTGTTTAGTTCTAGCGGATCTACGAAGATTTCGTTTTTCTGAATCATCGCTATCATAAATACTTTTAAATGTCATTTTCTGTTTTATTTGCCTATCTTTCTGACGTAGTAATCAAATTTAATGTATAAGCTGCCGGCGATACTTTACAAGAAATATTCTATTCGACTATTTATGTAGAGTTATAGAAATTTCGCTTACAAAAGAAATGTTAAACAAATAGGATAATAAATTTAAGGTAAAAAACTAAAAGTTTCTATTAACAACCGCGATTTGGAGGCTCACAATTTCCATAACAATTAGTACAGCATTTTGCATCTCACGATTTTATGAACGTAAGCTGAAAAATTCTGTAACTAAAGCATAGCAAATAGTAATATCTCAACAAAATGTAGCTTATTTTTCGATATAAGTTCCGTCAAGATCAATACATTTATTTCGTCGATGCTCAAGTTTCCTTATGCCTTCAGAGTACTCATTTTCTTTGAGCTCCTCAAAATAGTGGTTCAGGGCAGCTATCAGCTCCTTCTCCGAAGCAAACCTTATACCGCGGAGGTGTTTCTTAATCCCAGGCAAGAGATGATAGCTCAACGTAGCTAAATCCGGTAAATAAGAAATATGCTCAAGCGCTTCGAACTTTAATTTGGCCAATTTGCTTCGACAATACCGCTCTTGTATACTGGCGCATTATGTTGATGGAAGAGAACCCTTCTTCGCTTCCTTTTGGGTCTTTCTTCGACGATAGCTGCCTTTAATCGATCCAAAAGTTTTAGTATTGTCCAGTAATTGTTTGTCCTTTTGGAAGATAACCGATTTCCATCGCATCCCAGAAACCGGAAGCCATCCCCTTTCTTGCCAATAGAGTGACTGGCTTTCGTTGGAGCCGGTTTACCACGTTTAATCCACTGTTTTGATTGATTGATTTACTTTCCGGTGTGTAGTGGTGGATCCGTGCTTCATCGCAAGTTACAAATTTTCGCAAAAAAATTGTTCAGTGTTTCCGAAACCGCGCCAAAATGGTTGTAGAACATTCCACGAGTTTTTACGGTGGCATGAGCAAACGGCATCCATCTTGCATACCGCTTAGACATGTCTAATATAACATTTGAAATGTACGTCACCCGTTCTCTGGAGATCCCTGTAGCCCTAGCAGTATCTTTCAATGCTGATCGGCGATCAGCTTCCATAAATTTTAAAAAGTTTTTGCACACTTTCTGTAGAAGTGGCTGTTTTTGGGCGTCCAGAATGGGGATCGTCATTTACGTTAGTACGACCTTTTTTAAATTCATTTATCCGTTTGCAAACAGTCCTAAAAGAAGGAGCATCCTCGCCTAACACATTTAGCATATCAGCATGAATTTCTTTGGGCGAAAAATACTTTTTCCACAGGTAACATATTTAATCACTGCGCGAATTTCAATATTGTCCATTTTTAAAACGCGCCAAATATGGTTTACTTTGAACTAGTGTACACAACATGTTAAGGACTTAACATTGTTTTTTATATTTTATATATTTTTTTTACTACTATGTATTTTATCTTCTTTGCATTATTATTTTCATTTAGAATATTACTTTATTTTCATTTTTATATTTATTTATTTTGCTCTCATATCCAATTTTATTTTAATATGTATGTACATTACGCATTGTATATGTATGCAAGTCAGCCATTCGCATTACGCTAGCTAAAACTGCCTAATTAGAAATCATTCACTGCAACGTCGTCGGATATGTAATGAGAGTTTTCTTAAAATTTAAGGTACACAAGCATAGGCTGTCGTCTCCGCGCGACGGTCGAGGTATTAGCGATCGTGCACTCTCGGTCACCTTTCGTGCCTCGTCGTAACGTGTACAGTAACGTCGTCGTAAGATTATTAGAGATTTCTAAGATTTTCTAGTTTTGGCGGGAATCGTCGAGGACGTTGTCTATACATTTATTTCTGGCGGGAGTCATTTGGTAACGTCGTCGAATCGCATGTATAGATTTTTTAATAAGTATACATTCTCGATTTTCTATCATCGTACGTCGAGGCTTCTGTGTCCATTGTCGTCTATACATATTGTTAGTCTTCAGTTAAGTTTGTGTCGGAAATTATTTTGGTGAGATTGTCGGCGCGCATGTATAGACCTCCTCTACAAGTACGATCACTCCGCTTCTTGCTGACGGTCCTTGCGGCCGCAGCGCCCGGTGTCTTTTGTACGTTTGTTCGGTCCTTGTCGTATCGGGACTTAGAAATTTGTTCATTTAGTTGCTCGTCGTAGCGGACGAGTGTCACGGACCAGTTTTCTTATGTAATGTCGGCATCATCGCTCCGTTTTACTTGTCGGTGCGCAGTTCGCACATTTGCTGGTTACTGGATTTTCCCTTCTTTCGGGCGCAGTAGTAGAGAGCTAAAGATTGCACATAGCGTAATATTTCAAACGAGAACGCCTGGGTAGCTGTGACATTACTTTTGTATTGAGATCGGCTATTATCGCTACTGTCGCCCTCGACCAGGCGTTCAAGCTCTAAGAGATAGGGTGGGTTCCCCTATAAATGTGAATATAACGAACGTATTTGGTTCAAGTACAAATACATGCCAATAATACAGGGCCAAGTCCCTTAGGCAAATTTCAAACAAGGAAAGTATATTAGGCTCCCGGAAAGGGACATATAAATAAGCATAGCACCGAGGTGCGCTTATAAATTTAAGAAATAAATAGGGTTGGCTCCCCTATAAAAAGGTAGTGGTGCATGCAAACAGATAGAGGCATTAGTACATGCCTCTAACAAAGCTTCAGCGGAAGCATATAAGAGTTTAACCTTTTAAACAGAATTAAGACATAGATTTGCAACGTACATGCTGAGGCATTACTTTATGTTGCTACCAATGAAAATACATATACACATGCTAATGTACATTACATGTATAAGAGAGCTCGAATAACTGCAATTATTGCAAATATATATATCTTACGTACATCGTACATGTACATAGGCAAGAGTGGAAACCGTGTAACCATTTTATTTTTAAATATATTTTTTTGCGCATGCGCATTGAGTTTCACTGTTCAACCTTTCCTTTAGTAAATAAGCGAACATACTCTATAAGTAAGTATTGGTCAAGTAATTCAGGAATTTACGAGCAGGCTACAGCGGCGCTGTTCTTCAAACCAGGAGAACGTAACACAACAAACTACTTGACAGATTGACATGAAGTTTAATGCGTATGTCATTGAAACATTAAGTTATACAATAACGTCAAAGATTGCTTTTACACAGCGCCATCTCATAGTTAGTTACTGAATTTTGCAACTTACCCTCGTAGTTTTATTTCGTCAAAGTAATCAGATCTGAAGATTTCTACATTAGTTGTTTCATCATGTCTGTAAAATATACTCACAACTTGTTATTTTAAACACTACAGATATAGATTTTCATCACTTGCTAACACGTATAGATGGGATAATTATTTTTAGTGTTTCCTTTAACATCTTAATGTTATTGCTACTGTATAACTCTTTGCTTTCCTTTTTCAAATTTTGCTTAGTTCCGTTACGTTCCTCTTACATACAAAATAATCGTCAAACATTGCATTACATTGTCATCGAGTATACCATACCAAAAGCCCTAATTTAATTCATCTACAGTTACTAATTACTTCTGAAAGTTCCACGTTCTTCCCAACGTTTTCACGGTACCTACATCGGCATAAAAACAGCGATAACACGTGTAAAGTACAACGTTTTCATTAACACCACCATGTGGCTCCGTAATAATCTAAAAGAGCGGTGAAAGCGACGTGCTTTCTCTAGGACATGCTAATCGAGTTCCTAATTGCTATGCTGGTTTTTAGCATATATTAATGTCTAACTTTCCTTACGAGAAGCATTTGAAAGTTTTGGCCGACAAGAGTGCTGTATGTAGTAGAGGGGGGTGAGGGGAGCATGGAAGAGAAGAAATATTGTATATATTATTATTTGAGTATAACTATGATACAGTTACATAGAGTTAGATGGTTTTGAGAGATATTTGCGTTTAGTAATAAATTTCTTAATTTAATTTAAAATGGCGCAAAAATTAAGGTACTTAATGATAGTAATAATAATACTTTATTGCCCAACAGATAAAACAATATCCAATTACAAGGCAATATTTAATAATTAATGTACACTTGTAAAACAAGTTACCTACAAGTGAATGTAAAACTAACAATTAAAAAAGAGGCTATAATGAACTATAACAACTAACTATATCGTACTATGACTATCTACAGTCACATCCAAATTGCTTTAATTTAACTTTAAAGAAAGTTCACCAGTGATTAAAAAGAAATAAGAAGAGTGGGAAAAGAATTCTGCTATGTACCTGTAGTGTACATATTGCCAAAAGTGATGGTAAGCAACAGGTATGTACATCTAACTCACGAAAGTCAATAGAGTTGAAACTGTTACATATTCTACATTTTGGGGACCTGTCTGTTCTAGGTGCGAACAGTAAAATGTATATTTGTTTGCCTACATCCTGAACGTGGTACAACGAAATTGATGTGACACAACAATTCAGGGGCATCAAGACCATTATTAAGTCAAGTTTAGAGGAATTTGTACTCACCTTATTTTCGACGTAGTTCGAAGAAATGAATATTAAATATTTCTAGTAGGGTGTTGTGACTAAATCCTTATATCGGCTAAGTATTACATTTTTTAAAGTATAAGAACACCTTCTTTGAATTTGTTCCAGAAGATATATTTGATACACGTATATAGATGAGCAGAACAAAGACGCATATTCCAATCGAGACCGAACAAAGGCGAAATAAAGAGAAAGTATTTATATATATATATATGGAACAAAAGTGGACCCAAGCTCCCCTGAGGAACTCCAGAGGTGGCGTGAAGTGGTTAGACTCAAATCTCATATATATTACAAATTGCTTTCTATCAAGAAGATACGATTGGAGCAAAACCGAAGACAAAAATCCAATATTGTCCAATTTATTAATAAGCAATATAATAAGGTAATGGAGAGATTTAATGAATAAATGTTTATATTTTATTGAAGTATAGGCTTTGGGAATTTATTTCTTGAAAACTGTGGCTCCCAAATGTATTCCGTTATCTTGCTGGCATTCTTCTATGATTTCTTTTGGAATATTCTCCTCTAATTCATTCAGAGAGTCGGGAGTGTTGCTGTATACATTTGATTGAAGGTAGTTCCATAGGTTCTATGCAATTACGACAATGTTTCAACCCGGCAATCTAAATTCTTTAAAAGACAACAACCGCGAAAGTCTACAATATAAACTTAAATCGTCCATTATGCTAAATATTTAGTAAATATTTGTTTGTTGCAGGGATTCTTTTTAGAACTTCCAATAGAATTAAAGTTATACGAATATTGCCCGAATCTAATATTTTATATTGCATGGAGTTTAAATTCAAACTTCGTAAAAGAACCTCATTCTTATAAAAATGCTTTATTACTTCGGGACAACCATTGGAACTCGACTTAGTTTTAGTGACTAAAGAATTATTGACCCGTTTATTTCTTAAACATTCTATCATATATTGACATATTAAAAACACATTTAAAATGCCTAAAAAATAACACCAAAGGTAAGATGCTGCTAAATACAGCTTCTCATGGTATTGGTGTAATCATTCACGAGAAAGACAATGTGAAGAGACGAAAAACGTTAGCACACGGACATGTTTCTGCCTACCCGGTGCCATTGGCGCGGTTTCGAGCGGTGTTTTGCTCAACACATTGCAATTCCATCTCTGTTGCCATCACCATATCTAAACTTGCAGCTCAAGTGAGTATTTTTTGGCGCTAACTAGGGTCAAAAGAATAAAACACCTGTCTGCCGTCAAATGTATCGACGTATATTGATATCATTATAAAACAAAACCAGATAATTTACAAAGGAAAGATCCAAGCGGTATTAAACTGCTACATAAATATTAAAGAATGTAAGTAATCGAAAAATTTATACTTTTGTGCGGGAGTTTATATGGTTTACTAATTTCGGTTATGTACGAGGCAAGATTTATATGGTTTGAGAATGTTTGCACCATCAAAAATAATTAAAGCAGGAGAAACATACTTATAAGATTATGATATCCCTCCTCTCTACCTATTACTTTAATACCCTTTAAGTAATTCACTCGTTATAACAGGAGCTCCCGGCATCAAACAAATTTATAAATATCGATTTTAATTTAGATTTTAATCGGGGCTGGTTCTCTTTTAACTGCTAATAACATAGTCGTCTATATATATAATAGCATCAAGGAGGCGATGATATTAAGGTTTCAGCGCTCCCTTCGCGTATTTGTAATTCAGATCGCGATTTACGTTCGCGTTAGTATTTATATATAATATGTTAAATATGAAATATTGCGGTGCTTTTCCGCTTCTCTCAAGCGGAAAACATTAAGCGCGATCGATTCGATTTAAATAAATTTTCGTAGCGCGAATTGAAATTTTCGAGGTCTACATTGGGAATATTTTAACGAATGGACGGATTGAAATTAATTTTGGAAATACGAGTGACGCAGGGCGGGTAGAGAGAAATGATATTTGAGCGGATAGTAATTTGTCACGCACTATTGTGCATGGTAAATTTGTTTACGGTCGCGCGGTAATGAATAAAATATATATAGGAACCTATTTATAATTTACACGCGTATTTGTAGAGATAATATTGTGTTCCGTGTTCAATCGCTTCGCGTTGCTATGAAAAAAGATAACCGCCAGTGACGGTTGAAATTCATGCAGATTAATTTATGAATTTCTAATATATAAAAAACCATAGATGAAACATGTTTTGGTATTGGGTGACATCGTTATATATTAGCAGCAATAGTATATGCCGATTTTATAGCTTTTTACTTATTAATTATCCTTTACATGAAAATAAAAAGAAAATTTTGTACTAAATACAATAATCCTTATATTAGGACGAGGACCGATCCACCGTTTTTTAGTGACAGCTTCCCTTTGTTTTGTAAGTACTTTGTAGTGGCTCTGAATTTGGCAAATAGGTAAATTATAAACGAAATGCAAAATGAAAACAAAAGAACGGTATACTTTGGAAATTTATTATAATTTGAAGTCTTTAATTTTGTAATCGTATTCACACTCAAACGTACTGTATTGTATTCTAGGTATTCTAGTCTTCGTCTTCTATCAATGTGTTCGGAAGTCAAATTATTGTGAAAATATCAGCTGGTACACATTTAACTTCAAATAACTTTGAAGAATTTCAAATACTATAATTAATTCGATAAATAACGATTTTTTCTCTGGAGAGACAGGTCCAACATTTGACATTGACACGATCACACATTATTTTTATCAGGTCGTTTCCTTAGATACAGTCATTATATTCTTGTTTACCTATATGATAGACCACACAATAAACACACTCTTGATGGAATAAAATTATTTACAAGTAAAGCTGCCAGGCGTACCACCCATACGACGTACGAGAAATTTTGAAGGTAGTTTGCTTTATTTCGAGACGATACATATTTTAATGATATGATAAAAATGGGTGAGTACAGTACATTATGCGTCTTTTAGAAATAAATTTGGAAGGAATTATTATTAAACACAAAAATACGTTTACGGAAAACGATATATATAGTTAACGATAGTGGCGTTTACATCTCCATTGCACATGTTTATGGGACTCATTTAACTTTAAACATTGTAAAATTATATTAAGGGCATGAATCATACACTGATGAGAAAATATCCAGTATCGACGTATAATATAAATTTAAAAAACGTAACAAAAAACTTCTTCTGGATACTTCTGGATTAAATACTTTTCGATTATCCATTAAATATTTTACTCAATGTCAAGGGGATTACTAAGTCGACTATCAACAAGTTACTGCTGAGTTTTTTTCTACAGAATGACAACGTCTTTTCTACAGATTATGCACTAGGGTGACAGAATAAAATAGGCACCTACTAATAAAAAAAAAATTTATTCTCGTTATATATACAAAATATATTAAAATTTTAAATTAGACTAATATTCTGTCGATCCACCTTTACTTGCGTGAAGTGCTGCAAGTCGTCGTGGCATAGAATCTATTAAATGATTAATGGTGTCTTCTGGAATATTTAACCACTCTTCTGTAACAGCTGCCACGAGTTCTTCCTTATTGCTGGGTTTTCGGGGTCGTTTCGCCATATTTGTCTGGATTATGTGCCAAACATTCTCTATCGGATTCATGTCTGGTGATTGGCCTGGCCATGGTAAAATCCGAATCCCCTGTTCCTCTTTCCATGTGGTTGTTGTTCTTGCTTTGTGACAGGGTGCTCCATCCTCCATAAAAGTGGCGTCTTCTTTAGATAAAATGGCGTTGTCGAATATCGGTAGTAGTCCTTCTGTTAATATTTGGATACATTTTGCTGCATTTATATTTCCGTCGCAGATTACTAATTGCGATCTTCCACCATACCATATCGCGCCCCACACCATGATGTTCACACCGCCGTATTTCACCGTCTGATGCAAAAATTTGTCGTCCAGTTGCTGTGACGAACGTCTCCATACCTACGTACGACCACTATCACTGAATTGGCAGTATCTGCTTTCGTCTGAAAAAATGACAGACCGCCAAATCTCTTCGGGCTTCGTTCGCATTTCGATGGCCCAAGCCATTCAGCGCCGTTTTTGAAACGCCGTAGGGAGAGGTTTTTTCTTTGCCACCCTTTAATACATCCCCATCCTGTGGAGGTATCGCAGAGCGGTGCGCTGACTTTTCTGTGAAGTTGCCGCAAGCTCAGCTGTACTTTTTCGCCGTTCTCTTAACACTTCGCGCACAACCACCCTTTTACTTCTTTCAGAAGGTCCGGCACGACCTGGTGTCGGCGCCACTGTTGGTTTTTCCTTGCGTTTAAATTGTATAATCACACGGTTATCTGTGGACAGCGGAATATTAAAAAATTTACTTATTTCACGTTGCGAAGCACCGCGTTCACTCTGGCCAACGATGCGCACCGGGTGAAGTCGCTAATATCACTCGAACCTTGTAAGCGGGGCATAGTTGTAACGATAGCTGTTTACATATTTATACCGCTTTAGCTGGTGTCTATTTTATTCTGTCACCCTAGTGTAGTTGCAGAATTCCCACGCTTAATATATTGTTTGAGTATAGCAATATGGATAACAGCTTTTAGTATATAATTTTCTTACATATTCACAATTATACAGGCTGCTTGGCTTCACAACATTACGAAGGCATTTTAGATTTTGGTAATGGATAACATGCTACTTTAGTACATGCTGTTTTCTAAGTGAAATATTTTACAATTCAATTAAAGAATAATGATGTATATTTTAATATGTCGGTCAACATTTATTGTTACATTGACGTTGTCTTTAGATTAGCTTTGTGTGAGACAATCTGGCACTGTGTGCACTTATCATAACTTATATTTAAACAAAAGCTAGAACATCAAATATGCCTACAATGTATCTGTGTCATAATTACAAAGTTGGCACTTTGCTTCCAACGACAACAACAAAATGATAAGGACGTGAACCAATACACTGACGAGAACATATCAAATATAGAAGTATATGAAAGACATTAGAAAAGCATTGATATCTTAAATGATTTAAAAGTTAATATCGTTACAATATGTTGCGTTGGCATCTTATATACATACTAATTTAAAACCAATAACAATTCCTTTGTTTCAATTTAAGAAGGAACGATTCAAATATTACAAATTGTCTCAAACGTGCATTGTGTGTCAGATCATTTTTTTTAATTTTGTTACATCAGTTACCTGTTTATGTTTTCACAAATTGCACTTGCGCTACTGAGAGTACTGCAGTAAGAAATCTACTTTAAGGGTAATATTTCTCTTAAGCATTTATATTTACAAGGACACATCTGTAATATTTTTGCCAGTCTCTTCATAAGAACCTGAAGTGATGTTTTGCAACTGTAAAATTTTATTACTGTAGTTTCCGTTTAAAACTAAATGTTTGGAAGTACTGTTTTATGTTACACACAAAGTTATCGGATATTTAGATTCCATTGACGTAATAAACGGTGAAATCTTAAGGAGAGTTAACATTATTAAAAATTTTGGGATACTGTTTGATTCCGGTTTCGGGTCACATAAATTTCATCTATGCTTCACCGTCAAAAACATTGGGCTTTGTTATGCGTTGTTACAAATTCTCTCGCAACTTATTACCGTTGAAACAGTTCTATTTTGGCCTTGCCGTCAGCAAAATGAAATATGCTTTACAAGGTTGGTCATCACGTTTCTATACTTGCAACTGAAAAGGTGGAAAGACGATTTTTGAAGTATCTGTCCTTGAAGTGAAAAACAGGAATTTAGCGTGAACTCGGATTACAGTGGGCTACTTAATACGCGTGGGGTTTATTCCTTATATCATCGTCAGGAAATTTATAGTGCGCGATTCCTACAAAACTTTGTAATGAAAGAATCGATTTCTCTTACCTTCTTTCTATCTAAACTTTAAAGTTTTTATTTTTTTTGGATTCTTCTTCTTCGAAGTTTTTATTTTTCCAGGCTTAACCTTCTTCAATCCTCTTAACTTGTGTGTGTCGCTTCTAAAATCTTTATTACTATGATATTTTTTTTTAATTCTATAAATTATTTGTATTACTAACCTTTTTATGCTATTTTCCATGTATCTATGTATTACAGAACTCTTTCTTGCAATTGGTTTAACCGTTGAGCAAATATATCACTGTTATTATAATAAACTCTAACATTTTCTTATACAATAGACGGTGTGACGAGATGAAATGCACTTTCATATGTTATTTATGTACTTTCAACTCTTTATACTTTCATTATTTTCTATTATGTGATTTGGCCCTTGATTGTGCACCATTAATTCATATTTTACTTGCTTAACCAGATCGAAAAGTATACCTTTTAACTGTATTAGCTCAATGGCGCATAGAGTACTGAAAATAAAAACTTGCTATCTCTTTGAACATCAGGAAATAAGATTTCCAGAATGAAAGGTTGCCATACCACTTATACTTGTTGGATCTATTTTGTCACATACCCAATCAGCATCAGTGTAAGCTATAGGACGCTGTAAGAAATTACGTTAATATTCTTTGGATATTTGCCAAATATCCAAGCTAAACTTAATTCTCTTCAGGTGACAGTCCTTCTGCTGCAGTCCATTGTGACTGAGTAGCTGTTTCTAAAAATCTGTTAAGATAAGAAGTATGCTATATCGCATCGACTCAATTGCGAAAGATATATTAAGGCTTCTACAGGTTCCTTATAGAGTTCGTTAATTATTGGCCTATTTATAGCTCCTTCGAATTTCTCCTTCAATTTTTCGTCCTATGAAGAATTTTAAAACACCAAAAACTTTTGCATTAAACTTTTAGCAATTCAATTATTTTCTCTTTACAGCCGCATAGAAAAATATGACCAGTACACAGTATTAAGCACGCATTGTCTCCTATATATAGACAAACATGACAACCTCTTAGTTCAATATTTTAGGGCACCTCTTAATCCATATAGTGCATCTTTTGCCTTCTTAATGTATAATTCAGTATCTAGTTCTCCATTTAGTAAAGCAGTTAGAACATCTAATAGCTTCGCATCCCAATTGTGTTGCACTGCGGATGGTAAAGCAAGTCTTATTCTTAGTAGGTTGGCGACTGATGCAGATACATTTGCAATTCTCTTAATATCCCCTTGCTATGATATTCGCCACCGTTGTCACAGCGATATTTCTTTATCTTAGCTCCGTGTTGTGTAACATTTTATTCTGCCTCACTTTAAACTTTAACAGTTTATCTGTAATCAAGGGGAAAACTCAAACATATGTATGACCTTCCAAAGTAGGAGGACTGATAGCTCCTGGAATGCCGCTTTGAATAAGATTTATTAGTTGTGACTGTTTGAGAATAGGATGAACCCTTTTTCTTGCAGATTTTGCTTCTATGCACTCTTTTTTTTTTCATTTAATGCTAGACCCAATAATTTTAACTCTTGATGATTCAAACGGCCTAATTCATGTCAAAAATTGCTCTTTAATATACTCATTTTATTTTATTTCAATACTTATTTTCAGGAAAAATGGGTTAATTATCATTCCAAATACAAATTCAAATGTTCTTCCAATTATTTTTTGGCATTATTTTGGCAAAATATTCAATAAACAAAAATATCATGTACAAGGATTGATATGCACATGTATACAACAGCATGAAAATTTACAATTAAGCTATTAACGCAAACGTTTACTGTGACTAACGAAAAACAAAAACACCAATATCAATAAATTGGTTTACTATTATTGTTAGATGGTCGTGATATCAAGCTGCAGGATATCAGTAAAGAAATAATTAAGAGGCGAAGTTAGCATCTTTGATGCAAAAATTGATACAACAATTTGAGATTTACTTCAATCATATAAACTATTCACGTGGAATTTATTATTTAGAAACTCCAATTTCGTCAGAGGATCTGCAAGGGTTTATAGATGTTGAGATGCAAGAAAAACATCGTGGAAAGAAAAAAAACGGCTGTCTTTGAATCCATACAGAAAAAGTTTAGGAAAGTTAAATCTCTACGACAACTCTAAAGTTGGCAAAAGCGTTAGGGGAAAGGAATAAAACGAATGCAGAAATTAAGTTAAAGAGCTTTCACTCCATATGGGGTCGATAGTTTGGAAATCAAACATAAATATTTCAATTAATTTTATTACCAAATCGAAACCACTAATTCAAAGTTATGACTCTAATAACGTGTATAGGACTCAGAAATTTTATGTAGTATCTGAAAATGTAATATAATATTCTCTAATTCATACTTTGCTGAACCATTCCGCAATTAAAAGTTGGTACATCCAGTGGACTGATTGGATACAATCTGAGAACAACGTTCGGAATGTAATTAAAAGTTTCTTTTGTAGTATTCACATATTGGTTAACGAATAATTTTTCTAGCATATGCTCACAATCTGCGTGCAGTTATTACAAATAAATATTGGGAATTCAACTCGATATTCCGGAACTTTTCTAAATAATAAATTATCAACTAAATTGTAACGCTGCCGGAAATTTAAAACTTTTACCGCAATTACTATTTAGAATGCAGCATTGCATATGCGTTAATGATGCCTATCTTTTATGATGTATATAATTCTACACGTATATAAATCGGATAATTGCACAACTCGGAAAGAGACCGTACGCATACATTTCCTTTAGATTTTTCCTTGTACGATACGAAACCATTATTTAGTAAAATGCTTCGAAATGAGCGTTACTTCTCATCGCGTCGGAATAGAACAAAAGATAGAAAACGGGCAATTCCCTTCCAAACCTCCCTGCGCCTCGAAATTCGATGGATGAATATTTCATGTCAAAGACTTCGTTTGGCTCGCTCAAAGTTTTTCGGTGCTTTACATAATTCCATTAGGTACTTAGCGGAATTTTTCGCCGCAAATTACGGACCGCATTTTCAGTTATTTTTATCCGAGCGAGCGTAGTATTTCGCGCACGTATATAAAGGCATGAAAACGTCCTTTGAGGAGTAAAAATTGCATTTCGCCCGTTTAAAATAGAAGGATGGATTGAGGTGGGGTAATTCATTGATACGTAGTGACAAATGACAGTAGGCTTGTTGAAAATATAAAGATGAACTGAATGTGAAATTCAGTGAAATTATATGTCTTGACTTTATTTGAATTTAGGAACTTCGTCTAAGCTACAAAGTGTTTCTATTGCCGATACGCTTTTTGGACACTTTGTATAATAATTTCGATGCGCCCTCTTTTACACTAAAATACGTTTAGTAGAAAAAATCGTTCAAAGGACCATCTTTAAAAAGTATGCAATCCTAAGAGTGACTTATCCTGATTATTAAATTCGGGAACAAGTAAAAGACTCAGAGAAACAGAGTGGTTTCAGAATTGGAAGAGCTTGTATTGATAATATCTTCTGTCTAAAGCAACTAACTGAAAAAAGTAAAGCACACGGACGTGAACTACATCTTATATTTATAGTCTTAAAAAGGACTTATGACAGTGTTCCTATAAATCAGTTACGACAGGCAATGAAGGACAACGGACTACTAACAAACTATGTACATGTGGTTATACAACTATATAAAAATAACAAAAGCAACGTGAAAGTCGGAAAAAACTATTCGGATGAATTTATTGTAAATAAAGAGTTGCAATAGAGATGCTGCATATCAGCAACGCTATTTAAAATATATGTGAAGACGGACTGAAGAGGGCTGAACAAAGAAGTGTTCACCAATGGGAATGCTTCTCGATGAAGAGCATATATATATGTGTAGTTTGGAGTTCGCTGACGATGAGTGTATTCTAACCGGGAACGGACATGACATCGATTACATGTTTAGGAAACTGAGGGAAGAATACGTGAAATGGGAAATATGAAGGCAGAGTACATGGTAATCGGTTCACAAGGAAAACAGTTATTGGTGGAAAATGAAGAGATAAAAACGACAAATGCGTATTAATATCTATGAGTTACGTTAATTTCCGCTAGTAGAGATGAAATAGACGTACATAAAAAAGGGAAAAACTATAATTGGCCAACTACACCTTGTGGTGTTGAATGACAATATTTCGAAGAAAACAAAAATCCGGATTCTTCGCTCTTTTGTTGGAAGCTCTATTAGCTATGGAAGTGAAGTGTGGACGCCGAATAAGAATATGGAAAACAAAATAATGTCAATGGAGATCATGTACTGAAGACACTGCTGTAAGAAGATATTCTTAGATTATGCAATACATGAAACAGAACAGAAACCACTATTGTGGTATGGCCACATGAGGAGAATGGACTAGAACAGACAATCATAAAAGATTTGGAAATGGAAGCCTGCCAATAAAAGGAAAAAGGGAAGACCCAGACGGAGTTGGTGAAAGAGAATTAAAGAAGCCATGCAGAAGAGAGGACTGGGGGAAGCTAGTTTTGGGGATAGAGCCTCTTGTAGGTTGGAATGTGGTAGATGGTAAAATTAGCTGTTTACAGATTGCCATAATAAGAGAAATCAGTATTTATATCTTATGCTAATTCAAAGTAACTATAACTACTTGAAGATTTACCCAAAACTATAGAAATTTTAGAACCTGGTATAAATTGTCTAGGTTAATGGAGTCAATCACGAACTTTATGCAATATAATTTGTATCGAGTAATCTAATTTATGTAGCTAAGCAACTGTAATGGTGAACCTTTCTAGGAAATAACCTTTCTCGAGAGACTCATGTAAAGCAGAAGCAGGTTTTCTTTATTTCACTAATCCCTGAAAATACCTCCAGCCATTAAATAAACGACATCAGGCGAAGACCATGGTCTTTAGGAGAAAATTACAGCCATTGTAATAATTTGAACGAAATCTTCGCTAATTTTTTCCCTTCTTCCGGCAGGTTTATCCCCACATCTGCTGATTAAGCAATAAACTCTCTTCGGAAGCGCCGTTATCGGATAAAATAACTCGTCGGTTTCCTACTCCCACTTCCTATCGAGAACGCGTGAAGTATGTCGCGTCCACAATTATAAATCTGCGCGTGAAGCTCCTCCGTGCGATACGTGCTCCACGCGTTGACAATATCACGACCAATTAAGCCTCGCATCACGTTGCCCGTGACGTTCATTGAGATGAGGCTTTCGGAATTCAATATTGGCCCACGTGACGACATCCCTTGTTATGCCGTCGTCACCTAGTGGCGCCCTCCGACGCCCTCCGACGCCCTCCGCCGCCGTATGCAACGGCATCTGCGTAATTTGCTCGTGACCGCATCATCATGTGCTTCGTACTCCGCTGCTCTATCAATTCCGTGGTGACAATCGCTTCGCGAGCAATTTACCGGAACGAAAATAGAATCCTATGCGAGCATTTCGATATACCATCTGCACGTACACTACGATTCATAAGTATTTCTCGGGAGAACAAGCGGAGACGTTTTATTTAATACTCAACGATATTTGATTGCTTTAAAAATAGTAATAGTAAATAATTAATAAAAATTTAATAGGGTAGAAGTGTCCGTAATTTTCTTGAGATGAAAAAATTGGAGCAGTACAATGATAAAATTTTTATGGAAGGCGTATCACTGCAAAACATTTATAACGATGTGAAATTTTGGGTAGTTCTACATGCCTGCAACAGGCAATTAAAAGTACGAAGGTAACTGACTATGAGATGGCGCTGTGTGAAAAGAATCCTTGCCGCCATTACAAAGCTTGATGTTCCAATGTCATACATGTTAAACTTCATGTTGATCTGTTAAATAGTCTGTTGTGTACACTCGTTCAATTCAGAGCACTTTTGGCGGTTCTTAAAGACGGATAATATTGACATTTGAGCAGTGATTAAAAAACTGCGGAAAAAGTATTTTTCGCCCAAAGGAATTCATGCTTCTGGAGAGAATGCTCCTTCTTTTCAGACCGTTTGCAAATGAGTGAATGAATTTAAAAAAAGGTTATGCGAACGTAAGTGGCGATCGCCGTTCTACAATCTAATCATCAAAATCATCAGTTGCTTACGCATCTTGCCATATTTTAGATGACTTCGATTTTTCGCAAAAAAACATAAATAACATGTTTGAAAATAACATGCATGTTGTTCTAACACATGGGCTGAAAAGTCCCCGGCCTAACACATAGATGACGCTAGTTTTATTGCAGTCACCTCTCTCTCAGTTAGTGCTAACCTTCAAAAGACAGCTGTTAAAATTTCATGATATTCTATTCATTAGTTTGTGGGTTACTATGCTAAGAGTCACGTTACTTTTGTTATTTTCAAAACAATGGATCAAAAACAATTTCGTGTTTTAATTTTACACTGCTTCTTGATGGGAAAAAAATACCGTTCAAGCGAAGCAATGGCTTGAAAAGTGTTAGGGGAACTCCGCTCCATCAGAAACAACAATAAAATGTTGGTTTGCTGACTTCAAACGTGGTCGTAGAGACATCGATGATGCAGAACGCAGTGGACGTCCAAATGAGGCGGTAACACCAGAAAACATCAAAACAATCCACAAAATCGTTTTGAATGATCGAAAAGTGAAGTTGCGTAAGTTATCTGACATCGTGAAGATATCAAAGAAACGTATGGGCTTTATATTGCATGAGCATTTGACTATGAGAAAGCTCTGTTCAAAGTGGGTGCCGCGTTTGCTCACTGTTGTCCAAAAACAAGAACGTGTTGATGATTCTGAGCAGTGTTTGGCCATTTTTGCGTCGATATGTGATAATGGATGAAACATGGATCCATCACTTCACTCCGGAATCAAAACGATCGTCATCTGAGTGGACAGCAACTGGTGAACCTCGTCCAAAGCGCCCGAAAGCACAACAATTGGCTGGAAATTTTGTGGACTCGGTATTTTGGGATGTGCGTGGTGTAATATTCGTCGACTATCTTGAGAAAGGAAATACCATCAACAGCGAACATTATATAGCGTTATTGGAGCATTTGAAGGCCGAAATTGCAAAGAAACGACCGCATATGTCAAAGAAAAAAAATTTGTTTCAAGACAACGCACCATGTCACAAGTTAATCAAAACAATGGCAAAACTACATGAATTGAACTTCGAATTGCTCCCACATCCACCGTATTCGCCGGACTTGGCTCCCAGCGACTACTGGCTGTTCGCAGCCCTCAAAAAAATGCTCGCCGGTAAGAAATTTCGCACGAATGAAGAGGTTATCGCTGAAACTGAGGCCTATTTTGAGGCAAAAGATAAATCGTTCTACAAAAGTGATATTGAAATGTTAGAGCGGCGCTGGAATGATTGCGTTGCCCTTGATGAAGATTACGTTGATGAATAAAGCTAATTTTAAACCAAAAAAACCGTGTTTTCTTTGTTAGGCCCGGGACCTTTCAGCCCATGTGTTATATAACAGAGAGGATACATAGTTACATCTGAATATTGGAAATATTTTAGTTCAATCGGACAACCTAAAGCTGTGCTACGAAGTTTTCAGAATTTTCAAGTTCCTCATGAAACTGTTGAAAACAAAATCATTTTACTCTTCTCAGGCATATGCTTCTATGCGACGGACAAGAATTAATTAACCATCCGCCCAGATTAAATTTAGTGAGGCATATGTACATAAACTAATTACTTAGTAACTAAATTCTATGTGTAAATTTTAACTGAATTAACACGTAATAAAAGAAGAGAACAGATTTTAATTGGTATCTTTATTTCAATAGATATCCCTTCAGACATTCAACACACCATTACTTAGAATTTGAATTTACGCAGTGCCTCTATAAATACCCTTATAAGCTTTACAAAGAAACAAGTAAAAAATAATTGTTTATATGGTTGTCGATACTAAAATATTGTTGTTGTGCGATTTAGTAAGCAAAAAAAAACAAGAGTGACTACCGAAATTAAAACCATTAGCAAACCCAAATGTCGAAAATTCCATTGACACTATTTTCCTTTTAGCATAAAACAACAATTTCGATTTAAATGAATATCTTTTATTATCCATGTATTTAATTGCAATTGCAATTGCGTCCACGATTCGTTAAACGCTCTTTACGCGCAGGTGGCTAAATTTTTGAACGGTTCGCTTTATTTTTATGGTTTTTTACGCTGCTATAAATTCCAGACTCAATACCGCTGACGATCGTATAAAACAATTGTATTTGCGTTAGTTTCGGTTTAGCATAAATGTTGACATTAATTATTGCTTCCGTGCGTGCGTGAAAATCATAATTTGCTCTCAAAAATGGAGATTCAAATCCGCTGATATTCAATTTAATCTTCCCATTCCCGTTTTCACAGCCTTCCTCGATTAGAATGGTGCACCGATAATATAATATTATAATTTTCAATATAAAATATTTACGGAATCATGTGTTTTATTATTTGCTAACTTTGCTTTTGAGATTGCAAACACAAAAATTATTCGGACACGCAAGTTTCTAATTACAGAAGCTCGATACTCATAGGTTATTCATGAAGATGACAAAATTGCTTTCGAGTTCTAAGTAGCGCTACCCAAGCGTTTAGAAGTGTACAAGCAAACTTCTATAGATTACTCAAGCTCCTAAAACCAAGTACCCGGAGTAGCCCTAAGGGCAGCACCCGGCTTTGCGTGTGTGAAATCGGAAATTCTTGTTTGATGCAGAAGTTGCTAGTTAGTTTGGGAGTTAGAAGGATACATGTGTGGAAATTAAATTTGCTTCATTTTTAAATGACAGTCTTAAGCTTAATAGGATGGAATCGGAGAATTTTTGTTTATGACGAAAATTTTGTATATCCCTAAAGAATTATTGCATGATTTGTTCTATACTTCATTGATTGAAGTACGTGGGGAAGTAATTTGAAATGTTAATGCCAAGAATTACGACCAACACAGAAACAACGTCAAAAAGATTCACGACCAATTTATGGTTTATATTATGGTACAGAATATTGAAGGAAGACAGAAGCTTCTAGAAATTCATTTATACGAACAGCTTCCAGATCCTGTTTTATCTTCTTAGTGTGTAGGTGCGAGACATTCTTGTACTTTTACTTTGTGATAAACTCATACGATGTTCGCGGCATGCTTTTGAAGTGGATTAAATTCTACACTCCCAAAAGACAGTATCCGGACGGATATGCGTAGAACCGCATTGATTTCAAATATACGCAAGTAGTAGTCCTAATATAAGAACGCTTGCCTCATTTCAATTTCAGTGAATTCCCGGGTGTTTTTTGCTTAATATGAGGTGTTCGATAAGAATATAATTACTATAATCGTTGTAATATATTGACGATTCATATTCTAACAACATTCTCAACTAAACCAGAAACGGACATCATCTTTCTTTGTTCAATATCTAACATATTAATGACCCTCTAGTATATATTTGAGAGATAAGCATAGCGATATACCATTCAGTTCCTTTCGGTATTACCCATGGTAATAAGCTTTGACATTTTTTATTGGATATACATGTACGTCATTTTCGCTATAGTGTATGTATAGTAGATTTTGATGATTAGATTGCAACAAAATTATCCATTATGGCGAAATGCTCTAAAATTAGAGAAGGATTTAGCCGTATGTTTTTTGCGAAAAACAGAAGTCATCTAAAACACGACAACATGCGTATGCAACTCAAGATTTTGATGACTAGGTTGTAGGAAAATTATTCATCATGGCGAAATACTTAATATTCCAAAATTAGAGAAGGATTTAGCAATAGCCATTACACCTTTCACATGGTTTCAAGTCCTTAGAATCGACTACCGTCTAGAATCATCCTCTTGTGCCAACTTTGGTTTTAGAATCGTATTCTGTAAGACTGGAGATAGCATTCGGTGTGTCTTCAACCAAATCCAAAATGGGCGAAATTTCGACGAAATTACAAAGGAGTACCCCTTATTTTTTTTGCGAAAAATAGAAGTCATCTAAAATATGTAAAAATGCAACTGGAGATTTTCATGCTTACACTGTGGGAAATGGTGCAGTTGGCAGCAAAATGCGCCGGTAACGCAGAGGTCATGGGTTCAAATCCTACCGTGACCGATATTTTTTCAGGAATTTTAACACGTTGGTTAAATACAAGAAAATCGTAATTTTATCATTTCTAATAACAACAGTAGCTTGATTTAATAATATTGTGTCTATTGAGGTATGACGAAATATCCGCAGACATTGTTATTAGGTATTAAAAGCAATTTAAACTTAGATTCAGTCTCGTGGTGCAGTTGGCAGCATAATGCGCCAGTAACGCAGAGGTTGCGGGTTCAAATCCTACCGTGATTGATATTTTCTGTGGTGACTGACGGACTTAAAGCTAGGATTGAAGCAAAAATCCAAGAAAATAGATGTTTCACAATTAGTGAACCGCACTTACTCTTTCTAGAAATTTCAAGAACTGTGTTGTAGGGAATTATTAGTGAAGATTTGGGCTATAATAAAGTTTGTGCCAGGTGGATTCCTCGAATTTTGTCTGACGAACACAAAACCATACAAATGACAGCTACATTGACATCCCTCAGTCGCTGTGACAAGGATGGCGATGAAGTTTTGAGTTCGCTTCTGATATTTAAGAAGAAGATAAAAAATATTTTATTGCTATTTATTAGTACAATATTACCAAGTGATCAGATATTGTAAACCGTTACATTTTGACGTTATGTATTATATGTTAAGATGATTTCTTGTTAGAATATCTTTTTATATCGTTAACAATAAGGTATTATTATTCTTAGTTCATCTGAGTTGGCGTCCAGATGGCTAGTCAATGCGACCACTTATGATGCCTTGTAGCTATATTTCTTTAGGATTACACCTCTAGCAGCACACAGTATATTTTTGTATTAAGTTCTTTGTGCATATTCAGGTGCCTTTCAAGATATCCTGACTTCAACCCTTTTAAACTCTATATGCACATGGTGACTGTTTTATGTGATAGTTAATTACCGCTGGATGACAAATTGTTTACTTGTTATTACTATAACTTTTATGATTATATTCTGAATTAATAAAAGAACGGGTAATGGTCAAATGAAGGCAAAACGGGGATATAACACGTACTAACAAAAAAATTAAAGCGTAATTCTAATTGTGCCATATACATATAATGCTTCCAAAAACGAGACGAAAAGGCATTACGAATATTTCGTTCCATTAATATCGCGTCATCAGTATAAAGTGGACATAGGAGGATAATAAAATGGAGAAAGCGAGTAATAAAAAGCTGTTTTGTGCCCGTCTAGTAGCTGTAACGTATTAACGACGGTATATATAGGACGCCAAACGTAATTATATCCCCTTTTTGGATACTATATGCCTAATGTGTGAGCTTGAAAGATCGATAATTATTTTTTCCGTTTTCGAATGTTCTTTATTTCTGCACGTTCCTGCATGTAGAAGCGATTTATGCCTCTTTCATGTCATTTTTGGAGAAGTTTAGTACTAAAGTAGTAGCATATTGTAATAGCGATTGCCAGGTATATAATAAAAAATTGCTTATATGTATTTCTTCAATTCCTTCACTGAGTAATTGGAATTTGCTGCAACATGTTGAAAATAAAATCAACAAAAACAAAGATATAATTCTGTAATTTACTAAATCTTCAGGAATATACAAATATATATACAAATTAAAGTCCTGCGCGTATTTACCTAATCACACCTGCATCTAACCCGCAAAAACTTACCTGCACCTGAACGGCGGGTACCCGCGGGTGTGAACATAACATTATAAAAAGAACTGCAGATTAGCTATTTTTGTGCAACTCTGGAAATTGTAGGTATTAACTAAAATTTTTCCGCTTAGCGCAGCGCATGCTATGTAGGTAACATCGAAGACAAAAATATCCCGAAGTGAAATTACTGCCTCTATACTCTGGTGGAGTTTTGTAAATTGAAGGACAGATAACAATGTCTTGTGCTAATTTAATAAACTCTCTATCTCATACTGAGAATCTTTGCCGGAACAGCCCGTATAATTATAGATTTCAACAGCTTGAATCCAAAATAATTTAGTTATGATACCCACAATGTGTTTCTGGATTTATCGAAGTCGTAAAGTGATAGTAAATAGGTAGGTAGTTTATTTAGCTAACAAGCTACACAATAAGACATAAACAAAGGAATTCAATATACAATCAAGTATAGCGTTCGACAATGTGCATATAACACATGGGCTGAAAAGTCCCGGGCCTAACGCATAGATGACGCTAGTTCTATTGCAGTCACCTTTCTCTCAGTTAGTACTAACCTTCAAAAGACAGCTGTTAAAATTTCATGATATTCTATTCATTAGTTTGTGAGTTATTGTGCTAAGAGTCGCGCTACTTTTGTTATTTTCGAAACAATGGATCAAAAACAATTTCGTGTTTTAATCTTACACTGCTTCTTGATGGGAAAAAATACCGTTCAAGCGAAGCAATGACTTGAAAAGTGTTATGGGGACTCTGCTCCATCAGAAACAACAATAAAACGTTGGTTTGCTGACTTCAAACGTGGTCGTAGAGACACCGATGATGCAGAACGCAGTGGACGTCCAAATGAGGCGGTAACACCAGAAAACATCAAAAAAATCCACAAAATCGTTTTGAATGATCGAAAAGTGAAGTTGCGTGAGTTATCTGACATCGTAAAGATATCAAAAGAACGTATGGGCTTTATATTGCATGAGCATTTGACTATGAGAAAGCTCTGTTCAAAGTGGGTGCCGCGTGTGCTCACTGTTGATCAAAAACAAGAACGTGTTGATGATTCTGAGCAGTGTTTGACCATGTTTAAACGTAACAAACCGGAATTTTTGCGTCCATATGTGACAATGGATGAAACATGGATCCATCACTTCACTCCGGAATCAAAACGATCGTCATCTGAGTGGACAGCAACTGGTGAACCTCGTCCAAAGCGCCCGAAAGCACAACAATCGGCTGGAAAGGTTATGGCCTCGGTATTTTGGAATGTGCGTCGTGTAATATTCATCGACCATCTTGAGAAAGGAAATACCATCAACAGTGAATATTGTATAGCGTTATTGGAGCGTTTGAAGGCCGACATTGCAAAGAAACGACCGCATATGGCAAAGAAAAAAAATTGTTTCATCAAGACAACGCACCGTGTCACAAGTCAATCAAAACAATGGCAAAACTACATGAATTGAACTTCGAATTGCTCCCAGATCCACCGTATTCGCCAGATTTGGCTCCCAGCGACTACTGGCTGTTCGCAGACCTCAAAAAAATGCTCGCCGGTAAGAAATTTCGCACGAATGAAGAGGTTATCGCTGAAACTGAGGCCTATTTTGAGGCAAAGATAAATCGTTCTACAAAAGTGGTATTGAACTGTTAGAGCGGCGCTGGAATGATTGTGGTGCTCTTGATGGAGATTACGTTGATGAATAAAGCTAATTTTGAACCAAAAAAAAACGTATTTTCTTTGTTAGGCCCGGGACTTTTCAGCCCATGTGTTACAAATACTTCTTAAAGGTACTAATATAATAACATTTTGATTTGGTAATAAATTACCTTAAGGTGTCCTTCAATATGTATATACATTTTATGTGTTAAATCTAGGAAATACTTTCCGATTATCCGTTAGATATTTTGAATGTGAAGAGTTAAAAACTCGACTATCAACAAGGTACTGTTGAGCTTTTCTACAGAATAACGTAACGTCTTTTCTACAGATTATAGTTCAAAAATTCCTTCACTTAGTGTGAGAGCTCTTTCACTTTAGTAGCAATATGGATAACATTTTTTAGACTACATTTTTTTTACATACTCAGTTATACAGGATACATTTTTTCCGCTTGCCGTCACCACATTGTAGAGACATTTTATATTTGGTTGAGTAAACTAAAAATTGCATAAATAAAGATAATACGCTGCTTTAGTACATGCTGTTTTCAATTAAATAATTAAATTAAAGACTAATGTTATATGTTGTAGTACTTCTGTTAAAAATTTATTGTAACATTGATGTTGTCTTTAGATTAGTTTTGTATGAGACAATTTGTCTCTTCCATAACTTATATTTAAATAAAGGGTACAACATTAAATATGCCTACAATGTATCTGCGTCACAATTACAAAGTTGGGACAAAGTAAAATATGCAGTTAGATAAACATATCTAAATTAAACAATCAAGAAGCTCCGTAAGATTGTAAAACACGTTTTCCCTCAGGAAATTGTTTAGTCAACGCTTTAGATCCTCCCATTTGCTTAGACGTTTATTACAATGTCATATGTATGCAAATCTGGAAGATTCTATTTTAGATTTCTAATTAACCTGAAGTATGGTAGATTGAAGTAAATGCATTCTAACTGTAGATACGTATAAGATATAAACATAGAAAAAGGACCAAAACATTTGATATGTTCAAAATATCATGGAACTTTGTTAGCAGCACTGCAATATTTAAAATTGTCTAAACGCATTATATAAATTGTGTGGATTTCAGTAAAACGGAAACAAATTTATTACGTGGTATATCATATCTTAGTAATTCCTATGATTCTTTTGTCGCGGAATTCCAGCACAGTAATTGTAAAGTTACCGCATCAAACACGTTGATGCATATGTTCCTATGGCGTAAATCATACGGTGATTTAAATAGAAAAGTTAATAGATATACAGGCTGAATCATTTATTACTGAGTTCAAATAAAACACACATTTTATTATGGTAATTAAGAACTTTTAGTGACAATGAAAGAGGATATTATGAAATTTACTCATAGAAAATAATGTCATTTAAATGCTCGCCACGACTTCTTGTACAGGCTAGCATTCAAATGTCGAAATTTACGATGAGTTTTCGTAATGGTCGCTGGTCCTTGGTGTCAATTTCTGCTGGAATATTTCGCTTATGTTCTTGAATTGCTCGTGGAGGTTTTCAAATAATCCCAAAGATAATAATCCATCGATGTTAAGTTACATGAACTTAAAATGCCATTTGATGTCACCATTTCTTGAAATTATTCGATCACCGAACTTCGTTCGCTGCAAATTGGTTGTTTGCACGCTTGTGTACGGTATGGCGCTGTCCTGTTGAAAGCAAAGCTCATTCACATCCAATTCAATTGCGATTATAAGAAGTTAATTAGCACAGCACGATAACGTACGAAATTCATTTTAATGGCTTCTTCAAGGCAATGATATCACCAGTCCATACCACATTATACGGTATTTTTTTGTAGATTAAGTGGTCGTTCATGAATTATTTCAGAATTTTTCGATTGACAGGCTTCCCCAGGAAAGACAACTTCCTATCAAAAACCCTCACTAATTTCTGTCATTTAAATAGCCTCTACGTTGCACATGATCCAATGGCTTTAATTGCTGTGTTGATTGGATTTTGTCTGCATTCAATTGAAGATCGACGTGTGGAATGGGCTGTAAGGTAATTGGGGCAACACACGATTGTTGGAGACGGTGCCTGGTTGATGTGCTTGGATTATCACGAACACTTTACGCCGCTTATTATTTCACGACCCCAAGCTGATCATGTACGTTGATAGGTTTACAATAGTAAGTAACAAAGGAACTATAACAAACGCTTAAATACATTTTATCTCTGTTCTACACATTTTTCAGTGCGTTTATAGATACTTTTCGTGGTCATTAGTATAATTTAAAAGCACATATTTCTAATATAATGTCGATTATCAGGTATGTAGACCAAAATTAAGTGTTTTATATGTTATGTTGTAAACGGGTCTTCATTCTAACAGACAATACTGTTTATATAAAACGATATATATATATATATTAAACTTGTTTTCAATATTTTTCGAAACTTTTAGCGAGTTTGAAGAATGTTCTTACGCTTTGTCTATTCATGCAGCTGTTCCGTAACAACAATAATGCATAAACGAACAAGAAGAACACATATTTTTTAAACTACCAAAAATTAATAATAAAAGGCATAATTTATATTCCTTTTATCTTGCATAAAAAGTTTTAAAATAGTACACCATTCTAATAATGTTACTTAATGATAAATGAAACAAAATAATATTTTATTTACAAAAAAGTATTTTGCTTTTTAAGTTTTTAAATTATACGAGGTAATTTCAAAAACGAAAAACATTAGATGATACCCAACATGGATTCAGAAATGGAAGAAGCACCCAAGACTTCTTCAGACTATTAGGAGAAAAACTAACACGATAAGGAAAGGAAATACATATATGTTTTATAGATCTTAAAAAATCTTTTGATGGGGTAAGAGGAGAAGATGTATGACAGAGTTTGTAATGGAGAGGAGAGATGATTAAGGCATAAAAGTAACAAGAATAAAGTCGGAACCTCAAACACAGAATCAGCAGGGATGCGTATTAAAAAACCAAACAAAAAGGAAAAAATATGAAAGTAGGAAACTGGAAAATGAATGCAATTAACGTACAGGAACTAATATTTGCGGATGTTGTGGTATCGATAGCAGACTCAGAAAAGACATTAGAGCAAAACTTGAAGATATACCAAGAAGAACTAACAACGATGAACATGGAGATAAACATGATGAAAACAAACACAATGATAATAGTGGTAGAAGGAAAAACACATAACATCAAAATCCAAGGAATATCCTTGGAGCAAGTTAAAAGTTACAATTACTTAGGAACAATCGTTGGGAACAACGGAAGAATAGAGAAAGAAATAAATGAAAGAATAGGAAAATCTGCAAACATATATAATACATTAAGAAATAGATTTTTAGATAAAAGAGAAATACCAAAACAAATAAAGACAGAAGTGTATAAAACAGTGGTCAGACCAACACATATGGCAGCGGGACATTGACAACAACGAACAGAATTAAAAGCAAAGCCATGGCCATGGAAATGAGATTCTTAAGAAGAATAGAAAGAGTAACAAGGAGAGTTAAAGTCGTAACGGTTGTCGGCTTCCGCTGTGTTACTGGGTTTTTGTTCCTGATGTTTCGCGAACCGCAGTTGTTCGCTGCGGAACCCTACAACCGTTACGACTATGTCAAACGGCCGCGAATGTCTGAGATACTATTTAAGGAGAGTCAAAATCAGAAACACGACAGTCACTAGTAATCTAAATATTAAGCCAATGGAGATAATCATAGACGAGAGACAACTGGGCTGGCTTGGACATATACACAGAACGGAAGAAAATCGAATAACAACGATGATTTTTGAAGTCAAAACAGAGGGAAAAAAACAGAATAGGTGAACCCTGAAGCATATGCAATGGATAAACGTATATAGGATTAGAAAAAAGAAGTATGGCATGAATTAAAGCCAAACAACTGGCTCGGAACAGGAAACTGGGGGAAGACCAAAATAAGAGAACGGTAGTCCGACACCGCAGGGTACAAAGAACGTAGGATTAAAAAAAAATTCAAACATTCGTAACGGATGAGATGAATACGCAGGCTTCCACGACCAGAGTTAGTAATAAACGAACTACTTCCGGAATTGGACCGTGTCATGATGATATATAAAAAGAAATAAGAGTAAGAGGAGAAAGAAAAATAAGAAAAAAAGAGATGAAAAGAAAAGATGATAAAGAGTGGGGGACGTGAAATAGAAAGAAAGGTGAAAAGAATAAGAGGAGGAAATAGTGACAGAGGGAGGGAGGTACGAGGTAACGGATTTTAAGCAAAATTTCGACGTAATCTGAGATAAATATTGCGGAATTTTTAATATTACTTCGCTAGATGTTCCCTTCAAAGTGACTCGATTGGATTGAATAAAAGACAGATTACGAATTTAGCCGAGATATAGTCACAGAAAAAACTGTCAGAAGTAACCCCAATTGACAAATTTATCATTTACTTGCGCTTCTACGTTGTATACTACGTTAAATGATGGACTGCCCCCGAATGCACGAAGAAGAAATACGTTTTATAAATACGTCATAAATTTAAGCTGCGTAATCTCTACTTCTTCGCGTTCATAAACAACGTATTTCGTATTTCGCATCGAGCCGTTCATATTTTTTCATTATCCGAGTGTTATTCTACTCCGACGGTGCGGGTATTAAAAAATTCAAAGGGGCTCTGTCTTCCGTACCAATCTTCGTGTATAAAAGATTTATTTGCAGCACTGCCTACTGTAAAAGTTCACTGCTATATTTGCGTCACGGAATATTTTATCTTATATATTGTAATTTGAATTCCTCGCGACGAGGCCTAAAAACTACATTAAATCTCGTATCGCAATGGTGAAATACAATATGCTTGTGGTACTTAACTATGCATATGGACGTATGTAAAGTAAAAAAAATAAAAAGTAGTAATTATATCAGGTCAAAAAGGGTACCAAATAGATAAGATATTTTTTGTTATCATCAAATATACCGTCTTCGCGATTTATTTATAATTTCCAGTACTGAAATGTCACTTGGCAAGCATAAATATTGTAGATAATATTATTTTTTTTACTTTTACCTACCTATTTTGTTTTAACTTTTTTTATGGAAATTTAGGCCGTTGTACTACAGAAAACGATAACATTTTTCTTATTTATTTTCTTTTGAATTCCAACATTTCGTTGGTGTGGTGGCCTAATTTTTTCAAACGCGTCTGTATTTCTCCACAATTCGTCAGTGAAACAATGCTTCTATCTACGGCATGTCTCTATCTGGTAACATCATCATTGTTCAGCAACATTACCTTTTTTCCAATTACACAGAATACTACAGAATATGGAAAAGAAATTATCTATCATATGTGACCATTCGAAAGATGATTACAATATTTGACGGAACTGATATAATAGAGGATGAAAAAATGCACACCGTAGTAGTAGTCATTTAAAGGAAAATATTACAGCTGTAATTTTGTATAGAGATCTCAGTTTAAAGATATACAGGATGCAGGGGAACATTTTCAACTGTAAATCTCATTTCATCTACAGACTGTCTGGTGATCATACCATGTTCCTTTGAAAATGAAGATGGCGGCACTGTTGCTAGAGCTCGATGATTACGTACTCTTTGCTTGACGAATTGGCAAGTATGGATGTCCCGAATACGTTATTTCAGTAGAACTGTAGTACATCTCATACAGCCAAACAAACAATAGATGTTGTGCGTTAACTATTAGGTAGTTGAAAAATTTCTCGAAATAAGAATTGGTCAACTAGATTATATGATTGAGCAGAAGGTAGGGTCATTCTAGGATGTTATGTTTCAATACTAAACCGCAGTTTTTGTACTAGCATTTGAAATAAGGATATTGTTACAATTTTAAATAACTTATGAGTGTCATCATAAATTTAACGAGTAATCTCGAGTTGAAATATACTTTATTCGCCAACGGTATCTACGCAAAAAATGTATGCTACGTTCAGTGAGTTTATATTAATTATGTTTTAAATTAATACTTACTTGTGAAGTTACTGATTGTATCTGAACACTCAACTTTAAGAATTTTAATACAGAAAAATGGACCTACGTTTAATGTTATTCTACATCTTACATCCCAACATCCAACGGCACTCAAATTTATAAAAGTTTTCCACCAGTGGACCTACTGTAATGATATTATCTGTTTATAATACAGTACATTAATTTTTACTCCCAATTTTTTATTACATTCTCTTTGAACTTTTGTCTGGCTCTCATACTTTTATGATTTGTTATTGGTGGAGGTAAAGTAGCGTTAGTGTTCCCTTTAATTTCAATTTGAATTTTTAAATATTCTACTTTTGTAGTTTTCTTTTCGTGTATTTCAGATTACAGTTATCTACTATTTCTTCTTCTTCTATTTATTTTTACCATTTATTTATTTTATTTTGTTTTATTTATTTTTTTACATTTATTTATATACATTTACTAGAACTCACCATGCAATTAAAAAAATGTATTAAAATTCAAAAAAGGCTATATTCAATTAGTAAAACTAAAAATACTTAAAAAGAACTAGGTTTTAATAATAATAATAGACAGTAAATAGCATCTTAGGCTTTCACGGCCGTTTGTCATAGTCGTAACCGTAACGACAATGATAAATGGTATTTGCTGATTTCCCAGAGGACTATAAAGACCGAGGTCTTTCTGTCTGTAATTCCTAATAGGTATATGATACAATATTATTTGTAATACGTTAGAAATTAGTAAAAAAAAACACAAAAATTAAAACAAAATAAAAGACAAAAAATAAAAAAAAATAAAAAAAGGTAAAAGAGGAAAAGATATTGGTGTTTTACTTTAATATTCAGATAATTTGCACCATGTAACCCCTAGCATGTTTCAGTTTAGAAGGGGAATTTTTGCGCAACTAAGCTTTACTTTTTCCATTTCCCTTCTTCAACTAATCTTCGAGGTAATCATAAATGTAAAATTTCTAACTGCTATACAGAAATTACCAGAATCTTTTGCTACCGTAGTAAAACGACTCGACAAAAATTAAAGCACTCAAGACCGTCGCGATTAATCTTAATAACACAGAAGCATTGTAAATTTTATCCAATTACTCCTCCCCCGGGGACTTTTAAAAACCCTTACAAAATTTAAGCGAACATTGTCCCCGCGAAACGATAATAACCTACTGTTCCCGACGGTTTCCTCAAAATCTCCAACTTTTTGACAACGATCCGACCGTCGGTCGGTCTGTCCGATGCGCTCCTTACATAACATAATAAGGCTTTGCGGTCGTCCCGCGTCTGCTCATATAAATTTCAAAACTTCCTGAAGAGAGCGGTCGAAACGGTCCTTTTAATGTGACCGCCCGAAGGAGCGTGCGCCTAATTTGACGTGTTGTACTTTACACAACGCGCCGGCGACAGGGACCAACTTCCCCCTTCATTCGGACGAATAATTACGAGGTTTGATGAAATCTGCGACGGCGTAGTTTCTTACCCGTGAAATTTTACAAAATTGATATCCAGTTTCGCTCCTTCGTCGCTAGCGTTACAGAAGGGCTAAATACTAATTATACAATTTCGGGCCTCTCATTTCATTTTATCTCGTCCTCCGTTGGTTTCGGTTCTTAATGTAATTGTTCATTGGACGTGCTGGATGTTTGATGTAATTAGTGGTACTATTACATTAATGATTGCGACAAACTTGGATGATGGTTAAGTATAACGCGTAACTGTTTCTCTTTTTGGTTCTTAATAGTAGATGGCGCCGAATATTCCATAGTACTTATTAAACGATTCCGTGATCTAATTTAATCTTGCTACGGTTATACGTAAAACGTGGACTGGTTTTCAAATTTGTAATAATTAATATCTACGCGTGAATTTTTATGATGCCTTAGGTGAAGTAGTTTGTGGCAATCGCATATTTTATTCTGTACGCATAATTTGGCTGACATTTTCCTCATTACCAATTCTCTATATGCTTAATGTAATTTATAATAACACCAATTTGAGCCTTGAGCAGCAAAATTATTATCTCAGTAACACTACCTTGTTCCCATGTACCAGACACCAAGAGAAGTAAACTTTGCCTGAGATCATTTATTTATAACATCATCCAGCTAGATTCAGTGATCTTGCCACTAAGCCTGACTATTAATCAGAGTTGTCATTTAGTTGCCATGCTATAACAATGCCGTTAAATATTGTGGACATTTTCCAAATCATTGCCTTAGTTAAGGAGGGACGTAGTTAGTGGTGCATGACACACATATTGCGAATACCTCATATACAAGATGCTTGAAATCGATATCTGAAGACTGGTAGCTTCATGAATAGAGTCTCATAGAAAAAGAGCAAGAACTGCGATTTTGTTGTCAACACGTTAGGGAATAGCAGATAAACAGCCGTTGAAATTAGTAATCTGTAAGCGTGGCACGTCTTCAATCTGAACTAAACTATTCAGCGTTCAAGCCAAGTGCTCTTCACTGACTTGTTATGCTTTTGTTCTGGATCATCTGATGGTTGGGGAAGTGTGTGTAGAAGACAAATGAAGAGTATGGGGATTGTACCATCTTTGAGCAGGTGCTTTTTCATGGAAGTTCTAGTACGGTACTGACAGGTGTTTCTACGGGGGTACGACCTTACCTCATATTTGTAAAATTATGATGCTCTGAATGTTCATAGATATGGATAGGTATTCTTGAAGAAGCTGCAGTCTCATTTTCACATTTTATTGGAGAGAGTTTTATTTTAATGGACGACAATGCTGGATTACGTTGCTCATATTCTGCCAATACTTCGATGAACTTAACATTCGAAAAATGGATTAATCAGTATACAGGCTTAATCTTAATCCGATTATTTAGGTCTAGTCATGCCATATACATATGCTTCAAAAATTACAATTTGCTCTTCAACCCAATGTGGAAGGATATAAAGCTATTCGTCAATTGTGTGTAACGGCATTGTTATTGGATTATTACGGATATAGTAACGAAACCATCCAAGTCAAAAAAATACATCTTTATTGCGCATATAATGCAGTTGGACAATAGAAATTATTTTTTGAAAGTAGCATCTGCTAGATGGTCACCACGCATATTTAAACATTCCTCAAGTCTTGACTAAAAACTCGCTCTAACTGCTTGCAGCATTCCTTGGTTTACCGTACTAAGTAATGTTGGCTTTTAAAGCTTGTCGCCTTCGAGTAGTATTTTGGAAAGTCCTAGCTTTTAAATAACTCCATAGAAAAGAAATCAGGACTGGTCAAATCCGTGACCTTTGCGGACAATTGCAATCACCATATCGGGATAAAAGTCGTTGAGGAAACATGTTCCTTAGAGCAGTTATGCAAATTCGTGCAGTATGCTGGAACCGTAAGTCGCTATGTTCTACGCCAAATCGTTTCAATTCAGCAGGTAGAGAATTTTTCTCACTGTATGATCATCTTCTTCAAAAAAGTATGGGTTTGGTATTCTGAATGCAGCCACACGGTAACTTTTTCGGAATGCAAGGGTTGTTCGTGAATTTATTATTATAGCCCAGTAGCGAGAATTGTTCCTATTCACAGATGCCGATACGTGCAAATGCGCAGCACACATTAAAAGCCGCGTTGATTCAATCGCTAGTGCATTACATAAGCATTCATTTAGGCTCATTGATTATACCCCCCACTTCATGCATATTTGAATAGTGGCGATTCAAAAACCGTCAATATCCATCGCACCATCCTTCACTACTGCAGTTAATTAAATTCATTATCATTGCTAATTTATGATTCATATTTTGAAGTGGTATACGTAAATGTAGGGAGATATTTGACTGCACACAAACTGAATCTAGATCTAGCACCATCATCTTGATCCTTAATTTAATGAATGTCCGTCAAATAATTTTATTTAGAAGTATAGTGTTACATAAAATGAAAAATAATTTACTTCCAAGTTACCTTGGTAAAAGATTGAAAACGGTTCATGATGCTCATGCTTAAAACTAGAAGCTACAACGACTTTTATATTATTCCCTTTCATAGAACCTAGAAGAAGTGGTCTTCTTATATAATGATTTACCATATGAAATTAAAACTAATAGTATTAGTATCTTTAAGAAGTATTTGTGCATACATATTATTGAGAACTGAAACTGATTGTATATTGAATTCCTTTGTTCTGTGTTATTCACCATCACACACCATCGCTTCAGAAACCATAGCAGACGGTTATTACTCTCTCTTTCAATACATTTCGTGGATTTTTCTCGCTACAGATCCGGTAAATTTGCTTCATTACAAATCCATCCAGTTGAAAATGTGTCTGGTCTTAATTATTTTGGAACCACCCATATGCAGGTACCCCATTTAATAAGGTATGAAAACTTGGAGACCAACTTTAGCGCTTATTTCTTAAAAGTGGATGGTAGTACTACCTTCGATATTATTCACTGTACTAGACAATATATAAGAGGGCGATGTTCGTTTCATTGAGTACTGGATACTATTTCGACTTGTTATCTAAAGTAGTCGAAACTCATTAAAATACATAAATTTCCACGAAATTGAACATATAGAATGGACTTTTTACGTATTTTGTAAACTTAATCGCGTTGTCAGTCCAAATATAACAACGACAATAAAAAAGAAGGACGCGAGGATAAGGAAAAGGGGAAAAACCTGGTTTGAGATCCTTCCAATTAATGAAGCTGGATATTGATTTGAGAAGTACTCTTGTTTTTTTCTTTCCTACTATAGGGAATCTTTTTCCGTGTCTTCTTCCATTGGCATAATGTCATATTTACGCGAAAATAACGAAGGAAATCGTATACTGGCAACAACACGACCCGCACGATAGCTTTCTCCAGAAGGAAACCATTGAGTGGTGATTAAATTTGCACGGCAAATTCCGAAACATGTTAGGACACGCGATGCGGCAATACGCAATGCTGGCGTTCTTTGTTAGTTTGTCTCTTCCGGCAATACTAAATTGGAATTCTCAATTTTATACAAACAATCATTTTTTATTTCGTCTTTTGTTAAGATGATCGCTTTAAGAAGCATTGGCGCAGTCAAAAGGATTATAGAATTTAAATGTATTATAAGTGTTTTAGTTCTAGGAATATAAAAAAAATAACAACTGTGTTCAAATTTGGTATGTAGTAGTTTTTGATTTAATAATACTAGTATTTTATTGGCAAGTAAATGGTAAATACAGAGACAAAGAAACAAGAATAGAAGCAGAAACTATTTTTGCCAATTGGATCATCTTCAGTAAATCAAGGAAGTATCCTGTTGTTAATGATGGCCCAAAAACAAAGAAGAAATGAGAAAATAATTCATTGCATAACCAAATCATCCATCATACTGCTATATTGCAAATGTTTATCTGAGGAGAGTCGCTCATTCATTAAATAAATATAAGCAGCACGGCTATAGGTATTAAATGGTAACTCCTTGATATCTAAGGGAAGCGAATTATCTTGTTGAGCAAAAGCGTAGCTAAAACTTTTCTCAAACTGCTAGGTATGATCTCTAGGTATATCGATAAGGTGTCTCCTGCTGACGTTGATATTGTGCACATCCGTATGATACCTCAGTCTGTTTGATAAGTAGGGCGAAACACCAGTATTCAACATTTTATATATAAAACACGAAACCTGTAGCTGCCTTCGACGTATCATAATTAACCATTCAGCATCCCTAAGTTTATGAGAAATCCTTTCACGCTGTGCCCTATTCCATAAATTAGTTTGAGGTGTGTGTTCTGTACCACCTGATTTCTGCGTGAGTCGATCTGGTGTAGACATTTTCCATAAGCAACATCACAGAAACGCGGCTTTAGAGCTAATAGAAACGTCAATGCAATGCCGGTGGGGATAAATTCACTTTAATTTGCAGTAAGCAACTTAAGATCATCATCTCCAAAGAAACCTAAATTATTAATTATTAAGTATGTTCGACCTTACTTTAGAACCACCGAATACTGTAAAGTATGATTTGGCTTCATTCAAAAATAGACAATCTTTCTTGCAATAGTATACAGATTGTTAAGGTCGCGGTTGATTTCATCAACAATACTGTGAACCTCTTCAGTGGCGAGGAGTCTGTGCAACTGTGAATCATCAGCGTAGAGATGAAGATTGCATGTGAAATTGTGAAAAAAGAATATATGCGCTGTGTAAATAGAGAACAGCAACGGACCTAATATATGGATCCTTGTGGAACACCTGAATCTGTAGTAGCCCTATCAGGCCCTTGGTCGCTAGGAATGACTGTCTGTTTTCTGCCGAGTAAGTACGTCCTAAAGAAGTGAAGAGGAACTTCGGCAAGACCAATATAATGAAGAATAGCTAGCAAAAGACTATGATCAATTCTGGCAAAAGCCTTGGCGAAATAGAACCAATACCGTCAAATCACCGATGTCGTTAGCTGATAAGATGTCATCTTGTTTGTTCAATTTAAAATATTTTTTCAGTTGTTCCACTTTTGATTACTCCGGAAGTAGATATCAACTTTTTCATTTTAGTTGGGATCGTCTAATCTTTATAATTCACATGAATTTCTCAGATGATTTTAAAGCTAGTTTTTTCTAAAGACTGTCCCTGACGGTGAGTCATTTTTGAGCAATTTATTTTTTGTTAGAGGAAATATACATACAAATTATTGCATACCTAAAACTAAGCTGCATCAAATGCCCTATGCTAAACTTTATGAAACAATACAAAATGTTCAAAAAATGCTTAAATTTTTATCAGGAAAATGTTAATTTCCTGTACTTGAGTATCAACTAATTTTTTTAACTTTCTAGAATCTTGCGTGGAAAATTAGGGCGAGTAGGTATTCATTTTCCTACAGCTAGACATCATAATTTCAGAGTTATTTTCGAAAATGAATTTACTTTTTGAAAATTTTACGTTTGGAAATCCGTCATGTCATGAGAGGTGACTTAAATATACAAAAACTAGACAAAATCAAATTCCTGTCTTTAAAAGTAAATTTCCTGATGCACCCTTTACGTGTACATGTCCATAAAGAAACGCTTAAGTTAACTTTTTAAGGGTTGCAAATATCTACTGTAATTCTAGATTTACAAAAATTCATTTTCCCCGTTAATACTGTTTTATTACAAGCAAAACTCAATTTTCAATACGATTTAAAGACTTACTCATTCATTAATAACTCTAAGAAAGCAATATTTGTTTTCAAACAACTCCTAATTCAAATTCTAGATTTTGATGAGGTGATATAATTTAGCTTATGCTTCCTTGCACGATTCGTCAATTTTCCAGCATTACTTCAGTCACGCAATAAGATATTATGCTATTCTATACATCCTTGTAGCTAATACCATTTGTATTAAAGGTATATCATTACTGAATATTACCGCGGCGAGATTTCGATGAAAAATCCGATAAAACACGAAGATCTACAATTTAGAACGTAGTATCTAATATTCATGTATGTAGACCATTAATTTGTACGCTTATTTCACGTGCCAAGTCTATACCACGTTATCGAGTTTCCACTTACATGCTCTAACAATATAAAACGGGGCCGTAATTTCACAACGTAGTATCCTTAATATATGTAACACAATTATTTGGGCTGATTGGACGTATCGGAGATTCCCGCTTGACTATAACAATATTAACCGGGCGATTACGTGGTAAAATGGATGGGAGTGTAGGTTGAAGTGTGCTGATTTATTATCGAAAATTTCATGGCTACTACAGAGATAGGACGAAATTTTACAAAATCGTGTAGTAAGGTCAGCTGAGAGAAGTCATCACGCGTTATATCACTTTTGACTTCGTTTCCAAAAAGCGACTCAAAGTCTTTTCTAATAATTACTTTGGTTAATCCTATTTGACCTCGTTTAAATTTTCTTTCGTTAGGTATTAGTGACTTTATTTATCGAACAAGGCATCTTTCTTCATAATTACCTTTTTAAAAATATGTATCCTTTTGAATGTATTTCCAAAGTGTTGTTCAAATAAGGTTCAGATCAAAATAACCTAAATATTTACCTTCTATTAGATTTACAACTAAGATATATCGTTTAAAATAAAGATATATTAAACACTTTTTATATGCACTGTATTCAAACTGAAGTCTTTCTTACGTTATTATTAAAACTATAAAGTTGGTTAAATTAAAAGCAGTAACATTTTCTTCGGCTGTTAACGACGATGTAGTTAGAAAACAATTGAACATCGGGTTGTTGAGGTATTTTAACATAAATGTTTTTTCTATGTGGAACCTCCAGTATATTCTTGTACACAAAATTCAAAGCATCGCACGTTAAAATAGAAAGTTATATTGTGGAAATTTTGTGTTGCAATTCAGTTGGAAATGATATTCTGACATTTAGAAAAAATGTTAGAGAGTTTCATAAACACAAAAATCATTACCAAAAAAGATTTGCCTGGTGGAAGGTATTTTCTAACCCTTTATCGAAAGTTTCGATCAGATGAGAACGTATTTGTTAAGTCTACATCAAGAAAGAAGTTTATAAATAATTAAGAGACTGAAATCAACGTTGTGGCATATTTGGAAGAGTTTCGGGAGAAAATCGAATAAAAAATTGCGTCACTAATCTTGGCTTGTATTTGGGAACGGTTCCCAATATTTAAAAAAAGATCAAATAGGTGCCTTATAAGTATAGAAGAATTAGAACTTGATTACCTAATGACTAAAGAAGATGGATAGCATTTTCTTAGTGGCTAACTAATGCTGTTAGGTACACAGCAAATTCCTTATGTTTAGTTTTGCGGAATGATGAAACTTATGGGAATGTTTAGTCGACAAAATTTATATTGTCATTCGTCAGAGCTGGCTGGTCATAAATATATAGTGTGGCTTACTCGATGAAAGAGTTGTAGGTGCTGTATTTTGCTAAGGTACTCTTACTGGTGAACGTTATAATAATCTAATAAGAAATATAGTGGAGGAATCTTTAGATAACCTTTATTTAGCTGACAGGCATCAATTGTTATTTCAACGAGATAGCACACCACTATACAATTTACAGGTTGTTAATGGTCTATTACCCATTTTCAATTGGTCGTTAGCTATACGCGGTCCAGTTTTATGGCCAGCCCTATCATCAAATCTTTCATCCAAGAGTTTCTTTGGGGATATGTAAAAAAATTAAATTTATGAAAAAGATATTTATGAAGTCCGGGAATGTATTATACCGTAAACAATATTGATCGATGAACTATATTAAAAGCAACGAAAAGTGTATACAAACTTGCTCAAGAATCTGTGTGGGGCAAGGAGAAGGTGTGTTTGAGCAATCGCTACAAGCGATGAAAATATTTATCGTTATGAAAATTATTCAGTTGAAACGTTCCAAAGTGACACTTCTGATAGTCAAGACGACAACATACAATTATTACAACTATTATTCATAACCTCATTGTGGTTGTTATAAAATATATTATACTTCGGATTTAAATATGTATATTGCCACTATGGAAGTAAGTTGTCTTTGCAATCAATGCATCAAAATTACTATTGCTAATACCATTATTGTAATCACATCTCTCAAAAGTAACAATCCCAACACCCTCCTGGACTCATTTTATAAAACTGGAAGTATATATTGCGAAACAGGATTTGGTAGAGACGTATGTCGTCCCCTAGAAAGCGTCTTCTACAATTCTAATTTAAATCTAGAAAACCTCGCTGGTGGCTAGTTAAATGTATATAAATTGACCCTTGATAATTACATATACCGATTACAGCATTACAACACGAAATTTTAAATATATCTACATACCTATGTGTATCCAATCGTACGTTAGAAATCTGCATATAATTTATTTATAATTAACCTGTCTACAATACGGTAGTTATATAGAACCAAATTAATTTTAAGAATAACACATGGCTGAAAAGTCCCGGGCCTAACACATAGATGAAGCTAGTTTTATTGCAGTCACCTTTCCCTCAGTTAGTACTAACTTTCAAAAGATAGCTGTTAAAATTTCATGATATTCTATTCATTAGTTTGTGAGTTATTGTGCTAAGAGTCACGCTACTTTTGTTATTTTCAAAACAATGGATCAAAAACAATTTCGTGTTTGAATTTTACACTGCTTCTTGATGGGAGAAAATACCGTTCAAGCGAAGCAATGGCTTGAAAAGTGTTATGGGGACTCCGCTCCATCAGAAACAACAATAAAACGTTGGTTTGCTGACTTCAAACGTGGTCGTAGAGACACCGATGATGCAGAACGCAGTGGACGTCCAAATGAGGCGGTAACACCAAAAAACATCAAAAAAATCCACAAAATCGTTTTGAATGATCGAAAAGTGAAGTTGCATGAGTTAGCTGACATCGTAAAGATATCAAAAGAACGTATTGGCTTTATATAGCATGAGCATTTGACTATGAGAAAGCTCTCTTCAAAGTGGGATGCCGCGTTTGCTCACTGTCGACCAAAAACAAGAACGTGTTGATGATTCTGAGCAGTGTTTGGCCATGTTAAAACGTAACAAACCGGAATGTTTGCATCGATATGTGACAATGGATGACACACGGATCCATCACTTCACTCCGGAATCAAAACGGTCGTCATCTGAGTGAACAGCAACTGGTGAACCTCGTCCAAAGCGCCCGAAAGCACAATAATCGGCTGGAAAGGTTATGGCCTCGGTATTTTGGAATGTGCGTGGTGTAATATTCATTGACTATCTTGAGAAAGGAAATACCATCGACAGTGAATATTATATATTGGAGCGTTTGAAGGCCGAAATTGCAAAGAAACGACCGCATATGGCAAAGAAAAAAATGTTGTTTCATCAAGACAACGCACCGTGTCACAAGTCAATCAAAACAATGGCAAAACTACATGAATTGAACTTCGAATTGCTCCCACGTCCACCGTATTCGCCAGATTTGGCTCCCAGCGACTACTGGCTGGTCGTAGACCTCAAAAAAAATGCTCGCCGCTAAGAAATTTCGCACGAATGAAGAGGTTATCGCTGAAACTGAGGCCTATTTTGAGGCAAAAGATAAATTGTTCTACAAAAGTGGTATTGAAATATTAGAGCGACGCTGGAATGATTGCGTTGCTCTTGATGGAGATTACGTTGATGAATAAAGCTAATTTTGAACCAAAAAAAAACGTGTTTTCTTTGTTAGGCCCGGGACTGTGCGGCTCATGTGTTAAGTGTTTGAGAAATCTGAACTAGTAGTAACCATCAGAATAATTGACAGGTTGGATACTATTACAAATCAGCGTCTTACAGAGTGGTTTATTCAAAACATTACTGACGCATATTATGGTCTGGATTTTTACAGGGATGTCTGGATCATCCTCAAGATCAATGTGCTAGCTAGCCTAATTATTTACAAAATTAGTTCAATGAAAAAGCATAAGCTTCGTATTTGTGCAATAAATCCTCACACTTAAGACAGTATTATGAATCACAATCTAAGTTTTACAGTATAAATTACCCTTACTAATGATGAAACAGCAACTACAGCAATGCAGGTTGTCTACACTAATTATGTAAAAAAGACTGGAATCATGGGTCTATAATTTTGTCCTAATTTTTAAACTGCTTAGAAACTACAACTACAAAAAGGTAACTTGGGGTATGATTTGCTTATATCTAATTTCTTAATTTATCATTTAAATAATTCTTTATAGAATCCCTAAACAATGGAATCCCATATTTTAAAGCTATTCACCTTTGCAAACGATATCTCGGAAGTTCTATCGCTCCAAGCATTCAGTGAAACAATACAAAACTTTCCTTAGAAAGCAGATGCAATGACAACTCCTCACAGAGCATTTCCACAAACATTACAACTTTATTGAAAAAGTTATATTGTTGTGATATAAATAGAAGTAAAAATAAAACAACTCGGAAAGAATAGTATAGCAGCAGTATTGAGTAAACTTAGACGCGAATTACCAACGTAGCTACGTTCACTGGAAACTTTGCAGACAGATGTTTTTATCAATTAAATACAAATGGTATACAAAAGAAAAACACTCGAGCAGTACAATTCTGTATATAAAAAACGGAATGGTTTACAGTCTAAACGGTAAAGTTTACCTAGAGATATTGTACTCCAATTTTAAAACTCATCTTTGACAAGTTATGAACTACCAACAAATACATTTTGGAAATAGTCCTCCCACTTACATTATTGATGACCGCGTCAATGACTTTTTAAGTTCACGTTGAACTCTATTTGAACGCATGTGTATTTAATAGGATCCTCATAACGAATTCCTATGTGAACGAGCATTGCTTTTCAAGAAGGTCGCCTAGTGTACCATAAACGCTGAACGGAAGATGTAGGTTATAGACTACACGTTCCCAAGAGAAATTTCTAAATTGCACATAGAATGATGCGGTGTAATCCTTGGGAGTAACATCGTTATATAGTTTTTCTTAATTCCAGAGGTCGAATGGAAGTTTTAAAGGAATTATTGAGATTATAGCTACATTTGGACACATATAAATGATATAAAAAAGATTTATGAATGTTTATAAGCAATTTAATATAGTAATATGTATATATTTATTAGTCCAATAGGAAATACCCAATAACGGGACCTTACGCTTGTAATAAAATTGAATTATCTGCCGTTACCCCTATAATAGAATATGTACAGTGGTGGTCTTAATTAAGATCTTCTCCTATGACGGAGGGAATATCAAAACTACTTTCCCTGTGATGCCGCAGACAATTCGGCTTCTATCGGTTATTCCAGGTGTAAATCTTAGTTACAGAACATACATTGAAGTTTATTATCGTTACCGGTAGTGTATGCACTACTGGTCAAAATTATTTGCCCATCCTAAGAAATAATCTATAAATAAAGTGCTATTTGAAAAAAAAAAACTATAGTGTTATATTTAACAAAATACTCTTAAAACAATGAAATCGATAATATTTATTCTATAATATAATTTATTTGTGACAAAGACATAAAAAAACTTTGTTCCGTAGAAGTGCCCTTTTCGACCCTACATCCAATTTCGAGTCGTTTCTCGTCTATTTCGTCACTCGTCATAATTTTTCGAAGTTCTTCCGCTGGTGTCGTTACTTTCCGCCATCCTGTTCGTTTGCTGTTTAATAACGAGTCAGCATCTTGTCATTCTTAACGTTATAATCATATACAAGCACATACAGAAATAAACCAAAGTAATAATGAAAAGAAACGGTCAGTGGTAACTAAGTATCATGTGTTCCGAATTTATATCAAGACATCATCAAAACATATGTTAGCGCTCCGACACATAGCAAAAGCTGGTACCTGTAGTAACAAAATTGTGTGAGCTGTAGGAATTATAAAAGTTGGAACATATCTAGATCCATGACGTGATAGATTAAGTGACACGCGAGATAGTAGAAATTCTAAAGACTTCTTTTATTGTGGAAGATGTTATATAAAAATTTAGCACTATGCTTATCACGTCAATGAGATAAAGATTATAATTCATTCCGTTGTTATAATACATTATGGCAGATATCCCTGCGGCTACACTAATGTCATGGACTGATGGTATAGATTTTAGAAATCTTCGTTGTGTATATAATGCTTTGATTGCGTCGATGTTGGAGAAATCGTTGGTAGCTCTATAAATGAAGCCAAGGGTCTTGTGAACTTGATTATTCGAAGTGGTTGATGAAACTCAAATGTGTGTCAAATGTAATTCCAGGATCGGGCACTAAAATGATTCTTGAAAATTAGGTACATGTTAGGGTGTTTGAACAGGTGCCGAGCTTCTGAAAAATATCAAAATCCACCTTACTTGCTAAGATTAAAACTTAATTTATTTGTTTCGCACCAGTCCGCCAGCTAGAACAAATTCCATTGCGCGAATAGAATGTTTTTCGTAAAATTTATCAGTCCGTATATTTTAACGTAGACCAATATTGGACAAGCAACAATTTCTAATAAATCATTCATAAAGATATTGAACAACAGCTAGCCTTATGTAATATCTGAAGTCGAAAAAAAATCGTTGGACTCTCTACGCTTATTAATAATAATTCCTTTAGTGTCAAACACACGATAGTGTCTAATAACTGGACAAAAGATGTGTATATGATAGATAACCATCACAGGTATTACAAACAACAAAATAGATATATAATTAAAATAATAATACTTCATAGCAATAATAGTTTGCATAAAAATAAAGGATAACCTAAAGTACAATATTACTTATATACAAGAATACAGTAGACATTCTTTAAACAAGTAGGGAGATTGGAAAAAGCAATATCAATATTGGAATTGGAAATATTATTAAAATTAGAGCACATTCTAACAACCGGGGATTTCAATAAAATGTTTGTTTTAGCGAATGGACAATAAAAAGTTGCAAATATAATAGTAGCGTAGGTGGAAATCGCGATCTTTACCTTCCTCAATAGCTGTGGGGCATCGACATTATTGTGAAGCATGTTATATAGAAATCTCACGTCAGTCTGATTCTGCTGCCGCTGCATAGGCCGCAAGCCGAACCCGTCCAACAGAATATTATGTTCAAATCCTTGACTTGGGTATACGCCATTTCGTTTGCAATAGATGTACTTCATCAATTTTCTTTGCACATTTTCAAGTGAAGATACGTGAATCGCGTAAATCGGTGACAAAACTGTAGATGCATATTCAAGTTTGGTTCGTATATATACGAAGTAAAGGAAGAGAATTGATTCCAGCGAAGAAAATTGCCTTGTTATACTAATCACAAAACCGAGTGTTTTTAAAGTAGATAATATAGTATTAGATATATGCTCGTTGAAAGATAATTCTGAGTCAAATCTTTTACAGAAGAATATAAAGATTATTAGCAATCAATAGATAGTTCTCGGACGTAATATGGCTGTTGACGTATATACTAGTCGACATTGTTTAGGTTATTGTCAAATTAATCAAATTTGATAGATATGCCAATGACTGTTATCCCACTTGGTTTTGACTATTTTCTAAACTGAAAACAAATGGATGATCTCTTCTCTTTACAATACCTAATGAATAGTGCGGGACGTTTAATAGAGAAGGAAAAGATTCTTCGCAATAAAGACGTTTTCGCGTATTTCTTCTCCTCTTCCACGTGTCAACCTGGAAACGAGCTGCTTCCGTTGTTGAGAAAAATTTACGAAGAAGCGAAACAGCGAGAAATTTCGCTAGAAATCATATACGTCTCCTCGGATACTGACGAGGAGGCTATGCTAAGGCATTTCTTCGAACAACACTACGGTTGGTGCGCTATACCTGTAAACGAGATAGCTATTACTGAACTCCATCTCCAATATGACATAACGCACGAACCCCAAATCGTAGTCGTCAGCAGAGAGGGTGAGATTGTCAGTAGAAAGGGGAAAGCGGATATTTTGGAGTTAGGAGTCAACGTACTTATCAAATGGCTTAGGCCTTACGTTGTATGAATTTGCGTTAACCAAATGAAGTCGTTCATATACCATGGTGGATAAAATAACGGCAACACTGATAATATCTGCTTGAGATACTTCTGACGGAATACGCCTCAATATAGAACGGATAAAATAGATAACGTATGTATATGCAACCGGCGAATTAAAAGAAAATTAGAACATGCGATCTGAAGGATAATAGCGATAAGTGGCAAATTAAAAGAATATTGCATGTAAACTGGTGAGAACCAGTGAGGAAGGAAGACATATTTATAATAGACGAGCACATATAGTAGCAATAATGAATTTAATACCTAGTTTGAATTTCTTAGTATAAGTTGAATATCTGGACGGTTTGAGTGGAATTATTAATAATAAATCGCATATAAGATATATTTGAGCCCTCTTATTTCAACAGTGTTAAATTGATAGGCACCATAGCGGTAACTATACGTAAAAAAGATGATGCTACAGTATAAAGTAATAAAACTTTACAAAACACTGCTACTACATTCCTGTAAAAGAAAGGCAAATCAAGTTCATATTTCTTGTTGCATTATTTTTTATGTTGATTACAACTGCATCTGACAGCTAAATCTTGCTTAAATGTTGATTGAAATTTTAAAATATTTTTGACGTATTTGACAATAATGATACAAATAAGTGTAAATGATTAATATAGTAATCTAAGTCAATAACAATAAGCAAGAAGGACAAAAGGATTACTTCCTAGTAAATGTAAGAAAAGAATTTATCAAATAATTACAGTCAATGGTCAAAGTAATTTTTTTCAGTTTCAATATAAACCCTTATCCATCGTTTTATGTTGCTAAATGCGTTTTTGCTAATGCGTGGGGCTTACTTTCAAAAACTATATATTTCAAGGGTGGAAAAATAAGATAAGCTGAGGAAATTAGATGGAGGATAATCTACTGCGCGGTTATCAAAATGTTCATGTAAGAAGTTCATTGTTTATAGTATTTTATTATCTAGGGCATTCTCTTCATTATGCATCTGGTTTAGAAAGGGTTACAATGAATCACTGCGAAATTTTCTACGTTTACGGTTTCATGAAGAAATAATGGACCAATAATTATTGTTATTCTTCTAGTCATGACATAAAGATGTTCATTGGAAGATGTACTCGTAACTTATCCGTTAATAAAAGCACTTACGTGGAACCAAGCTTCGTTTGAGAAAAAAGGTTTCTCAAGGATAACAGCACTTATGTGGTTTTCAAAGCAGTTGTAGAACGAATTTTATGTGAACATTTTTCGAGATCTTTGCTAAGAATACGCTTGAAATCTTCCTAACTAACTTTTTAAACAATTGATCTATGTAACTCATCACATCTGCAGTAGTTTCTTTTCTTGAGTCTGCTATTCTCTACAATTAAGTTTGCGACTTACTGCAGCAGTTTCATGAAATTTAGTTAGTTATTTAAACTAAGACCCATTATTCCCCATTACTTTGCTTTTGTTAATTATGAAAATAGATTTCAGAGATAAATGCTTGTTGATCCCCAGTAAACATGCTTTAAAATTTATAAGATACGCTAATAAACATAACTAATTTGTATTATTGTGTGTATTCACCATCAATTCCTACTTCTAACATATTACAAATGTTATTAATTTCAAATTGAGATTCGCAACAAAAAGTAAACTTTATTTTATCCGTTTTTAATACATTTGTTCGTATTCGTGTTGGATTTGCGAGGGTGGGACAGCGCACCAAATACGCAAAAGTACCTTGAATTATTGCAGAACAATATCATTACCTTTTTACGTAGAATACCAAATTTTGCACTAGAACATGTATGATGCTAACACGATGACTATCGTCCCAACAATAGCGCGTTGTCACAGCAATATCTTCGATAATCGCCCCAAAAAGAAACAAAGAAACAATTAAAGTAATATTAATATTTAACCTTTGGTATTAGTAATGATAAGATTATAATTTTCTTGGAATTAACCAACGTAATTAAATTCCTGAAAAGATAGTCTCGGTAGGATTTGAACCCATGACCTCTACGTTGCCGGCGCATTGTGCTTCCATTACAAATCATACCTGAAATAGGGTACCCATTCGGGCACTGCATGAGAACATTCCGCATTAATTTAGCAAAATTGATGCTCGCAAATCACAATCCCAGTTCTAAGTGAAATACATATGAAATCAATAATAATAATACACTGTACGAAGTATTCGATAAGCCCTAAAAATATATCCCGTCATATGAATGATTACGATTCCCTTGTCTCCTATTTGTCATCGTATCAAAATCCGTACTTTCCAATTTTCTCCGCGAGTCTCGTGCGTAAGATAAACCGTTGAAATATATATGTATATATGCGTACCCCATCCTGTCTTGTATTTCTTCAATCTATCTCTCGCTTTAGTATCAAAGGGACGAGTTGTACGATATTGTTTTTTGCGCGTAGGTTTCAAAAAAACTGGAAAGGATAATATTTTTAGTGTATATATTTCGCCGTCCTCGAAATGGTACATGTCGCTAGCTGGATGTGATTGAAATTGTACGGATTCATGAATGATATCTTTTCGCTCGGGAAAATTAAATAACGAAAGAAAATATTGCTTGCTAGTAACAAAGAAAATATACAGGTGCTTCTGAGGAGGATGCATTAATCTCAAATACTAGAAAAGTATTTTTGAAATCTCCTAAACGAATTCGAGAATTCCTCAAACGGTGTCCATTCCTGAGTCACCACAGCCAATTCCTGCATATTTGGAAATAGCTTCTTATTATTGCAAGAATTCCGAACAAATAAAATCTGTGGTTCTACGATTCAACCCTAATGAAGCTGCAGTGATTCAGGTAAGTCAGAAAATATTTGAAAATACTTCCGTTGTTACCGATTCAAAAAAATAATACGACAATTATAAAGCTTTATTTGAGCCAACTGAAAAAGCCAGTACAAATTATGAACAAAGTATACTCACTGCTATGCACTTGAGGTGACATAAAAATATGCGTGTTGTAGAAAAGACCGATATAAACAAAGACTTCGATTTTACTAGACTAAGACAAATTTGTAATGGTGCATATATAAATTCGTTATTTATTTCTAAGGATTATTTTAATTCTGCGTATATTACGTCTGTAGATGAGTGTAGGCTTTCAAGACAATATTTTGCGGGTTTTGTCGTGTATTCACCGTTTTACTTGACGCTTCGAAATCTTCTGAAGAAGTTGACATCATGATCAGCGAAAAGTCAAGTAAAACAGTGAATACACGACAAAACCCACAAAATATTTGTACTATACATCTGTAGATGCCGAGAGAACATTTTCTAAATATCAGAATATCTATTCAGAATGGCATATGTTGTCCTTCAAGACAAATGTTATCCACTTTACGCTACGCAACAACAACTGTGAATAAGATAAATGTGTTATTTATAAAACATAACACACATGCATCGTTTGTTCGTATACCCGCGTTGTTAGGATCCTGGCACGCGGGAAAAACATCCCTACTCTAATTACAAAAGATTCGTGCATTAGGTGCACACGAGCCCTGTCTCAGTAAGGTTGGCCCAACTAATAAAAATATATTGTTTTGAAGAAATTTACCATGTAATCGGAAAATTTATTAAAATGAACACATTTTTTTTGATCACATGCGTGCATTTATTCACTTTTGACATATTAAACTATATCTTAAGTAATATTAAAAGAAATGAAAATTTTCCTAATATTAGCAATCAACACAAAATTAACGAAAATTAAATAAAAAACTACTACTGCCAGGATGCGTCTCAATATAGTGTCCACTAATGTATGACAATCATCCGCAGTAAATTTGTTCCAAATTTCGTGAAGGCAACTCCAGGACGGTTCTTGCAGGTTCTAATTGGGGCTCTTTCATGCTATGCCACAAATTTTCAATCAGTGAAAGATCTGAACCACTGGATACCCACTTTGAAAGTAAAATATTGTTTTCTGATATTCAATTTTTCACTTTTTTAGCCGTATGGAAAGGGGCACTCATCCTGTTAGGAAATGCATTTTATGTTATTCAAACGCATTTCGTCAGTCTGTGAATTTAGGTTAGCTTGAAGAGCACTAATATATCTTTCAGCGTCTATGACGCCGTCTACAAAATGTTAATTACCGACCCCCTGACATGGATCTCCAAATCATAATGGAGGCTGGAAATTTAACTTTGTTTTTAAAGCAGTCAATCTGAAAGATTCCGTCATTGGTTCATATAACTTTGCATCGTCTGTCACCAACGCAAACTTCAAATCTGGCTTCATCTATTTAATTGAATTCCATTGAGCGTGTGACCAAGCTTCTTGCTCTTTTATTTAAATAAGAACATATCTCTTCTGCACTTTTGTTAGTGAAGGCTTTTCTTTTGTCGGAGATTTGTAAAATTGTAAATAGAAAAAAAAGCGGAAACGGTTAGAGCTTACCTTATAAGTTTTAAACCCTAGTTTTTAGGCAACTCCGTGACAAGTTGCTCTTGAAAAACTTTTACCTGTTGCATGATTGCATGATAATTCTTCTCAGAATCCTCACATTTTTACCAAAATAGTATGGTCAACTTCCATTTCTCCGTTTTTGAGTCACGGATCCGGTACTTTTGTAGAGTTTAATAATATTTCGTACCGTATATCTCGACAAACTAATACTGTCAGAGCACCAATACCATGAGAAAAGTTATATTTAACAGCGTTTTTATGTTTGCTGTTCTTTTCTAGGCATTTCTAGATGTGTTTTAAAATACTGTCAGGTATTTGTGTAGCAGATTTGCCTTTTGAACGCAAATGAGTTACTACATTCCTTAATTCATTAGAAACAGCTTTACCAAGAGACATTTTTATGCATTAAGAGTAACGAATGCACAAATATGTTCTGAAATCCCATTATCGTTTTGCTCGTCAAATATTATCATATGTTTCGAAGCAACCAACGTAATAACGAAAAAATTACCAGGCCACTTAAGCTGTTGTGGTCGTATATTTTGTTTAAATCAAATTAGTACACAAAATAGCCAAGTTGCAGATAAATATATTTTAAGGTGTTTTTGAAAAGCACTCTAATAAGATATAGGGAGACCAGGGACTGCATATTTTCAAATAAATTTTTCCTTTGTTGTAATATCGAATTCATAAATTTCATATTTTGAATGGTTGGGTCAATTTCACTGAGGCGAAGCTCGTATATTAGTTTATTTTTTCATTCATTTGGTGCTATTGTTCTCGTATAAGCAGTTGTGTTTGTACATTATATTATTGTCCCCCTATTTGTATTTTATTTCTTCCAGTTTTTTTAAGCATTTTTGAAACTCAAGACGATTTAATTGGGTATCTATTAATTTTTTTTTCACCTTCATAGTTCCAAATGGAAGTGTGAATTAAGAAATAAAATAAGATGAAAAACCTAGATCCCCTATTAATAGAAAAAACACCAAAGAACGTTTCAAGCATACTGTTGCCGCTAATTTATTTGTCAAAAAATAGACGAAAAGTTTTCAAACACCAAATTTCCAACCAGAGAGTTACTTTTACTTTGTCCAATACTAATCAAACACCTCAGCGTCTGTCTAGCTTTTTCTATTAGTTCCATCTAATATCTTGGAAACTTTTATTAGACTTATGATCTTATTTTTGAAACTGCAATTGCAACTATTTGTCTATGCTTTGGGAAGGAAATGAAATAATCATGGCTGTTCTACTTTTGTAGTTGTTACCCCGGACATTTGATAACTAGAGAACTTATTAACTTCAACGAAAGAACTTTTATAATATTTTCCTGTACATCAAGCGGTTTCCTATTCCATCTTACCAAGCTTTAGAAGGGCAAAAGTTTAATAAGATCGCTTTTATATCCTCAACGTCCTATAAGTATTAAAAGATACTATTTACCTTTCTCAAGAATTTCTCGTTGCATTTATCGGCGTCCGGGTTGCCCTTCCAATGCGTATGTCGATACCTTAAATTTCCCAGGAAGCGAATCCCATCCAGCTTCGAAGCTTCCTGTACCAACCTTCTTATGTTCAACCTCTTAATCTTAGCGCACTGCTTCTTGTATCTCTTTCTTTCCAAGCTTTTCTCGTCCGTGTCGCTGACTTCCCCCTGCGAAGTTAATCCCTCCTCGGCGGCCCAGGCGCTCAGGATATTCTCTATGAAGCTGAACAGTTGCTGGACGTTCGGCTCCATTTGACGGCAGGACACGTGCGAAGTTAAATTTGCGTTCGTACAAACTTGCAGAAGAAGATTATCGCCGAAATGTACCGTCTTATGTCTTCTACGTCGGGACAGTAGCGAGTTTTTATCTGGACTGCCAGCATTGCAAACGTTATGCCTGCTGCATTTCTGACCGCAGCTAGCATTAGATTCGACCATTGTTAGAAATCACCTTGTGTCTATATCACATTCGGTTGTGTGATATACGTAGGATTTCTTTTGGACTGAGGAATGTGAGATTCGAAGTTTTTATAATTTGCCGATAGATGTCGGGATAATCTTCTCTGTTAATGGCAGAGTGTTTTAAATAACATTTATTTTAAAAAGGCACTGTACCGTTTTGGTCTTTAAAATTTCACGTTTTAGAAAAAACTCTACTTTAACTACGTATAGATTTTTTGATAAAAATTTACACAATATGCAATAACAATAAAGCCGTAGATATATGGTTATAAGGCGTATATAAATAAAATCTTTTTCATTTCTCCGATAAACTTTATTTTATAAGTTCTTTTTTGCAATTATCACAGGAAGTTGACGATGCCGATTGCGTAATTTTAAACTACCTATTCCGTTTATACTAAAAAAAACCGCTTTAACGCAATAAGTTTACAATTATTTATTTATTTACAAAAGATCTTCGATTCTCGTTTTAGGTTTAAAGCTGAATATCACTTCCGGAAAAGTTCGAAATATTTCGCCAAATTTAATATTCCCTCTTTATGAAAGCAAAGAAAAATATAACCGGATTCACCAATGGAAACTTCTTCGTGTTAACCATATCTGAAGCTGAAATAAAAACATTTTCGGGATATTTTAAACGTAATACAGCAGTCTGAAATAGTATATCTAAAATTGCCACATTACTCTCATAAATTGCACTATAAATTCTATATCTTCTGACTTAAATGGTCCTGTGCCTGCCACAGGGATCATTTTGGAACTCAGCGGAAAGTGTAGGATATACGGAGAAGCTTGTGGTGTTTATACGTTTACAGGTGTGGCGTTTATATGAATGACCACTAGTGTTTTGTCGAGTTTTATTTCAAAGAATTTGTTTCCATGTTCGTATAACATTTTAACCGCTTTATATAACCGTGTGGTGCCCAACAAACGCAATGTGCATTTTTTTTGAGATATCCTACATTTTTTGCAGGTCTACCTTATGCTTCAAATACCTATTTAGGAGTACAAGAAATGTATTATTATCTGGCGTTCAGGAGATTAAAACGACTAATTATAATTAGAATAATAATAATAATAATGATAATAATATTGACAAAGTGAGGATAACCACACAAACTTTAAGAAAGCTCGATCACGGCACTCCGAAACTGATAATTAAGCAGGTTAGTTTCTGGGCTCTAGCATAAGGTGTCCAATTACCCATTTTTCCGTATTATAAAACGTGAACTTTAAATATCTGTGTTTAAACTTTTTTGAAAAATAAAATACTGCTAATATAATATAAAAGTATTCTTATATGTTATAAGCATAGTAGTGAATAGAATATATTATACATAAATATTTAAAAAAAAGGATCGTTATAGCTTAGAAAGTTTGTCTGCGGTAACATATCTCTTGTTTATATGATTTCCGTCTCATTTGCATATATTTAGTTTTCTTAAGAGCAAGTTATACTATACGTTTTTCTATTTGGCAAGGTTCAATTGTATTTTGTGTTACACAATATTTACTGAAAAAGTTAAATACTAAATAAGAAATACAATATATGTTGTACTACAGAAAAAAGTATATAGGTATATCATGGTTGATGTTATATTCAATACATCATCAAAGTCGTATTGTTTTCTGTAAACTATTAGCGTGTTAAAAATTATAAGATATACAATACTAGAATAACAATTGCGATAAAGAGATTAGAATTTTCAGGTACAGATTTTGCAAATTCTATTCTACAAAGAAATTGAGGACAAGGACCTGACAGTTCCATAGAAGCATCTGCATTATGGGTTTCTATTTCCAAATATTCACTATTCTTTTAGAAGGTTACGGTGAACTAAATCTGCATTTACATCCTGTTAATCACCTTTTAAACAAGGAAGCTCAAACAACAGCATTTATCGCCATCGGTTTTTAATCCTTCTGTTTACGACTGACACATAACAAATGTTTAATTAATTTATTTTGAATCTGTAAACACTGTACAACATATAACTACATCTCAACTACATAATAAGCAAAATAAAATTGTCTGTGAACTTATATACCAATTAAAATAGAAACATGTTGAATTTCGTTAATTTTTATTTTTTACGTTTATAGTTCAACGTAATTTAAATATGCATATGACCAATTTATGTGCAAGCTTTCTTGATAATCCCTTATGACCTTTAATCCTAAGTTCATGGAAGCAATACGGTCTTTGAATGACACAGAGTATAGTTACTTTATAGAGATAAATATAGTTTTTATCCTGACTCAATCTAGTAGGTGCGAGTAATAAAGAAAAAAGAAAATAATATTTCACGTTTAAAATCTTTTTGACAACTTCCTGCTGAAGCTCCATCTAATATTAATAGCAAAGAAACTTCCAATTATTGATACGACTTTTTTAATTGATCGAGGACAATATATGTATACGTAATTTTTGTAATGCTTATGTAGAATTGCAGGATTGCTTGCTATTGTATAAGGATTGCGTAATAGCTGTAACTACAAGTATGTAGCCTGTATGTGCATGAAATTTACAGCCTGGTTTTGTTTGCAATTACTTATTTCGACGTAACAGTTTGTAAATTAAATAACGTTTTGTAATTTAGTTGCGTTAGTAAAATCTATGTATTTTTGAATGGCGCACTGTAATGGTTTCTGAATATCTTCAATTTGAAGTCGTATGTTTATATTCGTTTTTAATGTTTTGTATTCTTAATCATTGACAATCCTTTACTGTAGTTTCAAGCAAATAAATTCTATTATTGTTACTATTAATATATTTATTATTGTATCAGGAATTCAGACAAATTGTGTTGTTGGTTCTTCATAATACGTATTGGATTTTTTTATATATATTTCGGATCAACTTTTGCTTAATCATTCGGTTAATGTAAAACCATGGCTCGACAATTTTTGTAGATTTACAGAATTTCAAATTTGATGATATAAATAGATGGGCTAAAACTGTTTTTATACTGATTTAAAACTATATGTAAACTTAAATTTTATCTACACATCTAAGGTTATGATATTTTAACAATATGGAAGTACAATAAGTTTGCTTACAATAGCATTTTAGTAAATACGATATTTGGGACAATTACAGCTCCTACACGCGTATAGCATCAAATTTTTTGAATAAGCCCAGTTAACGGATATAAAGCATCTGGTGTAGTTGGCTATTTCTTTTAAGCAAATTATTGTGCAAGCAAACTCAGTTATTTAAGTAAAAGCATATAAATGGATAATAAAAATATATTTATAAATATTAACGAACAATAATGAAATGGGAATACTAAACTTGCGCCATAAACTCGCGTAAATTTTTTCGTCTCAAATATATCTAACTCCTAAAGTTGCAAATATTTTACTGTTTTAAATACTTTTCAACTCAAAATATAGAAGAAAGAACCGCTCACTAAATATTATTATTTTATTACTTTTTTATTCGTGCGTAAAAATAGTACCTCTAATATTACGACTGTCGCTACTATTACGACCCGACATCAAGCGCGAAATAACACGAATCAAATGCACCGACCCGACCGTTCCGTTGTGTTCCGCTTCCGGCGATCGACACGCGCTGTCCTCACGTATTACCGCTGCTGCCGGTGTGATCGTTGTTTACGCGACGCTCCATGACGTCAGACTGAGCGAGCTTCGGCGGTAGGAGCGCGATCAACCTCGTCGAGGACTGCTACTGTACGAAACCGGAGCGCGCTTCCGGTGAGCGCGGACGACGGCGGCGACGGCAGCGCCATCTCGTCGACCCGATGCACAACTAAAAGCGGATCGATGCGGAACGCAAGACGAAGCGGTTTCGGATATCGCGCGAAGTACAGTCGCGAACAATAGTAATGTCGCGTCGAAATAAGTTTATGTTAGGCAATCTTGATTGGATTAATTTGATTAGTTAAATTGTTTTGAGTGATACTGGAAATTTAAAAGAAGGGATGTGTAAATGCGCTCCCTATATCTGTCACTTAAATTTGAATGTGAGAAAACAATTTATAAGCTAGACCTTATAGAAAAAAATGATTGTTAGTAATATATGTAAACTAGCAAACATAAATATTGGACTTCATTCTGTAATGGATGGATAATTCGTTTAACTCAGTGATTGCTTTGTACGTTGAACATGTCAAGCTACAGAATTTGACGGTTCCAGATTGTGAATTATAGCAAGTACTTCCCCAAGTCAAGAATAGATTATAAGGATTTTTGTACACGGTATTTAGGACTATCGATGTAGCAGTGTGTGAAGCTCTACATATGTCAATCAGGTGCGCATTCATATTTTTCTTCTATTGGTGACGCTGTAGTAATTTAGTATTAGATGTAGGTAATCTTACTTATTTGATTAGTGACCATGTTGCATTTGCTGTATCCCTAGATCAAGTTATATAAGTTTTATTCTCACAGCCACGATACGACATGCAGCAGCCTGGAAGAAGCTCCATGCAACTGAGACCAAAACGTCGGCAAACTCATTACGACGCGGTTTCAACCCGGAAACCTAATTTTTTTTATAAAATTTGAGTTTGCAATATCTTTTTGATCTTTCATTTCACATTGTAGATTTTTGCAAAAGCCTTTGTATACTTTCTTACTAATGACGTTAGTCAGCGTATTTTAATATAATTGCCCCTAGAAATCCACATTTTTGTTTCAATTTATTAGTGGGCCAGGGTTTCTTAATATAGTTTCATGCTTAAGTAATATTTTAATTCACGCAATTTCCGTCATTAAAGAACATATTGTAGCTCCTATTACGAACGTTGCAATTTATGATACAAAGTAATTTACTTCACGTGAAATAAAGTGAAGAAACCGAATACACGATCATTGCCAAATATGACTTAACAATTCATAAATTGACACTTACGTTGTTAAGTTTCAGTATAGTATCTGCTTGAGCTTTATGCAAAAGGCAATGTAGATAAAATGAACCGATCGCTTATTCTGCACGTAATTTCGAAGCATCAGAGCCTCTATCGATTGAATAATACTAATTTAATTTAAACACTGATTTATTTTTAAACGCCTATTGTGAATGCAAGTTCAATGAACTATGTTACTACTCTGTTCGTTTGACTATTTAATCAGGACTGTCTAGACGAAGAAAACGTGCCCACTGCGTTTGGTATTTGCTTCGTTCAAATTTCTATATAATAGAAATCCTGATACCCATGTAATTAGAAAATTAAGAAATATTTCGTAATGTATGATAAAATTAACAAAAAAGCTGGCAAACTGAAATATGCGGCCTAGAAAGTGTGACATTAACAATGAAATGTAAGATAATGAATTAAATGTTAGCATGAAACAATTATAAAAGCCGCGCTTCCAGATTTAAGAGAGGGTGATATTTAAACATTGTTGTAAATATAAAGTTTCAACCGCTACTGATAATTTAGAGAATTTATATTTTCAGTTAAACATGGAAAAGGATATTGTATAAATACAAAAAAGTATATTGGGTGTTTTCTAAATATGTATTAATAAATAATGTAGATGTAGACAACAATCGGTAACGTAATAAAAACAGAAACATATATAATATAACAACGTAATATAATATAATTCTCAAAGAAGTATCATCACATATTTATTTATACTTCGTCCGTTCTAACTATCACGTGATATTTTTCTGACACAACTTAAACAACATTGAAATGTTGATTTGTTTTTCTCTAATCTATATAATAAAGATAGTGATGATGGTAATGCATTATTTATCATTTTGAGTTACGACATACGCTCCATAAGGATTATATACGATAAAAGCTTTAGCGATAGCTTTGATGATAGTCAGTATTGACAGGAATCATGATTTTTTCGAAAAATTCAAAAAATATTATTTTATTGATTTATTTTTGTCATTGATACTTTACTGCGTAAGTATACGTAACTTGTTATAAAGCTGGCAGAAAGATTTTTAAAAGTCAACAATCTTTTCGCGAACGTGTTGAAACGTGTCCAAACTTGTAAAAAGCACTGCTATGTATTTCTCTTTCGATCTAGATGAGTGATGATATACGTACGAAGTAACAGAATGACAAGTAAAGACAGAGAGGGTGATTATATTTGGCACTATTTTATTAAGAAAACTCTCGTTGTAAAACCTGGGCGTCACAATATCTGTAAACAAATGCGATAAACACATGCAACAGTTGGTCGACAGAGTTAAAAGTTATTCGAGAACCTGTAAACGTTTCGCTGATGAAAGTGAAAATGTAAATGAATCCCCACCATCTACACAAGGAGAAGTATGTAAAGAAATTCAGTACTGGCAATTTTGAATTTGGTACTGGTTGCCGTAGCACCTGCAGCTATTGCGTCAAAGTCGTTTCTTAGTGCTATTCAAGGCGATAAACAAGACTTAGCTAAGCCACTGACTCACTAAATTGTAGCTGTAGGTCGATTGAGTATAACGAAGTTCGAAGAGGAGTTGAATTGCTAGACCAATATAAGTTGCACCTTCTGAGTTTCAGTTGTCATCAGTTTTTTAACTGAAGTATTTGTAGAGAATGAATCAAAATATTATAAAAATTTTGTGCGTCAACACGGTGACAGTTTATATGTCTCTCTGATTGACGGTAAAAAATTTGCTTATTAAAATTAAAAATAAAAAAACAACTAAAAGAATATTGTAAAATATTTTTCCAGCACCCATTTGCCTAATGCTTAGTATAAAGAGAAAGAGGGTATGAAAATTATATTATTTCAGGATGTTCGATAGGGTACACTCTGACTGTTTTGAAGTACCTGTTAGTAAATGATCGAAATAATTACAAATTTATAAAGAATATTATTAATAATAGCGTTTATTGCTCAACAGTCACATAAACCATATCAAGGACAATATAAAAAATATAAAAATATAGTAAAATAAAGATAATGAATTCACAAAATAATTAAATAGAATAACATAAAAAAACAAAAAAATAATAGTGCATAAATTAAACCGAATCAGTACTCGCACGCAACAATTACCCAAGCAAACAGTGAAACACATTACAGTTCGAGGAAATCCTATTGTATTCTTCCCTCATACGTGTGACGAGGGATCTAAACCCTAAATTAGTGTGTGCCAATGGTGCATAAAAACTTGGAACGTTTCGTGCGGCCACTTGGGGGACCAAAGAAGATAATCTGTTCAGTATATAGATGGAATCGATCTTGTTATGCAGTAACTTGTACAGAAATGAAGATGTGAAGGTATTTAATAATGTACTATAAGGGAAACCTCGATATGGATAGATGGTTGAGATACTCTGCATCCAGTGATTTTGAAAAAGGGTTCCGAATATTCAAATTAAACGAACGATTTTTTAACATTACTGAAGCTAATTTCTAAGACACTTGACAGAATTTTGGAGAAGCCTGTTTATCTTATGCAGTTGGAGAATAGAAAACTTTAGACGTAGTTCTTAAGTGTTCTAAAGAGAATATAGAACAGTCATTTATGAAAACCTTTTTCACTTTCCAGCTTATTTACTTGGTTTTATTGAAACTAGAAATCGAATATACAAAATGTAAATGGTGTACTAATAGTGGAGGTGTTTCAAAAGTAAATCAAACGTTAAATATAATCTTTCTAATAATGTGACCAAATGCTCCTTCTGCGGATGTTGAAAGGACTTTATCTTCCATTCAAAACCAGTAAGCGTCATCATGGTAAAAAGGCGTTTGCGCCGTATGGAAGAATTCTTATGCAGAAACCGTTATTACACAAAGCAAACAAAGCTATAGGTTACTATGAGCGAGAGAACACAAATACGTTGGTGGATTGGAAGTGCTCTAGACCAATGGATCTAAATATCGCCTTTGGTTCAAACAGAAGAACATTTGTCTGTAGATCGAAAAGGGAACGAGCACTTGAATCCTGGATTATATCAACAACAAAACATGGAGTAGCATCAGTCACTATTTCGGGTTTTGGGTGATTTGGTCAAAATAGATCGTATCCTTAGAAAAGGAGGTTATAGAGAGATTTTAAAGAGGAATGATATCTCATCTGGAATATGATTAATCGGTGAAAACTTCATGTTGCAGTTCACAGGTATAGCAGTAAACTCACACAAATTAATTAATTATGCGAACGCACCGACTAGTCGACTCAGTCGGTAACACGGTTGACAATGGGAGTCCACGTGCTCTCGAAACGCTGCGTTCCGCATAATTAATTAATTTGTGTGAGTGGAGTTTACTGCTATACCTGGTTATTGTACATCCACACAGTCCTTGCAATCGTCATTTCATGTTCCAGCACGATAATAATCCGAAACACACTGCGAAGATATACCGTACCGCTAGAGTACAGAGAGAAAATTGTTGTTGTAAAGTGGCCGCCACAAAGTTCAGATCTCAATTCGATCGAGGTTTTGTGGAACAATACTTTGGGCGCAACTACATGATTCGTGGAGAAAAAGGGAGCCGCTAACACTGGCAAAGCGAAAGGTGGACACATTACGAATCGCAAATTAGAGTTAATCTATGATTGCCTTTGTTAGTAAATTGGTAAGCACATTGTTTTTATAATTGTTACAGTCCTTTGTAAACAAACATTCGACTCCTCAAAAGAGGTACACTATTGGTAGCACTAAATAAATTAAGAAAAATAATACAAATGACGTTATCAAATACAAGAGAAATTATAAAGACACATAAAAGAGAGACGGCTTGTCAATTTCAAAATTGAGAAATAGATTGGCTAATAAAAAAGGATCTAAATTAGTGTTTCTTTTTAAACACAAAATATAAAGAAAAATATTTGTGTACATTAGTTTCTGAATTTGTCTTTAATTTTAGTTTTGCAAAAAAAACACGTATTATTCTTATATGCTTAATCATCTCATACTTTTTATTTAGAAAACATTTGAAGAGATGTCAGGTGTGAAATGTGAATTTTTTATGTTTTCTTTGTAAAATAATTCTAAAAACATAGTAAAAGATTACTACAAGAAAAAGGTCGTAGTTTTTTAAATAAATCATGATCTAAATTTTGTTTAACTAATATCAACCATGAAACAAAGCTACAAGTTTGAAGGTAACTCGACGAAAGAAATCCGAACATCAACTCCTGAAACAATGGTTGCGGATTCTTTAATGTAAAAGATTTTGCAGTAGCAGCAACTGTACAATGTTCACATTTTATCAATGGAAATTTTTGCAAATTGGAACACTTTTTACAATGATCGTAGGTAGTTCAATAGACAAGAAAAGGTGACGTAAATATGTATAAAAAAACCTCTTCGCATGACTCGATGAATAGCTTTTTATATTTCGCACGTTACAAAGCCTCGCATATTCACGTCCATAACAAAAGTAAAACATTTCATCGCTCGCAATCGATAAATCCTGTACGATCAACTCGAAACCCCCAGTACACATGTAAACGTATCGATGGAATTCAATAAGCATGGTAACGTGGCGCGTAACATTTTTGCTACGGATGCCAGCATCATGTCAACAACAACGACAAGCGACAACCACGCTCAAAAAGGTTCGTACCCTTTCCTACGCGCAATCAATCGTAACGCCGCGTGCCGGGGTACATTTTTAACCCATCATATCTCCTAACAAGCGATAATGTCAATGCGTGGGACGTGCATTCATACATATACACCCAATTACAACAATAGAGGCCGGTGGACAGTAGAGAGATTAGTGGAGATGCCTCCCGTATCATGATTGAGTGCTGTACAGTAAGCGGCAGACAGAATGCCCATTAAGAAGCGAGTTATGCGAGTGTTGTAAATGTAATAAGAACATGACTGTTTCATTTGCTTATTTATCTTGGTGAGGGTACAATTATAAGCAATCTAGATAAAATTTACGATGGTATTGTCTCACGGTGATCTCTATCAGTTTCCATTGTAATGGATGAATAAAAGATATAGAAGACGAAGAATTGCAACAGATGCTGCATTACTTACAACATGGTTGTCTTAAATATCCTAGTTCCATTAAATTTCGAGCTAAGCTCTGTTTCTAATGTATCGACGAATTCGATGAATTGGACCAATTACTATTTAAAGGAACCCTTGTAATAATACCAGAAAAAACAGGGAAATCCTATAACTACATAATGTATAGTTCGTCGAATGGATCTTCAATGGCGCACGTTATTGTGTGATGGCATAAGCAACGATCACTGGTTAATCTAACTATCCTTAATTAATATCGATATCGAATATTCAAGCGCCAAAGATACGTATGTCTGATGTTCGTCTAAAGATCCATTCGACTAATAGTACATCAAGGAATAACAGAGGAAGACCTTAGAATTGGTGTACTGCCACCAAGACGTCAGAGGAAACACACAGTTTTATATCATATATCATATATTATGTCAGACTTATTCTAAAATCAATTAAAAAAAGAACAATTCCCCGCCATAATTTTCTAGCGTGACCCTGCGAAGAGATATCCGATATCTTTAGATTCAAGAAACTAGACCTTTAATTGATTGCAAACTCTCATTCCAGATTGATAGTTATATAGATTAAAATTAAATTCCTAAGTTCTTATCGAATCCTTTGTATAATATTTTAGAGGCACTGTTTGTGCTCAACTTTTCAAGCATTGGTCCTCCAACTTCCAAGATTTCTATCATTTTTCTACATCCTTTGATATTACCCACAAAATTTCCAGTTCAAGCTATTCCTAGCACGATCGATTGGCACATACAAACAATTAAAGGACTGAAGAAATTCCCTGATGTGCCTTCTAGCTTTACAATTCCATTCCCTAATCAAATTTGCCTTCTTCGATGGATGGGCAGATTAGAACGAATATTCCTGTGTCGAGAGGAATGAAGAAACTTTTTCAATAAATAAATCAATACCAAAAACACCGACAGAAAATTCGGCATTTGCTCATGCTCATGTGGAACAAGGGTACATGATGGGCCCAGCTTAAGTGATCAGAAAAGACGAGAACAGTTCATATTGGTTAAAGACTGAAAATAGAGTATATAAAAGAAACGTATTGCTAATGCTAATGAAGGAACAGAAGTAGAAACATTGGCCTCCAGCGGAATACCAAACCATCATCAAAACAATGCATCTGAAGAAAATACATCAACTAAATCAACCTCAACGGAAAGTTATTTCAACATTAAAAAACGTCAAAAGAGTACAAAGATTATGTGATGTAGTTTTAGATATAACATGTAAAATATTCTAATACGAGGGGAGGTCTAGTTCGTGGAATGGAGGGGATGGAGTGGGGATAGGGGTTCTCAGTAGGTGTCATTCTGATTGGCGATTCATTATTAGTATATAAGTTAAGTTGCAGCTCTATAGTGTCAGTCGTTTACGAATAGTTACCTGCTAAACAAGTCAACCCGGAAGAAAACTGAAACTATGGTGGAAATTGAACACGGTGCTGTGATAAAGCTCCTTACAAATCAAGGAAAGAACGTTCAAACCATATTGAGTGAAATGGAAACCGTTTATGGAGAACAGTGCCATAGTAAATCAATGATTTATAAGTGGCATGGTCTTTTTAAACATGGTCGGGAGTCGATTGAAGACGACCCCCGCTCAGGACGGCCAGTTGAAGCCACCACATCAGACATCGTCGAAAAAGTGCAAAAATTTCTACTGCAAGATGCCCGTTTGATGAAAAAACAATTATCTGCATTAGTTGGAGTATGAGATACCACCATTTTGCGTATCCTACATGATCACCTGTGTATGACAAAAGTCAGTGCAAGATGGGCACCGAGAATGCTCACGCCGCTGCAGAAGCAGCAGCGCTGGAGCGTGTGGAGACAAACCTGCACAGATTTTGGAGCGGATTGTTACCGGAGATGAAACATGGGTTCATCACTTTGAGCCTGAGTCCAAACAGGAGTCCATGCAATGGCATAAAAGGGGGACACCACCGCCAAAGAAATTCAAAGTGTCAGAATCGGTTGGAAAGTTGATGGCTACTGTTTTTTGGAATTGCGAGGGGATATTATTGATTGATTACAAAGAAAAAGGTAGGAGCTTAACCGGAGAATATTACGCAATGTTATTGGAAAAATTAAAGGAGGCTATCAAGGAAAAACGTCGAGGAAAATTGACCAAGGGTGTGTTGCTCTTGCAAGACAATGCACCGGTTCACAAGAGCAAAGTTGCAATGGCTGCTCTGCACAAGCATGGCTTTCAATCAATAGTCCATCTACCCTACAGTCCAGACCTGGCACCTAGTGATTTTTATTTGTTCCCTAATTTAAAAAAGACTTACGTGGAAGAAAGTTTTCCGACGACAATGAGGTAAAGGAGGCAATTTTGGCCCATTTTGAGGCCAAAGATAAAAAATATTTTTATGATGGTTTAGAAAAATTAATTCATAGATCTAATAAATGTATTGTGCTTAAGGGTGATTATATTGAAAAGGAAAAATAGATTTATTGTTTTATTTTATTTAAAACCCTTTCATTCCACGAACTTCTGGACCTCTCCTCGTATCTACCTAAAGAGAATGGTGAGCTTGTAACATATTAATTAAAATGTAGTGTCAACCAAATGAATCAAATTCAAAGTTAGAGAATGGCTACTATGTTATAAGTCTTTGGTTATATAGTTGTTTTGATGTTATAACCTTCATTTTTATAATTGCTGGTGTCGATTTGTAAAGAAAACGGGGTTGTTGAACTTTGTCCAGGATATATGCATTGTTGTAGGATGTTTGCTATTATGGCAGGAATAATGAAGCTTTTGTGTTCTTACTCCAAATACGTAAAAGTAAACACAAATTCTAAAATACAAGTATTTTCGATGTGGGTACATGGTACAAAATTCTAATGGATAATTCTGTAGTAGATCTGGTAGTCGTGGATGAAGATTATTCTACGACAACAGCAATATCTTTTCCAAACGAGAAACAGGAGTGTACCTTTCCAATATAAATAGTTTCAAGCTTGAACAAAACCCCTATTAATCCCAACTTGGGATCGATTTCAAATAGAACAACTGGCAGCGAATTTGTTAATGAAAATTCTGATAATTATTTAGCGGATTCGTTTTGTAACAGTCTAGAAGTAAATCAGTAAGCTAGACGATAATTCTAATCGGAAACTTTCGGCAGAAAATTAAGCACTCTTTGCGGAACTTGAACAAGCAACTGGACTCTTTATTTCTATCAAAATTGCTAAAATGAAATAGAATTAGTAGGTTTTTACAGTCATTTTAAATCTAACGTACACTAATGGAAAGTTATTAGACATAGATAGTTACGGTAAACTACTTTTGTAGTCTTCTAACCTAAGAAAACCAACTATTTGTACTTTACTGAGATTATTTCGAACACGGAACTTTATTCAAAACACAAGAGCTGCCAACTAGAAAACGCTGCATTCTTTCGTTAATAGTTAACAGGACTAAAGCTTCCTCTTCTTGCGGCTATAAGAACTTTTGTTTTTATTTCCGAACAAAGTAATAAATTTTCGGAGAAAGCTTAAAACAGAGGAACGTATTCTTGTGGGTTTTATTTGGCTGTCTTTTGCCACTAATCGCTTTCCTGGGCACCGTTGCATCGAGAATTGATTATTCTTTACGTTTTAATGGAACCTTGTTCAACACCTTCAAGAAAATAACTTCAAGGAAAATTCCATCGTAGCATTACGTCGCTGCGAACTTTTTAATATTTACGTGAGTAAGAGGTCAGTATTGATACAATATCTACCTACCTACGTATTCTTATGAATAAATACGCAGCGTTGGTTTTTTCTCTGTATATACCGAGCTAAAGTTATTGTATATATGAAGAAATGGAAATTAAAAACACAATAATAGAACATGAGAGGAGATTTTCTAGAAGATATTTAAATTGTGTAAAAACAATATATGTATATACATAATAGTCACAAGCGAATACTAGCAACTTAAATATTCAGATTTCGATCAAATTTGAATGATTGAAAGAATACCTTGGCACAAAAACCATAAATACATTTTGTAGTCAAATATTTTTAAATTTTCCCAAATACCCCAGATATTAGTTTTTGTATAACATAATTTCAGGTTTATTATATTGTCTTAATTGATGAAAATAAATAATGAGTATCCAACTGTTCCATACCTCCATTTTTTTATAATTTCGCAAGAGTGTAGCTTCTGTATCCTTTCAAAAACGGAATTCTACTGGGCTTTTAAGAGATCTCGGCTTTCACTTACATATTCACCCTTATATTGCGATTATCAGAGAATCCAAAAAAATCTTGGTAAAGAAAATTGAGTTCAGGTTAAACTAGTCTAAAACCAAATACATTGTTTTCGCTTCTTTGGGTATACCTGACATGTTTTCAGTTTTATTCTTTAGAACTCATTTGGCACCAGGTTTGGGAATGATTTGAAATGAATTTTCCAGACATCAAAGAAGGAATGTGCACATTTACGAGAGACTAAATAATGATTGCACAACCCAAGGTCCAAATGTCTGCGTAGATTATTTAATTATCAAAAATAACGACTAAAGTATGCAACCATCAGCAGCAATGTCCAGCAAAATTGCATAACTGGGTTATATAGTGCAACGATTGCACAACATTGACATTGTTTATCACACTTTCAACACAATCCTGGCTAGTTTTACCACATTTTGAGTATCCTACATCTTTAACTTTTCTTCTTCTTCTAATAGTTCCTATCCATTTGTTGTCCGGATCTTGGCCAGTATGCATGCTATTTTAACATTATTTGCTGCTGCTCGGAATAATTCAGTGGCATTCATACACAACCATGTTCTGACATTTTTCAACCAAGAAATTCGTCTTCTACTAACACTCCTCTTTTCCTACTACCCCTTTAACTTTGTACTAAATTACAAGACTCTAGCACTGTGACATTGGTACTCTGAAACAGTTCGCTTTCTCCCTGCAAACTTCACTAAAAATTGGACACACGTTTCGGCAACTAAGCTATCACCTTCAAAAGTAATACTGAACTCACTAAGTTAGCATTAATGAAGGGTTTCATCTTAACTTTGCAATCCAAGTCAATCTTCTTCTTCACAAACACATGCAATATTTTCAAAATGTTCTTCATGTTCGCCAATTTAAGTTAAAAAATAGTTCTTAGCTCTTTTTAATGTATTAATGTTAGTCTCGGAGCATTGGCACGTTTTTTTTTTTTTGGTGAACTAATAAGGAATCGTTCATTTCCTCAAATTGGGGTTCACATGATTATATCTAAATGTGTTATAAAGAATTAGTTGCTGTACCGCAACATTTTATTTCTTTCCATAATTATAGCTTTTCGCGAGAGCTGTGGTCCTTTATGAGAGTCCGCAATGTTCTTCGACGATAATACCTTGGGCTAGACTTAGAGCATAAGACACCCAACAAAATAAGAAGTAACTAATTTTAAATAAATATTTACAGTTAGTCATTGGTGTTGAACGGACTTCTTTCGTGTTGAAACGAAATTAGAACTTGTGTCGCTTTGAAATTGAATGGTTAAGCAGGAGGATATGTTTCTGCTTCGCAAATGATACGCTAAATTTTCATAAGACTGGTGTCATTTTGAAAGCATCTACAGAAGCATGTATAAGTATTTTGAGAGCGTAGCGCCATTTTTAATTAAAATTTTCCAAAACTGGACCTGTTGCATTTTGAAGACGAGCTCCTCAATAAATCGCAATCTCTCCTTACTTAAACAAAATGTATATAGGGTTAGTTTCGGTGGAAAATAACTCACATGAGAAGCTGAAAGTCAAAACACGGAGGGATACTATTCTTTTTTTATTTTACAATAATGTTCTCTAGGTTTCTCTATTAAGTTTAATAATATGTACATATTAACGTTAAATTACGTTGGTCGTTATAAGGAGTAAGTTTTCATATATTACCTTAATGCAAGTGCTATTCTATATAAATTAATAATGAATTTAGAATTTAAACGGTATATTTTAATATACAGGATGTTTTACAACTTGTCTGATAGATTTTAAGCACATACGTACGTGTAAATGACAAATTGATATCCAAAAAACTTGAGATAATAGCTCAATAGAGAATGACTACCAGAGAATTTCTCTGATAGATTAAAAGATAGAAAGGCACCCGTCGTTAATTACATTCGATATCTAAACGAAGGCGAACCAACAGTAAATTCTTGGTTTAATAACGTGAGGTGACTTTAGTGTAGTTTTCGCACGCACGTTTCCTATTTAGCACCGCTCATAAAATTCGGTACAGCGAGAAGGTGGCGCTGCTGAAGATCGGAGAGATATGAGCGGTTAGTAGTTGAGGTCGCAATACATTATCCATACGAATTGCATTTCCTTTTCATTGAGTATCGATGATTTCACATAAATACCACCCCAAGCAATGCACTACTTAGCTGAAGGAAATGTAAGAATGGTGATCTAAATTGAAATTAATAAATTCCGGATTTTATTGCAATAAGGGAAATTACGGAGAAAAAAATTATAGGTATGGATAAAAAGTAGACGAGTTACGTGTTAGCGAATTTAGTTTCTGCGGTGGAGTGCAAAGTATGTAATAAGAAACAGTTTAAATGTCGCGAGAAATAAATAATTAGTAATAAGCAATGTATCTTGTTATAACTGTTAAACACTCATCCACAAGACAAGTACTAATAGTATGAGTCTAGCTAGACTAAACATTTGCAATATTACTAGGGTTGGTCAAATTTTCGGCGCGCTGTACAGTCCACAGTACGCTTATTAAATACAATACGATGTCAAAAGAATGGGTACATATAAACGCCACGTAGCACCAACAAGGAAAGTACTTAAACTAAAATTTCAATATCCCCCTTGATCTTTTCCAGAACTTGTAAGATACAACTGCATAGATAACACATGGGCTGAAAAGTCCCGGGCCTAACAAAGAAAACACGGTTTTTTTGGTCCAAAATTAGCTTTATTCGTCAACGTAATCTCCATCAAGAGCAACGCAATCATTCCAGCGCCGCTCTAACATTTCAATACCACTTTTGTAGAACGATTTATCTTTTGCCTCAAAACACGCCTCAGTTTCAACGATAACCTCTTCATTCGTGCGAAATTTCTTATCGGCGAGCATTTTTTTGAGGTCTGCGAACAGCCAGTTGTCGCCGGGAGCCAAATCTGGCGAATATGGTGGATGTGGGAGCAATTCGAAGTTCAATTCATGTAGTTTTTCCATTGTTTTTATTGACTTGTAGCACGGTGCGTTGTCTGTGATGAAACAAAATTTTTTTCTTTGCCATATGCGGTCGTTTCTTTGCAATTTCGGCTTTCAAACGCTCCAATAACGCTATATAATATTCACTGTTGATGGTATTTCCTTTCTCAAGATAGTCGATGAATATTACACCACGCACATCCCAAAATACCGAGGCCGTAACCTTTCCAGCCGATTGTTGTGCTTTCGGGCGCTTTGGACGACGTTCACCAGTTGCTGTCCACTCAGATGACGATCGTTTTCATTCCGGAGTGAAGTAATGGATCCATGTTTCATCCATTGTCACATATCGACGCAAAAATTCCGGTTTGTTACGTTTAAACATGGCCAAACACTGCTCAGAATCATCAACACTTTCTTGTTTTTGGTCAACAGTAAGCAAACGCGGCACCCACTTTGAACAGAGCTTTCTCATAGTCAAATGCTCATGCAATATAAAGCCAATACGTTGTTTTGATATCTTTACGATGTCAGCTAACTCACGCAACTTCACTTTTCGATCATTCAAAACGATTTTGTGGATTTTTTTGATGTTTTCTGGTGTTACCGCCTCATTTGGACGTCCACTGCGTTCTGCATCATCGGTGTCTCTACGACCACGTTTGAAGTCAGCAAACCAACGTTTGATTGTTGTTTCTGATGGAGCGGAGTCCCCAGAACACTTTTCAAGCCATTGCTTCGCTTGAACGGTATTTTTTCCCATCAAGAAGCAGTGTAAAGTTAAAACACGAAATTGTTTTTGATCCATTGTTTTGAAAATAACAAAAGTAGCGTGACTCTTAGCATAACAACTCACAAACTAATGAATAGAATATCATGAAATTTTAACCGCTGTCTTTTGAAGGTTAGTACTAACTGAGAGAAAGGTGACTGCAATAAAACTAGCGTCATCTATGTGTTAGACCCGGGTCTTTTCAGCCCATGTGTTAGTTGTTGCTTACAATTGTATCTTACAATTTCTGTAAAAAAGAATCAAGCGGAACATTTAAATTTCAACTCGGATACTTTCCCCATTGGCTTTAAATGGCGCTTATATGTACCCATTTATTTCTTTGCATGGTATTCTATTTAATAGGTATGGACTGTATGGCGCGCCGAAGATTTGGGCAACCCTAAATATCACAAACAACATTTTTTCGTCATTTCAAGTATATAGCAATATTTGCACTTCATCCACTATTACTTTCTTATAGCAATCGTTGCTACTATAGGCCGTTTACTTTAATGCCCAGGCCTTAGGTAAGATAGGCTTATAATTCCCACGTTTACTATTTATCAAGTACCAAGATAAGGTTTCCATGCTACGAAAACGAGTTTTCTTATTGGATATGAAATTTATGTTGAATAAAATGAAATGTCACTAAGTGCTACACTTCTGTAGTGCTATTTTTCAAATGTACTGTTTGGCTTGTCATGTGATATTTTCTTACGTTATTCTATATATTGTTAGTATTGTATATACCGCAACTAGCTTAATACGATATTTAACAACAGGAAGTATTTATTTATTAATTTTAAATATGAACTCATACAACTTGTGTATTCCTTTATGATTGATTTCAAATTGTTTTGTATGATTATTCTGATTTGCTTCAGTATTCATTTGTTTATAACTAGACTCATATACAATTTAATTTAAAATGTTTAGAATATTTAAAATAAAATCGTTTCTACTTCTCCTTTGATTAGATTAAATAAATTACTTGCAAACTACATCCAAAAGTTATGATTGGATACAAACATTTGTATTTATATCGTTTTTTAACACAATACTCAAATAATTTCTATTACAATTTAATTTACTTAAAAAAGATTTTGCCCAGTATAGGGAGAACACAGTGATACTTCGTTCTTAACGCGAATGTACTATACACAGTCTGCCTTTCAAATTTCCATAAACGATCACTAGGTGACGCTGTTAAGATGGGTCAGTACGAGTTTAGAAAAAATTGACATTTGTTATTGTAAAACCGCTGGCAGCTTAAAAATTGATGTAGTAGTTTACGTACAGTGAGCGAAATCAGAAAAGAAGTGAAAACTTTCACACAGGACGTAAAACAGTTTGATTATTTGAAGGAGAAGAACATCGAATTAATGTCTTATTACAGATATTCATCTGACTTATCGCCTAAAGACTTATTTATGTTAGAAACTGTTGAGGCATTCAAAAACGATCTTCTTGACGTTTTGAAAAATTCATGCAAAGTTGCATACGTCTGAAAGGTGAATATTTTAGAAAAGCAATAAAATAGTTTCACTCATTTTTTCCTAATCTTTTTAAACACATACACATATTACGAGTTTATTAATCCGTTTCAACTGCCCTTCTTTGATTGTTCAGGGATGCACTGCAGTACTAAGGACTTTATTTTGTGAAAATTTACAGAATAATAAAAAGCCGCTCCAGGGTGAAATAATTCATTCAGGAGATCCTATAAAAATTTTCGTAACCGTTTAGGAGACTTGAGAAAACGTTTTTGGTATACACTAATTCGACATTTGAGTAATTTTTGCAAATAGTTTTTGCAACTAAATGTAACGCATGTAATAGATACGGGATATGTCACTTGGTTGGGTGTCAATTGAAATTGTCCTAGTGTGCTTCTTATTATGGTACAATCGCCGGCATAGTTTAACAACATTCTACTAGCTAATAAAAAATTGGAATAAGTATTGAGTGATATTCAGAAGAGTTCATTCTATTTTAAGCATTATTATCTCCATTACTTTTGGACTAAATGCATGAGAAAATAAATATAGGATTCTGTATGTATAAAAGCATCTGCAATTGCAGTGTTTGCCAAGAGGTGTGGGCGAGATGCAAATACATTACACATACATATCAAGGCGATACTTTAAACTTGTATACTGTAAAAATATCCCTATTTCTTGCAATAGAAAACTTTAACAGTGTTGAGTAGCTACAAGTTACTTTTGTTTATAATGTAATGGAAAGAACGAACTTTCTAAGACATTTCTTTTATTTCTAGCAATAAAACGTACCACGGAAACGCACCTACGCTTCCAACCCGATTTTTTTTATCGTTTCCAGGAAGCATTATATTTCAGTTACATTCTCCTGATAAAAATGAAACACGCCGGTATAAATAGGTAACGACTGTTGCGATACAACCCTCATAAAATATTAAAGAACATGACAATTCCATTCGACGGGTGACGCCGAGGAAGACTATATTCGGTATTCGTAATTTATTAGATAGAATACGCTGAAGCGTTGATTCTGAAACAAAAAAAATGTAGCTAAATATAGATTAACTCTACCTTTGTGTTGGAGAATATAATTAATTTGTTTGAGTGCTGTATTAATAATTGCAATGAGCGTGTAAATAGATATACGCATTAGGAAAAGAACGGTTTTTTTTCAATTCCTTCCTCACGTTTGCGAATTATTCCTGACAGACTGCACAATATACGGATAGGTGTAAAATTTCGCCAACTTTGATGATGAAAAGGAAATAATTGTGGTGCGTGACGGGTACCGTTGGGTAGTCGACAAAGTGTTCTGCGCCTCTCCATTGTTATTTCTCTGTGTCTAGAATTATATTATTTCTCTCAAGGAGGTATAATTATCTATTCGCATTCTTCTTTCTGAGTATATCCCTCATTTGTTTCTACAGTTACATAAAAAAATTACTGTAAGAGGTATCCTAATGCAAACTAGATACATTTTGATTTTAACAGTAACAGGAAACTAACAAAATGGTGGTATCTGATACTCCAACTAATGCAGATAATTGTTTTTTCTTCAAACGGGCATCTTGCAGTAGAAATTTTTGCACTTTTTTGACGATGTCTGATATGGTGGCCTCAACTGGCCGTCCTGAGCGGGGGTCATCTTGAATCGACTCCCGACCCTGTTTAAAAAGACCATGCCATTGATCTAGTAGGGCACTGTTCCCCATAAACGGTTTCCATTTCATTCAATATGGTTTGAGAGTTCATTCCTTGCTTTGTAAGAAACTTCATCACAGCACAGTGTTCAATTTCCTCCATAGTTTCAGTTTTCTTCCAGATTGACTTGTTTAGCAGGCAACCATTCGTAAACGACTGACGCTATAGGGCTGCAACTTAACTTATATACTAATGATGAATCGTCAATCAGAATGACTCCTAGTGAGCGCCCCTATCCACACTCCATCCCCTCCATTCCACGAACTTCTAGACCTCCCCTTGTAGTTTGCCAGCGCATCTCTTTGTCATAACAGAACACAACATAGACAATGCTAGAGCACTTCCTAATGTTTTTAAAGAACAAGACACTGATTTATTGTTTCAGATTCGAAAAAATACAATATTGACTATTGACTTTTGACAGATGTCAACCCCCCTAGGCTTCTAATATATATTGAATTTCTTAAATAGGTTAATGCCCAAAGACCTAGAAACACATCTACAAGCAAGGATCCTGAAGGAGGCTATGAAGGTTGAAAAATATCCGAATAATCGGAATAAACGGAATGATGGACAGCGCCTTTCGCCAACTTAGCGATCGCTTTTAAAAAACATCTGCAGGTCCTACCATGAGCACACGGATTGTATACAGACCACCAAGAGGCGAGTATTAGTGGCACACAGAACAACCCCGCTCTACCACACCGTCAATACATGCATATAGCAGACCATACACAATGCAGTCCGATTAGGACATGTCTCAAAGGAAGACGGCAGCAAAGACATTGAAACTTCGAACAGTCAATCGTTCAGATAAAAGAACTGTGAATATCTAAAAGGAATGCGCAAAACAAGATATTTCTTATATATAACGCGTTACGATCGGTGATCGAGTACTGATCCCAATCGTAACACGTTCTAGAACAAGATACTTGCGATGCTACCGAAATGTCAACAAGGTCCTGTCCATTACACACAAGAAACATGGAGAATTCGAGAGAAAAACAATGCATATACAGCAAATTACTCGTGTGACCTCCGTGGCGTAAGTGGAAAACGCGGTTCGTCTAGCGAACAAGAGCTGTAGGTTCAAATCTAGCGGAACTGTGAAATTTATAATTTTACAAACTAATTAAATTAAAAATCCAACGTTGGCAGTACCAAGGAAATTAAGTAGTCATATATGTTAATTAATGGCTGAAACGTGAAATATTAAAAACTTTTTGGATGGTGAAAAACTTGAGCATGGCAGAATAGTCACCAACGACTGCCATCAAATCCTGAGGACTACTTTAATCACTGATCCCATTACCAGATTTAGCTCATTTAGGTTATTCCCTGAAAGGTCGTTTAAAGTCAATTGCTTTTAGTATGTGACCTCAAATATTAAAAGAATTAGAGGATCAAATTATCATTGAAGAAATGTCTTCGCAAATGATTCGGAAATTTTTAACGGTATTAGTCGTTAGAAGAGGATATTGTCAGGTAGCAATAGATTGCACATTTGATCACTTATAAGTTTTCTTGTTTTTTGCTTAGAACTTACACCGAAATAGTTTCTTGTTTTCAAAATTATAAATAACAAATACATAATGCTTCGTACTTCAATTCCGCATGCTTAAAAACAGTTTTTTTTAAATGAATGCCATAAAATATGAAGGATGAAATTATCTACTATAGAGTGTTCCATTTAAGAAAATTTCGTTAATGGCAGCTAAAGAGTGGTTTTAGTTTTACATGATTTTACGCTACGTATACATTCGCATTTATAATCGTATTAAATTTAAAACAAAATCTGCAGATGAGGCCATCGGTTGAAATTGTGAGACCTCGTTTTTTTTTTCAATTTGAATGCGATGTTGCTGTAGCAATTGTGTACGTGCGTTTAAAGCTATAGTAACTGTGGGATATAATAAAGTAGTAATGTTGACCCCACTAGTAGAACTGGATAGTTTTTCATTCTCATATTTGAGATGCTAAATATGGATATCTGTGAAAAACTCTATCAACGGCAGTTTTGTCTTTAACTTTTAATTAACTCAGTAATTGGTTGTTCAAAGACCTATTCGACCGTAAATACCATAAGTAACACATGGGCTGAAAAGTCCCGGGCCTAACAAAGAAAATACGTTTTTTTTGGTTCAAAATTAGCTTTATTCATCAACGTAATCTCCATCAAGAGCAACGCAATCATTCCAGTGCCGCTCTAACATTTCAATACCACTTTTGTAGAACGATTTATCTTTTGCCTCAAAATAGGCCTCAGTTTCAGCGATAACCTCTTCATTCGTGCGAAATTTTTTTGAGGGCTGCGAACAGCCACTAGTCGCTGGGAGCCAAATCTGGCGAATACGGTGGATGTGGGAGCAATTAGAAGTTCAATTCATGTAGTTTTGCCATTGTTTTGATTGACTTGTGACACGGTGCGTTGTCTTGATGAAACAATTTTTTTTTCTTTGCTATATGCGGTCGTTTCTTTGCAATTTCGGCCTTCAAACGCTCCAATAACGCTATATAATATCCACTGTTGATGGTATTTCCTTTCTCAAGATAGTCGATGAATATTACACCACGCACATCCCAAAATACCGAGGCGATAACCTTTCCAGCCGATTGTTGTGCTTTCGGGCGCTTTGGACGAGGTTCACCAGTTGCTGTCCACTCAGATGACGATTGTTTTGATTCCGAAGTGAAGTGATGGATCCATGTTTCATCCATTGTCACATATCGACGCAAAAATTCCGGTTTGTTACGTTTAAACATGGCCAAACACTGCTCAGAATCCTCAACACGTTCTTGTTTTTGATCAACAGTGAGCTAACGCGGCATCCACTTTAAACAGAGCTTTCTCATAGTCAAATGCTCATGCAATATAAAGCCAATACATTCTTTTGATATCTTTACGATATCAGCTAACTCACGCAACTTCATTTTTCGATCATTCAAAACAATTTTGTGGACTTTTTTGATGTTTTCTGGTGTTACCGCCTCATTTGGACGTCCACTGCGTTCTACATCATCGGTGTCTCTACGACCACGTTTGAAGTCAGCAAACCAACGTTTTATTGTTGTTTCCGATGGAGCGGAGTCCCTATAACACTTTTCAAGCCATTGCTTCGCTTGAACTGTGTTTTTTCCCATCAAGAAGCAGTGTAAAATTAAAACACGAAATTGTTTTTGATCCATTGTTTTGAAAATAACAATAACTCACAAACTGATGAATAGAATATAATGAAATTTTAACAGCTGTCTTTTGAAGGTTAGTACTAACTGAGAGAAAGGTGACTGCAATAAAACTAGTGTCATCTATATGTTAGGCCCGGGACTTTTCAGCCCATGTGTTACTTAATTAATTCCTACTTTAATAACTCTTTGTTTAGTAATTTAGTATGGTTAGATTAGCTTCCATACGTATTTATACCATAAATTTGAAAAGAAATATGCCTTAACATAGTTTGAGTTAATTTTTTATTAACTCCTTCTAATTGAATTCGCAATTACTTCACTAAAATCCCACTGTTAGTTTGTTTTGTATTTTCTCGTCTTCTCTGACGATTTTTTCTAATTTGTGCTACGTACTTTCTCTTGACAATAAATTACGTAGAAAAAGGTATGGATTACTATAAAAGGAGAAACAAATTGACGGATGCAGGTAGCTAAAGAAATTTACAACAAGTAACTGTTTTTAATCTGGAAAATAAGGTATAATTTTTCAAATATTAAACGTTCAATCATACAAGTTTTTAGAACTGTTAACTACATTTTTACTGCACTATACGTATGTTGTCTATGCGATTCATGTTATCCAAATTTCCTGTATTAATTAATGACCCGATTTTCAGTAAAAGCTACAGTTTCATAGTCTGTAGCTGCCAAGCAGAGCTTCTCCAGAACACCCTTATAATAAGTACCGTGTAACTACTGTTCTTCCTAGCCGAGAAGCGAGATTACCAAACTCATTTGTAATAGCGAAGAGATCGAATCTAGAAAAAGGTAGCGTTTTACGTTATCATTTGCCGCCATAAATCGTCTAGAAACTGACTACGATTTCCATTACGACGATAATAAGTAAGTCGCCAGCAACCCGAAACACTAAAGCAGCTTGATATATTGCGCGATCATAGTAAGGAATCGTAGATATATTCTATTCCATAGGCATCAGATGATGCACACAAATATAACAATGGCTCTGTAGTTTATAGTTTCGAATCGTATATAGCAATATATCTGGAAAAATGCGATTTAAATTTGTCCGCAAACGGAACGCGATTAGCTCAGCGGAGAAATCAGAACTCATGTAACTAGGTAATGTAAACAAATTTACTAGCGGAGCTACTTTTACGGCAGTAAATTTCATTTATTTATGACACCGTTATCGCGGATAAGGACGGATTAATTTTAGACAATTTTAAGTTGCGTACACATTCGCATTTAATTTAAAACAGAATTCGTTCATGATAATATCCTTTGAAATTGTTAAAATCTCGCATTGTTCGGGTTGAAATGCTACATTGCAACGCCAAATTTGTACGCGTCTTTACAGTTTGCGTAATGGTAACATAAATGCGAGTAGTGGTAGTGGTGACCCGCTTTCTGAGACCGGATAATTTTTCATTCATATTTGAAACGCTGAATATATTGCTTCTCGCCAAGGTAATGTTCCCAATGTGTAGATGTATTTTAGACTATGTAAATCTAGCGTTGAATGTACAGCGAAATATATGTACACAATTCGAATATTTTCGAGATATTTTATGAGACGTGCATATGTAAATTGATTTTCGTAGTTGTAGTTTGTAATGGTGAGGTATTTTCAATAATGTACAGATGTATTGGTTTTAATGGAATTTGAAACTGTGCAAATTTCGTTCTTTAAAAGGAATAATATTTACTAACGCAAGAAAACTGTTATGGCACTTACCACTGGATTTCTTCTATTGCAAGTATACCTATTTTTAGATAAATGATATCTATTAGATCTTTAGATCTGAAGTACCGCCAATTAATTCCTTCTAAAAAAATCCATTGCAATGCCATTTTTATATTTGAGCTGATAAATACTATCTTCATTTATCATTTACCTCTCGCACTATACTATAACAAAATGAAGTTCTTATGCAATAACGGGTGGTACAACTGTGAGTCTTCCATATAAGAATGGGTAATCCGATTTCTGGAAACGAACATGTACAATTCTAAACTTCAATTTGATGTAAGGTGTAGAAAAAGGTATGAAGAAAGCGCGCGCTGTAATAGTGAAAGGCATTTAATAGAGATAACAGGAAAAAGGAAGAAAGACTACGACTGCGTTGTTCCAAATTTGGTATAAAAAATTCTGGGTTAGATACACGTGGGGGTATTTTAACTTGGAATAGTACTCAAGTGCGGGATAGATTCTTATTCTATTTCTCGCCATATAAGGTGTGGAAGGAAGGAAATTTATAAAATACTTGCTAGAATGGAAGAAAGGAAGAAAGGAAGAAAGGAAGAAAGGAAGAAAGGAAGAAAGGAAGAAAGGAAGAAAGGAAGAAATGAAGAAAGGAAGAAAGGAAGAAAGGAAGAAAGGAAGAAAGGAAGAAAGGAAGAAAGGAAGAAAGGAAGAAAGGAAGAAAGGAAGAAAGGAAGAAAGGAAGAAAGGAAGAAAGGAAGAAAGGAAGAAAGGAAGAAAGGAAGAAAGGAAGAAAGGAAGAAAGGAAGAAAGGAAGAAAGGAAGAAAGGAAGAAAGGAAGAAAGGAAGAAAGGAAGAAAGGAAGAAAGGAAGAAAGGAAGAAAGGAAGAAAGGAAGAAAGGAAGAAAGGAAGAAAGGAAGAATCCAAGAAAGGAACAATGGAAGAAAACATGAAAGAACGATAAAAAGGCAAGAGAGAAGGAAAGGAAGAAAGAAAGCAGAAAAAGAAAAAAGATAGGAAGGAAGGAGGAAAAAGGAGCGTGTTAAAGAAAGATGAAAATAAATAAAAGAAAAAAGGTTACCAGAAACAAAGAGTGAGTAAAAGAAGAGGGAAGGAAAATGGTATCAGAGAAGTAAGTTAATATTGTTGCTGTAACTTACATTTTGTTTTTATGTTTATTTTTGCATTAGCAATATCCACGTCCCAAAGTATTCATCTAATATGTTAGTAATATGTCTCTATATTTAGTAAGAAACAGACAATATTTGCAATTAGTCAGAAAAACAATACATGACAATCAAATGTATAACACAATTAGTTCCTAAAAACACCCGAGTCTGCATATTTCCTTTGTTGCAAAAGTAGATCACTATTTTCAAACTCAAGATAATAACAAAAATCTTTATTACCCCAATAAATTTATCAAAAAAGGAAAAGGTTCGTTAAGAAAGCAATATGCAAAGAAAAACATAACAATGCAGTGTAATTTAAGTCATAATAATGATATGAATATTGTGTAGCAACAAGTGAGGTTCTTAGCGTTACAACATTTCAACATGCAAAGAATAATGTAAGCTGTAATGATAAGCTTATGGCGCCATAACATATAATAAAAAGTAAGGGGCTACGTGCATTTAAGAAGAAGATATTGATGTGTGTATATATACCTAGTGGTATTTAGTCAGAACATTGTAGTTAAAACATTAATACGGCGTAAAGGACTTTGAAAAGCATCATTAGACCTGTGACAATATTGGCACACGATAAACATAGTTGGCAAAGTAAAGAGGATAGGTCACCATCGTGATTAATTAATTTGATAAGAAACCTTCCACTGGACCCAAGGTGGGAGAAAGAATCAAGATTGTATAGCGGACTGCTATAATCGGTCCCACGGGGTCGATAGATATCGCCAGATTTATATACCTCTCATATAAATCTGCGCTTCAAAACCCTTTCAAATAGTAATTGAATGGATAATGGTGATAATGAGGATATTAAACACCATATATATTTAATTTTGAGACAAACAAGGGAGTAGATATTGTCGCCAACGTACAATCGTTAGAATAATTGATAAGTTTCGAAAGAAAAATCTGAGCGATCTAGAAGCTGAAGAACACAGCAGGATTCCTGCACTAGCTTATTTTACAGATAGTGGCATTAGACCTCGTGTAATTAAACATCTTAGGATCCTATGATTTGAAGTACTAGCGTAAGTACTGCACACTTAGCAACATTTAACCGATTGTTTATTAATAAATCCGTGTTGGAGAATAGAAAGACAGGGTTTGACATAGTTGTATAGTCTGCCATGAAGAAGTTCTTAGCACAATTAAATAGAATACTAATTAGTCTATAATTATAAGTATTAGTTCGGTCACCTTTTTTTCGAAAACTGAAAAGCAGATAGACACACTAGGATACACATAAAACTGGCGCGCTGTCACTAACAAGAAAGCTGGGTATGAATCATATTCACAAACCTTAGCCACTTTAATTTTAGTTTTGAAACGAAGAACTTCGTTTGGAGTAAAATCTCCATTACTAGGAGAACAAGAATTTAAGTCTAAACATGACTGGATACATTGGAGAATATACTAAGAAAATATTAAACAATGTCAGTAGATTTATCGATGGTTACTTTGTCAGGATTCTGATCTAAACGCTTGAAAACGATTGTATTTAATTGTTTCTAGAATATATTAAAGTAGTGTATATAACTTGCATCTTATAACTTCTTCCGCTAAATTATACAACATAGTTACTAACATCTAAATTTAGCGATGTCTTTCAAAGGAAAATAGACAGTAAAAACGAGTACCGCGACAATAAAACGCCACCGTTTTAAGTGAAGTTGTAAGCCATAACATCCGAGCTTTCCGCAGCGCAATATAATTTACAGTCGTCTGTCTACTGAGAAGTAGTAGCGTAATAATTAGTTCAGTCTATGTTTGAACACGTGTTGACTTGAAAGTTTGAGATCGATTAAATATGTAGAACTCCGTTTTCTCGACGACAAGTGCACGAACTAGACTACAAACGTAACTTCCAAACAACTTCGTCTAGCTGCACTTATTCGGTGTATTTAACACTTAAATATACACGATTCATGAAATATTTCACGAGATAATTTGCACCTACTAAATGAAAATAAATAAAACCTTAAAAAACTATCTTCGTAACAATGCGAGAATAAAACATGACCTTATTTTAGCGAAATAATCGAATGTAGAAAATAGCTTGGATGTGAAATGCACGACATAAAATCTCTACAATATACTTAACACCAAACGCCGCCCAGGTGGTAAAGCTACTTTTATAGCAAGTCTGGAAATGATTCCTTTAGAGGAAAGCTCTTTGTCGAGGTAGAGCTGTATAAGGAATCTATATTTAACAATCTCGATGGTTAAGTACTCGTAAAATTCTCAATAAATCTAAAATGTATTTTCTAACTTTATGAAGGTGTCTTGACTGCATAAAAGTAGTTAATTAACCTTTCAATTTTCAACATAGTCAACACAATATAACCGTCAAATGGTTTATTTCGAGGTTTACACATCAGTATATAATTGAGAATCAACTTTATATTCTCCGCTGTGTATTATACAGTGTGAAGCAAATGCATCGAGATACCAGAGTTCTCACTATCAATACTAACCATTGACGTTAACATTTACACTACCGCTCAAAAATGTTTAGGCACTCTGACAGCAAAGATGTATAAAAACTCAGCAAAAATATAACTAATATTTATTTTTTATGTACAGATACTCCCTTGTACATGAATAAAAATATATTAAATAAATGTGAAAATTAAAACGTTTAATTTAAATTCGCAATAAGTTTTGGCAGAGTTTCTTGTATTATTGAGGTCCAACTCGTGTGCAATTTGTTCCACACGTCTGTAGCTGATGTCGTTGCCGATTTCCGTACTTCCCGATCTAGTTCTTCCCATAGTAACTCGATTGGATTCAAGTCGGGGCTCTGGGGAGACATAATTTTGAGGGTTCCTTCCTCTTCTAAATGGCGTAAATAGTCTTTAGATAATTTAGAAGAATGTTTTGGGTCATTATCTTGCTGGAAGATAAAATTTTGACCCAAAAGTCGAATTCCGGAAGGTATTGCGTGGTTCTCCAAAATTTCGCGGAGCCTTCTTTTTTTTAATATATCGTCAATACCGTCAATTTTCACAATGTCCCCTACACTAGTGCCAGCAAAACTGCCCCAAATGATGATAGAACCTCCACCATGCTTCACGGTAGCAGCAATACACTCTTCTCTGGCACGTTCACCCACAGATCTTCTTACGAATATGCGTCTTCGCATTTAAGTCGCTTTTGCTTGTTTTGTTTGCGTAGTACTGGCTTTTTCATCGCAATACGTCCATGGCTTTCTGTAGGCGACGTTTGACTGTAGAAACACTGACTAGCTTTTGGCGACCAACATTTAATTTTGCGGTGATTTCCGGAGCTATTTTGCGTCTATTTAACTTGCTGGTAACCGCTATTCTGCGATCATCTGCAGATGTTGTCGCTTTTGGCATTCCACTCCGTCTTTTATTAAGAAAACTGCCAGTTTCCCGATATTTTTTTACGTTACAGTCAACCGTAGCGTGGTGTATTTTTATTATTTTTGCAATTTGTCGATTACTTATGCCACTTTTATGGTAAGCTATTATAAGCGCACGTGTTTTCGTACTAATTTCTCTTCGCGGAGGCATTTTAAAAAATTGTCACACGATATTTCGCTCACGACGTGAATAGATTAAATACCACACTGCAACTGACCATAGGTTACAGATTTCACTATAATCTTCTAGGAAGGTAATTTAAACATTATTACCTACTATCTAACAGATGACTAAATTTACCCAGTAAATTCAGAGGGATTGTTATTGTAATTGTCATTTTAAATACGTATTTCATTTTATTATAATTTTTTTTTGGTAAACATAATACCATATGAATAATCCATGAAAACAGGGGTGCCTAAACACTTTTGAGCTGTAGTGTATGTATTTGGTGAGATATTATAACATTTCCATGGGCATCGTAACAACTAGTTGTTTAAAGTGACTCCATCCTTAAGATTTTGTAACGCAGTGGTATAACATCTGTTCCACAAATAGAAGTGGACAGGTTCGAGTTATACCGAGATCCATGAAATTTTCATTCGCAAATTAATTAATCAAATCGTTGAAAAAGTCAAGAAAGAAAAGAATCGTTTACTGGAGTCAAGGGAACCCGGATTTGTAAAGAAAGAATTTTGTAGTTGCTTTGCATCGGATGTAGAGAAATGTAGAAAATAAAATCGTCCACGATAATTGCTGTATCTTTCCAATTTCATAAAAGTTTACAAAGAAATCTGAATATCCGAAATTATTACAAATCCTTAACTACGTAATCCTATATTTGAAACGTCTGTCATTTAAATATTGGTGTGGGGAGGTAGGCACGTGAAGTACTGACAGTGACACAACAAATAATACTTCTTCTGCAAATCCATTTGTTTCTTTTTTTTCTAATTTTTTCGTGACGAAATAAGTACAATGCAATAGATTATTTTCATTGGTTTGTGATAATACATATGTCTGTATGATTTATTTTTGTTTCCCATTTACAATTCCTTTTATAACTCATATTATTAACACATATATATTTCAAAACACTTTTCCTAATTGCTGAAAACAAGCAGCACCCCTTGCCTAACTTAAAGAAAACTTATTAAGAGAGTTGAAGGACCTTAGTCCTATAACCAGTTCCAGTATTATCGAAGATCTCAGAGAAAGTAATGGAGTTTCAAGTTAAAATAAGTCATAATTGCATCACTGCGTTATTATGTGTAACAGATGATATTCTGCAAACCACTGACTGTGTATGTGTGACTATTTTAGTATTTCTAGGTTGCTCTAAGCCATTTGATACGGCAAATCATGGAATAGTATCGGATAGTTTAAAAAGTAAAGATTTTATTCTCTATGCAGTTGGTTTACTCTCAGGCTTTTCTTCAAGGCACATCGGAAAGGGATAGGAAATAAAATATCCTGACCATTATCTCTGCTACAAGGCACGTAACAAGAGTCCACATTGAGCCCCTCCCTATTTGCACTTTATGCTAATGATATGCAACTATACTATTCATTCAAAGTTTCAGGATGAACTAAACCAGACTAAGAATATAAATGAAAATCTTTTTGCTATCCATTTTGTATCAGACATGCGTCTATTATATATTAAACCTGCCAAGTCGCAAGTTCCTATTTGGCAATAAGGAGTTCGTTATTATATTAAATAATAGAGTGGTATCAAATCCCCCTTGCGACAAGCGCCAAAAGTCTTGGCCTGACACTGAATAATTTGTTTCGATATATCGAGCAGGTCGGCAGTTACCTTGAGGCATTCGTCTCGAAACCCAAAAAAACATATTCTTATTGGGCAGTACTGGATAAAAATATTAAAAAAGGATTTCTTTGTGCTATCTAAAAACTACAGAGCGCAAGTTTGAAGATATATTCACGGTATTAAAAGGATTAAACAAGTTTTGCATAAACTCGGGAACACTGGCAGGCTAAACCGGGGTACTGACCGAGAACTCCAAGTCCTGGCCTTTTGAGTGTATAACCTATTTATACGAAAAATTCTGGTTTGGAGCAGATTGTCACAATCTAACTGTACGCTTGCAGGGTCTTATTTCATCCCCGCACCTCAGCCTTGTCCTCTGTGAAATATCGTTTTCATTCTTCATATATGAAGGTAGTTTAAAATGCATCAAGCCTCAACATGTAGATGGCGTTATTCGTCAAAAATATTCTGATAAATAATTACACATGCATTGAAAGACTTGAAAATTTTAGTTATGTATGTTGGATGCCCAATTGTTGTTTAACAATTGTTCGTGCCAATCGATGTTAATGTATGAGAAAATCGAATATCGAACTCTGTGTGTAAATTCTTGCGTTTAAAAGGCAAATCGGTCACCCAATAAAATCCGAGATGAATGCTGCTTGCGAGTGGTCTGCAACATTATTTGTTACAATGAAATTTTAACGAGTTGAATTTCAAGGTTTTGAGACGGCCAAACTACCGATAACATCGGAAAACTTTACCAAGTGATGCTAAACTACCGTCGAGTTAAAGTTGCAGAGAGAGCAGAAGCTGGATTTCTAAAAAAAGGTGTATGTCATAAATCGATTGAAAAGACAGTTTAAGTGAAACAAGTCGAAATTTTGGCGTTGATTAGCAACTGAAGATGGAATTTAAAACCAAGACACAGTTGAAACGATGGACTACAAACGGTGAATTGGCTCTGAAAAGGGCGAAGATCTGGAATGCAATGGCGTCTGTTCTTCCATGGGTCCATGACTGTTTCGAACTATAACACTCGCTGAAGAAATTGCCATTTGTCTTTATGACATCTTCTTCACTACTTTTATTGTTGATTGTCGGCAAATTAACATTGCAAGAATTCATACTTCTGAATTATTTTTGTAAGTAACATTTAAAATAAATCATGATTTTGTTAGACTCTTTTACTTAATGTATTTACGAAAAAAAAAGGAAAAATTTAATCTCCAGAAACAGTTTGTAGTACGTTCTTGCGCAATTCCTTACTGAAAGGCATTTAGCCTCTGGAAATAGCGCTACCACACAAACATTTTAAATGCGCAGTCTTTCTCTAACAAATACCACGAATAACTCGTGAACGAGTTTATCAAATGCCGAGAGTCCCGCTGAAATTTATCTCGCTTCCTTTTAGCGCGGTAATTACGCCCTTGCACGGAGATCGAAGTTCGCATAACTAGAACTGCTGCTACGTCTCATTACTTTGGAATTTCGACGAAGAAACACAATGATTCTTCGTTGCTGTTGTCTGGAATAGAATCTATCGCTTATTGGTTCCTAATTGAAGACAATAAAAACAAAAGCTAAACAAAAAGGAAAACATATGAAAGTAGAAAACTGGAAAATGAATGCACTTAACGTACAGGAGTTAACGTTTGCACATGTTTGGTACTGACATTACAGCAAAACTTGAAGATATACCAAGAAGAACTAACAAAGATAAACATGGAGATATACACGAGGAAAACAAACAAAATGATAATAGCAGCAGGAGAAGGAAAACATAGCTTCAAAATCGGGGAAAAAGTATTAGAACAAGTTAAAAGTTACAACTACTCAGGAACAATTATTGAAGACAATGGGAGAATAGAGAAGGAGGTAGCTGAGGTGATAGGGAAATCCGCAAAAATATATAACATATTGAGAAATTCGTTACTGGATAAAAAAGAAATACCAAAAAAAATAAAGACAGAGGTGTATAAAAGAGTGGTCAGACCAACATTAACATATGGTAGTGAGTCATGGATAACCACGAATAGAATCAAAAGTAGAGTTACGGCCATGGAAATGAGATTCCTAAGAAGAATAGAAGGAGTAACTAGAAGAGACGGAATCAGAAAAATGACAATCACTAATAGTCTAAGTATCAAGCCAATAGAAATAATCATAGAAGAGAGACAACTGGGATGGCTTGGACATCTACACAGAATGGAAGAAGATCGAATCACAAAGAGGATATTTGAAGCCGAAACAGAGGGCCAAGCCACTCAGCGGTGATATGTGAAAATTTCCCAAATGAAGAATAAGGTAGTGGCTCTTTATGAATAATGACATGGCCGCCACAAAGCCCCGATTTAACACCATCTAGCTGTTATAGGATAAATTGGATAGAAAGGTCCGAAAAGTATGTCCAATCTCCGCAGGCCACCTGTGGAACATTTTACAAGAGGAGTGGACTAATATGCCAAATAGAGTCCTTGAAAAACTAGTGGAGCAGATGTCTCGGCTTGTGAAAGCTGTTCTTCGTGCAAAAGGGACTTTCTTCGATGAACGCAATGTCGAAGAAGGTTTTATTTATTTTTCGTTAGAATTACTTTTTTTCTACTATTATGCTTCAATTTTAATCGCTATTAATAAAGTGCAATAAAAATTTTAAGATTTGGAAAAATTAGCTTGAACTCGAAATTCCATCAAAAATGTTTTTAATTAATAACATAATTATTATGAAGGAAAGGAATCTTAATATTGGTAAAAGAAAACAATGCCCAAAACTTGAAACAAAAACACAATTTTAATTTAAATTTTATTTTGAGTGTAATAGGCCCGAACGGAAAATAACACGGTTAGATATGAACATACCGAAATTATTTTTGATGCAATTTCTAGTTCGAAATTCAAGGTAATTTCATCCCAATAGCGCGTCAAATACTTCGAAGAGAAAGCCGGGGGTCGGTCGTGTATCGGTTTTCCCTAGCTTATAGGTAATAATGCCGTTGTTATTAGCCGTAGAAGTGACCGGCAACGGTCAAGGGAAAACTCCTAAACGGCACGAACGTTCCGGTTCGTCCATTAGACGACCGTAATGACGCGCCGACCGGGGTTTGCTTCCATCCGAGCGGATGTAATTAAAGGCTGGCAAGCGGCGCCCTCCAGCGGCCGTTCGTAGGATCGTATGGTTCCGTACGTATGCATGTATGGTTCGTTCAGGGAACGATGCTGGCCGGTGCCCGGATTGCGTGTGCAACTAGCCGGAGCGCTCCCCTTTATGTATCTGTTCTAATTTGGATGAATCGGAAGCGAACGAGGTAATTTAATGAATCAAAATAAAGAAGGGCGGAGATTGAAACAAGAATTTAATAAAGGAGAGATTTGTGTTCTGCTTACCTCTTTGGCTGTTTCCGTGAGATAAAGGGAAGTATGCTTTGCGTTGGATGTTCAACATTGTTTTCGAAGTCTTTAGAATTCCATAGAGATACATATTGCACTATAGCGCCTTGGTTTCTTTTTTTTTATTTAAGGGGTGTGGTACGGGCATGATTAATAAATTAATACGGTAAGCTAAATAACATCATCACTAACTAACTTCTACTGCATCCGATTTATGTCATATTTCTCAGAATTGCAGTATCATCTTTGAAGTTTTGGGCTTTTTTATTGTGTGTGTTTGTATATACATATTTTAATGCTTATTACTCAGGTTTTTAGAATATTAGATTTTCGTTTTAACTAATAGTAATAATATTAAAAATATCTTTTTTTATTTCATGTTATAGGCAATATACAAGAAAAGATGACAATAAAATTACAATTTCCTTATAATTAACTAACGTTGAAATGAATACGTAGGTTCCACAGCTAGAGTAAGTAATAAACGGACTGTTTCCGGAATTGTTCCGTGTCATGATGAGGCACAAGAGAAAATGAAATAAGAGTAAGAGGAAAAGCAAAGAAGTAAAGAAGAAAAAATAAGTGAAAAAAGGTGAAAAAGAGAGAAGGGGACAGAAAAAGAAAAGAGAAAGGCGGGATCTCGACGTTTCGCTTCCGTTGTAAAAGGCTTCATCACGAGAAAAACAGGGGAATCAAAGTGGCACGGTAACTCCAAGTGAAGAAGGTTTTCGCCTCTAGCGTTGTTAACACGTCGTGTTACCGTGACCTTCTTCCAAAACGGTTTCGCTTCACGTCGAGTTGTCGCGCCACTTTGGTTTCCCTGTTTTTTCTCCTGAAGAAGCCTCCTACGACGGAGGCGAAACGTCTATCTCTCATCTTTCTTGCCTTCTCTTTTTTACCTTTTTCCTTTTTTCATCCTTTCTCACTTTTTCTTTCCTTTTTATTTCTTACACTTATTCTATTTTCTTTTATACCTTATAATGATACGGTCCAATTCCGAAAACAGTTCGTTTATTACTAACCAAAGTTTTTTAAATTCCAGCAGCCCCGGTAGGATTTAAACCCACAACCCCCGCTGCGTTACCGATACATATCGAAATATCTCAGCAGACACAATTTCTTACCAATTTAATATTAATATTAAACCTCCGTTGGTATTAGTTATGATAAAATTACAATTTTCTTGCAATTAACCAACGTAAATAAATTACTCAAAAAATATTAGTCTTGGAAGGATTTGAACCCACGTTCTCTGCGTTACCAGCACACTGTGCTATAATTAAACCACGAGACCACTTGTGCATTCAATTTAACATCTAGATGTCTGTAAATATATCGTAATATCCTACAGTTATTATAGAATATAATGTGCCAGTAACGCAGAGGTCATGGGTTGAAATCCTTCCGACTGATATTTTTTCAGTAGTAATTTAATTACGATGGTTAATTGCCAGGAAATTATAATTTTATCATTGCTAATACCAACGGTAATTTAATATTAATATTGTTCTTAGTGTAATTGTTAAGAACTTACGTTTAATAATAATATAGTGTCCTTGAGATATTACGATATATCTAGGTATTCAAACCGTTCAACACAAGCGGTCTGGTGGTGCAAAGGTAGCGCAATCGGCTGGTAGCACAGAGGTCGTGGGTTCAAATCCTGTCGAGATTGATATTTTTTTCCGGAATTTAATTACGTTGGTTAATTGCAAGGACATTGCAATTCTATCATTACTAATACCATCGGTGGTTTAATGTTAATATTAATTCACAGTTTAATTCATATGTAGTTCAAGCGGGAGGATGCTGTATCTTCAAAAGTTAGTGTCCGTACTTAATCTCTAAAGAATTTTTATTACAGCTTTACGTCAGGATTTAACTTCTATCTAGTAGTAGTTCTATTTAAAGCGAATTCATACTCCTTCTTTATTTGTGATTATTGATTGTTACTTTTTCATTGGCGTAGTGAATCTTAAAATTGTTTTTTTTTGTTTTGGGATTTTTCAGTCAGGTAAATAATCTATTCTGATTATTTCATAAAATTTAATTTTTCTTTTACGACGTGTTCTGACGTTGTGTAACTCCTCCTACAAGGCCATAACACTGTTGACATTCTTAAAAGCGTCGTTAACGTCCACAAGGTACACTTTTTCAAAAATTTTGAAACCTATAAATATATATATATTTATTTATATATATAATATATATATATATAAAAAAAAACCTGTAAATGTAACATAAGAGCCACAACACGTTAAAAATTATATTAAAAACTGTTTAATATATTACGAAATAATCAGAATAGATTATTTTCCTTTATTTGTGACAAAAGTTAAACATCAAAGGCAATCTCTCTAGTCATTTCAATAAAGATTATTGCTAAAAATTGAAAGTAAATCAATTGAGGTACTTCTTTAAAGATAATCTTGAACTCTTTAAGAGTTCTCATCTTTTATACTGATCTTATATCCCTTCCTTCGTTCTTGACTAAATTCGACGTTAAATTCGGTTAGAATAACGTTTTGCTACAGCAAGATCGGTTGGTAATGATGATAGCCCTCATTAAACGTCTACACTGTCGCCCCCTCCCCTTTTCTCCGAAAGGAGATAGCTAACTAGCGACTAAATCTCATCCGTTGCATAACTAAACGCTACTAAACGAACGCTAACTTGGTTGCATCGTTTGTGATGTGCACTTACCACTACATCAACATTCGCCTCATACTGCGCATGCTTCCTCCGCCGAAAACAAGATAAACGACCGCATTTCCATCTGTACAGGTCCCGTTTGCCTGCCCCGCCGATAAACTCCAGTCTCCCTTTCGCTCTCAAAACGCTATTTCAGGGAAGTCGCGATTAACGCAATAGTAACCATCATTCTCGACGAGAACGCTAAGTAAGTACGCTGGTAGCAACATGCGATGCCGAAAAACGGTCCGATAGGAATTACCACACAGCTGATCAACAAGTACAGCGAGAACGGATCCTTTGTATATCCGTATTGCAAACGAGCTAACGTATATATGACCTCTTTTTCATTGAAGCATCTCTCGACGAGTTTCCGTCGTTACCCGCTCGCCGCCTTTGATCGATGAAGGCGTCATTGTCCGAACGAATCCTTCCTCCGATAGAGAGCACGTTGCATCGGGTGCAGGATGCAAACCGGTTGCAGGGCGGTCATACCGTTCAAGAAACGCACATATTCCTGATGCACAGCCGTTCGCGCACTACACACGACAACGATACGTTGCGGGTGGGGAGGTGCGCAGACTCCGGCGAACCCGGAAACGTAATAGGGGACAAGGCCGCCGGGCACGGCAGTGAAGCCTTCACGTCGCCGATTTCTTCTTCGCTCCCGATGCTTGAATCAATTTTAACCGTCGAAAACTCGTTTGCACGCGGTGCCCGATATTCCGTAGACCATTTGCGTTTGTGTACGTACGCAATGGGGGATGGAAGATGGCGGAGAGGGGTGACGCCGTAGTATCTGACGCGCGTCGGATACGGCCAATTTTAGCGTAGTTTGTTTACTTTCGGGCGGTGGTCGGTGTACAAGTCAATTTGCACAAGTTTGTAGGTATATACATAGTAAGGCTTCTATTTTACCAGTTTTATTATATTACTCAATTTTGTTCGCATGAAAATTTGAAAAGGCTGTAATTTCTGGCAGTTTCTCGAACTGAAACTTCTCCGTCCATTGCTTTTCTTCTACCCGCAGAGAAACGTTTGCTTGCATTATCCAAAATAGAATTACTGTTTCAAATCAATAGAAATATTTTTACAGCATTTTTTTCTCCGTTAATGACAATTATACAAGGTAACGGGTGGTAATAAGGCCCACCTAAGGATATTAAAAAAAAAACGGCGCGATCTTAGCAGTATTTAAATAATAACCATACATGTTTTGCATTTTTTTTCATGTTGACAAATAATCATTTACCCACGTAACAAATTCTAAAATACAAACGGCAAAACTAAAGAATCGATACAAAAGCAACAGCAACAAGGATACACACTTCACGATACGGGCCCGATCATGTCGACTTGAATCAAGCCAATACATACAGGGCTGCGGAAAGAGACGAAACCCGTCAAAAGAAATGGTAAACAAAGGAAACGAAGCTGAATTACAGAGCTAGCAGCGAAAGAAAACCAGTCTCATAAACGTATCTTATTACGAATTAAAAATTCTATAATAATATCATAAATGCCTATATTATTTTGTGCCAGAATGAAGGAGGTATTAACAGGGAATTCATCTCAGTATCTAGCGAAATTGGGACATCCAAATAAAATATGGCTAATATCACCTAATGTCTCATTATCATATGAGTAGCAATCACTATCAAGAACACCAATTCTATTGAGATGTGCAGGCGAGCATACGTGATTGAATATTAACCGGGATATCGTAGAACTAAGGTATCTGGTAACACTACACTTATGAATGTAATCAATGTGAGAGGGTAATTCAGGATGGGGTAACGCATTATGCGTTTTACATTTCTGGGTAAAATCATGCCAGTCAGTAGCTCAACATTCCTTACTCTGAGGCCTAAGGTAGCTAATAATATTCGAAATAGAATCCGGTAAAGAACGTATATCTACAACCGGATTTTTAGAATGCATATCAGCTATGTCGTTGTTAATTATGTTAGGATAGGCTTTACACCATATAAACTTCACTTGCACATTTATTTCTTGTAACCCACATAGCGTGTCAAAAATCTTATTGACAACGACATGATTTTTATTAGAATTCCAACGTTTTGTGTTGACTTGAGAGTCAGATATTATAACAACTCCATTCGAGGTAGAATGTTATAGACAAAATTGCAAAGCTTTCATTATAGCATAAAGCTCATCGGTAAAAATAGAGGCCAAGCGATTCAATTTGCAAGTTGTTTCTTGAAATGTAAAAGACGGAACCAACCATATTTTGCATTATAAAATAAAATATTTATCTGAAAATAACAATAAATTTTCATAAAAAACAATAAACTAAATAAAATCTTGACCATATAACAGTAGTAAACTTAAAACATAAAAAACCCATACCTAAAACTTATTTAAAATAAAAGTACCTAATCTCTCATTGACTGTATGGCGTACAATTTAGACAAAGAACACATTTTCGCATGCCTGCCACGTTCTCTATGTAGTAGGGTATACACTCACATTTCTCCTCGATTGTGTAAGGCTTGGACGTGAAAGGTTTGGGCTTTTGTTTTTGGTTAATTGACGAACAAGGTTGTGAAGAAGTATCACAGAACTCTGACGATTGGTCCGTTCTGAAAACATCTCGTTTACTTCAATAGCTTTATAATTCAAAGTTTTACATCTAGGAGGTGTTTTCGCTTTTAGCTAAATCTGGTGTCGGTAAGACTTCAGAAAATCTATTTTCTGCTGTATTTAGCTTCTGGTGTAATGTTTCCAATGGGAGGTAGTCATCCGCATCGTAATCTGAGTCAACTTCTTCATTCAGAGCTTCAAATCGGTAAGTTGGCAAGCTAGAACGCAAATGCCTGTAGCTCTGAATCCATTGGTGATATTTGATATCGCCATTGTTTTTTTCTATAAGAAAATATTTCTCTATTTAAATCACTAGCAAGATATTTATCCCAATACTTTAGTAATTCATCATACCAGTATGCTTCATACGCCCGAAAGACTCCTTTATCCATGGATTGCAACTCGTAGGTGGTGTTAGAAGAGAGGCAATATAAATGAATTCCATTTTCTTCAATTTTTTCGGCTATTGAAATTTATTTAAAGAAAATATCAATGGGCAACAATGGGGGTCACAAAGACTTTTGAACCGCTAGATAGACCATCTATGTAAGTTGCCTCCATTCTTTTACTTTTAAAAAGAATTACACGTGGAATCGCATGTCCTATAGCGTTAGCGCATGCGACAATGGTAGAATCTTCAGCACGTTCTTTGCATACTGTATGTACTTTAAGTACCAAAACTGTCTGCTGATGAGGAAGCATTAGACGGGAACCTTTTCTATCCATGTTGTATACATTTGAAGCATTATTCTTCAAGCCGGTGCGTTCTAATAATTCCTCAAGTTTCATCAAGTAATCACTGACAATATGTCTATTTAATTTTTGTGCAGGAGCGGGATTTATTATCTGAGCTGTCCTTTGGGCTATTTTGGGATGATTTTTCAAAAAAACCCTTAACAATTCTCCGCCAGCAAGTTTAGTAGTGTTAGTAAAACAATGTTTAATTTTGTTTTTTTTTTCTATATAATTGAATGCAGTTTTTCTTAATATTTTGGGGGTCCACGGAAATCTTTTATCCGCTAGTCGGATAACTTTCTTTTCTAAATTGGGCTGTTTGTAAATTGACATTCTATGAAAAAAATATAGGAGTGTAAACGTAGAGAAACTTAATAAATATTAAATTAAGTTCTTATGAAAGACATCCTCTAGAGATAGTAGAAGATTCAATTTGAACAAGGAACACAACTAAATTAATGTATTTTAATGTCTAACTAACGAATGAACTGGAAAGTTTTCAGAAAACGTTGCCTTTCTAAGTAATTTAAGGAAAGGAACACAGGCATAAATAAAACTACGAGTGAGATAGGATGAAAGATAATTTTATTAGGGCTTGTACCGGGCGGATCTAAAAGAGGAACATTTTAATATCAATATGTCGCCACAACTTCACAGAAATTAACTGGCATCTTTTAAAATGTAAGGTGTATTTTTTACAGCCATACTGTCACAGGATGTCATTTCTAACACATCATAACTGTTATGATATTTTAATGTACAACATTTCACTTGAAAACAAAATATATCTGAACAGATTTCTGCTTCGTAGTTTTATCCTTACTTCTAGTTCTTTTAAAACCTTGAGTGGTATTAAGAACGAGCCTGAATTCATTACAAAAAAAAGCAAATATTACCGATCCTTGAGTGACACCATTATCGGATGTACTATTTTCTCTTTTCCTTAAGAAAATCATTGCTTTTCGTTAAGACTTTTGAATCACGGTTCAAGTGTACTCTGTGTAATACTTCAACTGTCAAAACGAAGCAGTTTACGTCAAAGCAGTAAAATAGATTGCAGCCCCTATCGAAAAATGTATAAACTGTTTGAAGTAAAACCGTTAAATCTAAAGTTACTACGTTACATTACATATCCTATCGCAGTATTTTCACTTAGATCGTGCCATCTAAAATCGTTTCGATTCCAATCGGCTTACATCTATTCCGTGATGTATTAGTGCGCAGAGTTTGGATAAACGGGTGTCGGGACAGAAGTTCTCTTTCCATGTCAATTTCACCCTATTCCTATCCTCCTTTTTCAACTTTAATTTTAAATGCGGTGAAATATGGTGTAATGTGACGAAGGAATCTAATTTTGTGGCATCGAATTAATGAAAATAGTTTGCCATCTCTTTCACCACTTAACTTCCTCTTGGACAATATAATGATGTTGCTACTAACATTATTGAAAAGGTTAGGATACTAGATTGGTTTTATACATCAAGAAGCACTATATCGAAATTCCAAATGACATGGATAAGGATAACCGTAATACCACTAATTTAATTTGCATGATCAGTTAAAGAATCATATTTTACCTTTTCTATATAACAACAATAAAAAATATACTTTCGGAAACGGGAATTTTCCAAATTGATTTTGGATGGATTATGTGATTTTACATATAACCAACGTTGTCATGTATTTTATAAAAAATTCTATTTCTTATAGCGCATATTAGACAAAATTTCACATTGAAAAATTGCTATAACGAAAGAAGAAGAAGTTAAGAATCACTTACATTTCAAAGAGTACATTATTTAGTATCTGAAATATCTGTTTATCACAATCAAGCAGTTAATATTCAGCATCAGATTTAACACCTAATATAATGTTGCTAAATGTAGCTATTCATGGCATTAGATATTGTGTTCTAGGCATTTTTCGATCCATTGATGATTCCATTTTTTAGCAAAATTTATTCGTTTAAGAATAGGTACGATTAGAACACAACGAAAGATCTGTAAAATAGATTTATTTTTATACATTTTTTAATATCTTCTAATGTTAATACTAAAGTGCCAGATCATATTTTCAATATCCTACCATCCACAATCTGTTTTACCTGTTTAATATCTGGTGATGTAATAAAATATATCAAACATATTAAATAGGAATAGAAATATAACACGTAAAAGTGGGGTTGGTAATAAAAAGGAGTGAAGTAAATTGGAAACTATACGTTGCAATATAAAAATTTGTAAAAAAATTTTTAAAAGAGGAACATTTTGGAACAGATGAAAAGCTCCCGAAAAGAGTAAACAATTTTTATAGGAAATCTTTCAGAACAAGTTTATATTTATAAGATTTGGTGTTGATGATGCCATTCTTTTGCAATTTGTTCATTCAGAAACTGCTACGATTAGACGATCTGGAGGACCTCAGGAATATGGTTGATTTATTTGTAAATATATTTCCTTCTAATGCTAACAATGACGCTTATTATCATATTTGCAATATGCCACCATTCATAAGTAGGGTTGCCCAAATCTTCGGCGCACCAGATCCGCACTCCCCACACGCACGACTGCTATGAAAACCGACCGAAATTAGAGAATATGCAATGGGACGCAGAAATTTGTCAAAAATGCTCAAAAGTAAGAGGAAAAATGGTGGAAATGATCAAAAACAGCCAATATTTTTATAGAAAATCGTTGTGAGCAAGTACTTCATATCGCCAAATAGAAATACTTTGACAGACTGGTAGAAGCTTCTATGGTAAAAAAGTGAACAGAATGTTTCTGGAAGGGACAAGAATCTGTTGAAAATGATGAGCATATCTGTAGGTCAATCCACAAAAGATTCCGTTTATAGAAAAATTAGTATTAGAGGATCGCTATTTGAAATTGAAGCAATGTATAACACTTCTGAAACAAATGCGCGCGGAATTATCCATACCCGTTTGGATAATTACAAAATAAAGACAATGCAAGATGAATGTCACAACTTTTTTCTGCTCCTCAACGTCTTCATTATGTTGAAGGTGAACGCTATTTTCTAAACGTATGCGGAACCGGCCCAAAACCGACTTTGAAGCTCACTGTTACAAAAGATACACACAACGGTTCTGTATTATGACCTTTCATCCAAAAAGCAGTCAGTGGAATGGCCGCAATCAGGAAAAATCTCGTCCCATAAAGGCAAAAGTAATTCAATCAATGGGAAAAGTTGTACGCATAATATTTTCGGATGATTTTACTGACTGACTTTAATGGTTATAGGACAACTAACAACAGCATATACTACTCTTGTTTGTAGCATAAATTCCTATAGAACATTCGTGAAGAAAGTTGTCAAGAGGTGATCGACTATGACGATACGTTCGTTCGTACTGCTGCATTTCAGGAGTGCGATTTTTAAGAAACTAGAATCGTGAGGTCTTGGTACGATTCTTGGCGCTTATTCTTAATTTCTTTACGATTATATAGTTTCATGACGATGTACAGTTAGTGTAATAAGTTTCATTAAAAAATAAAAATTATAAAATTTTCAGGACCTTATTTTATGCTTACAGATAGTATAAAGCGCTCACCTCGTTTGCACGTTAGAGCAAGCCTTTTTACGTATATTTTTTGGAAAACGTAAATCATAATTTAAAGCCAAATAAAAAGCGAAACAAAACCTGTAGACCCGGCTTCCCTGGAAACAGTAAAATGTCCCACAACGCTTATGAAAAGTAATGTCCACGAAAAGAGTGAAAAAAGCAACCAGATTGGACAAGCGGGAATTGGTGTGGTAATTTGTTTAGATTATACATGTTCAGATCTGTGTTGAAAAACACAACGAAACAGGACTAGCTTTTAAAATACGTTTTACTTAGCAAAACATAAAATTTGTTCTTGTTGCTATTTAATTCTTCTTACTTAGCTATCATTGCTACTCTGTGTTATACAACATTGCCTTTATAACTAAACGCAATCTACTGCGATAACTTTGGAATCTGATGATTGAATGTAAATGAATCCATTCCACTTAACATATAATTTATATTATACAAGCGATGAGGAAAAATGCAAGAACTGAGGTGATACAGGCAGCTCTATTACTTTATGTTACGCATATTCTCAACTACAAATGCTCAATAAGGAGTATTCACATATGCTATTTTCGGATTTTGAATTGGTTCTTGTACGTATAAATACGGACGTGCCTGTAGGGACTAGTCGTACACGGAAAAGATACATGATTTCGCTTTTATCCTTTCGGAGCGTAGGGAAATGGATTGACATGGTTACGCACTTTGCATCATAATAGTTAGCTAATTCTAATTAGGAAGTAGAAGCATTAAGTATGCAAAACTTACAACTGGACAAGCATTAAGTAATGGATGTTACTATTTCCTCTTTGTTTTTAGAAATAGATTCAGTTCAGTTGGTTCTAAATAATTTCGATTATTAGATATTAGATTAAAGTCAGTCTACTCAGTCTACACCATCAACTACTTTTAGTTCTTCATGAAAATCACGTGTTTGATTAATCTGTATTTTTTTTGTTAGCGTTATTACCATAAAACTCGTATAAAACTGAGTATCCTCCATATTTCCTACTTTAAACTCTCTTAAGAAGATCACATTAAAGGTTGCCTACACAGATCTAAAACATAATATTTGACACTTTTGTACAAAATATTGAAAGCAAAAAATTCACTTTTTTAACTTATGATTATTGTTGTGCAATATCTGTTAATTGTTTTGAACAGTGTATAATAGATGATGATTCTCTTTCACGTTAATATTGTCCAGAATTTTCTATCTTGCACAGGGTGTACAGGTGGAATGAAGAAAGACCATTAGGGTCACAAAAATTCTTTTACGCCAACCTTTCATAAGGGTACAATACATAATAAAAATCAAAATACAATTTTACTGCGGCTTTTTATGATTATTTCGCAACCATCTTCAATATTCTTTCCGTTCCTGGACGAAATTTCCAATTTAATAACGCGGCGAGAATAAAATAGGTACCGAATGCTTTTATGAACTTTCGAAATTCGTTCCGCCTCGTAATATTCTAGGAGCATTAAAATCCAATAGCAAAAAATTCAATATATATATCGATGTAGGTCGTCAATTTCAGCGCAATAAAAGAGAAATAATGGTTTCTCGAACGGTCCCCCTCTCCGTTGATGAATTGGTTGTCAGAAACACCTGAGTGATGTCCGAAGCATCGACAAAAAGGAACTCGGCGTCGGCACCCCGAAACTTTCCACGTGAAACAATGGTTTCGCATTCGAGGAATTAATTGACGCCGCTCTTAGTATTCAAGAATAGGCTTTCGGAAACTTTTACCGTAGTTAAAAAGCCGGCTTTATTCGCTGACGTAATACCTTCATTACCCGACGCTAATGCATTCGAAGTAGTATTGTAAAGATTCATTTCCATGGACCCGGTTTAGACTTTAGCGGATGCCGGTAAAGACAGAGAAGATGAATTGAGCTAAAAGAATTCAGAAGACATTTATTTAGGCGACTTCTGTTTTTTAATGAATGCCACGAAGGTAATTCTCAACTGTTTTTCTTCTAACTGGAAAGAATTTTTATGGGATTTTCCTATTTTGAAAGTAACAATATTTATGTAAATGCTTTGTCAGAAATAGAAATTCGAATGAATACGCTACCTCCTTAGATTTTATTTTGTTCTAAATATGGAACAAACGTTAAACATTTTCTTTGCAACGCAAGGAAATAAACCAAAATACCTTTATGACACAGAGGATTTTAGTGTGGTTGATCAGATAGTGTAAGCTTCGCTAAATAAAATACAAATAGTGAAAAAAATTAGTTATTTTTCTAATAGCTGACATAAGCACGAGGGTCACGCTATATATTTTGAGATGCCACGAAACTAGGAAATTCGGAACTGACAACACTACATTTAATAATAATAATAATAATAATAATAATAATAATAATAATAATAATAATAATAATAATAATAATAATAATAATAATAATAATAATAATAATAATAACAATCCCTTATTGCCCAACAGCCCAAGGGCCAATTACAGGACAAATTACAATACAATTCTTATTTAAAATAAAATAATTCAAATCGTGTTGCCTACAATAATAATATGCTGAAAATGTATATAATAATGAAACAAAAAAAAGAGAGACTCACAAAAATGGCTCCAGATCCCGTTTATTTGCGTTCCTCACCATGTGACTGAGAGGTGCCTTATGCAAAATGTTAGTATTAGCTCTAGCTACTTGAAATATATTATAGTAGCGAGTATGATGAGTAGGTACGGTAAAGTTTATTTGCGCTAGAACGGCTGGCGAGTCGATATTATTTTTCAGGATCCTGCAAAGAAACTCCACACTGTTATGCTCGCGACGGTCAGCAAGGGATAGAAAACCATGCTCAACAAGTAAGCTATAATACTCGATACCTCTTGCAGGATACACGTTGTCCATTCGAAAGGATAGATTCTTTTGAACGCGTTCGATCATAAGCTCTTGGTATAAATAACGGGGATACCAAACAATGGAGGCGTATTCAAGCTTCGAACGAACGTAGGCATAATATAAACGTTTCATTACACCTAAGTCTGAGAAATGCCTGCAAGAACGCATGAAAACCATTCAAAATACCTCCATCCCTAAGCAGTAAGCTCCGACTGTCAACTGAGTCGCTGCTCTCATAGAGTAAACGTGGTTCATGTAATTTGTCATCCAAACATGGCTTTGTCAAGAAAATATGTGACCGCGGTGATCTACTACCATTCGATTTAAGTGAACTACAAAGCTTGCACCATTCCAATTCGCATTTGGTAATGAAAGTCCATCACGGGCAGCCGTGTTTCACTGGTATAACGAATTTAAAGGAAGACGGATATCACTTGCTACTGAAGCACGTGCTGGTGGGCCCTGTTCTTCAGTTACCACTCCATTGAGGGAGTGGGACGTATGATCGACGAAGATCCAAAATGCACATATTACGCGATTGAATTTTACATGGTCATCTTCGGGTGAAAAAGTTGTTATTCGTTGGATACCACACGCGCTTAACGATTTTCAAAAGGCAGAGCGAGTAAGAATAGCTCTGGAAACGTTAGAAATGTTAAATAATGGCAGATGCCGTATTCTATCTTAAATAGTAGCAGGTGATGAAATTTACACCTCCTTTTACGATATTCCTACATGCCATGAGAGCTGTGTGTGGATCCATGAAGATACACCATCACACAATGGTCAAAAAGCAAATAGTCACAACAAACTTGTGCACCACAATATGTTTACCTGCAGTTCTTGAGTCAGTCAACAGACGGGTTAATGTTCCGCTTAATGTTCCGCTACGACAATGCATCGTTACACAGTGCATAGCAGACAGTAGTTCTTTGATCTAAAGAAGCATTTGCGTGGACGACGTTTCACGACAGAAGATGAAGCAATTCAACAATTTTCTGAGAGCATTCCAAAAGATGACTGGCTTCAAGCTTTGAAATTGTGGAAACTTCGATTACAAAAGTATGCTGATGCAGGAAGTGATTATTTTGAACATAAATAAATCATAAATCATTTTCGTAAAAGACTAGGAGTTTTCTTGCTTCCGAAAACATGTAGCGTGACCTCGTATTACACAAAGATGGAGTTTAAACTATTTACAACATAGTCCTATGCCGGTATATAGGTATATAGGTTAGTTGCTGGTTACAATAGGATTGCACAGGAAGCTGCACAACAACAAAATGCGGGTAAAATCAACACAACTATTACAAGGATCGTGTGGTTGTATAATTCACAGGTATCTCAGTAAACTACACTCCGTAAAAATTAATAATTTATTCGCAAATTAGCGTTTCAGGAGCACATGGACTCTCATTGTCAACCGATCTGTAACCGGTCACTAATACGGTGGATATTGAGAATCCATGTGCTCTTGAAACACGAAACTGTTGAACCACCTGTGAATGATATTACATATTTGCGTTTGTATTGAAAAATGATACGTCGTTGATCATATCTACTCTAACCATTTCTATTTCTTGATTAGTCGAAGTATATTCAAAGCGTCTTTATATCACCCAAGACACAAAAGCGTATAAAATATTTTAATCTGTACATCGCACATTATGCACATGGATGCAGTAAAAGATAGAGTAAATATGATCAATCCATCTCACATACACCAACACCGCTAGCTGGTTACCGAAACTCGCGATGCTCGCATATCGAGTTAGTCGCTCAGTAAAGCGAACGGATCTTGACGTGATGGATAAATAGTGGCGTGTTAGCAGTGACGCGGGTGGAAATCCTCTTCGCGTAAATTAGGCGCGTTCGCCTCGAGCACGCTACGGCACGGCGTTGGGATAGCGAAGGTAGATCCTAATTTTATCATACGAATTATACGGTTTGCGTTGGCGTGTCCTCCCTATTTACATTCGCCTTTCGAAACGGTCGGGATGAGCTGACGGATTAAGTCCGACAACTTTGCTACGACATCGCTGCTCGCGTTACCCCCTAATGTTTAACTACATACGACCGTAACCGCGGTACGTCACCGCGTTGACGATGTTCTACTTTGGATTCGAGAGGTTGTAGCGTGGCACTAGTTGTTCGTTAGAAGTTCGGAAGGTAACAGGATTGAGATTGGGACGGCGCGAAGATTAACAAAGGATAGGGAAGACACACGATGAAATTTGCAAATTATGCAGACGTTTGGTGTACGTTTTACATATTTTAAAAGAGAATTGGGTTTTGAACGTTAACGGGTGAATATTTTAATATTACAAGTAAATGTGCGAGAAGCACTTGAATTGTGATATATAGGTTTGAATAAAATTCAATAAAAGTGTCGGAATACGATAGAATCTTCTAGAGAAAGTGATATTTCAAAGCGACCAGCAAGGCGAAGGAATAATAAATGTGCGTGGCAGATGCCATGAAATAACATACGTTTCTCCAAGTGTCTGGCAGATACACATATGTACATATGTAGATGTGAAAATATAACGCAAATCCTTGTTTGGAATATTATATACATAGATCTAGGTTACTACATTGCTAGATTATTCGAGAAACAGTATACATATATACGTTGAACTAACAGTTCATATATGAAACGTGAACAGTATTTACACTTTAACGTTTCGTTATGAACTTTTCTTCAGGATAAAATTATGAATATTTGAAAAGTAACTAAGTTCGAACCAAATCTATTTTGAGGTGCAGTTAAGATCGGGATGATTCTGTTTTTTGGAAAAGTATCAAGGATTTCAGCCAAATTTTATTGTACCAGGCCGTCGAAGCTGTACTACTCCCCAAGATGATCGGTATTTAGGACTACAAGCATTACGTCGGAGGCATGTAACTGCAAGACAATTACAGATCGACTTGTGTACCCCAACCGGTCGTAATAACTTGAGTCAGAGTGGGATAAACGCCAGAGTAGCCGCTACAGCTCCTCGTCTTACTAGGAATCACCAAGCTTCCCGCATAAGGTTTGCTAGAGAACACGTCAATTGGGAAATGGATGACTGGGTTAAAATATTCTTCACAGATGAATCAAGATTTAGTCTTTACCCCTCAGATAGACGTATACCACTGTACAGATGAGATGGTGAGCGTTATTCCCCCAGTACAACATCAGATCTACGTCTAATTTTGGAGGTGGCTTTATCATGGTTTGGGAAGGCATTTTTGTAGCAGAACGTACGGAATTGATATCAGTAAACAGAGGCATAATAGCTGCCTATAAGTCTATAATAAGCATTTTATAAGATCGTGTAGTACCATACGCATCTGTAATGGGGAACGAATTCTTGTTAATGCAGGGTAATGCACGACCCAACGTAGCGACAAATATCTGGGAATATCTTGGTGAAGTTGGCATTCCAGTTTTAGATTGGCATGTGGTGAGTTCAGACATGAATCCTATCGAGAACGGGACTACCTTCAAAATGGTATGCACCCAACATGTTGCACCAGCAGAGCTGCAGGGATTAGAAGATGTCTTCGATGAAGAGTGAGAGAATTTAAGCCAAGTTTATATACAGAGGTTAACTGAATCCATGCCAAATCGAATAGGGGTCATAAGGACCAGAGGTGGCATTATCGAGTATTAAGCTACTATCCTGTAATTTTTTTTTCCAAAACTATAACTTCTGTTACCATAGTTGCTTTTTTTTGTGATTGTCGTGTTTCTGATTCTGTCTCTTCTAGTTACTCCTTCTATTCTTCTTAGGAAACTCATTTCCATGGCCGTAACTCTGCTTTTGATTCTATTCGTGGTTATCCATGACTGACTACCATATGTTAATGTTGGTCTGACCACCTCTGTCTTTATTTTTTTTGGTATTTCTTTTTTATCCAGAAACGAATTTCTCAATATGTTATATATTTTTGCGGATTTCCCTATCCTCTCATTTACCTCTTCCTCTATTCTCCCATTGTCTTCAATGATTGTTCCTAAGTAGTTGTAACTTTTAACTTGTTCTAATGCTTTTTCCCCGATTTTGATGCTATGTTTTCTTTCTTCGGCTGCTATTATCATTGTGTTTGTTTTCCTCGTGTTTATCTCCATGTTTATCTTTGTTAGTTCTTCTTGGTATATCTTCAAGTTTTGCTGTAATGTTTCTTCCGAGTGTGCTATATTTGCTTATTAAAAGTTTCAAATATGTATTCATTTGGTCCCTATATTATTTAAATAATCATAACAATTGTTATGATTATTTAAATTTCTTGGAGTATATTATTATTTTTCATAAAATCATTCGTTTGCTACATGCTTTATGCGATACTTTTCCGCGGAGTGTGTTCTGCACAATTTAGAATATCGATGTGAAAGATAATTTAAAGGAATTTTTAATGCTCCTAGGGCAAAGTGCCTTTAGCCACTAATATAGCATTATACCGTAGAAGATTCATGTATTGTACCTCTCAGTGTTTCAATATACTATTATTATTATATATTTTTAACTTAACAGAAAGTTTAGTTTTAGTTTTAGAATTGTGGATTTTTCACATGAAATCAACAAAAAAAAATTAGCCCTGCGATGAGGTAATGTAATACCTTTCCATGAGCCAGGTTAGTATTGAGTACGCGGCACCCTTACCAGCGTACTGTAATAAAATACATGAAGCTTAGCATTCTAAGTTAATACCGAGAAAATCTTTATATAAGGCGTGCGGAAGGAAAAAATCGAGACCATTGGGTAACGCAATGCGGAAGTTTATTGATGAATGTCGTAATTTATGTTATAATGGTGCTAAGATATACTGTGAAGTTTACGACAAACTGTTGATGTCTTGGGACAAACGAAACTATAAGAATCATATAAAGAGTGTACAACACCAAAAAGAGAAAAATTACGTGCCACCTAAAATGCAATTTATGCTTGATTTACCGTTCATGATAATCGCCTGCGATTTGAGACTATTCTATAAGCAACCCTGTCATGACTTTTGGAATAAATACAATCTCAATTAGAAGCCGCCATCTCCAAAACCATATGCCAACTGTCCGTAGTAACATTGAATAGGTGATCGAAACTATAGTGAAAGATAAACAGTTCTGACGAAACGACAAGTGTAGAAACATTCTGTATTGAATATTGTGATGCTTGCTCTAGATTCTGTTAAAACGACATGTCCTAGTGCATTCGTTAGCAAAATAATAGATAAGTTCACAGGCGAATTATGGAAGTAATGAAAGTAGTGCTGGATACGCTAAAAAATTTCAACCTTAAACTGTTGATCAACTGTTGATGCAGTTTAAAGAACACTATGAGAAACTTTCATGATGTGTAAAGTTCATGGTTTACACCATTTAGCAAAAGAAGTATTTGACAATGATATCCAAATGTAGATGAATTAATTCTAAATACCAGGAAAGTGTCCTTAAAATCTCCCAAACGAATTCCAGAATGTCAGAGATCGTACCTTGGTCTTCCTAAACCTGCAGCTCCAATTCTCACACGTTAGGGAAGATGGTTGAAAGTGGCTTTCAACTATTCAAATAAATAACATATGTGGTTCTACAATTCAATCCTAACGAAGTTGTAGCAAATAAGTAAAATTGGAAAAGATTTGAAAATGTTTTCATTGAAATCGATTTCAAAAAAACGACGACACATCACTAGAGTGTCTTCAGGAAAGATTCAATTATATAACAATGCAAGAAAACACACTCATCAGATTTACTTCGGAAAACTACTAACGCGAAAATAACTTGCCAAAATTTCACCAAACAATTATGGACTAATTATTTAAACAACTGTCCCTGTGCGGTTAGGATGTAAAAAAATAATGAACCCACGACCTCTGCGCTACGGGCGGATTGCGGTACCATTGCACCACAAGACCGCTTGTATTGAACGGTTTTAATACCTAGATATATCGTAATATCTCAAGGATACTATATTATTATTAAACGTAAGTTCTTAACAATTACACTAATTACAATATTAATATTAAATTACCGTTGGTATTAGCAATGATAAAAAGCGATTTGAATTCACAAGTGGTCTCGTGGTGTAATTGTAGCACAATGCGCTGGTAACGCAGAGGACGCGAGTTCAAATCCTTCCAAGACTAATATTTTTTGAGTAATTTATTTACGTTTAATGACGATTGCAAGGATTGTGTGGATGTGCAATTCACAGGTATAGCAGTAAACTCCACTCACACAAATTTATTAATTATGCGGAACGCAGCGCTTCGAGACCACGTGGGCTCCCATTGTTAACCGTGTTACCGACTGTCGACCAGTCGGTAACACAAATTAATAAATTTGTTTGAGTGGAGTTTACTGCTATACCTGTGAATTCCCAAGCCTGCTACCAACTTTTCCACATTATAATGATCTTCTTCAGACAATCAGGTCTTACTGTAAAAGAATCGCTGCTCAAAAGTTCTCATTAAGTTCGTGATAACTCCGCTTAATAGGATTTACCATTTGTTAAGTATGCGTCCAGATATAGAGAGACGTAGCTAAAAGAAGAAAAAGGAAACTTTTCGCTCTTACTTAATCAGTCATCGTTGAATATTATTATTAGCATCTGCGCTGTGGAAACTTACAAGAGGCGAGCTCCTAATGAAGCTATACGAAATGGAAATGCCGTATTGCATATTATATCAAATTGCAAATTCTATTCCGCAACAGCGTTCAACAATCTACAACAATTCCGATTGCAGAATCAGAGACGCGACCTTCTAAACTAGTTGTGGGGTAGTGAATATGGAGGTAATTGCGAGCCATTTTCTCGGGCAACGTAATTCGAAGATATTACGGTTAACGTCGAGATCGATGTTGGAGATTTTGACAAACTACTCAATGGATCGCCATTAAATTTGTCGAAAGGGGCATCTATCTGGTTCGCTATAAATCAAATTGTACGTCAATTGCGAGAATGGACGAACGACGTGCGCATAGACCATAGAGTGATGTATCAATATTAAGCTCTTCTGTGGATAAATTATGGGCTTTAGAGGAAATATTGTTGCATCACTTGTTGACTTGTAGACGCGATAGGATGATTTATGCCTCTAATATTGATTTACTTTGATTTATTAGACATACTTCAAATATGTATTGCGAACATTACTATCAAGCTAGATTATCAATCGAATACGGAGAGAAACGATGTTCATTCATAGAGTGGTATGCAGTTTATATACTCTTTCTTTATTGATTTATAGTTTATGATTGACTTAATTAAAACATACTGGCGAAATATACGCAACTGTTTTATTCATTGAATTGACGCCGTGCATGTATGTTCCAGTAAAAATTATTTAAAAAATGAGTAAATGCTGACATGTAGGAATGCTCATTCCTAGTAGGCTTTCATCAATACTTAGAATACAGGAATAACACAAAAATCCTCTAAAGGAATTAAAATATAACTTTCTAGTAACGGATAATAAATAACAAGGCACCCCAGAATGTCTGGGATATAGAAGTAACCGTTTCGTTTTATTAATATATACTAATATTAAAATAAAATATAATACATAGTTATTAAAAAAAAGCAGACAAAAATTAGAATAAAATTATTGTGCAACTAAAAATATATACGAACTTGGAGCAAGAAACCAATGTCTATCTTTCTGGATAACACTCTTCAACATTGGTATTTGAGAATACATTATTTATTATAAGTATTTCTTCGGAACTAATGCATTGGAAACCATTATACTTTCCACTAACATTTCTGATGACTATTCAGTGTGCATTAGTGTCAAAAATTTGTGCAGGTTTTTATAGTTTAAGGAATATTACATCATATATGGAAACCGTAGTTTTAATGCCATTATATTGATTCTTTCACATTTTGTTATTTTTCAACAAGTGTTCCTAAACGTTCGAGCAATAGCGTAAAGCAGTTTTTAGGCACCTCTTCGGGGAGGAAAAATTAACGTTTACGAGGGTAATAAAAGGTGTACGACCAAAGAAGTTAATAATGCTGAGTCAACTGGCATTTTTTAGCAGTTGCGAAGACCAGAAGATACCATCACCATTCTTTTCTTCGAGGACGCCACCATCATATCAAGTGAATTAGAACCGAAATGCAGGGTATTGTCACTCCAAATTAACGAATTTTCGACATTTTTGAACATCTCAACGGAGAGCATAATAAGAACAGAATAAAATTTACCATGGAACTCGAAGAAGATGAATGTGCTACTTGTTGGAGCATTTGTGCATATAGTTTGCATTTGAACATCCGTGTGTTTGGCGCGATTGGTTCGTTGGTGTAATTGACTGGGGTGCTGCACACGACCCCCGCCACAGTATCATCATTTATTGTGTTAAAGTATACCATTGTATCGAAAAACGTGTGTAGAATAGGAGCAACAAACAATCTCGTGTTAATTTAAGTAACGCCGTACCATTCACTGCATTGTATTAAGTTAAATTAAAGTGTGAGTTTTATTTTTGAACACTTACAAGTTTTAAGTAACAACACTACTCAAGAGCAAAGAGAACCAAATACTCGAACACAGCTTTACCAAAGTCGACTAACACATCTCAGGGACATATTGTAACAAGACGACTGTAGATTAGAAGATATAACGAATACTATCAAACGACAACCTAAACAACGGAAAGAATCAACAACCATTATTGGAACCCACCTGCCTGCTGTATGCACACAAGTATTTTGAAAGTTTGAGCTTTTGCTAGTAATATGCGTGTGGAATTTGAATATGACTCAGACGCTGCAAAGCCAATCAAACCATCAAATAGATGGCCAAGATATTCGCATTTTACTTTGATGCATATGGATAAACTTAAATGTACGTTAATGTATAAGAGATCTAGATACTTCCGCATAGCTGTGGAATATCTACTACGATGATGTATCCTCTGAATCATACTTAAATTGCTTATGTCTATGCTGATGGCATCCAAATTATCACGATATGGCTGCCTATAAATTCTTAGATTTAACGACATATTATCTAGGGAAAGTCCCACCGGTATACCTTTTAGACACCCTGGAGCTTCCATTTAACTCGTAGGATAGTTAAAGCTATAAATATACTGTCTAATTTTTTTATTTAGAAAACATTTCCTGTTAACAAAGCAATATCGCCAAAAAATACTTGCTGCTGTATTATAAAGTGATACATTCGTGATAGCTTTTTAACAGGCAAAACAATTTTAGCTCTTTTCGCCAATTCCAGTTTCCTTAAAGGTTGGAGCAGTAAAAGTTTTATAATAAAGCAGTCGCCAACGTTACCTTATTATTTTGTTGATAAAGGATTGATAAAATAAATGGACGAAGATGCAGAAAACAATCTGCAACTGAAAATTATGAATGATCAAACTTTTGCGGCTAGAACTATACCAGTGAAGGCATTTTGGGGTGTCGCTGTAGTAGCTAGAGATGTATTTGGATGTCAAAAAAAGATTGTACATACGTATGCCTATTGCATGGACTCGATGCAACCGATTTGTGTTGACCGTTTTAATCACGTACCCACAAAAAGAAATTTAGGACTCATCGCGGCACACATATTTACAGTATAAGGTTCAGGAATGACTTCGGTGCTTCGTGGTTTAGATTGTCTATCAACACTCTTCAGAAATACTAAGTATTGAAATTACAAGCTACCAATTTACTTGAGAAATCCTTGAGTTACTTTTAAATATCATTTTCTAGCAAATCTCGGCCTTAAATAGGTTTCACTCTTTACAAAAATATTTAAATTATAATTTTATCTAAATTACGTAATCTCTTCTGCTTTTAGTTATAATTTTTATTATTTCTGCCTCTTTCACTGCCTCAGTCACTGCTCTTTTTTTCTGCTGTATAGAAATAGGTATCTATAGAAAATCATACTACTTTTTACATTTCATCTATACTTTAATGATAATTTAAGTGTAAAAATCATGCATTTTGCCTAATTTCGTAGGTAAATGAGCATGTATACTTTTCTCTTTGTTTTCTCTCTCATATTGACGTATTTCCGTAACCTCGTAATCAATGAAATTATTAAATTAGTTTATCTATTTATTTCCGTCAATCCATTTAGAAGACACGTTCAACAACACTAAAACAAAGTACATCGTAGAATTAAGAATTTAATTATTTGCAAGTTTCAAATTTTCCGGCAATTGTTTAATCCAACGGATTTGTCAGGAATAAAGAACGGAAACCCCATCCTCTAAATTACATCGTCACGCATAATTCATGGTCCGAACAACATCCATCGAGTGAACCATCCATCTCTTCGCGATCTATGTAATCCAGTGGTTGCCAGTCACGTCGTCCGCCACACGACCAAAATCTCTCGCAGTCATAGAACAATGCCGCGACTTATTGTCTCTCTCTCTCTCTTTCGCTGTTTCCAAAATTACTCGCACGGTATCTGCGTCCTGCCTTCCCCGTCGCCTAATGCTTTGCATGCGAGGATTTCGTGCGGTTTTTGCGGTAGCGCGACCATCGGAATATGAAACGCTCGACGGACGGAAATTCAGGTCAATCGCTTCGATTCCGGGCGCTCCGCTTATTGCTAACGAACGCCGCGGTGCAGAATGAATGATCAATGCGCCAGAATTGAATTGGCAGCCGCGTAACAAATGAAAAGCAAGACAAAAAAATAAACACGGCACTCGACGATCTCGAAATTCCCGGTTGATGGTGCGGCACTGTATGTAGAACAAGTACGATAGATGCGGGGTGAATATTGTTATGGGATAATTAAAAAGTATTGCGTCGTGATGCCGTTCCGAATATCGGATTGGATCGGATTTGATTCAAAAGGAAATAATTTAAGTATGGAAGGCGTATGCAGAGATTTTTTTAATAATGGAAGCTTCAATGACCATTAGTGCACGTTAATGATCTTTCGCACTTAGATTGCGTCATTGTGTATATAAAAAATGGATTTCCACCACTCTCAAAGACAAATATTGTGAAGGTTGCCCATTGACGTTTGTTGGCACTAATGTTGATTCTGCTCAAGCAGTTGCTGAACGAAAACCGTGAGATTGATACATCTTTGGGTATTGACATGAAAATAATACACATGATTTTGCATGAAATATTCCCAGCGGCTCTCTGATTAAAAAGTTTTTCTCTTCACTCATCCTTTATATTGAGTATCAGAGCTTTTCATGTTTCTCAATGGTGTAATATTCTGTAAAAATCTTCTCTTGCCCTTCGAGGAATGATGTAGCCTTTTAATTTGGCTTTCTAATTAATTATTGAAGCTGCAGTGTTCGGGGTTCCAAAATTTATATCGAATATAGATAATCAAAGGTCAACTTTCCATCTTAGCTTGGGTTCTCAACAACGTCTCCTAGTCCTCTAATTTGGACTGCTTGCACAACAAACAAAGAAATACAGCATATAAGGGTGGATTCTCCGTGACGTGCTGGTAATACTCTCACCAAAGGAACCTTCATGTATGAAGTACAAACCTCAAATGATTTGTCTACTCTGGCCACTCTATACTTTAAGCGTCTAGGTGCTTACCGGTGGTGATACTTTCTTTATCAATACTTCTGATTTTGATGGGTGTGCCGTAAATAATTGAGTTGGGTCCAATGGTAGACCCAAACGCATCATTATGGTATTTCGAACGACACAGTATAATAAAAGAATTGGGGTCAAAAAAGGTATAACTGGATAATCATAGTTAAATTAGAGCTAATAGCCGAGCGAATGAATTCATACGTCAAACCATTCAGTTACGGCGAATCGGAGGCCTGTTTTATGTTGAAGAACGCTCAAAGTGTTATCCCACGTTTGCAAAACCCTTTCAAAGTATCGTCACTCGTAGCACCTAATACTTGATAAGAACAGGTGCTACTATTAGGTGCTTACTATCAGAAACACCTGTTATGAGTAAGATAAGCTGGAACCTAAATTGGGTATTACGAATCATCATGGTTTTATCCAGATGCAATTTCAACTTGTAGGGTATCATAGCCTCGAATATTTTGGAGAGACCAGAGAACAAATTGATCAGACACCTCTGGCTTGGGGATCATAGCAACTACCAAGACATTCAAATCTTTTGGAAAGTATTGAAACTTAAGCGTTGTGTTTGCTACTACTGTAAAGCATGATGTATGGAGGAGATATATCCAAATAACACGTAAATAAATTGTTATATACATATATGAAATATATTTCTTCCGGGTATCGGTCCGCGTATATAGCTGGTTATCAAGACATTTCTGTCATGATTCGCTCCAAAGAATGATGTAAGAGATTTCATTATTTTTTTAGGAAAATTATTTAAGCAAACGCCTTTTCAAAGTCTGGATTTGATAGAGAAATTTTGAAACTAATTTTAGAATCAGGATAAAAAAATAAGGTACGTGTTCATCCGTATTTTTGACTTGTTATAATAAAATTTCTCTATCTGCAATAGGATGATTTTGAGATATTGAACTTCCTTACATAGCTTTATTATTTCTTACAGAGGTTAAACGTGTAGATGGTTTTGGATATTACTCATTTTAATGTAAGTTATATCTATTGTAAACAAAATTCATAAAAGAAGAATTTGTATCATTTAGGAATTTTAATTTCGAAAAGTGTACAATAACACACAGACAAATCCATAATATGGCAGTAAAGGAACTCATAAGAAACATTCATTACATATTTATATGGTAAGAATTGTCTTCAATCATTTCTATCGCTTCCTACGTTTGTACCTTCAATTCACGTTTCTCTTGTGTATTTAATCTGTTTGTGAATATGATATACTGCTGTAAAGACCATATACACTAGGGTGACAAAATAAAATAGACACCAGATAAAGCGGTATAAATATGTAAACAGCTAAATTCTAAGAACGAATTAAGAACTTTCTCTTGTCATTAGGGTAGGGGTAGATGAATCGCAAGGAATTCGTCATAGTTTAGTATCGTTACAACTATGCCTCGTTTACAAAGTTCGAGTGATATTAGCGACTTCACCCGGTATCGCATCGTTGGCCAGAGTGAACGCGGCGCTTCGCAACGTGAAATAAGTTAATAAGTATAATTTTCAAATATTCCGTTGTCCCCACAGTTAACCGTGTGATTACACAATTTAAACGCAAGGAAAAAACAAAAGTGGAGCCGAGACCAGGTCGTGCCGGACCTTCTGAAAGAGTACAGCTGAGCTTGCCGCAACTTCACAGAAAAGTCAGCGCACCGTTCTGCGATACTTCCACAGTGTGGGGATGTATAAAAGGGTGGCAAAGAAAAAACCTCTCCTTACGGCGTTTCAAAAACGGCGCCGAATGGCTTGGGCAATCGAAATGCGAACGAAGCCCGAAGAGTTTTGGCGGTCTGTCATTTTTTCAGACGAAAGCAGATACTGCCAATTCAGTGATAGTGGTCGTACGTGGGTATGGAGACGTTCGTCACAGCAACTAGACGACAAATTTTTGCATCAGACCGTGAAATACGGCGGTGTGAACATCATGGTGTGGGGCGCAATATGGTATGGTGGAAGATCGCAATTAGTAATCTGCGATGGAAATATAAATGCGGCAAAATATATCCAAATATTAACAGAAGGACTACTACCGATATTCGACAACGCCATTTTATCTAAAGAAGACGCCACTTTTATGGAGGATGGAGCAGCCTGCCATAAAGCAAGAACAACAACCACATGGAAAGAGGAACAGGCGATTCGGATTTTACCATGGCCAGGTCAGTGACCAGACATGAATCCGATAGAGAATGTTTGACACATAATCCAGACAAATATGGCGAAACGACCCCGAAAACCCAGCAATAAGGAAGAACTCGTGGCAGCTGTTACGGAAGAGTGGTTAGATATTCCAGAAGACACCATTAATCATTTAATAGATTCTATGCCACGACAACTCGCAGCACTTCATGCAAGTAAAGGTGGATCGACAAAATATTAGTCTTAATTTAAAAATTTTAAAATATTTTGTATATATAACGAGAATTGAATCTTTTTTTAATTAGTAGGTGTCTATTTTATTCTGTCACCCTAGTGTAGATACATAACGCCCCCAAAATCGATTTACAAAAATAATGGTAGCACGTACTATTCACGCAGCTTGTTTCTGACAGAGTTTTAATCTATTTCAGTTCTAGTACACAACACAATGCTATGAACTAATGTACAACAGCACATGATTTAATTCGAAATCTTCCATGCGGTAGTTGTTGTATTTTTTATAGAGTGTACGTGATCTGTGTTAATTTGAATTAGTGGGCAGAAACGTTGATATATGTAGATTGCAAAAAGCACGTAAAACGCTGGACCGCGAACCCTGGTGATTGTTTTTAATTCGCGCTGACGTTCAGATTACTTTTGTGTTTTTGGTATCTAACAAAGAGCTTCCGATGACGCGTTAGTTATTAATGTTTTGCGAAATGACAGTTGCGTAGAAAATCAATTCAGTTTTTTTTGTATCTGCGACACTTTAAAACCGAACTAGTAGACCGTACTAGCGTTTTATTGTTTTTACAGTCGTAGATTTGTGTAAAATCATTCAGACGAATTATTCAAAAAATTAATTACAATATGTTGACGTTTGACATTTCAATGGAATCAAATATTAGCTTTATTTGTACATATATGGTTACTTGACTAAAATTAATCTGAGTGTAGTAAATCAACAGTAATTTAGCGTCTTTGTCCTTTAATTGGGAAGGTGTTGGGTACTCCTTTTTGAAAAAATTGTGTCGCGGATCGTTAACTGCAATCGACGTGCATAATATGTATTCTGCAACTTCTAAATGTTCCTGACATGGACGGTAGAATTGATCTTCAAATTTTCCAAGATTGTATAAATATATTTCAGGGCTGATTGTTGAAAAGTCTGAAGTTCTTTTTGTTAAAAGGTAGCAAGTCTTTGACGTGGGCGAAATGAATGCCTTCGCCTGACTATCCAGAAATATTTTCCCCGCACGGGAGCTTTAGATGTTTGCACTTTAGGTGAGCTTTTTGTAGACCACTGTAAAACTAGCTCAATGATAGGAATGCTTGCTGCTTCTTTGGCTTTTTACTTCTCTCGATGACCTAACGCTTTGGACACCCACTACAGAACTAGAACTCCGTTGTATACAAGGAATAGATCTCTAAAATATGTCAGTTCGGAGTACAGTAGGTGTTTTCAGATGGAAATTAAGGCCATTATTACCTATGGCATTTTTAAACTGGCTGTGTACCGCGCCAGGGTTCTTCTATTAAGATCCACCAGATGCGGACCCAATACGATGTTTCCCGATCACCTTGTACAGTTGATCACGGGCATCATACGTTATACCTGAGGATTCTCAAATATCCTGTAAGATCTCCTGGCATTAACACTTTAGAAATTGCTAATAATAAAACCACTCGTGATAACCTCTTTTTGCATGCAAATTGGAAGTGGCGTTAGTCCCAATAAGTCTTCTAGAGCTGCTACGGAGCAAGTACGCATTAGACCTATAATGTTAAGACAAGCAAGTTACTGGATTTCTTGGAGCTGCTATTATGCAGCCTCTTGAGTTTTTGGTCAGCATACAAAAGAAGCTTAAGTAATTATGAGACTAATTATTGCCGTATGTAGCCAAAAGCTCATTTGGTTTAAGACCTGAGTTTTTATCGAAGAGTCTACAGCATAGTTGTCAAGCAATAATTTTTCTGCGAGTTGGAAAAAATAATTTATTCCGTTTCTACTATAGAATGCAGAGTTAGCAGTTGATGGTTTAAATCATGTTTAAATTTTAAGAATAACTAGGACGTAACCTACATATCTTGAGGTGGCAAGCACCAATAAGAAATTAGTCGTTGGTTATATATAATTTTAAGAAGTTCTTTTACTTTCATTAATTTATTTTATTTTACTAGTCGTAGAAATAGCTATTGGTTCAGTATCACTACGTAAGAAAGCTAGAGAACTACATAGAATACATAAACTGAGCAGAATGTTGTTGCCCTATAGAATCTTACATCCTACACAATTTTGCGTTAGTAATAATGTGTGAATAGTTTATTCACAAATACATAGCGCGTATAGACCTTCTTAAAATTCAGTTGATTATGTAATTATAATAACTAGAGTTGTTGTTTGGGCTATTTCCATCGTTAACCCAACCACCAACTCTAGTTATTATGAGCATCCATCGTCAACAGTATCACGCCAAGAGTATGTAATTATAAAGGTATGCGTATAAAATTTTAAATGAAAACGTCATAAAATATTTCACATATATGAAATCTAATTTAAACAAAACCCTCCAAGCTTAAAGTTCAAACATGGGTGATAAAATTGGCTACAAGGGATAAACGAAGTACCAGTAGAACCAATATAACATAACGCAATCCCAGAAACATAACCCCCAAACAATTCCAAATATACATTTCCGGAACTCGCTGAAAGCCTCAATTTGCATCGAAAGCGTATCATACATACAACCCTCATCCTCTATCATACATACGGAATCTCTTGCAGATTGCTGTTTAACGACGGCATAATTTATAATAATAAAGAACGAGGTCACAGAATCAGCTATTTCGTTGTGTAGAACCGCTATAGTGGTGGAGGATTGCCAACTTCTAAATTGACATTTAACGAGTTACGGTTGTTTGGCGTGGCGGAAGGATGCAGCTATGTGAGGTTAAATTTGTGAAATATTAACGGTCGGTAATCACGTTTTATTGCGGTTACTTATCAGGCGGAAACACCTTGTTCAATGGTGTAAGGAATTTGGGTTAAATACTTTTCAGAGTATCAGCAATTAATACATTTGTTCTACTAGTATCAAAAGATGCACTGCGTTTATGATAAGAATGCGCGGGATATTAGAAACAGTGAAGTTAAAAGAAGGCATTATTTTTTTAATTCAGGCACTTATAGAAAAGCATTTAAATAAATTTTAGCTTTAGTAATCCATTCCAATAAAAACTTTTATCGTAACTTGTACTATTTTCAATTCCATTTGTTGTCAATTTGACAGAATATTGTGTATTGCTAACAGGAAATTGTTGAAATTGTATTGTAATTTAGAATTGATTTAAAATGTTTAAATCTTATTTTTACTTGTTTGTTGCAAATAAAATGTTAAATTTATAATTTTGACATTTGTCATATCATACAAATAGCTTATACTAAACAAAATTCATATTAAGGGTTGCAATAACAAGCTAAAATATAATTACAATTTCAAAGGTTACTTTGAGGTAAATTTATTTGAACACATGCTATTTTATACTTTTCGCTTGGATTTTTTCTAGAGTTTATTTGAGGAAATACAGAAACAAGGAAACCACTTCATCATTGTCATTCTTTTTCCTGTAAAAAGGAAATTTATATTATGTGCCAAATTCACATAATGTAATTTTATGTCAACCTTCTTCGTTTTTCTTTAAATATTAATAAATACAACAACGACAATAGATTTAGAAACAAACTTTTTAGAGAGTTACTTTGTTTTGAGCCTATTTTTACATTAAATCTGGCTGTATTAGCACTTATGAGATATTAATATTATATATTACATATAACAGCATAATAAATTAATGATTTCGAGAAAGCTATACTTCAAGCAAACTGAGAAAATGGAGATTTCCAGAAGAGAATTAAATATTTTAGTTCTTTGACTCATAAGGAAAGGTTTCCGGGTGTCAAATTCCGATCTCAATGAAACTTGGTAGGTAAGCAGAATATATTGAGACTTGAAAATAGAAACTGAGGAGAGGGAGTATCCCTTCGAAAGTTCACAGATTTTTAGTTTTCTTAATTTAATTTTTGAACGGAAATAGTCAGAACAAAAATTTTAATGCAAATGCTGTACCTTATCGAAGGATCATTCAGGACGCATGAATTTTGTATATACAGGATGTTGTATTTAAGCGCCACCCTCTTGCGCTAGAACTGATCACACTAATATCGAAAAGAAATTGACGCAAGTTATTCATCTTTGACATTCTTCATTGATTTTAAAGCAATTTCAATTATACAGAGCATTCCAAAGGTATAGAGCAAGTCACACCTCACGCTATTAACACCAGAACCATCTATAGGTCGCATACATATGTTTTCTGTTAAGAAAAACCATCATTAATTAGAAGAACTGCACCAGTTATTATTCCCTAATGTTCATAATTCATACAAATGTAAACACGTGATAACAAATCCTTAGCAACTCCACCCAGATGTGCCTTATATCATTTTGCTCGTCTGGACGGAAAGAAGGTTCTAACACGGTAATTTTCCAGCATTATTCTTTTGCAAGAATATAATGAAAGCTTGTTTAACACGTTTTATGCATTAGACAAGGGTTTCCTAAACTTTATCAGTCCGCGACGCATTTACTCCTATATTGTTTACTCTCTATGGCACCCCAGGATGCCGCGGCTCACACTTAAGGAAACTCCTGTACCAGACGATAGCTTCTATGTATGTATGTGAGTCGTGTTTGCGATCTGTGACCTGACACATTAACATCTAAGAGAATTTTGCCAAGTAATTCATTTCAATATTAGTTTATATTTTAACGATTTTGTTGGCTTAAAGTTTTTTAGGTGAGTCTTTAAAACAATGGACACAATCTGAGTTTTATATTTGGCTATTCCTCTTCTCAACTCTGACACTTTTGTTCGTTAAAAAATAATCTGGCTTTGCCCGGATAAGGCCGGATGTTTAGGCTAGCATTTAAATAACTTCCGCAAAAGATGCTATAATCGACTTGAAACTTTCTAACAAACTTCCCCCTGGATAGAATAAAATTTACAGTTGTGCTCCGTATTTAATCCGCATCAGTGCAAAAATATACCAAATAAACCCATCGAGGGATACTGTAATCTCAACATTTCAACTTGTGGTTTTAGACGTCATTCGAATGCAAAAATGGAATTGAGAAAAAATATTTGCGAAGACGACGCTTACTTAATTAAAATGTAAATTTCTCCTACTTAATACTCAAAGGGAAGTAACCTTTTAATCTCCTGGAAACAGCAGGGTGCACGAGAGAAATAAAGACATAAAGCTGTAAGATTCGCGTAAATTGCCTAAATTTGCCTTTTACATTTATATTACAGAATAAGATTATATATTGTAAATTTTATTACAAATGCGCTTTCTATTACTTATTATTTAGTTCTTAATATCATTCTGCATGTGAATATTTAATAGAAATTCAAAAAAAAAATGTGTTTCTTTAACAATTGAAAACGGTAGAAAACAAAATCCAAGCAAGTTAAATTTAAAAAAGTCCACGTTCCGTTACCAACGAATGTACTTGCCGATAGATAGATTTTATTCAGGATCGAATCCTAGAAAATCAAGTACATTCATTAAAAGCACAACAAACTCAATTTAAACCTCTCCTAACTGAATTACGACCAGTTTTGTCCCCCTCTCGCTAATCTTAACGCAATAATTTCGCTGCAGTGCATCTGCAGGAAATGAAACTCGACGCAGAAAATCGCTTTCAGTACCCAGCTCTGGTTCCTTTTTTTTCATGACGAGCGAACTTCTTTTAGGATACTCGATGATTGAGTTTACTCTAGGTAGACGCGATTGGAACCGATGGATGTTCGATAATTATATCAATAGCTACGATTGGACGAATTTGCGAACGGTTACTGGAAACTATTCAGGTAAATTTCCGCCGTCGTATCTTGCGGTTGTAACAAGGAGAAAAAAAAAATAAGAAAACACTTACCTCCGACGAAGTTAGGTAGCACAATCTGGAGTCGGCGCTCTCGATCGATGCTTGCTGAACGATTCCGTACCTGGTAGATTCCCGGTCGCTCATGTAATCCGATTTCAGACTGTCTTGACGATCAAACATGTTCCTATAAATAAGTTTTTAGCTATAGAAGATCTAATTCAAACTCAATGATGTATTCAATTTAATTACGTTTAGATTGAAATTAATTCTGTCTAAATTAATTTAGTGTAACAGTTAAACGTTGTAACAGATAGCTAAAGACGTAAGAAGAATGATTGCAAGGTATTGATTTCACTACCCCACCCACTAGCGATATTAATAATGCCTTAGTTAATGGAAGCTCAATTATACAGTATTTTAAACAGGTAATCAATCTTCAAACGCAAATTCTTAATGGAAATACCTTTTTTGGACATGTATAGGTATCAAATAGCAATAAAGTAGTTCATCCAGTACTTTATTGCTTATGATTGCATTTCAATTTACTCTAATCTTGGATATCTTTTAGCTTTTAAACATGTAACTACAAATCCTTACGTTGGTTCTAATCAATCACGATGCTGATGCTTAGATGATTATTCAAGTAATAATCATCATCCTAAAAGCAGTTTATTATACAAATATATGCAGGGGTATTCTAAAGTTCATTCCCAATTTGAAATGACCGTAACATTTCCAAATTCTTAGATTTTGCAAAAATAAAAACACCAGATTACTTGTAAAAGAATGGAATCTTATTTTTTTAACAAGAAAAACTTAAATATAGTCAGTATTATGATGTTTCATTAAAAATAGTCATTCTTCCAAATTATGGGATAGCAGTAGAAACAGAATTCCCAGAAATGTTGTCGATATTCTTTAAGGTAACACCACGATCAACACTCAGTCGGGTTTATACCTGATGAATCTAGAAGGCACGGTATTCGGAAAATAGCTTAATTACGCGATCACCGAATGCATTGTCTGTGTAGAGCGGAGCACCATCTTGCATAGAAACAATTTCGCAATACAATAATTGTCTAATACTGCTATTGCAAAATCTTGTAACATTTGAAAATACCTCTGCTCATTGATAGTAATTGCTTTCGTTCACTCATGTACCATTTTTTCGTGAAATGAAAAAAGATCCTATTATAAGATTTTGCGTAAAGACGCATCAAGTAGTAACTTTGATATCACGCAATCCTTGCCGAATTGAATTATTTTCTGTTCATATTAGTTGTACGTAGTAACACCCCCATTTGATTCAAAATGTAGCTCATCTCTTCAAAATATTTTGTTAATTCACCCAACATTATTCTGTATTTTTGCTAACGTTTGTAAAGCGAAAGTGATACCAATCTGCTTATCACCTTCTTTAAGTTGAAATTGCGTTCTTATTCTATTGGTATGCAGACGAAGAATTAGCTACAATGTTGATTCTAATCTCCCGTCCTTTTGCAAAGTACTGCCACAAACGTCACATGCAAATTTTTTACAAATGTTTTGAATTTCTCGCAAAACTTGACTTGGCACTGACTTCGTTTTCCACTGACTTTACTCGACCCGTTAGTCTTTTATCGCTAACTCTACCAATTTTCCCCAAATTTTTGACGAGATTACGAAATAATTTTACTGTGTGAGTAAAACCTATTTCAAAATCCATATATGGTTAGATATTTTCTTAATGCGTTAGTATATTGTTTTTTGGATTTGTAATAGCACTGAATGAGGCTAATACGAACCTATAGGTCAAAACTATTTTAACAAGCATCGATTAAAACACGTTGTCATCGAAGCCACTAACATGAAACTACCATATGTATATAGAAAAAAAACCAAACCCACTAAACGAAACCAAAGTTTAATATGTACATAATATGGAAACTTTTTGAATAACTGTGTTATAGAAGATTCTTGAAAGTGCCTTTACTCCGTAAGTCATGAAAAATATGTTTAGTATATAAAAACACAAAAACAAAAAAAATGTTATAAAGTAAAAAATAAATTAATGCAGATAAAAATAGGTTATTTCAAAAATGATCTTAAACAACAAGTATTTTGACGAAAATGTGTTTCAAAAAATTACACTTGCTGACAATAATAACAAATTGAAAGAAGAAAGGGATCAGTATCCAGGATATGTATTTTTCTTAGTGTTGAAGGAAAACCGTCTTCAATTAACTTTAAACTATAAAAGGACAAATGGCTTCGATATATAACTACAAACGAATAACTATCACCTAAAGAATTAAAAACTAAAGTAAGGTATACAAATGTATGTGTAGCAATCAAACGGAACTGCGTGTGCCTGTGTATGTGTACGTTCTTTGTGAGTCAGCTGCCCGTTATGGGAACAAACAATTATGCCTTAGAAATGTCGTTGTAGACACTTATTGTACGATAAAATTTGAAAGAAAACATACTGGCCACAACTGTGGGAATCAAATCGGTGCAGTGAATCAGTACCAAGTACTCGTATTTCACAGCTTGTAGTAGGTTTAACAGTACCGTTCATACACCACAGACCACAAAAAATGGAATTGGTGAGGAGAGTTTTCCCTTGAAGTTGAGAAGAAATAAAGAAAACAATTTTGGCATCTACCCTCGACGATACTAATGTAGGCCAAGATCCGATAATAATTCTGGTCGAACATCACAGAATTCACGTCGATTTAGGTATTAAATGCAGAATAAATCTCCTGATCATCATGCTTATTGTGTGCTCAGAAGATGCGGACTTTTTGAATCGTATAGTGACTGATCGATGGAACTTGAGTCCATTTTCACGGTCCATAAACTACATCCGTTTAAAAGGTTCTTTTTGTTGGAATATCTGCGGAATAATTGCGATTGGTTGTTTGGAAAGACGCCAAACGGTAATAGAGATTTATTAAGTTAAATTGTTAATTCACAGTAAGAGAGAAAACCAAGGAAAATGATATGGCGTTTTAGCAAAATATATACTATTTTTATAAGACAATTTTTTTCGTTTGATTGAAAAAAGTTCAGAAGGATATGAATTTCTCAGCAACTAACGATAATAAGAGCTCTGTGGGTGGCTGGTTTGCTGTGCAAGGAGGAAACATTATATCTGAAAGGATTATAACCGTAGCACGAACATACTGTGCGTATTAAGATAGAAGATCGCCAGTTTTGCTGATCACGTCATTTCCAATGCTTTATTGTTCTACAGCTCTTTTAAGATAATGCCGTAAGTTGTGATTTTGAAATCTAATAACATTTGCATAACGCTGGTCTTTCACAAAATCGGTAAATTATTGTTTTGGGTGTGGATATTATCTAGAACATTCTTTATGTATTCTTATCTAAAATTTTCTAAATATGATAAATAACCCACAATCATGGTTTATCATTTCCGTGTTTTAAATCATCCGTTTTGTGGTGATAGACATACATCGGGTATATTACACCATTTATTGCTTATTTAGAGTATTACAATTTAAGTTTTAGTGGTTTACATCATATTTACATTTATTTTTGTCTATTTAGTAACTCTCTACGGCTTCGATTTTGCCGTTTAATGTTTTAACTGTACACTATGTTAAAGGTATATTAATGCAACGTTGACAAGTAAATAAACATTTCAACGATGACTATCCTATTTTCATGCCAACAAAAACATTCTGTGACAACAATGTAAAGTGTTTGGTATCACTGGAAATTAACTCTTTATCTAACATAGATTACACGTGTCGTTACATTTAAAAGAAATGAGTTTCTTAAAAATAGCTGTCAAAGTCAACTTTTTGGCGTCGTATCAGCTATAAAAAAGAAAAGGACGTCACCTTTTTATTGTTGCGCCATTACTCAGTTCACCGAGAAGTGTTTCAGTGTGGCCACAGCCATCTAGAATAAAAAATGAAAATCACTATCAGGGTAGCTAAAATTAACAGAAAGGATGTTTTCTAACTCAGAAAATCATAGAATCCAAAAATGCTAAAATATACAGAATGTTCTATTTAAAATATTAAACTTGATAAAGCTTTTGGCAAAACCAGTGGCACCAAAAAGTTTGTCAATGAATAAAAAATTTGCAAACATAGTCTAGATATTCTAAATTCAGATTCTAAACTCTGTTATAGTTCTGTACAAAGAAGAATATCTACGGCCTATATTGCTCCTTATTGTTCGTAATGGATCCTTTTTAATCCACGCTTCAGAGTTCATCTAAATAAATTACCAACTTCTCTGCATAGCTCCCAGAATTGTCAGGGCCCTAAACATATATCTTATATACATGTGGTAATGATTTTATATGCTAAAAACACATCTCAAAGAATACCTAGAAAATAACACCAAAGATAAGAACGCTGTAAATACAGCTTTTGTCATGGCACCAATGCGAAATCATTCACGATAAAGACAATATGAAGAGACAAAAAACTCTAACACACGGACATGTTTCTGCCTAACCGTCGTCATCACCGTGGTTTCGAGCGGTTTTTTGCTGGACACATTGCAACTCCCTCTCTGCTGCTATCACCATGTCTAATCCTACAACTCAAGTGATTATTCTTGGTGCTAACTAGTGCCAACAGAATGAACCACTTGTCTGCAAAAATCAGACACAGCGAAAAGAAGCGGGTACCGCTTTCCACCCTTCTCTCGAGCAATACGTGGATTGCTAGTCCCGGGAGGGCGCTCGCGCAAAGGGCAGTGCATAGGGTAAACTGCACATGTGAATGATTTCTTAGGCTTACCAAGACGTATTAAAAAAAAACATCTAAAAGAATGTCTAGAAAATAACACCAAAGATAAGAACGCTGTAAATACAGCTTTTCTCATGATATTGGTGATTTTACCAATTCTACAACGTTCTTATCTTTGATCTTATATGCTACTTTTCGAACTTTTTCTGTTGATTGTTTACACTACAATTTCATTTATATTTACTCTACTTTGTTAAGTATCCGTATTCTATTACATTCTAGAAGCTGAAAGCTAAGTTGTTAATCTGTATGGTAATCCATTTTCAATCAATTCTAGAAACAATCCTCGGCGTGTGTTTTTGTTTATTTATGTGTTGTAACATAACTATAAAATGTAGGGAAACAAGGTACCTTCTGACAAATAACAGGCAATCACTACTGTAGGTTCGTAAACAAACAATATGTAATTTTATGCTATTGAAACAAAATGGAGAAGCTGTCAAAGATTACAGCATTGGTTTGAAACGTTCCTGTTAATTATATCAGAAGAATTACTTTACTGAATAGACCTAATACCCACCGTTGCTCAAATGAATCGGTTCTATTGCTCTTGTAGCCGCTGTCGTTCAGACTGCTATCTTGTCGAAGAGATGGTAACGAGTCCCAAGGAGAATGCTTATGTCCTTGGGGCATGCTCTGCATGGAACCGTAATTTGAGCTTCCAGAACGCCAACCGTCAGAATGGCGAAACCATTGATTTCTGCTCGATTCACCAATACAAGAAGCGCATCTCGAACTAAAACTAAGGAGAAATTCGAAATGTTGATACTTAAATGCGTGAATATTTACCTAGAGTTATGATCGCTCAAATATCCACGTTCCCTTTCCCTTTCTTTCTCTCTTTCTCTTAATAACTCGTTTCTATCGCTATAGTACCCGTCGCGATCGCGATCCCTATCCTTATCTCTAGCACTACTCAGTCTATGTGATAGCGGAAGTGTGGATGATTTGTTCGTGGAAGCACTTGAAGCTGGTCCTGAAAAATGCAATATGTTTGAATTTTTTCAAAGATTATATTGGGGTACGTACTTCTGCGGGTCGGATAAGGACTCCGTTGATTCGACCCGGGAAGGCTTTCGGCAAATTCTAGAACAAAACAACACTTACTAAATGGACTCGTTTGAAACTAGAAGCGACTTAGCTTACCTAAATTTTCCATGCTTTGGGTTAGTAAAGCTTCGAACGTATGGAGACTGTAACTTTCGGCATCCATACCTTTAGCTAATGTATTCCTAAGGTGCATTTCGTATTCTAAGAGCAGCCTGCTAGTTGGTGAGCCGGGGGTCGGAGTAACATTGGAATTCTGTAGGAGCAAAAAGAAAAACGTTTAAAGATCATGTTTAATATTACAGACGTACGACTTTTTTCGGATATTATAAAACATCACTTGCGCTAATTGGCTAATATTTCGCCATTCATGTTGCCAACCCTTTCAGTATCTTTTTATAGATCGAAGCAAAAGCTGACAATATCAATAACGAATTTTTACTCAAATAATTGACACATAAAAGAACTTGTACATACCACACGTGAAAATCTCTAAACGATTAATATTCACAATTTCTCAAATACCATGAAAAAATTAATAAAATTAATTTGCTATTAATAGGTCTATGTAACAAAATTAATACTTTATGCAGACATACTACCTGGTTTTAAAGTGAAAACAACAGTGAAGTATGAAAATGTGTACCTTATTCTCTAAAAATGTGTTACTTCACACAGTTACAGCAATCACGAACTTTTAGTTTTATCATGGAAGAATTTATTGCAAGACAAAAATATTTTATGACATACTTTCGATATCACATATTTCTACTATAACCTTCGTTGCCTGGATTTCAATAACAATGCATATATGTACAGTGTGCGATAATAAAGTATAGAAGAGAATTCTAATGGTAGTTGTATTTGTTTTTTTTTTTTAATTTTTGACAGACGTAAGCTTTTGTTAATAAATTGTATTTTCTAACGTAGAAATAAAACTGATGATGTCACTACTGTTTGTCTAATGATGTAATCATCGGATCTTTAATTGATAGGTCTCACTTTTTCTCTGGTTTTTGAAACACTCTTTTATTACTTCAATGGCAATAATAAACATAATAATAGTAAACTTTATTTACCCAAACAGATTCAAGAGAACATCCAATAATGGAACAAAACACAAACATTATAGAAAATGCAGTGTAACATAAATCATTTTCTATTATCTAAAGTAGTAAACAAATTCGAATAATATTGCAATGTGGTAAAAAGGATACAAAAACCCGTTAATAAAGAGAAAGGAAACTATTACGAAAGAAGAAAAGAGTTGCCATGTATTTGGTTAGCACTTTTGAGCGTATGCACTAACGGTACTTTTAGCAAAATGTCAGTACGTGCATTAGGTATGTAAAATCGTAGATTCACTGATACAATCTACGATTGTAATTGAGTTCGTTGAAATATATTGCATATATGAATCAATCGAATTGTCGATTTAATTTCCTGTTCTTAAAAGAAATTTTCTTCTTGTCACATCCCTACGCTTTGATAGTAAATCTACATCATGTCTGCAAAGTAATCTGTATACCTAGGAGGATAAACGCCGACAGATTTATATGACAATGTTTAAGAAATTTCCGGTAGAGGATTGATGATAATGGTAATATGGATATCAAACAATAGATGCATACTCCAGTTTCCTAAATTGGAGATAAGATTCGCACAATTCCGCAGCGCAATCATGTGTTATGAAGACCGGAAGTACGCCATATTCATATACCATACATACTTCTTGCTAAGAAGAATTTGGTATCTACAAATTTTTAGAATAATTTAGCGTCGGTGGTAATTCTTTTCTCAATGCTTCTGTGATACTCCATATAAGCTGTTTTGATTTGGGTTTTGATCAAGTGTCTTAAACGTGAAAACTCTTCTCGCAATGTAGATGATTAATTTTTCGCATTTATGACAATAATAATGCTTTATCTTCAGGTTTTTTTTGATATCAGCATTGAACCATGGATGGAACAGATGATAAATAAAATTAATGATATGATTGTTTTCCAGTGAACGCATTTCCTTCAAAGAAAAAACGTAATTCTTCACGGTTCTCTTGTGATGGCAAACTATTTTTGCAAGACAAACACGAAAAAGAAAAATCAAAGTCAATATCACGTACATTTGATAGCGTAAGCCATAAATCTTTATGGGAAAACCTTTTAGTCCGATTATTAGAACTCCATCGGTATTGGTACCATTGCATTCTCATTATATGGCAATGATTTACAATATACGAGGGCTGTTTTTTTTCACCTCCGTCCGTGTCTGTAAACAGTAATGCAAGCTGTGGAAGAGGGTAGTTCCAAGAAGGTGACTGCACCTCTCTCCCATTGTAATATCTGCCACTTGCAACGTCATTACGTCATTTTCAACTGAGTTACAGGCACGTAAACATGACTGCTACAATAAATTCTTCCGCCAGGTGCGAGTTACGTAACGTAATTCGTTTCCTCAAGGAGAAGGAAATAGTGCAGTTGAAAGTCATCGAAGAATGAGCCGAGGGTATATGGCGAAAACCTTATGGCGTAGGAAGTTTAAAGAAGGCCGCGTTAATGTTCACGATGAAGGAAGACGAGGATGCAAATCTGCTGCATCAGAAGGCGTTGTTCAATGAGTTGACAAAAACGGAGCTTTATCATCTGTGAGTTGAATGTGGAACTGTAAAAGTGGCTAGGAGGACAGAGTACAGAGGAACTTCAAAACAACATCACAGACCATCTCAACTCACTAGGGGCAACATTCTATACAGAGGGGATTTGAAGGCTCGTTAACAAATATGACAAATGCATCAATCTTCACGGTGATTAAATAGAAAAGTAACTCTGTTTGTACATAACTTGTGCTAATAAATTCATTTTACCTTAGACACAGAAAGCACCGTCTTCTAATTAATGATTCGTTGTCTGAATTTATGCTTCCGGAAATATAGCATCAAAACATTAACGAATTTCCCTGTTATGCTAAGCATTATCGACATCATCAAAAGAACTTCCAGGAACGACAGCAATTCAAATCTCTAGTAATTAAGCAGAAGTCAGATTTCCTTCAATCTACTTGATGCAAATTTTCTACACCTTTCTATCCATTACTGTAGGTTTTCAAATTGGAGGCCTATTATAATGTTCTTAAATAAATGTATAACATCTTTCCACATGGTCTATTAACCTAATATTCTATGCAACCGCCATTACATTTTTTATTTATCACAATCACTTAGTTTCACCATAATGACCAATTTCAAATAGGTTTCCGACCATAATATCATTCAGTACACTATTTGAAACAATCAACGGATACTCCACATAGTTAAATTAATTAATAGTGTCTGTTAACATAATGCTTGCAAATATTTTTATCGACTAGTGCTAACCTTTTCAACTAAGTCACCCAATAACACACAGATGAAATGATTGCAATGACTGTGTGGTTCTACAATTCCCAGGTATCGCAGTAAACTCCATCCCACATAAGTTAATAATTTATTTGGAATGCAGCATTACCGAAAGTCGGCAGCACGGTTGATAATGAGAATCCATATGCTCTTGAGACGCTCGCTTCCGAATAAATTACTAATTTGTGTGGGGTGGAATTTACTCGATACCTGTAGACAGATGAGAGTTGACACACGTTTAAAACGATTCGTTAATTATTTTTACCAGTGTATTACGCAGTGCAAATTTTCATTTCAAATGTGTGATCATATTTTTATCATTTCGCATCCATCAGGTAAAATAAAGACACTATTGTTTCAAGAACCACAACATTTTTCATTAGGCTACATTATTTTTAATTACAAAACTAAACTTATCGTTTCTTCTCGGTCTTTCTGAGCAAGAAATTCTGCCAAAAACTAGAAAAGAATCTATTATTACTCGAACAGAAATAACATTATTAGTTGTAGTATTTTTATGACAAAAGACGTCATTCTAAAATTAAAAGATCGTTAATCTACTTTCTACATCAGAACACCATAGTTATCTATACTGTCCAAAAATTATTTTTAAAATAACATTCATCTATAATTTGTTCTCGCAGAAAAATTCCGAATTAATTTTCTTTCAAACAGAACAGAGAAAAGATAGCAATTAAGAAACTGATAACAGATGAGCAGGACGTTTACTGAACTCGAATAAGAAATTCTACTTTGAAAGAAAAGTAATTTCCTATGTCTTGTAACCCTAAATAATCGACTGTAAATAACGGTCTCAGCCTCATTTACATTTTACGAAGTTCAACATATTCAGTTTCGTGTTTATTATGCAAAAGTGTATCTACATTGACATTTATTTTGCTAAAATTAGCACAGAAGAAATATAGAACGAGCTAAGCTTAAAATTGAATATACATTGCTTCCGTCAATACCTGATGGTGCATATGCCGTTGCCTGCCATGATAATGCGAAGATTCCGGGTCCGAATTCCCATTACTGGAACTAGGTGTCGTTGCATAACATTGGTTATCGAATATAACATTATCAGAAGGCGGAGAATGGTCACCACATACGCCTTTCTCCAATTCCAAGTATAGGCCTCTGCCAGGATAGCCCCTACCAATTTCGTGGGAAGATCTATTTCAACAAAAGAAATATAGATATACAGAATGAATTTTTGAAAAGCTTGTGTTTACCTTGACCCAGAGAACCTGGAATTTTGGGCCATAGCCGATCTAGGATGCGGATGTCCGGACTCCGGTTCAGAATGTCTACCACCGTTACCATGCCTGTGATAATGGGTGTTATACATATTGTACCTTCTTCTTCCCATTTCTGGGGAAGTAACTGGGCTTTCGACGCTGGGCATCGGCTTCAACATCCTCTTCAGAGTGCTACTGTCTAAATTTAGACCGTTTTCCCTATTCATATCTTCGGTACTCTTCGATTTACTTCTTCGACCACCCATGGTGTTGTTCATCATGTTGTACTGATGAACCGTTCTCAGCTCAGCATCTCTAACCATATCGATGTCAGAATAATCTACGGATTTCGTGTTAGTTAAAACGTGATGCTCTCTTAGAGATGGTGGCCTGGTGGATGTTGAAGATGTCTTCGTGTTGGGTTGTAGCGTGCCACCGGCTTGAGTACCTTCTGATTTCGATGATTCAGTTGTTTGCGTTTGGGATTGGGTCTCGGTCTGGCTAACCTAAAAGCGTAAAAAAAATCGGAATCAAAGGGATTGAATTAGATTCCGTCGATTTTGTGGTGTAATTCACCTGCGAGCCGACATTATTTTGTGTACCAACGGAAGCGGTCACTGTTTTGGGTCCCGTCGCTGTATTCGATGTCATAGTGCTAGTTTCTTGTGATTGTTGTTGTATTCCGCGATCTCTTGTCTGTCTGACTTGGCTACCCTCTCGTTGGGTTCCTTTAGTATCTAAGAGATTAAAACAAATATTATTGCTTTCATTCAAATGATAGATGTGAAAGAATGTGAATATTGTAGTCGCCAGGAATTCCTTCCCAACAAAATGGTGGCGCAATTCCGAATAACTTCTCTGTGGATTGTGCAATCTGATTCGGTTATACAGGATTGGAAAAATGTGTTGTAACGGATTTCTAACTAAATTGGTGGTTAAAACGAAATATGTTTTGCAATATATACTCAGATTCGCTTTAATTATGATATTGTCTTTATATAGGATAGCCTGTATATAATTTAATTTTTCAAACAATTTTTTTCAGTAACATACACTTTAATGATACCTTTCTTATTTATATAATTTATTATTATACGTACAATATGAAACAAAAGCTATAATTACACTAACAGGTGTTACTATTAATGTTAGTTTTAGCCTAAAACATTAGCTACTGCTGGTGGTTCAGTGTCCTAAGTATCTGGTTGTCAATCCCGGGGTACCGAGTTCGAACCACATGTCTGTTCCTCACGGTTAGGATTTTTTTTGGTTTTCCTCACTTCATGACAAATTCTGAGAATAAATATCTCAAGACGGACCACTGGTACAAGGCGTACTAATAACTAACGGATTAATGGTAATCCAATATATCCTATAATTGGTGAAATCTGTTGAGGATGCGAAGGCAGGGATTATTATTGTTATTAAAACCTAGCATCGCAAACAGACTTACACTACATAAAGACTTGCTTCTTACCAAGAACCTATCAGATGATTTAAGGATACTGCACAGCCAGGTACTACCGAAGAAGGGCAAACACCGATAGACGGTGCGATACATGAAACCTAAATTATAATGTTGGACTCACATATACATACATATGTACATATAAACTCTCTGGCGTATATCATCCGTATTTTGAGCAAGAACATGGATATGAAGCAGAACCTGTAAATGTATTTTAGCAGGAATTTTATTACTTTCTCACTTCTAAATTTACGCCTTATTCAACCAAATGCTAAATGACCACTGTATCTCATTTATTGTTTGCAAAAAGTGCATATATTATTGAGTGACAAATGGCTTTTTTATAAGTTTATAAGTTGGAGAACGACTATGAATAAATGTTGAAAGTATTCTTTCTGACTGATGTTACTCCCATTATATCATTTTAGTCCAGTCTAACAACTTTACCATGTTCTTTCATACATTATACTTTAATTGGGTAATGTCTGCAACAATAGATGAAGAGCGATAGTCCAATACATTTCGGAGAGAAGTTTGTGCACATAGTAACTATGATTAGATAATGTACATTTCAATAGTAAACACACTGGTTTCTTTAGACAACGCACACAGCTTATAATAGCTTTTACATGATATCTAACCGCTGAGAATTTTATACCATTACAATTTTTGCATCACCTGTAAATATAAAACCATTTTCATACCGAGCAACGGTTTTATTATAAATAGTTCTGTTTTGGGGATATTATCCGCAAAATCTATGGACTTGTGAAGCATTGCGAGTTTTAGTGGGGCCAAAACGCAAGACAGAAGTTTTCTTTGTATTAATATGAAGACAATGTTTGCACGCTTCGTCGTCATTAAACAAATAATAAATTTGAGTATCGTCTGCATAAAGATAGTATTTACAATGTTTCAAGCATTTTATAATATTACATGTATAAATACTATACAATGTAGGACCAAGAATCCTACTCTGAGGGAGGCCAGTTACTGTAAGATGTGGGGAAGACAAAGAGTTTTAATTTACAAGTATGAAACGAAGAATGACATTGAACTAACAGTAAAACCGATATGCTTCAGAATACCTATTTAATAAAATTAAGGCAATAACTGGGTTGTTATAAATACTACGTAGGAAATTATCAGCTATATGAGCCAATGCAGACTCACATCTATAGCCTGAACGAAGTCCTGACCGCTCAACTGGTAAGATATCATGAATATCAAGTAAATGTCGAATTTACAAACTGGCTGTTTTCTCTAGTAGCTTAAAAACATATTTCTGCTTACAAAAATTGAAGTGTTTCCTTTCCATTTACGTTGGGAGTGTTATAATGTCAGAGTTCCATATAGAATACTATCCCAATTTCGCTTGATTATTTGCAGTTTTTTATCTCCACCACTTTGCGGATAAAAACGTGGGAAATCTTAGGACTATAAATTTAAACCGTCATTTCACTACTTCGAAAAGAAATTCCTTTCGACTCAATTATGTAAGGAAGGGAGCGTTATCAAGGTTAAAGGAAATCCGCCAGGATATAACGAGGATGCAATTAATACCTTGCGTGGTGCTAGTCTGTGTTGAACCGACGTTATCGTAGAGACTTGTTGATGAAGTGGCCGCCGTGACTTTGTCAGTTCTTGCCTCGGTATCTGTCGCTCTAGTTTGCGCCCTTGGAAGAGTCGACGAACCTAAGTTATGCGAATAGTAACGTCATTTCGTCATCTTTAAGGAAGTAGTAGGTACCTCTGTATCGTGGATCCTGCGCTCTCAATCTGGCGTACTGTTCCGCCGTCATGCAAGTACACTGCGGCTCTCTGGTTCGATTCGGCGATGCTGGAGTACTCAACGGCTTCCTTTTGGTCTTGAATTTTTGCTTGCTAGGCGGATCCAGTTTTAGCGAATACGAGGAAGATGCCTTCCTTGAGAATTTAAATGAGGGTGACTGCAACATATCACACTACGATTAATAAGTATCATTATGGCCATCTACTTGCCTTAAAATCTATATAATTGAGTTGATAGGGTAGGCTAAAGGGTGAACTAGGTGAACTACACAATCTTACAAAAATCTTGCGTCTCGTTTATCTCATCTATGTTTTATTATTATTTGAAATCTAACAACAAATCAAATAAAAAAATGCGATTGCATGAAAATGTATTTACTCAAGGAACCCATTTTGTGTTTTATTTGTTTCTAATGAAGACGAAAATGTCTGCAAAACTTTTGCAAAATTCTGTATTTTCTAAATCCTGAATCCTATGCTGTATATCTATGCAAAATTCAGTTTAAGCAGGTAATTGAAGCTTGGGAAGATTGGTAATGGAAATTGTTATTAGTGCAGATATCGATCCTTGTTTAATTACGTACGAAAAAATAGAGAAAAAAACAAATTTAAACAGCAAATCTTTTTCAAAGCTTTTAAAACATAAAGTCAACTTTTAGATGATTTTTATTCATACTAAAATTTAGAAAAAGATAATCTTGAAATTTTCACTCTAATAAACAGGGTGTCCATGATATAAAATAAAAGTGCATGAAAAATTGAAAGATCCAATTTTATTAGACTTAAATCCAAAATATAAACTCCTTTCAGAAGCAAAATAGAAAATAAAGATATTGAAAATAAAAATTTCTTCAGCCGAAATATTCATACGTAAACAAGAACTCTTAACACGCCGTTTAACACGTAGACATTGTTATATTGTAGTTTTTATATCATCGACAACTGTGTTATTGCAAGCTGTAGAGAGGTGATTTGCAAAAGTCGGACAAAAATTTTTCCAGGAGGTTTTTGAGATATTGAAGTGCATTAGTATAGATGCAACTGTAGTTTTACTGTAAGGGGGTCAGGGGTACAGCATAGAGATCCACCCTCGTAAGTCTACTAAAATTAGATCTTTCAATCTTTCATACTTTTTTATTTTATTTCACGGACATCCTCTACAATAAAATATAGTGTTTATAAATTGAAAGAGGTGGCAACTTATTGAGTTTACTGTAAATTCTACTAAACGAAGAAGTATTATCTGAAAACTTATATGTTTCCAGGAAACATTCTCCCTTGACTTTCTTGACTTTACCAAGATAAAATTCTATTCATGCCAACAGTTTACGCAAATGTGTCTTTATAACATTTTTAATAAGCTATTGAATTAATAATGTCAGCAATTCTTATGTTGGTGAAGATGTAATGATATTAACAAGATTGACTAAATATTTTTTTTTGGAATGATTTAATTAAGCAACGATTATTTGTTAAGATAAAAGAAAAGAACACATCGAGAAAGGATTTATGTTTATATTTTCTCTCACACCCGAAAATTAGTCAATAGTTTTTGATCACATTCTGTATAAATTATTTATTGCCGCTTATATGGATTCAAATTACATAATTTAAGAAAATAATTCATAATTAAAAAAACTATTAAACTACTGACTTTAACGAAATTAAACAAAGGAAAAGAGAAAAAAAAGGCTAATTCAATTTTGCTCTGATGTATGCTGATATTAATCCTTTTGTTGTGGTATTAAATTTTCTGGAGGCGCGACGCTTCCGTATATTGCGACATAAATTTTTACTCGCCGACAATAATTAGTAACCCTATACGGTACGCCGGAACACGCATCCGTTGTCGCATTGTAATTAATTTGGCTAGCCGCTGCGTTACTGACACTAGCACAATCAATTACCAGAACTGCCACAGGAGAGTTGGTGTGTCCGGATAGTAAGGATCTTATTAATATACTGTGGCAATAGTACCGTCTAGTAGGAAAATGTTGTGACCGTTAGTTAACTTTCTTATTTAGAAAATATTAAGTTAACGTTCAAGTTTTCTTCAGATCCGTGGTTAAGTTTTACTGAAGTTTAGGTTAGTTTTATTGGAAATTCTCTGTTAATTTTATAACGCTGAAAGTATGTAGTAGAATGCATGACTGAATCACCTAATTATGGAATTAATGTTTTTCATTTTCTTTAGCGAAGTGCAGGAATTCTATAATATATTTTATTCAATCCAAAAGTTAAGTCAATACCATGAACAAATTCTTACGTCCATTCGATCCACTTGGTAACTAAGACAATCATCATAGACAATCTTCTTTAAAACTTCATACAATTATTGTGGACTGCATGCAACGTGTTTTGAACGAATGAGATGAGGATGAATATATTTGTGGTACCTACTGACATATGTATTGATGTTGTAACGACTTATTGTTCTTGTTTATCTTGGTTTATTCACATTTTGATAAAGTGGCAGATAACCGCCAGCAAGGCAAATTTATCAGGTAACAGATGTTTCTCTTTGGTATATTCATCAAATTTTATTTGAGAGGTAATAAACCAGGACTGCCTAATGTTTTTAGACGGTTAGTATAGCAATGGATAAAAGTGAGAGATAGGCTTATGTTCGTTGTAATGAGAAAGACAAACACATAATTACAGTTTCAATTTGAACATAACCTAACACATGGGCTGAAAAGTCCCGGGCCTAACACATAGATGACGCTAGTTTTATTGCAGTCACCTTTCTCTCAGTTAGTACTAACCTTCAAAAGACAGCTGTTAAAATTTCATGATATTCTATTCATTAGTTTATGAGTTATTGTGCTAAGAGTCGCTACTTTTGTTATTTTCAAAATAATGGAGCAAAAACAATTTCGTGTTTTAATTTTACACTGCTTCTTGATGGAAAAAAATACCGTTCAAGCGAAGCAATGGCTTGAAAAGTGTTTATGGGGACTCCGCTCCATCAGAAACAACAATAAAACGTTGGTTTGCTGACTTCAAACGTGGTCGTAGAGACACCGATGATGCAGAACGCAGTGGACGTCCAAATGAGGCGGTAACACCAGAAAACATCAAAAAAATCCACAAAATCGTTTTGAATGATCGAAAAGTGAAGTTGCGTGAATTAGCTGACATCGTAAAGATATCAAAAGAACGTATTGGCTTTATATTGCATGAGCATTTGACTATGAGAAAGCTCTGTTCAAAGTGGGTGCCGCTCACTGTTGACCAAAAACAAGAACGTGTTGATGATTCTGAGCAGTGTTTGGCCATGTTTAAACGTAACAAACCGGAATTTTTGCGTCGATATGTGACAATGGATGAAACATGGATCCATCACTTCACTCCGGAATCAAAACGATCGTCATCTGAGTGGACAGCAACTGGTGAACCTCGTCCTAAGCGCCCGAAAGCACGACAATCGGCTGGAAAGGTTATGGCCTCGGTATTTTGGGATGTGCGTGGTGTAATATTCATCGACTATCTTGAGAAAGGAAATACCATCAACAGTGAATATTATATAGCGTTATTGGAGCGTTTGAAGGCCGAAATTGCAAAGAAACGAAAGCATATGGCAAAGAAAAAAAATTTGTTTCGTCAAGACAACGCACCGTGTCACAAGTCAATCAAAACAACGGCAAAACTACATGAATTGAACTTCGAATTGCTCCCACATCCACCGTATTCGCCAGATTTGGCTCCCAGCGACTACTGGCTGTTCGCAGACCTCAAAAAAATGCTCGCCGGTAAGAAATTTCGCACGAATGAAGAGGTGATCGCTAAAACTGAGGCCTATTTTGAGGCAAAAGATAAATCGTTCTACAAAAGTGGTATTGAAATGTTAGAGCGGCGCTGGAATGATTGCGTTGCTCTTGATGGAGATTACGTTGATGAATAAAGCTAATTTGGAAGCAAAAAAATCGTGTTTTCTTTGTTTGGCCCGGGACTTTTCAGCCCATGTGTTAATGTTCTTGTAGTGTTCGTCAAATGGAAAATGGTATTTGAAAATGTCATAATAAAAGAAAAAGATCGACGAACCGATTTTGAGAAATATTGTATACCGAAAAGTTTAAGTTTCCAAAAAATTACCGATAGAAAAACCTAAAGAACAAATTAGTAAATTTGTGATGCTTGCTGATACTGATCTATCAGATCTTTTAAGAAAGCAATTAATAATTGCTGAAAAGGAATCTTATGTCAAAGATTTAGAATTTAAAATAAGGGGCGACAGTTGAAATATTTGGAGAAAGAACATGAACTAAAAATAAAAATCTTGAAAAAGGAGTACAAGAATTATAACTTTGCTTTAATGCTTATTTGATTTATATATACTTTTAATGCGAATTTCATTTTGGACTGAGAATAAAATAATTAATTAAATATTAATTAGTAAAATAAAATTCAGTAAATTTAAAATAAAACCAACAAGATTATTAACAGTAAGTCAAGAACAAAACGGTGTTTTGAATTGCTTGAACATCCTCTGCGAAAAAACATCTCCAAAATCTTCCATATTCATTCAGAATATTTCTATATGAAAACAAACGCACGAAATAAAGTGAGGTTATAATATCCGATAGATATACATTTATCGGGAGGATTTAACGATAGGTAAATTTATCCCTCTAATAAGCAATTCACCAACTGCTTATCTGTCAGAAAGTGAATAAAAACGTGTCTGTGTTTATCCGTTAGATTGTGTTATCTGCAACTTTATCAGAATGTGAATAAACCGGCCCTTTTTTAATTTTTAATTTGGAAGGGCAATTTAAAGTTTCTACGACAGAAAAGCAGAGTCGTAATCGGATGTTCGTAGGTCCGTATAACTTTGGAGGAATACAACCCAAATTGCTCCTCATTGTATAACTGTTGATCACTGACCATGTGTATGTCGCAAGCATAGTTGAATTGTATAGATTTGTTGCACCGTATTTGCTTTTCGATGACTTGTTATTAGGTGTTTGCAGCATAACTATTCTCTTAGGTATTAATTTGAGTCATTATTTGCCTTTATTCGACATTATTAGAGGGGGTGATCGAATACAGCGTAATACCTAGTACAAGAGGATCACAACCTTATCATCACGCAAAATGAGTGTGAGACATTTGTTTTCTTGCTGAGGAGCAAGCTAGATTAAATATGTATAACCAGTTGTAGTCTGATATGTCGAAACTAAAATCTATATCGGTTGTAATCAATATATCGGAACATGTAGATTAGATATAATCTTATTACAGAGTGCAACAAGAAGGGGGAAATAATTTAATTGAAGCAGAGCACTGGTAGATGATAGCTATTTATGCCACAATTATGCTCCATATTTCGTTTCCTTCCAGCTTTGTATCAATTCTTAATATTCTTGAATTAATGTATTTTTCTGTTTGTATATTGTTTACTACCTCAGGTTTGATGATTATTCCTACTCCCTCCGCTCCTCTGTCCCTTTCATCCACTCCCGACCAGTAGAGCCAGTATCCATCTTTCATTTCCTCTAGTCCTTGTCCCTTCTTTTTTACTTCGGTTACTCCCATATAGTCTAAGTTTTGTGTAATCATTTCATCAATTAATTCGTCTTCCTTTGCAATTATGCTTCGTATATTCCATGTGCCAATTTTTATCACTTCTCTATTTTTTTCTTTTTCGTATCTATTACTTGCTTTTACCTCACGTCTGCTCTCAGATCTGCTACTGCTATTTAGCTTCGCGTTATTTCTTATATCAGTCTTAGCCTTAATCCTTGCCATGGTCGTCTTTGTTGTTCCTTTTACCTCTCTTCTCCTCAGTTTTTTGCACTTCGGTTTGAGTGGATTTTATTGGGTTTATTATTAAACATACTTTGTTTTTGTAACTAAACCACTTTCGATATGCATTTATACGAACTTTTATAATTAAAATGATAAAAGACATAAGCTCTCAAAATTTGTCGTATATGTATAGAATCGTCCTGTATAAATTTTAAATAATACTCCACTAGGGCAAATCACGAATACTACAAATGACTAGGTATAGGAAAAGGAATTCGAAACTAATCTATGGAACTAATTTACTTAAGAAATACTTACACAACATTCTCTGAACTGTTTGGCGTCGATTGGCGATGTGAAATTGAGCCCCCAGGTGTCGTTCGTCATCGGATCTTTCCAGTAAACGAAACATTCGGAAGCCTGGCCTATACGCGTACCTAAAATTTAATACACAAGAAAGAAACCGTAAATTTCTTGTTTTCTTCTTGAAGATTTAGGTGACATAGAGACGTCATCCTTACCGGGCTGGACCAATCGAACGTCTAGTATCTTATCTACTTGTGAATTGTAGGCCGTGATATGGAACACGCATTCGGGTGAGTCCTGGATGCAGGTGATGTTGACCGGTACCAGATCCTCGCTGACCTGTTGCCATTTTACGGTGCCAGCCCCGCTTGCCGATACGTGAAACACCTCCGCCCATAACCTGCGACACAGAGCAACGATTTCAGCACGCTGATCATAAACTCGTTAATATTTTACTTGGAAAGGAATAGATAATTATTAGCGAAAATGTGTATTCTTTTTGCGAGGGTTACTCTGCATTTTAAAATAGAAAAGATGTGGATAGAATTCATCAAAATTTTGCTGTGCTTCCGTTCTACCGGTTATGCAGAGCGCATTATTATTGATAAAATGTCGTTGTGAAAGTGCAGATATTTTAATTTTGGAACCACTGCAATATTACTAAAAATATGAGGAAACTGGTTGGATGTGTGGTGTAAAAATAGTGGAAAATGATTGAAAACTCTTTATCTTTACTAGTTTTACTGCTGAATATAGATTGGCATTGTGAAAAGGCACACAGTTGTAAGCACCTGCAATCAAAAAGGATCTAACATTAGCAATTAGTTGTTGACACGTTGCCAATGTCATTCCAGCAATGTTTTGTGTCTTCGATGTAATTGAAGGCTTTCTGAAGTTTGTTGGTTTCGAAACATCATTTTCGTTGTGTTTGTTCTCGTTTCATTGCCTCGTTTTTCATCAGATTTAGCTTTACACATCTAAAATGCCGTTTACAGTAGAGGACAAATGTATACACCTATTGTGATGGCATATTTTGGAAATGATGTGTAAAATGTTGATAATTCTTAGAGTTACTTAGTATATTGCTGCTTATAGACCAGCAACAAATTGCAAATGCATGTATCCGTACAACGTCAAGATAACAAAAAAGTAAATTGCTTTCGCGCAAGTCCAAAAGTAGAACAGCGGGAATTGTTGCAGAGGTTCAAGAACACATCTTCGAAGTCCTCAAAATCCTCTTTATTATTTGTCTCGTGATCGGACGCTATAAGCTTACATCTATATATTTTGATATTAATTACAAATAATAATTTTATACGGGTACCTCAACACAACAGTTAAAATCAAATCTTTATTATCCCCGAGATTTTAATGCCTGGCTGCTTTATTGTCGTTGGTTTCTAGAGCAAGTTGATACGGGTTGGTCTTATATGAATGGCTGTATATACCGATAAAATTATTGCACTTAGAATACCAATAACCTCCATGAATCAACACAAGTTGAAAACCAACGCTTGGATTACAAAATCCGGGATCATTTTATAAATCAGTTGGATGACATTGAACCACCCACTGGTTATTTTCAGCAAGACTGGGTAACAGCATGTACGTAAAGAAGAAAAATGGAAAAAGGGGGGGGCGTGAAAAGGAAAGAAAAGGTGAAAAGAGTAAGAGAAGGAAAGAGAGACGGAAAGGGGAGTGAGGAGAAAGACAGAGAAGAAAAGAGAAAGTTGGATCTCAACTTTTTGCCTCCCTCGTAGGAGGTTCTCGCCTCTAGCGTGGTTAACATCTCGAGTTATCGTGACATTCTGCCAAAGTACTTTCGCCTCTAGCGTGGTTTTTCTGTCTCTCTTTCCTTCTCTTACCCTTTTCACCTTTTTTTCTTTTCATGACCCCGTTTTTTCATTTCTCTTCTTTTTATCGCTTTTCCTTTTTATTTCTTTCTCCTCTTACTCTTATTTCATTTCTATATATCTCATCATGTCACAGTCCAATTCCCGAAGTAGTTCGTTTATTACTAACTCTGGCCTTGGAAGCCTACATATCCATTTCAGCATATACGTCGCAAAGAACACTGGAAGATTTGGAGCGCAATCCTTTCGGGATGTAATTAGTCACGGTCTAAGATCATCGAACTGGAAGACGCTATTTAAAATGAAGTTAATTTCTTAATTAACAATCTTCATATCCATAACAGTGCCAATGAGAATATGAAGTGAAGAGCTTATCTTTGCATAAAACGTAATAGGCAACAATTTGTGGTATCCATGTATTTTATTATAAAATTTAAAATTATTAATACTTTTGAACGGTAGTGTATGTACTATTTACATCTTACTAATACATTCATACATTTTAACCAGAAAGGGTATCACCTTAATAGAATATAGTAACATAACGCTAACTAGTGCGTGGTGATCGATAGAGCGCTTCTATGTCGCTCCTCTTACGATACCTACCGTAACAGATGCCCGTCCCGTCTTCTGGACGTCTGCCATGGCGAGTCTTCGTAGCGGTACGCCTTCCTTATGAGCGGGGCGCAGGAGCAACTGAGCTTGTTGCCCATGGCTGCAGGGCACTGGCACTGACCCCTCTGTCACCACATGTCCGAACCGACTTCGGGCCCGCGGGAACTCCACTGGCCTCTCACTCCACGGTTCAGAGACTGGGACCGCTGGTGCACGGACTTGTGCTTGTGCTGCTGGAACAGATGCAGAAACATCTATTAATGCACGTATACTCTACGTAGGTTAAAACAAAACTAAGGAAACTGATGCGGACGATGTTAGAAATGTATTGAGTTAAAGTAATGCAGCTTCGATACGCTCGTAAACCGTCTACTTGTAAAGACAGGTGCACTATATGTTTGTACGCTAACACTCAAGTATTATAGGTTTTGGTATAAAATAGTGAGGTAAAATGTTTATTCGAAAAATTTTGGATCGAAAGACATGACTCAAAAGCTTAAAGCATGGGTGTATTCTTTGTATGTGTCGCTATTTTAGCATTTATGAAAGTAGCGCTATGCAAACAGTAAGATTTTACGAATTTATAATTAAAAGGGACGAAACCGGACACACTTGCTGTAATGGGTCCATTTTGTAATACGGAAGTTTGAATAAAACCATATATAACGCATTGCTAACGTTTTAAAGCTTCTCAATTCAAATATTCATAAAATAGTAGTATAAGTAGATTTTATAGCGGTTTTGGCATGTTAATCTACCTAAAGTGGGAAGTTAAATAAAAATGAAGAAAAATAAAGAATAATTTCAAAGAATTTGTGAATGCTATGGCATGATTGTGGGATGACTTTGACAGAAACATACAGCTTATGTGAAGAGAAAACCTATAATTATGCCTCGATTTTAACCCGAAGGAAGGTAATGTAGTATTTTAATTTTAAAATGGTCCTAAACTTACAAGCAGCATATCTCTAATTGCATGTTTATTTTAATTGACGCTTCTTTCAAAATATATCCAATCAAGTTCCTATAAATTTGTAAGTGAACTTGTTTTTAATACGTAGATTTGCACGTCTAAATACAAACTAATAATGGTGTTATTATGTTTCGTAATAATGCGACCATATGGTGATGAGTTACGACTCTCATGAGGTCCCTTATCACATGTTAATGTCTCTGTTTTATGATAGTACTTATACAGGCTGTACTAGATAACACATGCAGGATGAGGATCTCATTTATAACAGATAAAGGTTCTGCTAAACAGTTCCTTAGTAATAGATTTACTTTGAATAATTTTAGTCCATAAAAGTTTTTAAATTATATTAACTACACGAGCAGAATGAACATTTATTTTTTTACATAACATATAATACTTAAATACTACAGATAATTTCGTACATCTTTTCCTACATTTACTAATAGCGTGCTCGTTTTATTATTAATCGTGAATTATTTGATTTTATGCAGTTTCTTCAAATTTATTTTTACTATAAAGTAGATACTGTATATATTAAATCAATGTAAATAAGAGAAAAAATCCATTCCACTATTTCAAAGCTTACTTTGCATACCACAAGAAGAAAAGTATTGAGGTATTAAAAGGTGAAAGAATAAATCACGAAATACATTTAAATTCTGTGCGTGAATAAAGTACAATTAAGTGAGATGAATTGGTTACAATAAAAAGGCTGTCACGAAAAAGATAAGTTTTCTCTAATATAATGCTATAAACCTGTTTTTTGTAGTTAAATGTTATTTAGATAGCATGAATAGTATATAATGCTTTTATGTTTGTTTCATGCATATTATATCTATATATCCATTGTTTGCGATGGCTTTTAAGGTAACGTGAGCCTTGGTGAATTGCATGAAATTTTGTTGACATTACATTTGCCTTCTTTGCATCAACTGGAAAATTTTCCCCAGCTTTCAATTTCCAATTTTCAATGTTCGTATAGTTTACATGGTGATTTAATAATTTAGTTACCGTTTGCTCTTCAACTTCATTCTGCGAAATATCAGAGCATTTTGCGTTTCTCTGAAAGACTTGTAACAACTGTACGGGGGCGACCTGAAGTGTTTCCGGAATCGGCATGAGATGGCGCTCGAAGGTTGAAGTGGATTCATGGGCTGGCAATGCCAACCTTCTTTATGGTGATTGTCAAAATTTCAGACGTCTGTTGTCAATAGGTGTTGTCTAAGAGTGTGTTTTGTGTAGCATGTCAGGCGGTTTCGCAAATATTGACAAAATCGAATATCGGGAAGTGATAAAACACTTCTGAATAGCTGGGAAAACGCCAACGGAAATTCGAAATATCTTGCTAGAGATTCATGACGGATCTACTATAATTTTTGACCATCAGCTTCTGGATGGGCGTATTCAAACGTGGCCGCACAAACACAAGCGACGAACTACGCAGTGGACGCCCAAAAACCGCTACCAACGATGAAATGGTCGACAAGATTCATGATGTCGTGTTAGTCAATCGCCGACTGAAGCTGAGAGAGATAGCATAGACAACAGGCATCTCAGGAGAACGCGTTTGCCATATCCTAGAAGAAAGTTTGGATTTGAAAAAGCTTTCGGCGCAATGGGTACCGCGTTTGCTCACAGTACTTTTTCACCACGACAATGCACCGGCTCATTCATCCCGCATCGTCGTGCCCAAGTTGAATTAGTTGCACTACGAATTAGTCTCCCGTCCTTTATATTCACCGGACCTAGTTTCCAACGACTTTTTCCTATTCCCAAACCTGAAAAGGTCTAGGAGAAAAAAGATTTGCCTCAAATGAGGAGGTCTTCGCCGCTACAGATGGTTATTTTGCAGACCTCGAAACATCCTACTTTTCCGACGGCTTGAGGAGACTTGAGCACCGTCCGAAAAAGTGTATTTTTCTTTGAGGAGACTACATCGAAAAATAAAAATAAAAAACCGCACCAATACCGTGTTTTTCTTATCAGTTCCGGAAACATTCCAGGTCACCCTCGTATTTGCCACTATAAACTGCTACAACTGTTGCTCTGTCTGACCTTAACCTAAAGCTTAATTTCTAAGGCATCAACTAATCAATTTAACAGTTAATTATCGCTTTAAATCGTTTACGAAAACGTAAACAAAATCGACAAGTACTCAAACAAACGATCAATTAAAACCACTAAAATTTTGTTATATCCGAACTTCGAATTCGGAAAGTTCGCGTCGTCGAAAGCATTATTCGCGCTTCAGTTATTCCAATTAAAGTTCGCGCGGAAAAATATGACGGAAATGATCGAGGACTTCGGATAGATATACAAAGGAGGGCCACCATCGGCGAGAAATAGAGAACGACCGGCGTAAACTTATTAATACTTTCAAATTAGTTTGCATAGTCTGTTTCCGGGTAGCCGTGCAACGTCCGGAAGCACGAACTTCATATTAGTTAATCGAGTTTAAGCTTCCGGTATTCTGGAAGCGTCGCCTCCACTTTTAGGGCGGGCAATCCCTTTTACGTTCCTTTTTTTGAATGGGAGCGTGATTAGAGCTTTTCGAAAATTCATATTCGCGCTGAGAGGTTGTCAAAATCTGTTCCACGCCCTCAAAAAGAAATGAAATATCTTGAACGGTAGCTACTTGAAGTATCCTGAACAGATGTAATGATATCCGTGGTGTAAAGTCTTTTCTGTCGTTTAGAATGCGCTTTATCTATAACACCCTCTCTTTTGAACTTCAGAAAACAGTGATAAAGGAAACGAAAAAGACGTATTGTATTACAATAGTTACAATGAAGTGTCGAAGTGGGGAATATGGTCGTGTAAATAAATATCGGATCGAGGTATAAATCTAATTAGCATGAATTTGATAATTGCAAAAGTTGATGGATTTTTATCCGCAAGAAATAGTTAAAGTCATTAACACGTGGAATAAACACAATAGAATACGTGAAGTGAATTTAAATAAGGCAATTAATTTTACAAGGGAATCAAAGATCTGTTCTCTTTTAAACATTATCTCTTAGGTATTTGACAATGTGAATATATAAATAAATTACACTTAAGTTATAAAGTAAAATTCGAAAAGCAAGTGGTGACATTTATTAGGGAAGATTTCGGGTTCTATACAGGATATCTTTAAAATAAAATAAAAAAAATGCTGAAAATAATATGATGTAATTATATAGAACATAAATCCATTTTTGATTTTGAGTCAATTAGCGCACGAATTTCAGAATTTAAAAAAAGCCTAGGAAATTGTAATATGTGGCACCTTTAAATACGGAATGTGTATACATAATACATCCATCCAACCAAATTTGCATACATGCAGACTACATACACTGCAATAACAGTAGCATATGTTATATATCGCCGAGATTTAGCCACATTAATTGGTGGGCCGTTGAAAATGCGTCCTAAATTGATAAAATAAAATCGTTTATGAATAAGTAAAGGAGGAATTATTTTAACCACATCAATTCTTGGATCGTTCAAAAATGTATCCTAAATTAATAAAACAAAATCAGAATTCTTGCTTGAATTTTCTCTTAATGTAAGGTATGTGACCCAAATAACACCACATTAAGAAGAGTAAATTAACTTTAATTTCCTAAGTACCATTCAAAACATTCTAAAATTTTTGGACTCTTGTCTATGAACATTTAGGAAGACAAAATTTCTGATTTACTAACATTCCAAATTATAATAGAAAAGAATAACGCCAACTGTAATCTTTATTGACACATACATTGAATTGTTTAACATTTATTATTTATTTATGTTTATGTTTACATTTGACAGTCCGAACAAACTAATGAGATCCTATCCAACTTGGTTAGTCCTACGCATTCCTCATGAACGTAATGGTTGCACATGACACACAGACTCATATCAAGCATTCGATCTTCTTGGCTAACAAAACAAAACCAGCCTTCTCCTTTATTAACAGCTTTATTTTTATTTTTATTTAAACTTATTTTACCGGATGTAGAAGCAGAAAATAAATTCGGTGTAGTTTTCGTTTTATCTTTATTTGTATTTATATAGCCAGAAGTGAACGGAGAAAATAATTCCTTTACGACCACTTGTGCTGTAGCAGTCAATGCTTTACGCCTTTTTGCACTTGGTGTCTGAATATTAGGACTAGGAAAAAATCACTTAGGTTTTGTATCTCTACATTTTGATCCTTCTTCTTTATGAGCTCATGTCTTTCTTTCTCCTTTCTGGAAATTGTGTCCAATAATTTAAAACTTTTTCGTTCCAGTAGTGTTCAAAACTTTTAAACACACATTTGTCCAATGCCTGCAACTCACGGGTGGTGTTACTTGGCAAGCAAAGTAAAGTGATATCTAATGTGCAATGCTTTGAAATTATGTTCTTAATAACGCCACTAAAATATTTCTCATTGGCGATATTAGGAGCTGATAATCTATAGCGAATTATCATCGATTTGAAAAAAATATGAATTGTTTTGATTAAACATATTACATAATCGACATGTGAAAGTAGTAATTTGAAAAATATCATGCAACAAAGTATTTACTTCAATGTATTCTGTAAAAAGAAATTATTTATATTAGCATTGTTTTCCGTTACATGAACCTGTAAAATTGCAGTGCAAACTTTTTCATTATACTACTTGAACTGGAGAAAATGGCGTATGGCCGCATTAGGAGCCTGGCGTTATTTGAACTACATACTTTATTCTTCCTTTTATAAGAGAAAGAATTTAAGTATGTGGTGGCATCTGTATTGGAGGATTCCTCCTTTATAGTTTTATTTAAATATGAAATCATCTTTTTGTTGTATTAAATGGAAGCACACGTCATGAACCCCAATGATATAATAGTAATAATAATAATAGTAAAATAGTTATTAGATTTTTTAATGAATGTATTCGAAAATAATTCCTTCTTTATTTATTCATAAATGATTTTGTTTTATCAATTTAGGACTCATTTTCAACGACCCGAGAATTATGTGACCGAATCTCGGCGATATACATATATACTACTAATAACAGCTATAAATGTTATAAAAAGTACAAGATAACACTGTCTACCTTTCAAATACCATGCTAAGAGTTCAACAACATGCTTACGTACGAATATTTTGACTGTGAGTGGTAAGGAATTTTTTTATTATAAACGTATACAAATAAACTAGTCAAAACTAAGATCGTAAATCGTTTCTTTGCTGTAAAGATAGAATGCAAAATAAATATGCATTTGTTACAGGTCATATGTTGATACTTTTCTTTCTCTTATTGAAAACTTGTTGTGCAAACAGGTGAAATGTTCAAAGGAAATGTTCAAAGTGCCTCTATATACGACAATTTCGAAGAGCATTTCCATCTGTTTCATCGTAAATGTAAATCATATGTACACACAGTTCACATGTATAAGCCGCACTCGAAATATCTCCACATCACGCTAGAAACAAACTGAGTTACTGTGCTAGTACAGATGTATATGGGTCGTGCGCTGCGGGAATTGCCGTCTCCTACAACTGACCCTATTCTTTACGTTAAAGGCTACAGTTGTAACGTGGACTTCTAAAAGTGCAGTGGCGCGACGATTACTTCAAAAATACCTTTATATTCTTTTCCACGCGTCTGTCAAGGAATTTTTGCAAAATATTTTGGATTTAACTCTAATAAAATTAGATCTTTCCATTTTTCATCCTTTTTTCTTTTATTTCATGGACATCCTGTATATCAATTTATTATATTATACAGCTGTGGCCATATGTATTCGCCACTCTCGTTTTGAACGTGTTACACGAATATTATTGTATTTCTAAGAAGCAGGGTCGATGACGGACTTAACTAGGTACCTGGTAATGAGGGTTTAATGGTTTATTGTAGGCCATTCTGAGTAAATTAGAAAATAGACGTAAAATTATAATTTCTGAATATTTCTTCAGTCTTTCTTAAAAGTTGTAAGAGTAAGGTTGAGCTAGTTAGAGTGAAGATATTGTGTCTGTGATGTTGTCTGTGTAATACGATAATATACAGTAAAAAGTAATTGCCGAAAACACGCGAATTGACGGAGGTAGAGCGAGGACAAATTGTGGTGTTAGAAAAGCAAGGGTTGTCGGTGTCTGCTATTGCCCGACAAGTGAAATGTGCGCGATCGACAGTTAGAATGACGATAAAACGATACAAAGAGAGTGGATCTTCGACAAACAAACCGAAAACTGGTCGAAAAAGGAAGACAACTAGCAGAGATGAGCAAGTCTTAGAGCGGATGTCTTTGCGAGACCGGAAAAAGGGGTCTAAACAGCTTTCCAGTGAGCTTTTCCGGCTACATAACGTTGCTATTTCTCCTCGCACGGTTAGAAGACGCCTTTGTGAATTAAATTTAGGTGGATACAAAGCTCGACATAAACCACGGTTGTCTCCGCAACAAAAGAAAAAGAGACTGCTGTGGGCTAAAAGTCACCGCGACTGGACCATTGACAATTGGGCCAATGTTATGTGGACGGATGAGTCAAATATTGAGGTAAGTAATACATAATTATTGTATTTGCGGTATTCTGTATTCAATTCCTGGTATTTACAGTGTTTTCATTCTTTTTAATGGGTTCCAAAATGTAACAGTATCCATGTTTTTGTTGGTAGCTTTGTAGTAAACCTGGGCTTCAATACGTGCGACGCAGGCGAGGAGAGGCCTTCCATCCAGACTGTATCATCCCGACCGTCAAGTTTGGGGGTGGTAGCATAATGGTTTGGGGTTCCATGAGTGCAACAGGCGTCGGAAAACTGTTCGTCTGCAAGGCCCGAATCAACAGTCGGACGTACATCGACATGTTGGAAGAAGTTCTGGAACCGCGTGCGTTAAAATTATTCGATAATGATGAGCCAGAGTATTACTTCCAACAAGATAATGCACCATGCCATAAATCTCGCGAAGTAATGCGCTGGTTCGAGGAAAATAACGTGCGGGTCCTGGAATGGCCGACACAATGCCCGGACTTATCGCCAATTGAGCATTTATGGTACATTTTAAAGTAAAATGTGGCTAAATGCTCATCTACCACAGAGCAATGCTTAAAAACAAAAACATTCGAAGAGTGGAATAAAATCACCCCCGAACAGTGCTACAACTTAGTGAGCAGTACGCCCCGACGAATTCGTGCGGTGATAAAAGCCCAGGGAGGAGCTACCAAATATTAAGCAATATCTGTATATATCTGTATACACTCACAATGAAACATTTTCATCGATCAATTTTCTTTTATTTCTTATATATTCGTCGGAATAAAAAACAAAAAAGGGTGGCGAATACATATGGTCACAGCTGTATAAGACGTGACTCATCGGGTATTCCGGATTTAATTTTAAATGAAACGCAGTAAAGTGTTATTTAATTAGACAATTTTTAATCTATAAAGTAGGCATGAGATTATAACCTGATGTCGCGGCTGTGCTAGACTACCCTAATCCTTTTGATCAAATTTTTGAAGACTGTTTCTAAATTAGTTGGCGGAGTTTTTTGATCAAATTTTCGTCATCTTTAGTTCAAGAATTGTCTGTGATTTGTTAGCATACACCTTTTCAAAATCTGGGCTAAAGTTTGGTTAAACTCATTCTCGAAAAGGAAGGTTCCAATTATACCTTCAAACCATAGTCCGCACCACAACAATTGTTTTTTGTGATTCTTCAAGATCGCATGGAGATTTTTATATTTCCATTGTCCCAATTCCGGCAATTCTGTTTATTTATAAGGCCATGCAAATAAAAATGCGTTTCGTCCTTAGAGATGACGTTTCTAAAAACAATTCCACTATTTGCTTTTCCATCACCTAATTGGCGAATCGTATCAATTGCAGATGGCCTCGTGGCTTGAGCTTCTGGTTTAATTGACGTTTTGAAAGCCGAAATAATTAAGCAAATGATAACTAAACTTCAGGACAAACCGATGCGACTTCAGAGACTCTACGTAAAATATATATTTCGTTGTAAATAAGAAGATCCTTGTTGAAATGATGTTTGAGTAAGAGAAAATTCGCCATTCTTCTTTGTACGCGCACTATCGAATAAACGTGCGAGTTGTGAGGTCCGAGAATGCGTGCTTTATAAAGCCTCAAATTAATATGTAAATTAGTGTTGAAGGATTTGTGGAAAGTAACTCCTAGGTCAGTGATTCGGTTCACTTTCCATGCAAGGAGGTATAGTCAAAGATTACGAAAGACGAACATTTCCAGAACATAATGGTTTAGCGTTTAGAGATGTTGAGAGACATATTACTTTTGTCTCATCAAGTAACAAATGTACTCAAATCATTCTGAATCAGACACCACTCCATTGTAGAAGATATATACAGTTTCAACCCGTCAACATAAGCTAGTAAACTGCATTTGGTCATTTATAAAAAGCGGGAAGGGAAACGGAGCCAAATAACTTCTTTGCAGAACGCCAGATGAAACTCGAATTGTTTGAAATTGTGCGGATGATAACTTCACTGTTTGAGAAAGCATACAGAGAACACATATAGAGAAAACACATAAAGTGCGCAACTAAGTTCCCGCTGTTTGTCAATAGATTGCGCCAGCAATACGTGTTGGTCGATTTCGACGTATCCAAAACGTTATGAACCAAGCTTAGTCATATGGTAAACAAGCCGTTTTGAGACAGTAGTGATTTTGTTTTGGCGTCATATACTTTTGGTTGAAAATGTCTGAATTTGTGCTAAATAATCGTCATTTGCAGAAAGTGTTGAGTTTCTTCTTTCATTTGAAGAAAATGGCAGCTGAAGCGCATCGAGAGCCCCACAACGTTTACGGAGATCCTGCTCTAAGTGAAACATCCTGCCGTGGTTAGCATCCTCGCTCCAAAGATGGTGATTTCGATGCTGACGACCGTCTGCGTGAAGAAAGGCGCACAACCTTCGAAGACGCTGAATTGGAGGCGTTGCTCGATGAGGATCCATGCCAAACGCAACAATAGCTTTCATCAGCGTTAGAAGTTACTCGTAAAGCCATTTCCAAGCGATTGCATGCGTTGGGAACGATTCAAAAGCAAGGAATTTGTGTTCCTTATGATTTGAAGCCAAGGGATGTTGAGTGTCGTTTTTTGGCCTGTGAAAAACTGCACCAGCGGCAAAAAAGGATGGGTTTTCTTCATCGCATCGTGGCGGGTGATAAAAAATGGATTCATTACAGCAACCCACAGAAAAGAAAGTCATGAAGACTGCCCGGTCATGCTTCTACGTCATCTGCTTGGCCGAGCATTCACGCTGCGAAGGTTGTGCTGCATATTTGGTGGGACCAGGTCGGTGTTATTTCTTATGGGCTGTCGAAATCGAACAAAACTATCACTGAGGAACGATATCAACTTCAATTGATGCGATTGAACCGAGCACTGCACGAAAAATAGCCACAATACGAGCAGAGGCACAAAAAAGTGATTCTACAGCATGAGAGCCTTAGGCCTCACGTTGCCAAACCCATTAAAATCTATCTGAAAACGCTCAAATTGGAAGTCGTACCCCATCCGCCGTATTCCCCAGATATTGCGCCGTCCGATTATCACTTGTTCCGTTCGGTGGCACATGATCTGGCTAATCAGCAGTTCCGTTCGTATGACATCACGAAATGGCTTGATTCGTGGATAGCCTCAACAGATGAACACTTTTACCGCAACGGTAAAGAAAGGTAGGAAAGAGTTGTAGCTAATGATGGCCAATACTTTGAATGATTCATTTGTAACCGTTTTTTTTCACAATAAAGTTATATTTTCATAAAAAAAAAACAGCGAGAACTTAGTTGCGCACCTGTTATAATTTAGTAGGACATGATCAACTTGATCGAAAACCTTTCGAAAGTCAAAGCAGACAACATCAACTTCTTTGCCCGACTCTCGTGCATTGCCGGTATAATTGGAAAATTGCCAGAGATTTGTTTGGGTGCTTTACTAAGCAAAGAAAGCCGTGCTGATTTATGTTAATTACATTGCTGTAGATGTCAAAGATAGAGTCTGCGACGATATTTCTAAATAGTTTAGATACATGTGGTGGCATAGGTGGATAGCGGACGGTAATTCCCTACGAGAAATCTATCCCAAGATTTAAATATCGAGAAAACGTAAACGAGCTTCCCATAGCAAGGTAAGATTCCAAATGATATATAATAGACAATGGAACTACACATTTCCAAGAACTACTCGAGGATTCCCTCAGGACCGGAACTAAAACATCCTTTTAAATTTACATTTCCGGTACAATTGAATAATTCTCTATTCCAATATGGTAACGTTGATCGATCGAATACGAATTAAATTCAGGTCTTAACATGCGAGTTACACAATGCAATTTTATCAAATTATATTCGATCAAATCACGTTGACAATAATTTCTACAACACGCTAAAGTTGAGAGTTTTATTAGCTTATTAGCGAAATTAACGGAAATAGGATTAAAGTCCTTTGTCGTCCCGAACGAGCAAGTCATCAAAGAAAACGGCGCTCTTTCCCTCGTCCAGAAATAGATAATCGTGTCAATGTGTTAGGCTACGGTCTGCCAAGGGACGACGGCCGCAGACGACCGACTATCGGATGGAGCAAGTGAGCAATCGGTTAAATTCAAAGTGAAGGTTTTCAGCGGCGTTGTTATGTTAGATTCTGTACGGGTTCAAGTGACCGTTTGGTTAGCGAGATTCGTTTTAGACGTTCCCGTTTGAAATTAAGCGGAATGGATTGGGATTTGTTCGATTAATTCAAGTTATTTTCTTTAATTTAAATCGAACGATTTCAAAAAGAAAGTTTCCTAGATGTTTTTTAGGGATATTTATCCTCACGCATGCATATATTTTTCTTTTTAATAATCAAATATACTTTTATTTTTCTTTATACCGGCTAATTAATATCTTACAGTCACAAACAACTAAATTTCGTCGGTGCGTACAGATCTTCGTCATTTTTAATTCAATTAACATTACGATAGTGGCAAATATCATTACTAGAGCCTTGCACATCCGCTCATTTCACATCAAAAATACATTAACATCGTATGTGTGGGCGTTGAATTTTACGTGGATAAAAACTTGAGGTTTCTTGGCGCACCTTTTTTGCAAGAAAGTTTAAATTTAGTTAAAAAAAAACGCACAGAAAATAATAATAAATTTTAAGAAAATAATATAACAAATCGTTCTTTCCTCAAACTTTTGGAAGATATGTAATACAAAAACGTGTGATTCAGATATAAGTATCTGAAAGAGAAGTTGTGCGGGTGAAGAAAACTCATCAATAAATAACAGCTGAGTAAAGATTTGGAAGATATTATAAACACATGTTTGGATTAGGTAACGCAACATTTTTGTTGTAAAATAAGTTATTCATTTTGACCCTTTCAATCTATATATTTATATTTATGTATCGGAACATGGGATTTTAATACTGCATATTCATAGGTCCATACGCAAGTCCATGTCTGGATTTTTGCTGGGTTACGTAGAATTAAGCCAGTCTAGATGTTGTTTGCACTCAATGCTTATACGTTACCTTAATTATTAGCTACTTCTGTAAGTGCGTTGTTCTATACATTATTTATCAACTATGTGAAAGAACTTTTCATAGCTTTCTTTTACTTGTATATTTCGCCAAAAAGAAACAATAGGACTTATGTGTCGAACTAGTGATTCTTATTAGACTGTTACGTCATTTTAACGAATTGCTTGCTCACTATAATTTATTATTATAACTTTAGTACTTCTACTGAAGCTTTTAAATTCTGTACCGAAGCGATTGAAGGAGATTACCAAAGTAAATGTAAGACACGATTTGCTAGTTCGGTCTAAAATCATGTGGCGGACAGGTCACTCTAGATATTCTATACTAAAGAATCTTGGCTTGCGGTAAATAGAGCTTGTAGTAATACACACTTGTAGTAATATATATATACACTGAAAACCACATAACTTTGTAGCTGCGTCATAGTTAATGATGTATACTTAAGCAGCTACGACTTATTTTATATATTTCTATCTCGCTTATGTATACGTATGCTTCTGGCTTTTATATATATTGCTCGATAAAGTCACGATTATCGATGAAATAATGATGTAAGTACAAACTTTAATGATTTCATCAGTATATTTCGTTCGACTAGCGATCGAGAGATGAGTGAGATCTCGTCGAGACGATCTCTTTCGAGAGCCCTTGAGAGAATTTCTCGACCTAATTGACTTTACACGATAAACACTTTTCATCGTAAACAGGAGACATTTCCTTTTGCCCAGAAAAAATGCAAGCTGCTCTTTCACAGTATACTCTTTGAGCATACGCCTCTGCTCGCATACGTGCACAGCAACTGTAACTTGAGTATCAGCTGGATTGTGTTGACACCTAGTGGCAGATAGAAAAATAACTCACTGGTACTTTAAGCTTTCCCTCGATGTCTGAGGTTTTCACGGATACTAACACATGGGCTGAAAAGTCCCGGGCCTAACAAAGAAAATACGTTTTTTTTTGGTTCAAAATTAGCTTTATTCATCAACGTAATCTCCATCAAGAGCAACGCAATCATTCCAGCGCCGCTCTAACATTTCAATACCACTTTTGTAGAACGATTTATCTTTTGCCTCAAAATAGGCCTCAGTTTCAGCGATAACCTCTTCGTTCGTGCGAAATTTCTTACCGGCGAGCATTTTTTTGAGGTCTGCGAACAGCCAGTAGTCGCTGGGAGCCAAATCTGGCGAATACGGTGGATGTGGGAGCAATTCGAAGTTCAATTCATGTAGTTTTGCTATTGTTTTGATTGACTTGTGACACGGTGCGTTGTCTTGATGAAACAAAATTTTTTTCTTTGCCATATGCGGTCGTTTCTTTGCAATTTCGGCCTTCAACCGCTCCAATAACACTATATAATATTGACTGTTGATGGTATTTCCTTTCTCAAGATAGTCGATGAATATTACACCACGCACATCCCAAAATACCGAGGCTATAACCTTTCCAGCCGATTGTTGTGCTTTCGGGCGCTTTGGACGAGGTTCACCAGTTGCTGTCCACTCAGATGACGATCGTTTTGATTCCGGAGTGAAGTGATGGTTCCATGTTTCATCCATTGTCACATATCGACGCAAAAATTCCGGTTTGTTACGTTTAAACATGGCCAAACACTGCTCAGAATCATCAACACGTTCTTGTTTTTGGTCAACAGTGAGCAAACGCGGCATCCTCTTTGAACAGAGCTTTCTCATAGTGAAATGCTCATGCAATATAAAGCCAATACGTTCTTTTGATATCTTTACGATGTCAGCTAACTCACACGACTTCACTTTTCGATAATTCAAAACGATTTTGTGGATTTTTTTGATGTTTTCTGGTATTACCGCCACATTTGGACGTCCACTGCGTTCTGCATCATCGGTGTCTCTACGACCACGTTTGAAGTCAGCAAACCAACGTTTTATTGTTGTTTCTGATGGAGCGGAGTCCCCATAACACTTTTCAAGTCATTGCTTCGCTTGAACGGTATTTTTCCCATCAAGAAGCAGTGTAAAATTAAAACACGAAATTGTTTTTGATCCATTGTTTTGAAAATAACAAAAGTAGCGTGACTCTTAGCACAATAACTCACAAACTAATGAATAGAATATCATGAAATTTTAACAGCTGTCTTTTGAAGGTTAGTACTAACTGAGAGAAAGGTGACTGCAATAAAACTAGCGTCATCTATGTGTTAGGCCCGGGACTTTTCAGCCCATGTGTTATGTGTGATAGCGTTGCTACGGGTTTCTCTTCGCATATTGGTGTTTCTGCACAGAAAAGAACTGGTGTTACGTTTGGGTAGTGTCCCATCTACCATCTTTAAGAGTTAATTACTCGATGGCTAACTTTTGTCTGACTGCCAAAACATAGCATCGATCCCTTGTAGGACAGAAACACCAACACGCGGAAATAAACCCGAAACAACGCTATCACACATATGTATATATTTATGTATATATACATATATGAGATACATATGTACGTACATATAAATATATGCTCATTTATATATACAAAGCATTTTAGTGAAAACAAATAAATACATTTAAAGGAAACATATAACACGTTCTTTATTTATCTATATAATACATGTATGTATATGTTAAAATAGTAAAACAACTTGCGAAAATAAAATTCTTCAAATAAAACGTTGGAAGCAGTAAAATTTGTTGCACGACAAAAATCGTATGATATGCTGCGTTATGTGCAGACTATACGGTAAAAACCGAAAATCGTTTTAACGAGTAGTAGGGCTTTCAGCGTCTTAACATGTCTTTTGTACTAATAAAGTAGTTTTAGGCATATTCTAGAGAGCACTACTCCCACGAAAAGTTTAAAATTTGTTGCAATTTTCGGATTGCAAACCTCTCCCTTTTCAATAATTAAACGTGTATTCATCGAAAATAATATTTTAAAAAATATTTGCAAATTTTTACAGATGGAAACATACATTACTTGTCATCTAGAAAAGTGTATATTAAGATTTAATAAAAAAGAATGCACTTGTAATGAGAAAAAATATTTATATTTCTTAGAAAGTGTAATGCTTAAACCGAGATCACATTATAAAAATACGGAAGTGATAAACACGTTACTAGATAACGTTCCTAAGTGTTTCATTTTAATTTACGTTAACGAAGGCATCCATAAATACTTCACCGAACTTGGACTCCTCCAATTGTTCCATCTAGTTTACCTCGAAATTTCACTATAGGGTTGAAATCCGGGTGTTGTGGTGTTTAGACTATATTTTCGGTTGCTCCAATTTCTTCTTTCCGTTCTAAAGAATTTTTGCAAGGCTTCATAGAGTTTTCGAAGTCGATACCGTTTTGAAAAGTAAACTGACATCGACCAGCCACAAAACAGATTAAATCATCTATTCTGAATCTCCTCCGTGTTTTACAGATCACACAGTAGCCGTTGGTAAATTAGATTGTGACCATTAAGTTTGCTACTAAGATTCCATTCAACTCGCAAACCTTGTTTCTTTTTGATGGTGTACCCGTTTGGTTTTTTTCTATATATTTGTAAATTCGATGCTTAGGAAGTTTCGCTATCATAACGTCTTAAATCTTTGTCCCGTACTTCGCGAATTTGCTGGAAACGTGTTGAATCGAAAGCGTCTCCTCAATGTGAGTAATTATTCATCGATGACGAAGTTCGATCCAGATTATACAATTTTTACCGCATTCTTATTATGCATACTTTAGTTGAACCTTCAACCTAATACAATGTGTTGATAAATAAAGTCAATAATACTCAATAAAGTAGAATTTATACAAAGACACACTTTGTCAAAGTAAGTCAGTAAAGATATAGTATTGAAAAGCCATATTGCCAAGCAAAATATTTTCTAAGAATTGAACGTTCAAGAAGAAGGATCAATGAGAACGCCAGGATGAACGTTTCACTAACAGTTTAAGAAAATAATTACACGTTTACATCGGAAATTGGACATATTCGCGAGGTCTCCCAAAAATCTTCTTATATAATGTTGAAATCCGCAAAACCGAAATGCTTCAAAATGCATACTGTCCATGGATTGACTGAAAATCATCCCTTTCATGAACTAATGACAAAATTTACCAGAGAACAGACAAATTTGGTGAAGCAAAGAGTCTTTTCTGATGAAGCAACGTTTTGTCCTAACGGTACAACATGATGGGACCATTTTTCATAAGAGTAAATTTTAATTATGACGGTTTATTACATTTATTGCGGAACGAGGATGTGCCAGCGTGTAATGTTTATGATTATTTGTACGAAGAAAGCTTTCACGCTAAATGGGACACCGAAGAGTAATCAAATAGCTCTAGACCTATTGCAATTAGATTTTTTCTTAAGGAGTCACTCGAAGCAAGAACTATTCGTAAATACACCAATTTATATTTTCTTTCAAATAAATTTAAACAGAAGAACAATGCCAAAAAAGCATTTCTTTTGGAAGACCAAAGAAAATATGCGGATTATGAAATCTACAAATAATGCCCTGAAACTGCTTCTATAATAATATCATTTTTACTCAGGAGCTTAGAATCATTCGCAGTAAATATTTTTGGTCAATTTCGAAGATTCCTGGTGTATTTCTAGCATGATTTACACATTGGATTTCCTCCATCCTTCCCCTAAGAATACTCCTCGCACTCATAGCCAACAAACTTCATTGTAACCGGGATAATCTATAATTCTTTTATACAATAGCCTCCCAAGCTGATTCAATTTTTGAGCTCGTACGCTTTCGGAATTTATGAACGGCAAGTGCACACGCATTCACCGCCACTATCCCATCCATGGTCGTCGGGATTCGTTTTTGGGTGGGGCGCAACGGCATCGATCTGCGGAGGATCCCTGGTGGATGACGTCATACAGCCGTCAGTCTAAACACTGAACTACTGAATCCGTTCGCCGAAACGGTCCGCGCCACCTCTGGCGCACGGCGGAACAGACGAATGCTCTCTTCTATTCTGCCGCCTCCGCCTCGTTCGCGCGGGATGAATGTATCGAACACCCACCACGCCAACGTTGTCGGGCGGTTTTATGGCGATGCAGGGGAGATGGCCGGCGTGGTACACGCAACGCATCGGGTAACCCCCTTTTCGTTTCAATAATTTACATTTTATGCTGACTGGCTTACACGAGCGACCGTAGCGCGGTAATAAAAACGTTCACCTGTGGAAAAGATACGACCTACAACGCCTATGCGTGATGCGTGATAAAATGTACCGGATTGCCTGACTGGTGCATATAATAAAGTAATTAAGCAATGACAGGGTTTTGTAATATCTCGGTGAATACGGGTGAATATTGTATGAATTCTTTTACAGGGGGTTTCAATAAAAAGACAAGATTTAAGTTGACCAGTATCTTTGACAGTTAGAGTTACACGTGATTATGACCTAATTCATCTACTGTGAAAAGAAGAATCGAAAGATTCGAAAGTACCGGTTCGGTTAGTGATGTTAAAGTCCAGAGACATCGATTTGTCATCGTGCACAAGAAATGGACATAACAACAGCCACTCTTCAAGGTATTCTAAGTAAAGATTTGCATCTCTACGCCTACAAAATCCAGTTGACAACAACTTCTGCCAACAGACCACGCACATGGAAGAGAATTCGCCAATTGGATCCTTGAGCAAAGAGAAGTGAAGTCCAATTTTGCAGACGAAATCATATTCGGTGATGAGGCCCATTTTCGTCTTAATGGCTTCGATGATGGGGAAAACTGCCGCATTTAGGGCTCAGAAAATGCACGAATAGTTCATCAGAAGGCAATGCATCCAAAGCATGTCACAGTCTGGTGCGCATTTTGGTCTGGAGGAATAATTGGACCGTATCTCTTATTTTATCACCTTTGAGCCTCTGGCTGTAGCGTTACCTAGAGTTCTAGGTTTATGCCAACAATCCCGCGACCAACGAAGCATTGAAGGCCGAAATTAGACGCTCTATCGATGAAATACCGCCTAATGTATACAAAAAACATATGCACGACAACTGTGTGGTGCATAAAGCGCAAATTGTTTAAGCAATAGTCGATAGATAGAACTTTGTGCCCACCTTCTGACCCAGGCCTTACCTCCTGTGAATATTATTTCTTCCGAAAATTAAAAAGGACACTTGAAAGGGCGTTGTTTTTATCGAATGGTGATTTGAAAAACGCTGTGGGGTCGTGTTTTGCAAAATTTCAAAGAAAACACTTTTTCGTATGCACACTGTTATCAGAGACTCTTTGGAATAAGTGCGTTTGTAATTTACATCGTTGTTTTCATAGCTGGATAGATAACGTAAAAAATATCCCTCGTATATCCTTACATTAATTACTTAAAAAAAACTGAACTTTACTCAAGATTACTACTTTTCGCGTTAATGCACGCAGAATGTCTATGAATGGGAAATTAGCTGTTCCTTTCACTAAAGGCTTCTTTAGATGTTGAATGGTGCAGTACCTTTTAAAGCAAAGTATCTCCCCTAAAACAGATCATTTTTTATAGTCTATAATGCCCGAACTTGGCGAGGATCAATCATCCGCACTAATTAAATCAAGAAAACCTTCTTATAACCATTTCTGGGTGGGCTTTACTTTATCACCTGATGCCGAATACCCCATTGCTGATTTTGAAACAAAATTGTGTTCTATAACCATAAAACTATTTTAATTTCATATTTGATTTCCCTCTATATTATGATGATAGTCTGGTGGTAGGTGCTTTAATCTCTTCTAGTGAGTTCTTTTGCTTCTTTTAAACTCGAAGCATGAACTTGGTTATTTTATTTGCTAATATTGTCTTCTGCCTTAAAAGATTTTCTCATCAGTAAAGGGTGTATTGCTGCAGTTGTAATGATCTTACTGCTGAACTAAGCGCTTTGTATTTGTTATCTTACTTTTCTTTAATTAGTTATTTAGCAAATTACCTACTGATCTTTTGGAAGATTCTAATACTAAATCTTTTTTGATTATACAGGAAATAAATCTTCCTCTCTCGTGATAGTATCTTTTGTTTACTGGGAGGACTTTGTCAAATTCTTTACTCTTAATTCATATATACATAATACATTTTTAGTGCGAAGAGCTTGTGGATAACCAGATCACAAACATATTTTTAAGTTTCAATAAATCCATTTATGATGCGCTAAATAAACATTCGACTGATATCAGGTGGCCACAACGTGTCATTAAGCTACACTCCCACTTTATGAAGTGCAATAACAGCAACTTAATTTTCTTTTATATCTCATTCGTTGGATCGCGATGTTGGATTCGTTTACTAAATCCAAAACTACAAGATGTGAACTCCCAATTGAAGTTTGAATTAAAACAACGGTACTCATGGCCAGCCAATATTTCAGACTAAGTTTTTGGAGTAGAATTTATAACTAATCTATGTAGATATTAAAGTTGTCCAAAACATTGCAGCAATAACAATACCGTTTACTCCTTCAAAGATCGAATTACATTTAAGAAATTATCGACACGAACATAATGGTGTGATGTACTTGACTTCACTATACTATATATAAAGAAAATACTATTGTTGCTGTTTGGAAAATTGTATTTAGATTTTGAAATAACTGTACATTTGAAAGAAAATGTACTTTTAAAATGTCTATAACTAACATAAAGAAGATTTTTCTCTAAATTACTTATTGTAAGTAATTGTCTGTTATTTGAAATAAGGTTACGTCATGACAGACTTCTTCGGATATCGACGGACGTAGTTAACCGTTATAATCGTGCAAATGTAAAGTGTATAAAAAGAGCCGACTTCGATTTTTAACTACAATTAGAGAGTAATACAATTTTAAACTAAAATTAATTCTATTAATGTCCTTCCACGTTTCAGTTACGTTAAAAATAACACTAGATGACCTTTCCTAATATCCAAAATAAAAATTAAGCAAGATTTTCTAATGTACAATTAGTAAAATAAACATGGCATGATGATATATCTACAAGCATTGTTATACCTAGGTATTAGAAGCAATTTGGTTCTACGGGTCTCCGTGGTCTAGTTGGTTATGATGTTCACCCGAATAATGATGGGGCATAAGTCCAAACACTAACGAGACCGTCATCTCTTCGTCAAATATTTTAACATCGGTAATTAGAAGAAATATTATAATTTATCTATGTTATTTACATAGATTTTTCTAAAGCTTTCGACTGCATTAACCACGAGATGCTACTACAAAAAATGGACAAATTTGGTTTTGGTGTGGGTTTCCTGACGTTGATTGAGTCTTACCTTACTGGAAGGAAGTGTTATGTCTGCTACAATGGTTATTCCTCTACGCCGTTTTCTCCAACATCAGGTGTTCCTCAAGGTTCAAATCTTGGACCACTTCTCTTCAATTTTTATATAAATGATTTACTATCTCTGTTTACGTGTCACGTCTTAGGATACGCAGATGACGTAAAGATATTTAATACTGTTGGTAGCATTTTCGATTGTAAACATTTACAAGAGAATCTTCTTCGCATTAATACTTGGAGCAAGGTCAATTATCTCCCTCTGAACATCAACAAGTGTACTGTGGTTTCCTACAATAACACTCACACTACTTTATACTATAACTACCAAATTAATGATGCAGCCATACCACGCAATATCAAAACTTTGGATCTTCGTGTTTTGTTTGACAATAGAGTGTCATTTACGGAACATATTTCGTCCATGTGTTCATCTGCTTCCAAAACTCTCGGTTTTGTCATGCGTTCTTGCAGGCATTTCTCAGACTTAGGTGTAATGAAACGTTTATATTATGCCTACGTTCGTTCTAAGCTTGAATACGCCTCCATTGTTTGGTATCCCCGTTATTTACACCAAGAGCTTATGATCGAACGGGTTCAAAAGAAATTTCTAAAATATCTCTCCTTTCGAATGGACAACGTGTATCCTGCAAGAGGTATCGAGTATTATAGCTTACTTGTTGAGCATGGTTTTCTATCTCTTGCTGACCGCCGCGAGCGTAACAGTGTGGAGTTTCTTTGCAGGATCCTGAAAAATACTGTCGACTCGCCAGCCCTTCTGACGCAAATAAACTTTACCGTACCTACTCATCATACTCGCTACTTTAATACATTTCAAGTACCTAGAGCTAATACCAACATTTTGCTTAAGGCACCTCTCAGTTACATGGTGAGCAACGCAAACAAACGGGATCTAGAGCCATTTTTGTGAGTCTTTCTTTTTTTTTTTTTGTTTCATTATTATTGTATTATTATTGTAGGCAATACGATTTGAATTATTTTATTTTATTTTATATAAGAATTGTATTGTAATTTGTCCTGTAATTGGCCCCTGGGCTGTTGGGCAATAAAGGATTATTATTATTATTATTATTATTATTATTATTATTATTATTATTATTATTATTATTATTATTATTATTATTATTATTATTATTATTATTATTATTATTATTATTATTATTATTATTATTATCAGTAAAATAAACAGTTATATGGAGAAAATCAAAGAAATTTAAATTAGATTTTCAAATTCTTATCCTTTCAGTTCCTGGCAGTAATAAATTGACTGCCCAAAACTGTTAAAGGTGTTAATTAGGTAATCACTAGGGCACTTGTTGCATTTCATCGACGCATTTGATTTTCCAAATTTTCTAGATTTACCGCTCGATCTACACGGGATCTTTTAAATTTATAAAAATAAGAAATCTTTTCCTCTCTGTCCGTCTTTGAGGAAAATAAATATTCATTTTTGAACTGCTTGAGCATTATTTTGCTGGAAATAACTGCCACCCAGAAATGAATTTTGAATCATCTTGAGAATAATATTGTATTGAAACAACGAAAAATGGCTAAATTAAACGATTGTAAGTGATATCACCTTATGCATTAATTTTTGTAAGTATTAGAAGTGTTTCTTCACTTCTATGTAGTCTGTAGCCATTGTAATACTTACAGGTACTATTTAAATAGAAAGTTACTTTATCAGAAAATATAATTGATCATCCTTCACTTTGCCAATTTTAGAAAACGTTTTCAGTATTCTGCCAACCGCAGATTTGCTAATACGTAGGTGTTGAACATGTGAGATGTTTAGAATTGGGAGTAGATTACAAACTTCAGAGTATGACCTCTTACGAACGCCACTTCCAACCTTAATTAATATTTTAAGACGTTGTTTTTCGCTTAAATTCGCCATTATAGGAACTGCATACGGAAATTGAAAATTCAACAATAATTTGAGAGTTAAGTGTTAACCGACATGAATGTTGAGTTCCATTCATTACAATCAGGCATGCAGTTTTTGTTTGGGACGTCAATTTGAATGGTTAAACTATTTCCTTCACTTTTTTTGCAATACTTTTGTGCAGATCTAAATACGTTTACTATTATTGTATAATTCACAGGTATTGCAGTAAACTCCATACCACCCTAATTAATAGTTTATTCGGGAAAACAGCGTTTCAAGAGTATATGGTCTCTCATTGACAACCAACAGCTCGAAATTGCCCACTAAGAATATATACTAGCGAATGGAAAGATTTTCTTGAGACCAGTCCTGTCACTATCTCATGGCTATCTACTCGGGATCGGGATCTGTAGTTTATGGATCCTGGGCTGCTGCTGGGTTACAGGCAAATATTTTCAAATACTCTTTTCTTTTTCATATATTTTTATGTTTTTATATATTTTTTTAAATCGGTTTGTTAGTCTGTATCTAACATTTAATGTATGTTATTTCTAGATTTATATTTCATATGTTATTTCTCAATGTTTATTGAATGTTCTATGATTGAACTCTGTCACTACACTTGTGAGCCATACGCAATAAATAATAAATTGTCAACCGAGTTACCGATTGACAATGATGATAACAATGAAAAACCATGCGGTCGCAGCGTTCCGGATAAATAATTAATTTGATGATTACAATTTCCCTGTAATTACCAACATTTTTAATTTTTTTCTAAGAAAGTCACTCCCGGTAGGATCTGAATCTTTCCTTGCCGCGGTCCACAGGACTCTGCGAATTCAAATCACTTTTAAAACCTTAGATGTCGTAATGTCTGTAGATAACGTAGTAAGATGATTTTAACTCACAGGGTCCCGTGGTCTAGGGGTGATACGCTTTCCTGGTAATGAGAGGATGTGGGTTCGAATCCTACCGGGATGGAATTTTTCACAAAAAAGTAAAAGTAATTTATTATTATGAATTCGCAACGAAAGTTTAAATTTTTAATTTGTAGGGTTTGGAGTTTACTGCGGTACCTGTGATTTATATAACCATACAATCCTTGCAATCGCTGTGACTATTGTATAAGCCCAACGAATGTGTAATACAAATCCAACACATAGAAAGTATGCGATAGTAAACCATATTTCGCGACTTTATTGGTATCTTAATTTTTAACAAAAATGTATTAAAAATAAAGCGCTTATTTCTCAATAGTGATGCCGTTCCAATTTAGTGCATTTTACTACAGTTTTTATCTGTATTTTCATTCTAAGTGAAGGTGTAAGACACCCTGTATAAATTAGAAGCGACAGAATGATTTGATTACTGTTAAAAACAATTTTCAAGCATCAAACGTACAAAACTAAAGGTCACAATTTAATATGGAGATATTATTATTTAATGAAGCAGTTAGTTTAATGTGATATATGACAATATTTGCTAATGATACCTGTTTTATTTTTCAAATATTTTGGACGTCTGTGTATATTTAATGGTATCTATCCAAATGGCTATCTTGGCATACGATCACCAACGTTATTTCAAATATTCGTTAAACCACGGAGCCTACATCTAACGTTCAATTTATCACGAAATTCGATTGCTATTAAGGAGATTGTCGCGTCAAACACAACAAACAGATGCGTTTGATGGCTTTTTTCGGAAGTAGCTGCGTGGGCGCTTATTGCAGTTCGTCAAACTCACGCACATTTACGCAGACACATCATAATAGCGTTGCATAAATTTATAAATAGCGTCAGGAGCGATGACCGATCTGGAAATGATACGCATCTCGATTTATAGTAGTAGATATGTAGTTATGTACATGTGTACCGTACGAAACAACACGCGTAAAAACTAGAATCGGGCATCCTAGCGCTTCCCTTCGTTGGTAGCCGATGTGCGCACCAAATTCCGCTGAAACGTTTGGCGATGCTCGACCGTATTATCCGTTTTATTTACGAGCGAATTTAAATTAAATCAACTTTATTTGGAGGTGGGATATTTACATTTGCTTCGCGGCTGCTTCGTGTTCGTTTGCATATTGCTGTTTAGAGAGAAAATATTGATTGTCGGGATGCTTTTCGTTTTTGTGAAATAAAGAGGCGATAGAATGGTAGATGTTTGAGTAAATTATAAAATAATATGGTCGAAATATTATTCTATTATTAAGTTTGATCTTTGCTGTCATTTAATTGCAATTTAATACTTTGCTTTTTATCTGTCGTAGTTGCTATTTAATAATGATAATTAGAGACCGGATTACATGCAAAGTGCATATATTTTATTTTATTTATTTATTATATTTTACGTCTATTTGTAGATGTCTTACACTGATTATTGAAAATTTTTATTCAACTAAAAATTCCACGAAAAAACAATTTAATTAAATTTAACATTGTTAATAAGAAGGAAATTCAATTATTATTGGAAAACCAACGGTAAATATTCTATTTAATTGATAATGCAACTTGGCATTGATATTAAAACATGTTTGCCTAGATATCGGGGGTATATCTTCAGCCACTACTGCATCTAGGTGTTAAATTTGCCATTTGAAATTTAAAGGCAGAAATGACGATTTAAATAGCGATTTGTTCAGAGGGTTCCGTGGTGTAATGGCTTAACACATCAGTCTAACGAACAGTTAAGTTGTAGGTTCAAATCCTACCGGAGCCGTGAAAATTTCATTTAACGAATTTTATATTTATTATTATATATATTATTATATATATATTATTACATATATTTAATAAATTTAATTTTGATAATAACAAGGAAATTCAATTATCATTCAAATATCAAGGGAAGTTATTCTAAATGATTTATTGAATCATTTAATAGGGGCAATGTTCAACATTAAATACGTATAAGTAACATTACCCATAAACAGGTGCTAACTTCCATTATTTTTGCAGTGCATATTTTCTATTAGAATAAAAGAAAATTATTTTTTTGTTATTATTATTATCATCTATTAAATAATAAAAATAATTTGCTTTTATTCCGGTAGCAAATATACAGTGCGAAATGCCTCATTATTAGTAATATAACTCATATTTAATGTTGAACATTGCCTAACTCTATGGTAAACAGGAAATCCCCATTAACTGTGTTAACAATAAATTATATTAATAACAACTCTCGGAAAAATTATACTCGAAATATGAAACTGGGTCATATTGCCTTGTTAAAAAAATATTTATTATTGTTGTAATGTTAGTATAAAGAGTTGCTTTTATTTACAGATTAATGTTTATATCTTCTAAGGAAACCTGCGCAAAGGTTCAAGTTCCAATATATTAGGTTTGATTTTATATTTTATTTGCAAAAACAAATTTTAAAATACTAACCATTATAATTGTCTCTCTTGTATGTTGATCAAGCTCAGTAAACGTTGTAAGATTCGATATCCATTAAAAATGAAAATTTTTTACTTGAGAATTCATTATGTTTATTTCTTAGATACACTTGGAACACCATTATAATGTTTCTATGCTTAAAAATATATTGTATTTGAAACATATGGCTTGAGTAGTTTTAACCCTTCGAAAAACGTCTCGGATTTATTACTAACCAGTCAGTATCTTCTAACAGAAAAAGTACATAGCTAAAGGAATGGAATAGGTTTGTTAGATCCAATATATACAAGGAACCCAACGTCATCTTGTATCCACAGTCGCAGATAGTATACCTCCTGCCAAAATCTTTAAGAAAACTAAGCGACCAGCTAAATATGAAAAACGATCAGTTACTCGGTTCTTAACAGCAGAAAAGATGAAAGCTCAAAATATTCATTCGCCCGATATGGTATCATTTATGGATTCAGGATAACGTCCCTTATGAAGGACGATCAAGTAAAAGTAGTTAACACCAAAATTCACCAAAATTCAAGAGATTCACCATCACATTTAAGGACCTTTAAATAGCTAGCTCTCACTCTTTTAAGAGGATATTAAAAATATCGTTGTTACGATAAATGTTTGAAATTGGTAAGAAAGTTGTATAGAAGAATATCTGCGTATGCATATTCAGAAAATATTTTTATTTGTTTCATTTTTATTGCGAAACGAACATTGTAACCTCCAGATGAAGATCGCTACAAGATCTCTCTAAATTATATTAACAAGATGACACTTCACAATATTTAATAGGAAGTTCATCATTGCAGATGATAAACATGTACCATATGGTTTTGCAATTCTGAAAACGTTTTGACGAAGAAAGAGCGTGTTTCCTCATAAAGAAAACATATTTGGTATGTTTGCTGTTTTTACACTTGCAATCTCTACTGTAGCCTCCTTCCTTTTTATTATTTATTAATTTTATAGATTAATTATTATTTAATCTAACTAAAAGTACCATTCGTCGCTATGCTTAAAATCTATTTTTAGTATAAAGTTAGGGTAATATAATCGAGCCGTTTCTTTAAAGTGAATTACACAAGAAACGCTCGTTTGTAGTAAAAATAAAATCATACGGAGTTATTTATGTATGAAAACCTCAAAAATGTTGTATTACATCTGTCATATTCTTGACAATACGTTTATACATTTTGCGGTGCATTTACACCAGACTTTTACTCTGTATAGTAAATATACAAAGAAAAGTTTATATATGCACTAACATGTAATTTGCAACTGATATGGCATAAAGAATACAATAACAAATTTACAATCAATTTACATGTAATAGGGCAAGATTCTTAATTCGAACGTAAAGTGATTAGATATTTTGACTCCCATGCATATGAGGCTTTCGGACATTAAAGTTAACCTATAAATTGGTAAATATATATTAAAATTTTGGATGCTGATTACAGGTATTCCAGAAAATTCTATCCCACAGGAATTAATTAATTATTTGGAACGTTTCAACAGCACGTGGGCTCTCATTGTCGACCACGTTACCGTAATTTGTGTGGATTGCGATACCTGTGAATTATACGACCATACAGTCCTAGCAATCGTTGAGATTTTGGGTGTTGTAATTGTACACAGGGTTCTTTTGCAGATAAGAAAGGCATTTATTTCTATGTACACATAAAGATAGTTTCAATATGTACTATTACTGTCAGCAATTTGAGTTCCTTAAAAAAGAGTTTGCATGATGCGCTATGAGAGATGTCTCTTGTGCAATTATACGAATTGCGCCTTTCTACCATAACAAGGTAGAACCCCAGATTATGATGCCTGATCTTAAACGTGATTCGATATCGGTCACATAAACAATTTTTAAAATTTCGATACTAATTACTTGTTTTAAATATCGCGCCTTATAAACCAATTTTCATATGAAAGAATGCAATTCGTCGATAATTTTTTACGATTTTACATCAAAGTAATTTATTTTAAATATCAAAGTTCTGTAATTTAAAGATATTAATTTATCTGTGTTTCTCAATAACTACGATAAGAATGCATTCTTAGTATTTACTTAAGTGTGAGTCCTATTCATATTTCGAAGATCTTTAATTACATTAAAGCGAAATGCGAAATTCCTCGCCTCAACGTAATTAACATATAATTTCTTACTTTCTACGCGCATGTAAAGGGGACGTTGAATTGTAGTTAAAGTTAGTCAATCAGAGCCAGTCATAGTAACAGTCAGTTAGAGTTAGAGTTGACTTTTACGCGTAACTTAAGTCGCTTCGTATAGTCTTTGCGGATGCATTAATTAAGAAATATATAAAATAAGTGTTTGCGTAATTTACTGCTTAAGAAATAAAAAGTTTAAAATAAAGCAATTAATTTATTTGCGCATTTCTCTGGTCCTTCGAAATCTAATCATTAAAGGAAACTAGTGTTACAGCAACCAGTTCAATACAGTCCACACATCGTTGATTTTAGCTTCGCACACAAAAAACAATTGTTATATACTCTTTATAGTTGTTAAAAATTTGTTGGTGCTTTTGAGATTAACCCTGTAGAATAAACAATATTCTGCCTTCAGAGAAATTGCTGTATAAAAGTAATAGTGAAAGATATATAGGGGGTTCGAGATCTGCAAGAAGTTCGCTAAAAACTGAAGAACAAACGCAGAAAAGTTAAAATTGTCTTGATAAATTATTTTCTAACTAATATTCAGTATATACAAACAACATTCAGAGATATGAAACTAATTTATAGTAACAGTATCTTTGTTTATTTAAAAAAAAACACCGCAGCAGCATTACAAATTCTCTACGATACGTGATCTTATTCAAACAACACCCGAGTCAAAGAGAATGTTCCAGATATCAAGCCGAATGACACCGATACGACATCTCTGACGGTTTAAAAATACGCGATCACCAGATGTACGCATTTAATATATACGGCATTCCATCAACATACAATATCATTCCTTCCACGCGCCTTACGTGTAGAACACAGAACCATAGTCACCCACATTTTCGCCAAACGCACACATGCACGCTCTCGCAGACGTCTACAACGCGATCAATATACGAGGTGCGATGATGATGAGGTGTAGCAGTCGTAATCATCAGAACTACGAGGATGATAGTTAAAGGGTACAGGTGAATTTCGGTAAATGGCAACAAGCTGGAAAGGGGAAAAATTAACGCGAAAAAAGAAGCAAGGGATGCTGAACGTCGTCCACATCATCGACTGTATTCGATTATTGATTGAGCGAGATATACCGGTTAGTTGTATGCCGGCGTGGAATGAAATGGAATTTAGCCGGCTTTTTTCGACGCTTGTTTGTATGATCGTTCGCGTGAAAATTTGATGTCATTGACATTTAAGTATGTTTATCGTCCGAAGCAATTAATGTTAATAATGAGGACGTACGCAATATTTTTAGACTAGATTACGTTTGAAGAAATTAATGCTAATGTTATTCTCACCTCTAAATTATTCCAGTTTTGTGCATTGTGTTTAGCAGCTTCGACGCTACCTTTGGCACCCATTTTCCTTGAGTATTTGACACTATTTTTAATAACAATCGGAAAAAATTTTTATAAAACGGTAAACTCGTCTTCGAAGGGGTGATTTTCCTCTGGTATCTTCGCTATTTTCTATTTTCTTTCTTTCTTAGTTAAAATCCTTGCAGATCGATATGACGAGACCGGTAATACGATGGAATATCTCTAAATATTCCTCTCATTCCCACTTCTTCCGATTCGATTTTAACGTTGCGAAGTAGCGGTTCGTTTCGCCCTTATCAGCCGTACACCACCCGGATTATTAAACGAATTTGGCACTGGTCATTTGGCACTCGATACGTACGGCGTAAGATTTCCACAAAAAAAAGCGCGTAGTTTTCCTCCCCTTTCTCGCTAGGGGGCAAAAAAAAGCTACCCGTACCTTGGCGAATTATACGCGAACTACTAGAGATTCTGTGTTTGTGTGGATGATTTCTCTTCGGTGATTGGGAAATTGTTGTGGTCGGCTTTTGAGAGAGGCTCGAAGCAAGCGCGAGTACGGGTCAGACTGAAGTTGGAAAGCTCGACGCGAGACGTCGCTTCGATCGCGGTACGCGCAAGCGCCCACGCGCGTAGGTTTTTTCCCTTCTTCTTCGGCTTTTCTACGCGGAGGAAGAAGGAGCTTCGCGAGCCGGCGTTGCGAACGCCAAAGTAAATAAAGAGTAATAGTAATTGAGTGTTATTGTTCCTTTTCTAGCTTCTTTTCGCGTCCGCCTGACGGTTCTTCGTGATTTTCGCAGGGGGTGGGCGGCAAAAAGCGGCGTGCGGAGAGGGTTTTAATTAAACTTCGAACGTGAATTGCGAATTAATTTTCGGTTCTTCGAGAGGGTTATTGTGTGCGCGCCGCGCAAATACGCGGACGGGATGGGATTCGATAAGTCGAAAAGGGACGCGATTAGAAATGATCGCAACGACGACGTTTTAAGATGTTTTTATTGCCGTTTTACGGCAGCCGTAATACTGTAATTTATATACCTTTCGACATTTAAGCTAATTATTCGGAGGGATTTCTAGTTTTGTTTGAAGCGCATTTAATCTACTTCGAATGAGAACCAATGATAACACCATTGATTCAAAATATTAAGCAAATCAACGATAGCTTGATTTACCTTTTATTTATGGATCTTACTAGAGAGGACTCTCCTCTAGTAATGCAAGATAATTATACCATATGTTCGACTAAATTTACCCTCTAGTAAGCTATGAAATTTTTCTTCTTTAAACTTGAGTCGATAGAATAACTTTAAAAAGGTGCAAATTCACGTATTCTGTAGCATTAATGACACCACTTGAGTGTAAGTGTTCACTTTATATTATATTGTTGACATGCGGTTGTCAGTTCAGTTGAAAAAATAAATCATTTAGTAATAATAGAAAATGGTTACATAAACTGTTCCAAGCGAGCTCCTTCATTCTCTGTACATAACGCCATTCTTCCATCCATGTTATTGAGGGCATTCCTTAAATTATTATTATTGTATTATCACAAAATTCATATAATAATTTCATCGATTCCCTTGTCGTATGAGATGTTGCATTACCTTGTTAGAAACATCCGTCGCGGAGTTTGTTGTTATGTAATTCGTTTAGAAATGGTTGTAATACATTATTACGATATCGTGCTGCATTTATGGTATTATTAAAAAATATTGGACCAATAATTCGACTACGAGAAACAACAAGTCCAACCCCTATTTTTTTTTAGAAAACTATTGCCAATAATAAAGCGAGGTTTCGTGATTAGTGAGTAAAAGCTATTGTATGCAATGAAACTTTTGTGGAAATTTTTGTAGATGTTTTTTAAGGATTTCCTAGGTGATTGAGTTATTCATTCGTCAAAATCTCCTATACTTTCAGCTGTTCGTTTTGATTATCCACCACTACCTGGTTTTCGGGACACAGACGAAATTTTGCCACTGCTTCTTGTCGTAAACTGTCATATGTTACTGGAAGACTTAGAAATTCTGTCGGAAATTCATCTACTATTTCAAAGAGTACGTCCGTTCTCCATTTTCTAATTTTATACAATCTCCGAAGTATGATTCGATAATGAAAACTGTGATTTATTGTAAACAAACATTTTCTTGACAATAAACCAATACAGTACAGATGACAAAGGTATTTTGCTTGTCACTGCCAATTCAAAATTTTGAACAAATAATTTCATGGCTTGCTAGAGGGTAAATTTATATAATCATGAATCAAGCGTTTGCACGAGTTTTTTCAGGTTTTTTTGTTAAGAAAAAACACGTAATACTCAAGGGTAATTATTTTTTCTTTCAAAATAATCACCATCAGCTTCTACACATTTCACCCATCTTTCAGGTAATTTATGGATATCATGCCAGAAAGACTGCTTGGGTTTTTCTGCAAACCATTCTTCGAGCCATTTCCCAACTTCCTCGAATCGCTGAGGTGTTGCTCTGCGAGCGCATGCCCTATCAATGTGAAGAGGTGATAGTCAGACTGCACCAGGTCTGGAGAGTACGGTGGGTGCGCAAGGATGCCCCATCCAAGCGATTTCAGTTTCACTTTGACATGTCTTCTGACCCATTCCGGTCATCTTTCGATTAAAACGCGGTTTAAATTAATCCTTTATTGGCAATAGCGTTGTGCATTAACGGTTTCGTTAGACTTCAAGAGTACATAATACACAAGACCGCACTGGTCCCCCAGATACAGAGCATGGTGTCCTTGTCGAAGCGATTTGGCCTTGGTGTTGAAGGACCGGTTTTGCCAGGTGAAAGTCACGATCTTTTCCGGTTCGGGTTTTCAAAATACATCCACTTTTCGTCATTCGCCACAATTCGATACAAAAATAATTTCCTTTCGTAGCGTTAAAGCAGCATTTCACAGGTGACTTTGCTATTTTCTATTTGACGTTCACTCAAGTCGTGTGAGATTCGTTTACCTCCCCATAGCTCGTAAATGTCTGCTATTATTTCTTGTCACACACGTAATGCTTCTGCTAATTGCCGTTTAGTTTGAGTTGGGTCATCATCCAATAACTCCTGCAATTGCTCGTCTTTGCATTTCTGTGCTCTATCGAAGCGCTCACTATCTTTCACATTGAATCACCACTTTTAAATTGTCGAAACCATGTCTCACATGTTCTAATCGATGGAGCGTGTTCATATGTTTTTACCAGCAAATGATGACTTTGAACAGCCTTCTTCTTTTAATTAAATAAGAAAAGTAATGCTTGCCGCAAATGTTCTTCTTCAGGCACAAAACTCGACGTGATCACTGGACAATAAAGCAAAGACGCTACTTTTTGGCGGACCCAACTTGTATGTTTGTAGTTTAAATGTCAAACGAACAAAATAACATATGTGTCAAATTAATACGCTGCGTACTTTCGCTAGCGCCATCTCTTAGTTAAACCGGAGAAACTAGAATTTTCTGGATTCATGTTCTATATAATTACACGTTTTAATTATCTGTACCTTTCTATTTTATTTCAAAGATACTCAGTATAAATGCATAATTTAAAAATATTATAATTGATTGGTCTGCTTCACTATGATACTGTCCGTACTGTTCTGTTTTACTTCCCAAAAGTATCCCTCCTACTGTATTTTTAACCAAGACTTGCTCCATTACAATATACTACTAAATAATGACATTCACAGGTATAGCAGTAAACTCCACTCACACAAATTAATTAATTATGCGGAACGCAGCGTTTCGAGAGCACGTGGGCTCCCATTGTCAACCGTGTTACCGACTGCAACACAGTCCTTGCAATCGTCATTTAAATAATAACATGATCTATGAAAATCACTTCAGCAATGAATATTAAGCGTCGTAGCTAATATATTACCCTATAGCAGCAATTTTGAAACTTGTAGCGAATAAAAAATGAAGTGCCGTACTATTGTATATTCTACACGTCTCTGAATCTATTGCAGTAATAGTACTGAATGTCTATAGCACCTAAAATAATGTATTAAATAACATTTCAGCAATCCTCTAGACTAAATATTCCACTTGCTCTAAAGATCTACAGTAATTTTAAAATAGAATATTTCACGTAGGTAACCCGCACATACTTAAATAAAATTTAAAATGAAACGTATTTCCGAATATAAAGTTCGGAAGCTTTCAGCTTTTAGTTATCAGCATGTATAATATTATCGTAAAATTAAATGAAAGCGATGAAGTAACGTTCGTAAACATACTTCACGATAAACGTCCTAACTAATGGCCTAAGTCGTTTCACACATCAAGAACGATATAAACTCCTAACTGTCGAATCGTATTAAAAATAGGAAATCTTGTGATTTTATAGTAATTTCGGTACGTTTTTGAAGTGCTTGTGCGTTATATCAATCTGGTGATATGAAGCCACTATTTTCTATTACTTCTGTATATTTAATAGGCCTCAAAATATACTTTACTTTCGAAAACATGGAGGTATAAAACAAAATGGGGTAAATTTTAAAAACATTTTAAGAAATTGAGGTACTCATTCAATGTTAAATCTCGCTCAAGAGAAACGTAATAACTTTTAAAACAATCATCGATCTCGTATGCTAATTATAGTTAAGTATACAATTCTGGCTGTCGAAAATATTTTTACAGAAATGATTCACTTCACAGTGCAATATACCGCTCAATTTGCTTTTGTATTTCTGCAATATAATTCTCATATTCTTCTTTGTTCATTTTTTAGTGAAATATAACATTAAATTAGTTTGTATACATCTACGCATACTATGAATAACAAAACCAAAAAAAGATGGTTACGCGAACAAATTTAATTATTACCTTTTTTTGTCCAAGCTTTAATCACGTTGCACTTGATTTAATAATATTTGTGACACTATTTATTCACCAAATTTTCCTGATTTTAGTCCCTTAATTAAATTCCCGATATCAGTATGGTCTCAGTAATTTATTCAATATATTCGGCTCAAATTTTAACTTCAATAATTGAGCGCGTAAATTTGAGAGGCAATTCGGGTTTTATAAACTCTATTTTAATGGAAATAGCTGTATGAACATGAAAGGCGAATGTATATGCAAAATTCGCCCATGCAAATGTGGATGCATAAGTTTAGCGCGTATGAAGAGGATATTAGATATTCCAGGATGAATAACTCGTTTTCTCATTGAATAAACCGCCAGGTAGACTTGATATAACTCACAGTACTCGGAAATATGATATAAATTTGTATTATCATCATGTTGAAAAATTTTTTTTGTGTAATCTGCATTGAAAATGTTGTATGAAACACAGAAATGCCTATCGTCAATAAATATTTATCGACAGTTACAGGTTCGGGGATAATCAGTTGGTGTTTCTTCTTCGAGAAATTATTCTGTTGCCGAATCGTTAGCGTAAAATGTTTATTATTAAGCACATCCCCTTACCATCTGCATTTTCCTATTCATTAAACAAAAAGTTTATAATCATGTTTTGATATTGAGTTTCAGTAAAACCATTTCCGTCTTCATTTCGAAAGATACTTCCTTTTTGTGATCGGAACAGGTTTTACAGTACTTCTCTTTGATTTTCTTTAGCGCAAGTTCAGCAATTGCATACAAATCCACGCAGTTAAAAGCATTCTTCGCCGCTGAAGATGATCTTATTGAAAACAATTGACATAATCTTACAATTTAAAATTCTGTAGCTTTATCTTTTGAGTTGAATATTGTGAACTTCTGAATAAGGTGATTGTTAAAATATTTAATTGTTAGGGATGACAAATTAATGTTTTTTTCCTGTTACGTGATATATATAATCTTCTTTTCCATATATTGCATGGAATTTTTTGCCACCTCTGCATAACCCCAATAAAATATTAAAAGTGACATCTTTCATGCCAACATTTGAAAATGTATTAACACAATTCAATTATTCGTATAGAATGTTTTCTACCATGCAATCTTGGGTAACTGAATGTTTTGACTGCTCGGCTGGTTTTCAGAAGGATCCCCGAAGTAATCCGACGTCGAGCTTCTTTCGATTTTTCAATACGTTGTGGGTGTTGTACTGCGTTTGATGCTGGCCCCCATTGTAATGTAACATTATTTCTCGACGTTTCGATGAAAGCCTCATCATGTTCTGGAGATGATATAGATGTATATAACGGCTCCTCAGACGACCTGTAGCTTCAATTCCACAGAAACTTACCGCAAGTAAAACAACAAGCATTTAAATATATGTTGATGTAGGCTTCCGCGGTATCTGGTTTCTTTTAGGTTTACTTATTGTAGTTGCATGAGTCTTTAAAAGAATACAAGTATTTGAACTTTGCTTTCAATTGGATTGGAAAAGAAAATTGTAGTCCGTAGTCGAAATGTGTTGTATGTAGCATAAGTTTGGCTCAATTAATGATATCCAATAAAGTTAAATACATTTGGAACAAAATCACCAGCTTGGAGAAATCAGTCGAGTATTTTGGAGGTTTTCTGATCAGTCAGTAAAACTTTGCGCACAAAATGAAGAAGCATCTAAAAACATCAGGAACAGAAAGCGCTTAAGAGATGCAGTGAAGTGGGAGATTTGTGGAATATTTGTGACAGTGAAGTTACCTTTACTAATCACATTAATAGCATTGTTCCATATGCTTATTGTTATACGGCTTCATGTATAGGATTCGCCAGCAGTGATATAAAGTTTTCGATTTCCTTCTTAGATGGTGTTTATCTTGAGAGACGCCTTGATTATACTATACTACTGAATCACTTTGATGTAGTGTCACTATATTGACGGAGAAGAGTGATAGCCATTAAGTCTCTATACAACAGCTTAAATAATAGAGTTGACTGTCCAACACTACTTAGTCAATTATGTTATTTTAAAAAAGTATGTAATAATAGTAATAAAATTAGCTATTCTGTTTGTGCTAACACGAATATAAACTTTAATTCATTAAAATACATTAAAGAATAATGGCAAATGTTACTTTCTTTAGGTAACCGTATCTGATAAAGTCACATACAACTTCCATGTATTCACTTGTTTCTTTGATGAATGTTGTAATGTGTGGATCAGAATTTTGTTGCTTTTCTATTTAGTTGATTGCAGTGTCTAGTCGCCAATATCTCACTACAAGACTTCAAACTTTTCTATAAAACTCTCGAAGCTTTTTGCTCGATAAACCGTTTTTTTGATCGGTTACTTTAATTTGCCACAGTTTGCTGTAAATCCACTGTCCTGCTGAATTCACTTGACACAAGGAATTAAATTCAATTCTTTTATGATAACCGCCTACTTCACTTCATATCATTAAACTGATCTTCTGTTGTATTGGTTTCTGTTAAGAATTTAACATTGCTAATGTATTTTTATAGAACAATTTTAAGTTTCTAAGGAAATGTATTTTGTTTTATCCATGTTTTTACTATTTTATGTATTTTATATGCTTTTATCTTCTTTGCAACCGTATGGGTTAGCATTATCACTTTATCTTCATTTGTCATTATTTATTTATTTTTCCCTTTACAACATATATCGATTTTTTTAATCTGTATGTACATTAAGCATTGAGTGTGTATGCATTCAGCCATTCAGAATAATCTTGCTAAAAGTGCATAATTTAAGTCATTAGGTGCAACGTAGTCGGACAAATAATGTTAGTTTTGAATATTTAATATATACAAGTACAGGCAGTCGATTCCCGCGTGACGGTCGAGGTATTAGTGATCGTTCACTCTCGATCACCTTTCGCACCTCGTAGTAACGTTTACTGTAACGTAGTCGGACGAATACCCGTAATTTTTAATATTTACTATTTTCATGCACGGGCTATCGACTCCCGTGTGACTGTCGAGGTAATAGCGAGCGATTACTCTCAGCCGCTTTAGTACCTCGTCGATTTTCGTATAATGGCATCCTTTACTATAACAATAACGTCGTCAGACCAATATTGGAAGTTTTTAATATTTTCAAGTTCGGGCGGTTTTCTTTGGTTCTCGTAACCTTTATCGTAACGTAGTCTGAGCGTATATAGTAACATGCTTAACAAGTACGATTTCTCAGCTCTCTATTATCGTTCGTCTAGTCTATTGTCCATTGTCGTCTATACATATATTTAGTCTTCTGCTGAGATTCGGCGGGAATAATTTTTAATTTTTGTAAGGTCGTCGGAACGCATGTATAGATTTCCTTATTAAGTACGATTTCTCGGCTTTCTATTATAGTTCGTCGAGGCTACTGCGTCCATTGTCGTCTATACATAATTTTAGTCTTCTGTTGAGATTCTGGCGGGAATCATTTTTGGTAAGATCGTCGGAGCGCACCTATGGACATCCGTAACAAGTACGATTTCTCGGCTTTCTATTAACGGTCGTCGAGGTAGCGGTGCATGCATACATGTAGAGGCATTAATACATGCGGAAGCATATAAGAATTTAAACATAGTTTGGTAACGTATACGCTGAGGCGGTACCTTATATTGCTAAACCAAAGGAAAACATACATATACACATGCTACATTACATGTATAAGAGAGCTCGAATAACTGCAATCATTGCGAATATTACATATCTTACGTACATCGTAACTGTGCAAGAGTGGAAACCGTGTACACATTTTATTTTTTAAATATATTTTTTGCGCGTGCGCATTGAGTTTCACTGTACAACCTTCAACATAGTAACTAAGCGAACATACTCTGGAAGTATTGGTCAAGTAATATAGGAATTTACGAACAGGCTACAGCGGCACTGTTCTTCAAACCAGGAGAACGTAACAGTTTCTTCTAATAGCTTACTGTTTGTTGCACCAAATCCGCAACGTCTTGCATTACCTGTTTTTCTTATATCACCTTCAGTTCTGTGTATACAATCTGCCTTGATTTCGAATTATAGTCATTGTAAATAAATTCGGAATTGGAAACCTATTATCAACGGGAATGTGTGAATTGTGAACTAACGCTTTATCGATCGTCATAACTTTTGGTTCCAGTAAAACGAAGCGAGGGTCTCCACTGCGCGAGTGTCAATGGCAACCGTCCGGCAGCTTTATGGTAACTATATATTGTAATTTCACTGTTTGGCGACATTTTTTGGCCCCCGAAATCAACAGATTTGTCGGCGTGTGATTGTTTCTTGTGGGACCACCTCAAAAGCAGAAATTACTGCGATGTCCGTGGAAGCGCTTCAGCGTGCTATCCAATACCTTAGCATTCGCTTCTAGGAATAACGCATACGTTCAAAAGCTTTTAAAAATTGAAATTTTTCGGTGAGATACTTGATGGTATGCAATTTACAATATTTTTCTATAACAATAAAACTTCTAAATTCTTTGGTTACTTCGGTGAAGATTCATTCAAAATTTCTCATTTCCCTGCATCACCCTGTATTATTAAAACTAGACCATCAAAATAATACCGCCTCTTCAAAAGGTATTAAAGTTATATGAAAACGATTTACAACTGTTCTGAGCTATGTTGTCTTCAATAGGCAATATGTCAGAGATTTCTAAAAAGTAATGTTTTCTTTTTACATTTGGTATTCACAAAATGTGAAATAGCGTGAGTTATACGATTACGGCCTATCCTACCTTCTTTCCATTCATCCCTAACCAATTAGCTAAATGTGCATCGTATTCCAGCGGTTAGCAGCCGCGATATATCAAAGACACGTCCGTTTGGCGTATCTATTATAGAAACTAGGCGTAGGAAACCTCTACTGCCGTACATCGTCGGTAAAGTACCAGCCGGTAAAGTTCAGTATTTGAGTGGGCACGGGTTCAATTCCCGGGCAAGCGGGCGTGGCTGTATATGCGGCGTTGTGCGCTTTCCCGAAAACCCGAGTTCGTGACGCCGTCGTTGCAGCCGCGTCTTCTCGTTTTGTTTTGCTCTCCGACGAGGCTAACGGCCACGTCACGCATCGTAGAACGTAGAAGCGACGGGAACGAGGATGTGGACGACGCTCAGGGAATACCCCGAAAAAAGCCGGGCGTAAACGTCCCTTGGTAGATAGACGACTGGGTGAAATGCACATGGTCGAGGCGAAAGAACTTTTACACCAACTTTATAGGCCATTATGCCCGTTAGATATTGCTACTGTAATATAGATTATTCGGGTATTATCCGATGTGTGTAGCGATACATGTGTTACGTATATATATGTATGTGTGTAGGTGTATTATCAGCTTATGATGGAGTAATCGATAAATTCATTTACGTGGGTACATAGACGAAGTCAAGCTTTGTCCGCAGAAGGATATTGATATTGTAAAGCAAGTGCTCCGTGTATTAGAAAACATGTTTTAATAGACACCTGAAACAATTTTAAAAACCATCCTTAAGAATTATTAAAAAGTCCTGCGACGTAATGGAATAAATCCTGTTCAAGGTTACCATTTACTGAGTTCTTTCAAACTTTGTCATTAATAGAGTTATCAACTAAGTTCAGCCTGATCTCGCTTAGTTTTATACATAAGGATTTGATAAATGACGAAGCAGTTTTTATGCTATTTACATACGTGGCAATGAAAACATTATGCTATTGCGTTCTTATGTTAAAAGTTTTTGTGACATTTTATAATATGATCACCAAGTTTGGTTCCAATCGTTTAACACTTACCATTTTTATTTTAGTTTAAAAAAGTCAAATTGGGTGATTTGAAACTTGAACACAAAAGTTTCAGGAAATCTTTATGAAAAGAAGGCAACAGCCCGGAAAATATCTATGGGAAAATGGTGGTGGGGTATTAAGAAAGCAATTAACCGTATTTACGAGTTAAATGTTGATGCCGGTAGTTCAAATGGGACAGGAAATTCATACCTTTAATCTGAACGTGTGGGAAAACCTCTGGAAAATCGAAATGAGGACATCAATAAGAAGGTTTAAGGTCTGGCGTTGACTGACGGTCGAATAAAAGTTTCAGTTATTACTAGAGAAACAAATGGTTTTAAGAAGTCCATGAAGATTTGGGAATAATGCAATATGCAAGGCAATAATGCATAGTGAACAAAAATTGATTAACAGAAAATTTGCGTAGGGAATTTGAATAGTTGGTCCTAAGACAAAGACTACTTCAGTAAAATTGTAAGCAGGAATGAGAACCGAATAAAGCACCAGAATTTCTTGACGTGATATTGTTGACGATGGATTCTCATAATAACTAGAGTTGTTGTTTGGGCTATTTCTATTGCTCGTTAAACTTGTATTGTCCAACGTTTCGGCAGTCTGTCTACTGCCGTCTTCAGGGGCGATGAAGCATGATTGTTCTGGCAAGCAACAGTCCTTCCCAGGGCACCCTTGAAGACGACAGCAAATAGACTGCCGAAACGACGGACTATACAAGTTCAACGAATGATGGAAATAACCCAAAGAACAACTCTAGTTACTATCAGAATTTGATAGGATCACTACAAATCAAAGAAAATACAGAAAAATTAACACCGATAATAACGAAACTGGTAAGTGATGTAATAGAGAAAGGAATCTATCCTAAATACTTGACAAAAGTAACGATTATTCCAGAACACAAGAAAGGAAATAGTAAGATGGTAGAAAACTATAGACCAATCTCATTACGAACAACTCTAAACAAAATAATGGAAAAAGTATACAGATGCAGCTATCAGATTAATAAATAACAATAAAATTAATAAACAGAATAATTCATGCAGGAACTGTCTCTGCTGCTATTGACCCGCTAAACAACATCAAGCAAAAACTGGAAAAATCAAATACAGTAACTGCAATTTTCATTCATATGAAAAAAGCATTTGACACCCTATGCAAATGAAAACTGATCCAAAAAATAGAAAAAAAAACAAGAATCTACGGAAACGAGAAAAAACTGTTACAAACATACCTATCTGACAGATTACAAACAGCAGTAGTAAATAAGCAAGAAAGCGAAAGGGAAAGCCCTGAATATGGAATACCACAAGGCGGAAATCTGCGTCCAATACCTTACATAATACGCTAAAACAAAAATTACTGGGGATATATATACACCAACGCCGATGATACATATACTCTCTTTTGTGGAAAGAACAAAGAAGAACTACACCAAGCAATAAACAGAAACATGAATATACTGGAGCAATGGTCCAAAAATAAATAATAAAAACACTTTAACAATAAACGAACAAAAAACAGAGTACATAGTATTCTCAAGCAAAACAAAGACATCAAAACTTAACATAAAAATCATGAAACAGGAAATAAGAGAAGTCAATAAAGTGAAATACAGGGTGGCGCAGGGGAACGGGAAATTTTGAACGTTACAGTTGTCATCATTGTAGAGCCGGCAGTTGTTCGTAACGTCGCACAATTGTGCGCATTGCCATTTAGTAATCATGGATCGTTGGACTGGTGGAGAACGTACAGTAGCTGTGAGAGCGTTTTATAGAAATGGTGATAGTGCGACTGCCGCGCAGAGAATATTTCGACAGCATTACCAGCTTGGACGTCATGGACGTGTCCCATCTGCGCATGCGATTACAACGTGGGTGCGTAATTTTGAAGAAACAGGATCTGTCTTGAAAAAGAAAGCTCCAAGTGGCATTCGAACGGTACGTACCCCAGAGAACATTGAGGCTGTTAGAGCTGCAATCGAGAGAAGTCCTCGCCGCTCCGTTCGACAGCATGCATCTACGCTAGGGATTAAGCGACGAAGCTTACAAAGAATACTGCACGAATTACATTTCCATCCCTATAAGTTGCAGATTGTGCAACAATTACATGAACAAGACCCAGCGTCACGTATGGAGTTTAGTTGGCAGATATTGGCTAAAATTAACGAGGACGCGAATTTTGTTGGTAACATATGGACATCAGACGATGCCCATTTCCACCTGAACGGTTTCATAAACAAACAGAATTTTCGTTATTGGGCCCAGGACAATCCTTGTGAGTTACACCAGCGACCACTACATAGCGACAAGGTCACAATATGGTGTACTGTATCATGTCATGGTGTTATCGGCCCTTATTTTTTTACACGTGAGGATGGTAGTGCAGCGACAGTAACATCCGCTCGATATGTTGAAATGCTTCAAACATTCTTTACACAGAGACTGTACGAGCTTAATCTTAACATGGAAAACATGTGCTTTCAGCAGGACGGAGCCACGTCACACACTGCTCGACATTCGATGGCAGCAGTTCGTCAATTGTTTGGAAGACGCATTATTTCACGTAACGGTGACATTGAATGCACTGCGAGATCCCCTGATCTTAGTGTGTGCGACTTCTTCCTGTGGGGGTATCTTAAAGGCAAGGTGTACCGTACACGACCTGCAACAATCCATGAACTGAAGGAGAACATTCAACAAGAAATCACTGCCATTCCCCAAGATTTGCTACACCTCGCATTCCAGAGTTTTCATAACAGGCTGTTAGAGTGTGAACGCCGAATGGGAGGACATCTTTCCGATGTCATCTTTAAAAAGTAAAGAGACACTTTTGGACATTTTGATTGTAAAAACATAAATGGCATGCTGCATACATGCACTTTCGTTAATAAATTACTAGTTTTATGAATTTATTCGTGGAAATGACGTTATTTCAAAATTTCCCGTTCCCCTGCGCCACCCTGTACCTTTTGATTAACTAAACCTATATATATGTATGTACATATTGGTCAAACCACGAAATTATTTTGATTTTGATTTCTAAAATAATTGCAATTCTTTAAGCTTCTAGAGCATTCAAAATTCTTCTACCAAATACGTTTCAAATAATTGCGTTCAACTTGCGTCCGTAATCCAGCGCAATCATTCCATTCCATTTTCCCTCGTTTAAATTAGATGTGCGTCTAATTAATTTACATTTAGCAAACGAGAAACGCTTTAGAAGATAATCGAATTTGGAGTCAAAACCGTTTTATAGACATTGATACGTCGATGTGTAGTAATAAAAGTTTATTAACGAAAACGTTTCGCGTTTCCTCTAGAAAACCGAGAAAACCGTGCGAGTTTATTCAAATATTCTCGAAAATATTTTTCACGCCGTTAAAGCGTGCCCTTTTCTATGAAAATATGTTAAAGTATTCAAATTATTCATTGCGATTCACCACGATATTTAGCGCCTCCGTCGGCCATATCGGGAATTACGTAGGAGGTGGTAAATTAATCAGTCAGAATAGGAAAGTTTCAAAAAATAATGTTGCGTAAAACGGAGCAAAATTTAAAATTTAAATTGCAATATTTATGTTACAAGTCCGTACGTGGATATAAAATAAAATTTATATTTGCTGGAGAATATTATCCGGCGAATGTACTTCTTCTACAGCTTATTGAGACGACAAATAAGTAATTGAAGTGACATACGTACACTATACCTCATGATTTGAAGATCACCTATCAGAATGTTAAGAAATCAATACAATGGCGGTATAATAATGGAGTTAAGATACGGTGACTAATAAGACATGGTCTGTCAGTGAAGTGAGAACACCTAATAGCTTGGTCATTCCTTTGATGATTGTGTGAGGGTGCTAAATTTGGTGACATTTTGTCTACGATTACAGCACGGAACTATCCAGATATATATCGTCCTTTTTGCATAGTCGTGCCAATTAATGTAATTCATTTGTAGATTAAAAAGGTTGACGAATCTTGGTCTGCATTGAATTTGAAACACAAAGGAGCAAGAGAAAGTATCAGAATATCAAAACACAATTCAATACATTGTTCTGTATAAACCATCAAACCATCAAATATCATTGAACCATCAACTGATCAGATCTTAAACAAGATTTTAGGTTATCACGTCTATAAAATTTAAGCTATTCAGGAAACGACATTTTTGTTCAGATATTGCGGTTAGATATGGCTACAGAAGCAGCGAGAAAATTACATGGGTTGAGCATAATACCGCTCGAAACCACGCTGATGACGTCGGGTAGGCAGAAACATGTCCGTGTGTTAGCGTTTCATGTCTCTACACATGTCTTTCTCGTGAATTGATTTCACTATTACCATGAGGAAGGTGTATTTACAGCGTTTTCTTATCTTGGTGTTGTCGTCTTTGAATCTGTCCCAAAAGATGCATCTGACAGATGACCAAACCAAGGATGCATGTCCAGTCTAAACAAAGTCTAAACAAAAGCAAAGTAAATAGTCGCGTAACACATATGATGATAGCCAACATATTCAACGGAGATGTATAAATACTAGATACATGCTCTGTAAAGTTTTGAATCGAAGGTTACAACCAAATCCCTCATAGAATCGTCCCTAGGCAAAACAGATCCAGCTAAAAGATAATTAGAATTGCCTTAGAGAGTTGGTGACAATTTTCAATTTGTTCACATTACCTGTTGAGCTTATTGTTGTTACACCACAGATAGAATGTATTGAGTTGGCTTTGCAAATAACTGCGTCAATGCACTTTTGTAACAGAAGCTTCCAGATCGTAAAAGCTTGAAGCCAGTGATCTTTTGGAATGCTCTAAAGAAATTGATGAATTGCTTCATCTGTCTCATCCTCCGTCGTGAAACGTCAACCACGGTTAGGGTAAAAAACAACCGGAAATATGGTGAATGTTCAATTGTTTTTACGCTACTTTCACGTAAGAGTTCAACTGTGAATGACGGTACATTGGCGTGATGGAACATTAACTCGCGAATGTTGACTGAGTCAAGAACTGCAGGTAAACATTTTGTGGTGTATTAGTTTGTTCTGCCTGTGCATTCATTTTCCAGCTTGACTGCGTTTACTTATCCCATACTACGAATGAAAACTGCGTACATAACTTACTTGACAGCCGTTTACTTTTTGTCATTGTTGATGTTGGTGCTTCTTCATTGATCAACGCACGGCTCTCCTGGCGGGTAGGAATATCGTAAAATGGAATGTAAGTTCCATGATTTGTTGCTATTTTAAACAGAATACGTTATCCACGACTAACGTTTTCTCGTTCTGCCTTTTCCAAATTGTTAAGAGTGTGTGGCACCCAACGAGTAACAATTTTTTCATCCGAACATCATCATGTAAAATTGAATTTACTATTGCGGATCCAAGGCCAAGAGTTGTCTCAATCGCTTGATAGGTGCATCTTGAATCTTCGTCGATCATACGTCTCACTCTCTCAATGTTCCCAGCGGTAACTGGAGAACAGCGCCTACCAGCACATACCTCTTCACCAAGTGATATCCATCCTCTTTTAAATTCGCTATACCAGAGAAACACAGGTGCGCATCAAGGATTTTCATCACCAGATGCGAGTTGAAGTAAGTCCATGTTTCGGTGACAAATCCACGGTTGCTCTATGATAGCAGTCACTCAACTGACAGTCAGACCTTACTACTTACAGATGGTGGTATTTAGAAATGCAATGTTGCCAGCTCTAACTTCTCTAGTTCTGTGGCATCCCAAAATATATAGCGTAACCATAGTATAATTTTATAAGCTTCCACCTGATGAAATCCATTTTCACCTGAATGGATACGTGAATCATCAAAACAGTTGATATTGGTTACTGTGTGGGTTGAGGAAACACCGTAACTGTTAGTGTAGCGTAATATGCAATCATGGTAACCGCTGTTTTGAACCAGAAATTTATTCTATTTCCACATATTATATGGTTCCAGCATAACGGTGCCACAAGCCATACTGCTTGTATGTGTATTACTACTTTAAGAGAACTCTTTCCCAACCACATCATATCCAAAGATGGCGACATCGTTTGATGACCTTTTTCTTTAGAATTTAAGACTAAAGTATGTGTTGGGTTCCCGTAATCTTTCAAAATCACATCCTAGAAAATAATACTATACATAACATATCAATTCCACGAGAAGCGGTATTTAGCAGCATTATTATGTTGGGTCTTTCAAAAGAATCGAAAAAAATCGTGAAACGAACTAATCCGAAGAGTACGTTACCGGAGTTCAAGTTCAGCAAAGGATTTGTGGGAACCATTTAATTTACGTAATTTTTATAATGAATCTGCTTCGTTTAAGTATAATTTCTAAAATATACGTATGTTTTTTTCTCATTAAAAATATATTGGCTTCCTTTTATACTAAATTTTAACACAAATTTCTAAGATGATCCTAAATTTGTGAGCGCTAGTGTAAATATATTCAGGAAAAATTATATTCTCGATGTGCATTACTTTACGAACACTTTACAGTGAATGTAATAAAAGCTTATATATGTACATATACCCATAAACGACAACGGAATTTATATCAAAAGATGATATTCTGTATACTTTACCCTCAGGCATTTCCCTCATAGTTCAAGTAATTCGCATATAAGTATGCCCTCATGTGTAAGAGGAAAGTAAATAAGAATATGGGACGTAGTGGCGTGCGTATAACACATGTCATGCGCTTATATTCGCTTGGTTTCATTTCTAGAAAGATAAAACGGCATTTCTTCTGGTCCCATATTAATGTGTTTGTCAGTTTTCTGTTCGTTGAATATGAATGTTTACGTTGCTGTATATGAATCTGTAACAGCAAGTTATCTAACACAAACATGGTTTATAAATTCAGTTTTGTAGTTATTATAATCGCATTGGGCACTCCATTTAAAATTGCGCAACACAATTTGATTAAATTAAACGTGCTCTTGCATTTCTTTGGTAATTCTGATGTGAAAATTATTTTAAATATTGATGCTTTAAAAAATGTATATAAATTAAAAGAATAACTCGACTTTTTGGAATTCTTCGAACAAGTCTCCGTGACACTTGAACGAATTTACCAGAAACGTGTCTGTTTATCTTATACAGTTAAGGAATAGAAGGATCCTTAAAAATTCTGAAGAGAACATAAAACAGAAATCTATGAAAAGGTATGACAAGCTACAATACCTTTTCACTAATTAGCTTATTATATACAAAATCCTATTTCAAATAAAAATCAATACCCATCATCAACCCAAGAAAAAAGTCAGATTTAGAAAAAATATGGTACAGTATTATAAACCATTAGTCTTTAATTTGGAAGTTAAATCACATCCATAAAGCAGTACTTTCTTAAGAAATATTACAAAATGTCAATGAAGTTCATGCATGTTGGAGATGTCAAAGAATGTTTCAGAAATGAATCAAATATGGATGTCATCGCTTCAATTTTGTGTGTAGATACTTCTTCTATGGGTCTCGGAAGAACTTTTAAACATGTAGACTTATTCAATTCACAATTAAAAAGTAGATTGGGAAATGAAATAAGCATTTAAATGTTTTCTTTTAACATTATCATAGTACCTCAAAAAATAAAAAGATATATAGCCTTTTTGCATTTCTATGGAATTAGTTAATCTTCTGAAGAATTTTTTAAAACTTTACTTTTGGAAAAAAACATGTACAACAAAAACCTGGATTTTGTTCAAACTATTTTCGAGGGCGACCTTAAATGTTTCCGGAATCGACAAGAAAAACACGGTATTGGTGTGATTTTATATTTTTCGATGTAATCTTGAAGATCAATACACTTTTTCAAACGGTGCTCCAATCTCTTCAAGCCATAGGAAGAGTAGGATGTTTCGAGGTCTGCAAAATAGTCATCTGTAGCGGCGATGACCTCCTCATTTGAGGCAAATATCTTTCCTTCAAGTGATTTTTTCAGATTTGTGAATCCACTTCTTCGTGCCTCGTAATCCTCAACCCTGATTTAAAAGTTAGCAGTTTTATTAAGCAATTGATTAAATCCAAACCAAACTAATGGACGATCAAAGTCAATCCTGAAACTTCAGCCTTCAGAATGGAAGCTACTTAGGCATGATTTGTTCTTTAGTCTGGAGAATCAGAGCAACTGTGTATTCGTGTATTTTCCGTATTCAATTGACGCAAACTCCTGCAAACTTCATAGTCCGATTTTCTTTAAGAATTTTTAGGTTAGTCTTGGAAAATAATTAATTCCTTACAAAAGATGTCCAGGACTCTATGTAATATAAAACATAGAACCTCATTACATCAAAAATGCTTAGTGAAATTTTTAGGTTAGGAAAATTATTCAAAAAGCACACTGTGGAGTAGTTACAGCCTTTCTTCAAAGGTGGTACCAAAAACCTTCGAACTTTAACGAATTGTCATCCGCATACTTGTGGTATTACGAGACTTATTCATTGATTGAGGTTTCGTTAAAAAGAAACTAGCTAATAAACGTATTATTTTCGTTTTTACCGCATTTTTTTGCTATTCAAATTTTACTATAGGAATACAAGAGGATTGCATAAAAAAGGTGATGGTATGAGCACAGCGCACGATTCGCAAACGTGATTGCTCTTCTTCAAAATAGGTAAACAAAAAAGTCGGTCGCTTTACAATAAAAAAGGTCAAACCGGATGTGTGTAGCTTGTTACGTAAACGAATCAATTACGTTTTTTCTATCTAATAGTAGTATAATTTGAATTAGGCGATTAACACAACTATTGAATATGAGATGATTTGTTATTATTTCGAAGAAAAATTGTTTCTTGGTTAGGTGTACGAGGTCTGCCGAAGAGATCATACCATTCCTTCCAAAATATTCGTTCTGTGAAGATCATACAATTTCGCTATTCTTAATAACACCGAATTTTTACTTAATTTGCATATTTAATGATTTTTTTTATGAGGTAGTTGCTTAATTTGCTACAATTGTGTAGCAGGCGGCAATGTATCGATTTTAAATATCAGTTTATTGTCAACGTGATAACTAGTCTAGCCAAATAGGGGCAAGTTTCAGTGCCGTGCGGAAAACAACGTGGAAAAGTGAAGCGCGCGCCACGGAGAATCGAGTACCCGTATCAAAGCACGCTTGTTCAGTATTATTCGACTGCTCGTTGTGAGTGCTTGTCAGTACACACATACTTAGAAAATGCCACTTTTAGGTAAGTTTCGGAAACGGCATACTTCGAATAAACTAGAAAACGCAATAGCGAGTATGCCGGATTTAGAATACGAAGGCGATAGAATTAAATGTGTAAAGTGCGACAACTATTTGACGTGTTCCAGCAGGTGACAATGTAAACGCCACTTAGAAAGTTCAAAGCACTGTTCTGGAATCCGTGGCAAACGTTACAGCGAACAAGTAATACTTGGTTTTATTCTGTGTAATGTACCGTTCACTTTACTAGACCAACAAGTTTTTGTCTCCTTCTGGAGCAACTATTCGGATTATACTTTACCAAGTCCGATATCGCTAAGAAACTTTATGCCATCTGTTCGTGACTATGTTGAAAGATGAATTAAAGCAGAATTGAAAGATAGAAAATTGTGGTTATGTGTGGACGAAACAACCGATCCGCAAAAAATTCTGTGGTGAATGTGATGGTACGTACAATGGAAGAGTTTGAACCGTCATCCCCTCTCTCACTTGCTTCCAAGGAAGTAGCAAAATGTGCTAGCGATGAAATTTTAAAAGTGGTGTTGAGGTCATTGAACAAATTTCAAATTTCATCAACCCTAACATGTTGCTAACATGCTGTCCTAAAACCGATCTCTTAAAGAAGAGAGTGGCAATCTGTTACATGTAACACGTAAAATGAGTAAATGCTTTCGTAGCTCATACGAAAGCATTTCTAAAGTCCTCAAAACTTACAAAAAGATTTCACGAACTGTGTACCGAAGTGCCTGAACCACCGCAGCCGATTACTGCGAACATTTTGATGACGTGGGGAAGGTAATTTTACAACTCGATCCGAGACACGTAAAAGCTATCAAGAAAAGCCGGAAAATATTTCAAGATGGTCAGGTAAAATGTGATTTAGAAAGTAAACGCAAGAACTACTATGAACTAGCGAAGCGAATTGAAAAATTACAAAATGATTCGATGTCGTTCGTGGATTCTGTTGAAAGTGTTGATGTTGGAAAAAATTAGTGTAATACGAAAATTTGAAGGTGTTATTGAGAAGGATTCAGATTTTCTCTTTACTAATTAAAATTTGTGAAGGTGCTTCGAAAGATTTGTTAAGGTGTGACAAGGATTGCTTGAAATTTGCAAATATATCACTCGATATGGAAGGGTCGTTTTCATCATTACATTCATGAAACAAGTGTGGAAACATATTTCATGATTGTAATATTTAATAAAATTCTTAAAACGGTAAGTGTTTCAGCACTTTATATATACTTATCATTATTTTATGTGTAAACATTCTTGCGTCCGCATCGCCTTTGCTCACTCATGAAGGTCACGATCATAAATGATGCGAGTACGTAAACGTTATTGCAAGGTGAGTGTTCAATAACGTTTACGTTATTACGTTACGTTTACGTATACGGCTGCTTGGCCCCTTCACGATGCTCTCCGTATTGCACTGTAACTTGCCTCACTTTGCCGAGACTGTGTATGATGAGTTTATATCCAGAATATTTTGTGTGTGATATTTTCATTTTTGATGGTTAAATTTAAAATAGTGAAGCAATGCCAAAAATTCTAAAATTAATCGAGGTAGTGCTCGATCAAATAGTCCCCTACTTAAGTCTCAAGGTAAGACTTTGGACGCTATGGTAAGCGTAGTGAAATGTTCTCGGTGTGCAGTTCGTACAACGCTGCAACGATATGAAGGTAGTGGATCCTTAACAAATTGACGTATAGCTGGTCCTAAACCTCGGCTAACTGCATTACACAAGAAATAACTCCCTCAATGGGCAAAAAAATCTAAAAATTGGACCGTCGGACACTAGGGTAATGTGTTGTGGTCTGACGAAGCTAACATAAGAAGTACGTAAGTATGGCCACCTTGACTGCTAGGACACATTACCACTTGTACTTTTTAGAAACAAAGAAGGTCACTGTAGATAAATTTTATTTCTACCGTTTGCAGCTTTTCAAACGGCCTAGGACACAGTACGTTCGACGAGGACGTGGAGAAACACCCGATCCCAAATGGATTGTCCCTACCGTGAACTTGCATGGGTCGCATGAGCAGCCAGCGCTATGTGTTAGAGCCGATCGTCTTAAAATTATTTCATGCTGAAGTATCGGAATATTATTTCCAACAAGACAATACTCCGTGTCATAAATTGCAACAGTCAGTACGTTGGTTCAGTGATAATAATGTGGGAATATTGGAGTAGCCAGCGCAGTCTTCTGACCTGTCTCCCATTGAACATTTGTAGCAGATTTTAAATGTTAAAGTGACAAAATATATTTGCAAAAATTTAAACATTCCAAAATAAAAAATATTTCAACAATGAGAGAAAATATCTGTAGATGAATGGTATCGTCATGTAGCAAATATGCCAAAGAAAGCCCATGCTGTTATAAAAGTTGGTGGAGGAAGCACTGAATGTTAAAAATTCTGATATTTTATGAATAAATTATTGCTATACATTCTTGTAGTTTTATTCTGTTTCTTCCTATTTAATTCCAATCTATAAAAGTGGAAGGTGTCTAATACAATTGACCAGTGCTGTATATTATTTGTTACAACACTTATTATACGCTCTAACTACAACCATAAACTTCCGGAGGATAAAATAATTTTCACGACATTTTTTTACTGAAAAACTCTTTGTTAAAGTTAGCGTTTCATTAATATCCCAAAAAAATGTTACAAACAACTCTATACTTTGCACGTATTTCCATACACATAGTGTTAACAGCGGTATCTGTAGACTACAGAGAAAATGTACTGACAAGAAAACTAATTGCATAAGATGTCAGAATTACAAACTAGACCAAAACACTCTTACCTCTACTTTTAGCAGCTACATAACACCTAATTACTTACCTCGCCAGTCTCATGCAAAATTAGAACCAAGAGCGTAATGTATAGCGCAGTATCTATGCACGATCTGTTCATACAAGCTCCCTAAAAGAGTTCCGCTTCTCCTATGCATCTATCAAACAGCATAGCATAGCAGCAGCAGTTTTCAAAATGCAGGTATACCATCGCACAAGACTATTTCTGCCAAGTTGCTAGCAACGATCGATGTACGGTTTCTAGGAAATCGGTTTATAAGCGTATCGTTTAGGTTAATTTATATTAGCTTTTGATTTATTAATGGAAATGAAATATTTATATTTATGTTGGGATTAGTTTTATGTAAATTTGTTTAACGTGTTCTGATTTTAGATGGTTTCTGTTTTAATGATTTGCTAAGGTAAATTAGCAGCAGAAATTGGGCAAATGGCGGAAAGGTACGTGTACAGATAACATGCGTTCTCAAAATCTTTCTTCTAAGGGAGCGACTATTAGTTCTATCGCAATACTAGCGCAAATTACCTTGAAATCTAACTTATTTGAATCAGCCATAGAATACACAATTGTAAGAGCATTTCAGAGCATCTTCACATCGTAAGGTATAAACTTATTTTTTAATATCTAATGGTAATAGCGTCTAGAAAGTACTCTTATTACATATACAGCCTTCAATTTATGTATTAGACCTTCCGCGAAAACGCAAACATTGCACTACTAGGATGTACTTTCAAAAGAAACGAGTGTAATGTGTAATAGATTCTGATCGTAAATACAGATGTATTTGAAGAATATTTAACTGAGAAAAGAAGAAGTCTCCGGTTTTATGGGTATAATAATAGTTAGAGCATCGCAAAACCTTGATTTGTGAACAATTTAATGTATGTGCTATATATTAAGAATTAAGACAATGCGGGAACGTTATAGACTTGCATAAAAGTAAAAATGGGAATCCAGGCTAAATATGACAAGTGCTGAGATGACAACCGATCCACTGCGGCTCACAGTGTAGATTGGGTAGATTAGATAACTCTTCTTGGTTCACAATATAGTGACGCTCATCCAGTGCCACATTTACACTATTGGTTGCACTTTGATACAAATTAATTAATATTGACGTATTAATTAGTTTGTAAGAAGGCTATTGATTGCTATTAAAACAAGAAAATAGTATAAAAGATGTTTACACCTTCGCTCAAAAAATTTAAGCTCACAAAATGTGAATATTAACTCCGTAATGAAATTATGATGGTGTTGGTATATGTATATCGATGGAAGTCAAAATTCAGAAAAGCACATATGGAAATGTTCTCATTCCGGGTGGACTCAAATTAATCCAGAAACTTGGCAACAAGAATGTCTAAGTTGCAATAAAACACAGAGGTGGATTTTTTTATCGCAACCAATAATATACGTTTTAGTCAGAGTTGTTGTTTGGATTATTTCCATCGTTTGTGAAACTTAGATGATCCAACGTTTCGGCAGTGTGTCTACTGTCGACTTCAGGGTCGTCCTGAGAAGGGCTATTACTTGCCAGATTCATTATTCGTTAAATGTTATTGTGTCTGACGCATTTATCTTCCCTATTTTTTATTAGTGAAACTGCTTCATGTAGGAATCGAACTCGATTTATTTCTCTCGAACTTCGTTCTCCACTAAGCTAATAGGGCAGGTTTAGCTTAGTGGTCGAATTCCATCTCCACATGAGACAGTTTCACTAACAAGAAAAATAGGGAAGACCAATATGTCAGATAAAATCACGAATGATGAATCTGGCAAGTAACAGACCTGAAGACACACTGCCGAAACGTTTAACTATGTAAGTTACACAAACGATGGAAATAACCCAAACAGCAATTTTGATTATAATCTATAGTCAGCAATATCACGTCAAGAGCTACGTTTTAGTATGAGAATTCTTAACAGCTCCTTCTCATTACAAATTTGTTACTTTCTTTTTAACTAAATCCTAATACATATGACTCAACGTGGTTTCACATTTATGAACGGTAATGTAGGTCCTAGGAAACTATTTTATAGAGATTTATTATATTCCTTATATGTATTGTATAGGGTGAAGGAATAGTGTTAAGTTCGTCAACAGTGTCTTTATAGTTTGAAATGAAAAAACTAAATCCGAATTACTATATTTAAAATTATTTTGAAACATACAAAGCGAACTAAAAAAGTCTAATATTGAGTGAGTTCTACTACGTAATCAGTTCGACAATGAACCTATTATCAATAATATTAATTAATAATGCTCAAGTATCGAAGCTGTTCTGTTTAAAATAACGACTAAAATTGTAGCTACATTTTTGGTGTTTTGACAAGTGCCCTATGATCGGAGGGGTTCCATAATGCAAACGGAAACATCCTAACTATCCCAATTAAATGACAACGTAAAAAGTAATTTAAATATTACATAAATATTATAATTATTTTAGTAGGATAGTACAAACATCATTTTTGGTAAGTATTTCAAATTAATTGGTCTTATTCAAATTAATCATAGATTTTCTAATGGAAGCTATCTGTGTATTAATACGTAGTCTTGCACATATTTAGGAAAACATATTTCATATGTAACTTATTAGGAACATTATCGAATAATCTCATATTACTGTGCCACCCTGTGTATTATTAAACTCTTAAATGTATTGTAATCACTTCTTACAGATATACTAGGATGTACTTTTGACTTTCAAAAGAAATGCGATACTAATAGATTCTGATCATAAATAAAGATATATTTGTAGAATATTTAACTGAGAAAAGAAAAAGTGTCCGATTTTATGGGTATATTATAACGTGTGAAAATTTTAACGTGTTCTTTTCTGTTTGGGCATTCCACATTATTTGTCTTTAACTTTCAATACTTAGCACAAATATTACTACCTTACTATCTGCTCTTTTCAAATACAGATCTATTATGAACTAGAATCTTATTAACACATTCAAACTGGAATGATATATCCCTCTCCTTTTAAATTTAAGTGCAATGTAAAATATTTCCACAGAGGATCTAGTACATATATATGTATGACCAAAATTACGTAATTCACAATCGCACTTATGGGCGTAACTGTTACAAAAGTTAATAGTTTAATACCTCGGAAAAGAAAAAAAATTATCGAAGGATCTGCGAAAGCAAAATATCCTAAGATATTGAGGAGTTAAACCGAACGCATGTTATCTATACAAACAAGTACGATGTTGTGGGTCTCATATAGCACAAAAAAAACATGATAGACATTATACTCTTGTATAGATAGTTTATTAATAAAGAACTTATACATAAACAACATACAATAATAATAATAATCGAAAAATCAAATGCTAAATTGCACAAAAAACAATAATAATATCCAGTCCAAGAAATAACATAACAAAGCGAAAATCTACGATAGACAAACAGCACTTCTGTCTCTTAATGCTTTTGCGGCTCAAAAACAATTCAAACTCGAGATCTATGAAAGTAATCGCATAGATTTTTCGTTTGATGGGCGTCTAGTTTTATAAAGAGGGAAAGGGGATCTTTTGTGGTACGAATGTACATATATATACAGTTAGTCATAGTGATAATCGTCCACCTAGCAGCAGATGCACATTTTCTGTTATTCTTCATTAAATAAGCAACGGTAACAAACGATGTTTTCTCATTTTGTAGCTTAAAATATTGTATTTTGAGTTCATACTGAGATAACAAAACACGTATTCAAGAGGAGTACCGTATGATCCCTCACCATCAAAGTCGTACATCTGCCAAAAGGTCAGTAGTTCCCCGAAAGAAACTCCCATGTCTCACCTCAGTAACTACAATAGTATGTTCTCATAGGGTGATATTCTCCTGCGTATGAAGATCTTTCAAAAATATTTACGTAATGGAATTGAGAAAAAGACAAACTGGTTGTGTACTGTGAAAATTGCAAAAGAAAATCACTAAAATTGTAGGCAAAAGCCGGACAACAGTTCAGTGTATATTAAGAAGATGAACAAAAGAACAAAAGAATATTCAACAAAGATTTTCAAAGAAACAAAGAAGGATCCAAGAAAAAAACACACCAAAACTAGTAAACAAAGTAGAACAATTCTTGAGGAGGAAATTTCGTCCCGAGGATATTAGAGGAGTGTTGCGCAAAAATGGGTTGCATTGACGTATTGCTGGAAAGAAGTCGCATATCAGCGGCAATAATAGGAAAATAAGAATCAAATTCGCAGACCATTTTAACTCAGGCTCCTTTGCACCGGTTGTACTCAAAAGATATTAGTAAATCTTTAAACCGATTGCATCGTAAAGAAAATCCCTAACCTGTCACTTAAAGTAACGTTCAACACCTACGATGTTAATGATTAGATATTCTGCGGCTTAGCTTGAAAGAGTAAAAAGAGTGCTTGCGCCGCGTAAATATTTTTAAATTTCTATAACTTGCTATAACCTTGTTTCGTTTGTAATCAAATGTATCGGATAAGGGAAAATATTAGCATTATAATATTGAACTAACTTCAATAAAGATGAATTTAATACAGGAAGTTGATGAAATCGTCAATAGTGTAATAGAAGATGATGAGTTAGATGTACTAAATCTACAGAATATGGTTTACCTAGGTAAGTATACGTTCGACGAAATCATTTCGGGGATTCTATACGTTGATTTCGATTATCTAGGAATTGTGTATTAAGGTTTCTAGAATTAATTGAAAAGTAGATGAGTTGCGTGCCTACCTATTTTACAATTTCTTTTTTGTACTAATAACTGTGTTTCTTCTATAAATCACTTATTGCTGTATCTACGATTTTATTCTATAGGAGGCAACTTACAAGCAACAACAGACACTGCTGATATGCACGTTTTAACGATTTGTAGAATAAAGCGTGTGTCACAAGTCATTGCGGGATTAAGTAGATTTATTACATTTCCTAAAACTGAAGAACAAAAAACTGTCAGAAGAAATTTTCTAGTATTGCATCATTTCCATTGGAGCAATTGCTTGTAGTCAAGTGATGATAGACGCGCCAGATAATGCAAGTTCTTCAGAAGATAGTAGTACTGGTAATTACCTAGAAGCTTCTAATGTATTTTGTAGGTGGGAATAATGCTGAACTTTTCGGTAACAGAAAGTATTTTTCAATGAATGTGCAAATGATTTAAGGTGCAAGTCTAAAAATTACAAATGTTGCATTATTGCATATTAGGCGAATATCTTATCTCCGTTTCTTACATATCTAGAAAATAAAATATTATTGTGACTTAATGGTTGTTGTTTTTAAATATTTCAGGTGATAACAGATATTCTAATGAAAATTACTTATTTACTCCTCCGTTAAATCTTGTCTTTCGTGAAGAGCAATTATATAATGAAGCACATATCGAACAAGAAGTACAACTGAAAGAAGAATTTTGAAGCATCGTTTTTCAGTACTAGCATAAGGATGTGACTAAACTAGAAACTGTAAAGGTTATTATCGCACCAACTGCTGTTCTTCATAATTTTGACCTAAAGATGGATGAGGAAACTATATCACATCTTTCCCGAAGGAATTAGACGAACATGCACTGGATGTATTAATAAAAGACGGGCGAACTTCAGAAATGCTTCTCGGAGTAGGTTAAATTGTTGAAATGCGGCGACAATTTATGAAGGCCTACTTTAGAAATCTTCGGTAACATTAGGTTTCTTTCTGTACATAAACATATTAAAATCAAACCAAAAAAATGTTCTCATAAATTTTTAATCCAATTAAAACTTTTCTAATGCTTGTAATTGTCTTTTTATTGTACTCAATTACATGCTTATACTTTTTTTATCAGTAATAATACAGATACTTTCTCCTCGATCGTAAAATTCGGACATTTGCTACGGAATTCCGTGATTCTCTAATAATATATAATTAATAATAAAATATTATCATCAATAGCACCATTTTTAAAGGTCTCTTTTTGTACAAGTATTATGCGCAACATTCATTATTTATTTCCAATAATATTTTCATCAACACCAAAGAAGTATTAGTGGTAGAATAATTAAAAAAAGTAATTAAACAATTAAATGGAGGAAAACCCGCCCAAATACGTTGGTTTGTAAACCATACATTAATAGAAGTCCCGAAAAATCCTAAAAGCTTTCTAGTGCTATTTTCCTTACCAACTTATTCCTGAATCTTAACCAACTGATACTTTTATAATAATAATAATAATCCTTTATTACCCAACACCTGAAGGGCCAATTATAAGACAAATTTACAAAATTCTTATTTAAAATTCAAAAATACGAAATACGTTGCCTACAACAATATTTGCAATAAAAAAGACAAAATAAGAAACGTATTGAAAATATATAATGTTACATTGTTCAGAGAGAGATAATTTCCTCTTCTCCAAGTATTAACAAACAGAAGATTGTCTTGTAAATGTTTACAATCATAAATGCTACCAACAGTATTAAATATCTTTACGTCATCTACGTATACTAAGAAGTAACACGTAAACAGGGATAGTAAAACATTTATATGCAAATTGAAGAGAAGCGGTCCAAGATTGAACCTTGAGGAACACCTGATGTTGGAAAAAATGGCCTAGAGGAATAACCGTTACAGTAAACATAACACTCTCTTCCAGTAAGGTAAGGCCCAATCAGTGACAGGAAACCTACACCGAAATCAAATCTATCTATTTTTTGTAGCGGCATGGCGTGGTTAATGCAGTCGAGTGCTTTAGAAAAATGTACATAAAAGATATTGGCTAATGCCATGCTAAATTAGTGATCGTCGCTCTACCTGCAACACAGCCGTGTTGATGCTCAGATATGGAAAGAGTTATACAGGTGTATATATCTTTGTAAAGCAAATGTCCAAACACTTTAGCGAAATTGGACAGTATATTTATAGGCCTATAATTAGCACTGTTAGATCGATCTCTTTTCTTAAATTCTGGGATAATTCTGCCAATCTTCCAAATCCTCAGAAAAGTTGACGTGCTTATCGCTAGGTGAAATATAGTTAAAAGTGAGTAGGACGCAATAAGTGCACAGTCACGTACGAAGAAGCTAGGTAGTCCATCATCTGCAGTTGTCATATTTGATTTAAGTCTTTTGATACTACCCTCCGCATATAATTCAAAGAAGGCATGAACACAAAAATTATAATTTTGATAATACTTTTAAGGTAATACAATGTAATATGTCCTTTAAAGTTAAGCATGGCTTACTTAAGCCGAAAATTTAAGGGTAATCGATGCAAATAGTCCTAAATCTTTTATTTGTATACTGTTTTGAAATGGACGATTTACTCTATGATGATCGATATTGTATTTATTTCCTATTGATGTTCTTCTTTTACATTATACGAAGAAAAGCTTTTATATTTCAGTACACATATTAACATAATATTAATTAAGCCAGATTTTACAATAAATTAACCTACAATTGTAGGTGGACAATTTTCACTGTGACTAACTGTATATATGTATATATACACATATATTACTGTATTGAATGCAGCGCTTTTAAAATAAATATCAAAAGCTGACATGAGATGACAATACGACAGCCTACTATTTCTAAGAAGTAGAAAATAAAATATACATACTTATAAATAAATCATGTAAAATGAGTGTATTTCTGTTCGGATGAGTAAGTGTGTTGTATGTAAGTATATATTATGTGTAAATTATGTACGTTGTAAACATGATTTCAACAAATACAATTCAAATAAAGTTATATAATTACGGGTACCTTCCTGGATGTTTAAATTATGTCGTAAATATAGCTAATAATCGTGACAACAATAACAATATCAACCAAACGGGAATCGTTTCATCACAGCACACTTCTCGAAGGGTCCGATCGGAACAACACATCATATTTTATTCTCTTAGAACGGTACAATTTAACGTGCTTTAGTGGGAAAAACTCAAGCAACACACAACCGCGGGTTTTCCACAAAGTCCAATTACCGCGGCCTAATTATATACGAGAGGGGTTGCAAAAGCCAGAGTTTTGTTAATAATATATAACATCGTACGGGCGTGTATGGTTCGTAGTTCACGACGTGTCCGCCAGGATACCGTGGTGGCGCTGACACGCCCTCTCCTGTGGGACTTTTCGGGACACGCCAAGAACGACAAAGATCGGCTCGTTTCGGATCCTCGCTGTGGGCTTTCTTCGGGTGGATCCGTTTCTCGTGATTTTCCGTCCTCTTTTATTCAACTCGATATCTCGCGTTTCCATCTTTCGAAATTCGTTCTGCTCGCCATAAACAAAATTATGACGTTTATGATGTCGTAAAGCCTTTAACACGTGTAATTAAATTAAATGTCTTTCGGTTTTACTTTTTTTTCCCTTCCTTTTTCTCCTTAATGGAGGATGTTAACAGGTGCAACGCGGACATTATCGAGGCGGAACGGATCTACGGGTATTCGGTCGCGTGTTGATTGATCAAAAAAGATAATTCTGGATTCCTATTGCTTTATATAGCATGTAAATTTGAAATTCTGTTACCTGCGGTTGCTATTTTAGTTTTATTGTCACGGAAACGTTCTAAAACAGTTTTCGATGGTTTTGATAAGTAGATGACGTTAAATGAAGTCACGAACAAGCTATTAAAAGTTCAAGAACTAAATTGGGTCTACAAATACACAACTTAACGTTGAAAACGTATCATAATTTAAAAGTAACAGAATTTCAAAAAAACCTCAGTGATGTAATTTTCTTTGAAAGAAAACAACACACTTTTAATAAGAAACTTGATAGAAATTATAATATTATGACGAAAGAGATAATATAAAAATAAATTGTTGCGTACACACTAGCAGTACTTTAGTCAAAAATGCCTTATTTGCCTATTTTTTACTAATTTATTTGAGATTTTTTAGATTAATTTTAGTTCACTAACAATGAAGGTATGTATGCCATCTAAACCTTAACTCTGCCAATGTACGAGGTAGGCGCCATAAATTCAGTAAATTTCTCAATTCTTTTGAAACAAGGACCTAATTTTTCAAGTTCATTGGTTGTTGTGATTTTGCTACCATATTTCATACTGAAGACATCACATATTTTCAAAATACCGGCAACTTTACAAGGCAATCCAGTATACATTACTTTGTAGCCTAATATAATATTGTTTTTAAACTACATTGTTTCTTGAGATGTCACAGTGGAAAAATGGCGGAGGAGATGGTTTATAATGAAAATACTGTTTGAACTCCAATAAATTTAATATATCTATCCAAGAAATGAGCTTGTGATATGTCTAAAAGGTCCCAAACATTATAGAGTTGATTTAGTTCTAAGTTCTTTGATTGGTGGTAATTACCTTTAAGCGGGGAAATTTATGAACATATTCTATTAGGCCTTATAGTGTTGATTTCGGTTATATGTTTTTTGAGCTTTAGGTAAATCCCTATTGTCTTTGTTCTTTTCGCTGTAAGCTTACGTATTCATTTCAAGAAATAACATATTAAAAGTAAAGTATATTCTTTAAAATTACACATGCGTAGAATTTATTATAACGGCACAGCAAACAATATCGCTAGCAATAAATCCATTTTATGACTTTTGCAATTTAAATGACTGTCTACGTGACTAACTCCGTTGCGAATATGAACGTGTTAGAGTAAAGTAGGTTTTGCCAAAAACCAAAATCCTACGTTTAAATATAGAAGTCTTGCGATTATCCACTATTGTGTGCTGACGATTATCTCTAATTAAATCAATAACGAGATTTTATTTCAAGGTTGAGGATGCTATAAAAATCAGTATTCAATAACCATCATAAAAACTTTAAAAAATCTTAGCAAACATTGAAATACGCGCGGCGTGTACTTACATGCGATAATTATCGACTATTGTCTGGTACGAATTAACTTATGAGATTGGAACGTTATTACTACTCAAGGATATCGAGGTGTCTTCAACTACAAAAAAATTAATAGCTTTAATTATACATTAGGGAGTTTTGTCTGTAACTAATTGTAGATAAAGCAGTAAAATACAGCTTCTGCATTTAATCGTTGCGTGTGCATTTGTATTTGCAACGTAGCAGATCTTTATAGCTTTCTAAAGATGTCAAGGTTCTTAGATCTTGTGGATTATCTTATAATATCTTCTCAGATACACGTAGGAAGGCTGAAAAGAGCACAAAACTTGTTTGAGGCACATGTTTTAGTTAAAATACGGTGATGTTTTCTATAAAAATAGAGTTGTCAATAAAGCTTGTCCAATATGCAACAGAGGATGGTTTTTCGTTTTATAATAAGCTTATCCTATAAATTGTTAACCAGTAATAATATTATTCTATTACGTCCAATGATCTAATCAAACGAAAATAGAAATTCTGTGAACAATTAAGTAATTTACTAAACGGCTGCAACAAAAAATATGTCTGGAATAAACCCGTGTGAAAGACATACAGCAATAATACGATGCTGAGGTAAATAGAATGCTATTGCGTAACGACTTAATTGCTTGTATATTAAACGCTATGTGATGCAATAATTCAAAATAATCGACCTTATTTTTGTTTAGTCTTTTAAAGAAATCGTCGAAGATTATTCATGACTTTCATATTATTAATGTCAGGAAGATGGTTGATGTTTTATGTTATTTCCTTGATAAATACCGGTGGTCCTATACATAAGATACTTCAAGAATTTCTACTGCACTCCTTCTAACCTCATTTGGTAACAAAGCGTCACCTAGAGACGTTCCTGGGTTCGCATTGGGAAAACCAGTTGTTAGCTTCTACGTCTTAATCATCTATGCTTTTTGAATTCCTAGTTAATCCCGTCTTAAAGCATAAATCTATTTAGTATTATTGGTATTATTTTAAGGAAAATTGGGTATTTGTCTGAAAACATTCATCAAACATTATTATTTAATTTAAACAAAAAATGGTGTGCAAATTTCTTAGTCTATAGCATCCTCGAAAAATTGGAACAGTTTCCATGAAAATAACTTATTCTTAGTAGAGAAGATACCTAAATTCGTTATAAAAAATGGGGGTTCCCATAAAAAAAAGCAATTGCACTGCGATGAACATTTTAATATTTATTTTCGCCTTACGAACGCCCTGTATAATTTTTAACCACATTAATAACGTACAAAAAATTATTGAGTGATCATCTAATCGATTCCGGCATTCAACATTTTGCGCATCTGAACATATTGAAACGTTGCTTGTTTTAGGCGCACCGTGCATCTGTTAAAAGTTTTAGTGAAAATTAAATAATAAGAAAGTGGGAAGGTTTATGTAGTGATTTATTATGCAACTAATATTTACTAAGGAATAAAACTTTGCTCAAATATGCAGTATTTTCTGCTTAACACAATTTGTGTTACAAAATCAGGCATTACCTTTGCGGACCTCATAACTTCGCAGCATATGGAATAAATGAGATACCATTATCAACAGTCGTAGGGTATCTCATCCGATACTGAAACACAGTATTGCTCAACAATTCAATACAATTCTTCATATTATTTGAATAAGAAAAGATTCAAGTCGTTAGTGTAAGCCAGGGCATCACATGTAAAGATTGTAATAAATCGTGAATGATTTCACCAGTACCATGAGAAAAGCTGTATTTACAGAGATTTTGAAGAAGAACAACGGTCGAATATTCGACCCACATGGTACACCAGATGCACTTAAGATGTACTTAAGCAATTGATGGACTTGAAGTTTTTGTAACAAACAGATACGGTGCTGTTAAAGCCGGACGCTCATACTGCCACCTAATGTCCGCCTGTTCTCCTCATTGGAAGAATAGATATCGTCAGTTGCCTACTGGACTGGGAATCTCCTTTCTCGTAATCCTTATAGGACCAACATTTGCCTAGATGGGTTTGTGGTATTCGTTTGTTTGTTCATGGTCAATACAATTTGTTACATGCAGAAATGCAGTAGTTTGGATTCTCTACATAAGTAAATACGTACATTCGCATACATATACGTCCACGATCCAAAATTTACGCATTCATCGTGAGTATAAGGCATTTAGCTATCCCGTGCATTTGTATTGGCCTCCGAGAGAGTTTGTTAAGCGCAATTCCAGAGTACATCCTGGTCGAAGCGATAGTAGAGAAATAGTTGATCATCTATACAAAAGTATGCAATAAAACTCACGGCTACTTAGTCGACTCCATTATTTGCTACATCACCTTAATCTATATGGATGCTTGCTACCACGCCCCGAAGAAACAGAGATGAAACTAATCAGGTTTTGTATGATGTACTATCGGGCTCTGGGTGATAGCAACCGCATCTTTCCGTGAACAATTTTTCTACAACGTATAAGAATCTTCGACGAAATTCCGGTACTTCAAGGGTTCATTCCTGCAACTATATTGCGACGGCAGATTTGTGAGCTAGGTCGTTTCGAACATCTGGAGCAAGTATTATCGGACGGTTCTCTTCTCGAATTGAACCTATGTAAGACAAGATTATCACGACCGAACATTAGGTAGGTGGTGTTTAATGATGTTATAGATTGAGTTTCCATAGCATTCTGCAGACCAAGTTTCGTCATTGTTCCGAAGAAGTTGTTTTTCATGTTAGACACTTTTTTTGCGAATGATTAGTTTGACATGTACATATATGTGAATATTCTAGTTGTGAATGCTTACACATACGGATAAATATACATAATGCCATAAATATATATTTCTGTAAAACAAAATGTGTTGACTTGATCTAACATTTCAAATTATTTTCATTACAGTTAGTTAAGTAGATTAATGGAAGGGCACATAATAGTCATATAAATAATCTTATTTCACATTTGCATATATTGAAAGTGTATTCTTGCTTAGAAAATGAAGGCGTTGTACGTAAAATACCAATTAAACTTTAACAATCATTCTCTTGTGAAGCATATCTTAAACTCCCTTATATCTTCTGACCTTTCAAATCTTCAAGGGCATATCTGATTATAAATAAAAATATTTATAATAATATACTGTAGACATTCATTTAATGATGTTTAATAATCGCATCCTGAATGTCACGTTTTGGGAAATCCATTGTCATTATGCATTTACAATAAAAATGTATATCGTGCTTTAAAAGAAATAAAATCATTTACATATAATCGAAACGGAACTGCTCCTCGGACCAGTAAGTGCAGTTTTACGTAAACGGCAGTATGTAACAGCAAATGTCAATGTTACTGAGTGGTATGTTGAAATGCCTTAATTTGTACAATGTGTCACATCTTTAAAATTAGCTTCTTCACAACTGAGATGCAGATAGCTAGTACTTAGCTTAATTATTAGGGTGATTACGTATAAATTGATTGTTATTTGGATGTTTCGAGTATTACATACAGAAGGGTCTAAATGTAGTAATAAAAAATATAAAATATACTGATAAATTCAATTTTAATGAAAAGCAACGTAGATTTACCACAGGCGGCTTAGCATTTACTATATTTGTCTTCTACTTTTTTCTAGTCGTAACGAAAGTTAAAAGCCTTGGTGTAATATTAGACAATACACTTTGTTGTTATCAGATCTGGGGTCCCGCAGGGATCTCATTTAGGACCTTAACCTTTTCTTTTCTTTCTATTTTCTCCAATATGCTGATGATCTTAAGATTTTTTTAAGGTTATTGTGTCCTTAAAGGACAGTGCCAATTTGCAACAGAACTTGTATAAGTTGTGTAATTACTGCGAAATTCATTGCAAAACTCTCCGATTATTAAATTTATTCGTATTTGCAATGAACAACTTAATAGTTGTAATTTTCTTTTAGAAGATTTCCAGAACAACTACACATGTTTTATTTGTTTAGCTTTAACTCAACTTATAATATGTATTCCTTTTACTGCCTCTCCTCACGACATTCTACTTTGGCATCTATTTTTACGACATTGATGGAATTTTCTAACATTTTTGTACAGGTGAGCGTATGTGTTTCTGTATGTTTTTATGGTGCGATATTTTGAATAGGTCCTATTATTATAGATAAATTTTATAAAGTTAAAGTAGATAAAATACATATTGGGTGTTGGATCCAATACACTAGAAGGAATAACTTTGTTTATAATTTTTCATGGTCGTTCAAAGGAAAAAGTATACAATAAATTTAGTTATAAATCCTTATGCCCTTAAAGAGCGAAATTTGTTGATTATTAACCTGTTTCAATTTACCTGCAGTTTTTCTTACAGTATATTTTTCTCTAACGCTAGTCTAAGTGTAATAATAACGATCTGTATATAGAATTGCTGTTGAAGAACTGAGCAAAAGGTATGAGATTGAAAGGTATGAAAATATATTCAAATCGCTTAAATCGTAAACACACTTTAAAAAAACGTTTTTTTATTGCAATATGGCATTGAAATATGTGATGTGTAAGTGTAAAACGCTACTATTAAATTTAGAACTAAGTATTATATCATTTCCTTATGATCAGCTTTATACTCTAAAGACTCTGACGAAAATATTTCATCAAAAAAAATTTATAACAATCTAGCTTTTAATTAACCAGTTACGTAAGCATCGAAACAAAAACCAACCTTAAAAACTTTTATAAATTTCATTTATACATTTTCAACAATATGAAGGTCCTCCTCATTATGTTCTTCCAGCACGGCAGACAACGAATCGCCTGATTTGATGCCACTAGGCGTATTTCTATGGGGTTATTTAAAGTCTGATGTATTTACCCGACAATCTCAGAATTTAGAAGAACTGTGGAATTCAAAGAGATGTTTTTTTGAAAATATACGCAGTTTTGAACAACAGTTTATATCATTGTTTAGCGAAACGTGGATAACATTTTGAAGAATTCATCGATTGATTTTCTTTTCAACTTTATTTCAATCCCTAAATAACAAAAATAAAACATCTTATAGAGTTAAAGTGTCTTTGACTAAATTTAAGGTTAAAACTAAGATAGTTCCGAAACGAATCGACCAATTAAAAAAACTAAACACCAAAGTGTACTGTCTCAAAAGACCATTAAAGTGAAGTACTACTTGATACCTTTTCCCATTTAAGATCTTTAATGAGGTTGCTCGTGGGGTCGGGGGGGAAATTTCCAGATTTCCACAAATTTAAGGTGGGATGTTTTGATATCAACACACTGTATGTTGTAGTATTTAACGCTGTTATGATAACAGTTCTTATACGCTGACTTCTTCTGTTTGAAACGTACAGATTCAAATAATCGTCTTACTTTAGTACAGATGTAGAAATATATACATACATATATATGTGTACTTATATACAACAACACAACAAAATAATACATATGGAAATTTCGGTTACATCACTCGTACTTCACCTTGACTTCACTTCTAACATTTGCGGTTTGTATCTGTTGTACATTTTATGTTCTCCTTCAGAACAATAAGACAATCTAATCTATCTTGTTATCGTATTATGTTTTCTTTTCCTTTTCTTTTCGCTAGTTTATCTTCCTCGAACTGCTTCGTTTATTCTTGGTTCGATTCTAGATGAGTTGTGAAGTGAACGTTGATATTCATTTTCGTTACATATGTAATAACATATCTATGTATATACATATGTAGTTCGCGTAAGAGTTCCCTCTTGTCTCCGACGTATAGCCGGGTCGTTAATTAAAATGTTTGTAAACAAAGTTTCTGCGAAAACGATTAGATAGAAGAGTTTACCGTTTGTTCGTTATAAGAACGGTAAATAACATATTTATTAGCAATTATTGGTAATTTATCTACGTTTCTTTGTACTTTATTTTCCATAGATTACATTATTTTGAATGTATTTATTTAAATACGGATCTTTGCAGAGTATTTTTCCATTTTTATCAATTAATAAAAAGTAATTTTGTAAGAGATATTTTAAAAACAATCAAAATATTAGCAAAAATATGTTGGTAAAATTGTTTATAGAAAGATTTTTCACGCGGGTTTCTGTGACCCTGTTACTATTAAAGAAAATTCTATCCAAGGTAAAGGATGCAACTTAGAAGAAGTTCCGTCCGCTTCAGAAGGAAACGTTAGCATACCGACGAACTTTCAACGATATTTGAATCCGAAAACCACAAGTCTACATCAATATTTAAATAAAACAAAATTTATTCTCTCTGCAATAGCAAATCTTCCCCTTGTTTTCTGTAAATGCACTGTTACGTTCTCCTGGTTTGAAGAACAGCGCCGCTGTAGCCTGCTCGTAAATTCCTGAATTACTTGACCAATATTTACTTGTAGAGTATATTCGCTTATTTACTAGGTGAAAGGTTGTACAGTGAAACTCAATGCGCATGCGCAAAAAAATATATTTAAAAAATAAAATGTGTACACGGTTTCCACTCTTGCCTATGTACAGTTACGATGTACGTAAGATATATAATATTTGCAATAATTGCAGTTATTCGAGCTTTCTTATACATGTAATATACATTAGCATATGTATATATATGTTTTCCTTGGTAACAATATAAAGTGCTGCCTCAGCATGTACGTTGCAAAGCTATGTTTTAGTGTTTCAAAAGCTTAAACTCTTATATGCTTCCGCTGAAGCTTTGTTAGAGGCATGTACTAGTGCCTCTATCTGTTTGCATGCACCACTATCTTTTTATAGGGGAGCCAACCCTTTTTATTTCTTAAATTTATAAGCGCACCGCTGTGCTATGCTTATTTATATGTCCCTTTCCGGGAGCCTAATATATTTTCCTTGTTTTAAATTTCCCCAAGGGACTTGGCCCTGTTTCATTGGCATGTATTTGTACTTGAACCAAATACGTTCGTTATTTTCACATTTATAGGGGAACCCACCCTATCTCTTAGAGCTTGAACGCCTGGTCGAGGGCGACAGTAGCGATAGTAGCCGATCTCAAAACAAAAGAAATGTGACAGCTACCCAGGCGTTCTCGTTTGAAATAATACGCTATGTGTAATCTTTAGCTCTCTGCTACTGCGCCCCAAAGAAGGGAAAAAGCCAGTAGCCAGCAAATGTGCGAAATGCGCACCGACAAGTAAAACGGAGCGATGAAGCCGACAATACATATAGAAAAATGGTCCGTGAATCTCGTCCGCTACGACGAGCAACTAAATGATAAAATTTCTAAGTCCCGATACGACAAAGGACCGAACAAATATAGAAAAGGCAACGGGCGCTGCGGCCGCAACGACCGTCAACAAGAAGCGGAGTGATCGTACTTGTAGAAGATGTCTATACATGAGCGCCGATAATCCTACCAAAATGATTTCCGGCAAAAACTTAACCGAAGACTAAAAATATGTATAGACGACAACGGACACAGTAGCCTCGACGGACGATGATAGAAAATCGAGAATTTGTACTTATTAAAGAAATCTATACATGCGATTCGACGACCTTATCAAATGACTCCCGCCAGAAATAAATGTATAGATGACGATTCCCGCCAAAACTAGAAACTATTAGAAACTTCCAATAATCATCCGACGACGTTACTGTACACGTTATGACGAGGTACGAAAGGTGACCGAGAGTGCACGATCGTTAATACCTCGACTGTCGCCCCGGAGTCGACTGCCTGTGCTTGTATATATATTAAATATTAAGAAAACTCCCAATATTTATTCGACAACGTTGCACTTAATGACTTTTAAATTAGGCACTTTTAGCTAGAGTAATGTGAATGGCCGGCTTGCATACATGTACAATGCGTAATCTACATACATATTAAAATAAAATTAGATATATTCTAAGACAGCAAAATAAATAAATGATAAAAATGAAAATAATGTAATATTCTAAATGAAAATAAGATAATAATGCTAACCCATACGGTTGCAAAGAAGATAAAATCATATAAAACACAAAAACAATGTTAAGTCCTTAACATGCACTTTCAAGGAAAACTCCTTCGTGAAAATGAAGATGTAAATATACAATTGCATGTAAAGAATTCTTTATTTATCAAAATCTATATGATCACCCCAGTCAAAATTGGGACATTTAGCATTGGCAAAGTTAATATCTTCTGAATGATGAAAGAAGAAAAATGTAAACGCAAAAATTGCACCATATTTAAATCTCTCAAGATAGTTGATTAACGTGTAGATTGTTAAATGCAACTCTTATTAAGTTCACCTTTTTTTTGCTACAAACTTTTTGTTGTTACAACATCCAGCTTGAAATTCGTCTGATTTTAAGATCGGTTTCTCTAAGGATACGAAATGGATCGGAAGATCAACGCCTTCCTTCGACATGGATAAAGTAAGTGGAAAGAACAATTTTCTTCGACGATGATAAGGAATGCCGAGACGCCAATGTTTTATTTCTGGTAGATAAAGTGAATCAAACCCCAAGCTTTCTTTTATTATTGTTTTAACAAGCCTTATAACTAGTTTTCTTTAGACGTCGCTAAAATACATCGGACGACCAATATTTACAGTGTATTTTACTCGCTTAGTGTATATATAAAATTTATACAAAATGGCCTCAAGACAATATAAATGGACTTTCCAAGCAAATATGTGGTTTCCTTAATGTCTATGTGCAATACATAGCTTCGTATTTAACTTCCGACGAAGTTTTCTTACTTCTAAACAAATTTATTTATGCGTATCTATTAAGACTATTAGGCATTTAGTAACTATAACTTCCTGCTATTGGGTACATAAGAGTAAGGAATTAAAATATGTTTATATTTTCAGAATTTCTGATCTCCGACGAATTTTTTCGTGATAGCAGAGGCAAAGAGACTGAACAATTTTGTAATACTTCCAAAAGTTTATTGTAAACTACCAGCAATTTTTTTAATCGTTTAACTTCCTGAATCACTTCGATAACTAGGTAACGATATGACATGGATTCAATTAACCTCCGTATATAAGTTTGGATTAAATTCTCCCGCCCCTCACGAAGAACATCTTCTAATCCCTGCGGCTCTACTGGAGGAACATGTTGGGTCCGTACCATTCTGGATATAGGATTAACGTGTGGGCTCATCGCAGGCCAATCTAAAACTGAATTGCCAACCTCGTCAAGGTATTCCCGAACGATGTTTGTTACATTGGGTCGTGCATTCGCAAGAATTTGTTGCCTATTACTAGTGCGTATGGTACTGTGGGTAGTGCCTCTCTTTACTAATATCAACGCTGTGCGACCTGCCAGGACATACCTCCCTAAACAATAATAAAGCTACGACCAACATTAGCTGTAAATCTGATGTTGTCCTGAGAATATCGCTCATCGTCTCGTTTGCGCATTGGTATAACACATGGGCTGAAAAGTCCCGTGCCTAACAAAGAAAGCACGTTTTTTTTGGTTCAAAATTAGCTTTATTCATCAACGTAATCTCCATCAAGAGTAACGCAATCATTCCAGCGCCGCTCTAACATTTCAATACCACTTTTGTAGAACGACTTATCTTTTGCCTCAAAATAGGCCTCAGTTTCAGCGATAACCTCTTCATTCGTGCAAAATTTCTTACCGGCGAGCATTTTTTGGACGTCTACGAACAGCCAGTAGTCGCTGGGAGCCAAATCTGGCGAATACGGTGGATGTGGGAGCAATTCGAAGTTCAATTCATGTAGTTTTGCCATCGCTTTGATTGACTTGTGACACGGTGCGTTGTCTTGATGAAACAAAATTTGTTTCTTTGCCATATGCGGTCGTTTCTTTGCAATTTCGGCCCTCAAGCGCTCCAATAACGCTATATAATATTCACTGTTGATGGTATTTCCTTTCTCAAGATAGTCGATGAATATTACACCATGCACATCCCAAAATACCGAGGCCATAACCTTTCCAGCCGATTGCTGTGCTTTCGGGCACTTTGGACGAGGTTCACCAGTTGCTATCCACTCAGATGACGATCGTTTTGATTCCGGAGCGAACTGATGGATCCATGTTTCATCCATTGTCACATATCGACGCAAAAATTCCGGTTTGTTACGTTTAAACATGGCCAAACACTGCTCAGAAACATCAACATGTTCTTATTTTTGGTCAACAGTGAGCAAACGCGGCACCCACTTTGAACAGAGCTTTCTCATAGTCAAATGCTCATACACTATAAAGCCAATACGTTCTTTTGATATCTTTACGATGTCAGCTAACTCACGCAACGTCACTTTTCGATCATTCAAAACGATTTTGTGAGTTTTTTTTATGTTTTCTGGTGTTACCGCCTCATTTGGACGTCCAGTGCGTTCTGCATCATCGGTGTCTCTACGACCACGTTTGAAGTCAGCAAACCAACGTTTTATTGTTGTTTCCGATGGAGTGAAGTCTCCATAACACTTTTCAAGCCATTGCTTCGCTTGAACGGTATTTTTTCAATCAAGAAGCAGTGTAAAATTAAAACACGAAATTGTTTTTGATCTATTGTTTTGAAAATAACAAAAGTAGCGCACAATAACTCACAAACTAATGAATAGAATATCATGAAATTTTAACAACTTTTTGAAGGTTAGTACTAAGTGAGAGAAAGGCGACTGCAATAAAACTAGCGTCATCTATGTGTTAGGCCCGGGACTTTTCAGCCCATGTGTTATGTTTATCTAAGGTACAGAGACTGAATCCTTACCCAATTGACATATTCCCTAGAAAACCTTAAATGGGTCGCTCGATAATTACTAGTAAGGCGAGCAGTTGTAACGACTACTCTAGCTCTTATTTCACTCCGACTCAACCTATTACCAAAAGTTTTGGTACTTATTCAAGTATTTCTGACTCTAGCCAAGTCGTTCAGTAATCGCCTTGCCTTCGGCGTAGCCCTTGTAGTCTTAAAAATCAGTCATCAGCTTAGACGACCTGGCGCAGATCTTCGTGTGTAACCTATTGTTTTTCTATATCTGGCTACTGCCTTAGAAATACTTGACTGATTAATATTCATCAAATTAACCTTTAGTTTGAAATCGCCCATCTTCGATTAAAGCAATTATTCCAGCCGCTTTTTCCAGAGTTAAATTACTCATCTTGCTTCTAATAACGTTAGTAAAGTGCTCTAACAGCGCACTTTTAGATTTGCCTGTACAGAAACACTTTCAGTAAAAAATGTTGTAATAACTAAAATGTTTTTATAATAACAAACAAGAACTTATTCAAAAGCTCTTGTAAAATTTTCTTTATATACTTATTAGTCGATGCACATATAGCAAACATATTGTGGATGTATAAAAAATATCTCAGTCTATAAACGCCTCTTTCGTAGTCTATGCGGTACTTTTCTGGCGGATTGTATATACAAATTTGCTGGAAAATACTAGTGCGAAAGAAGAAGTAACTCATTTAGTTTCTATCATTAAATAAAATTGATTACGTATATGAATCTATCATCCATTTAATTTATTCATGAATGATGACAACCTTCTACATGGATATTCCAAAGATCCGGCAACGATAGCTGAAATAATTCATAACGTATATATAATTACATGTAGAACATGTAAAGCAACAAGTCCTTAATTATTTGCATAAATCGCATTAAGGACGAACCGAGATATCCCTGTTTTATTCTACGAAAACGTTCGCAATTCCATCTTAATTCGATTAAGCCTTAAATTAAAGCAATTACTTCATTAGCGGTTAGGTTCAATCTAAAGCCGGTATATTTATACGTACACCTGTCGCGCTAATGATATTATCGAAGCGTTAAACGGTGAATTCACTTTCGCAAAATATTCCTCTGAGGGGCTTTTTCTATAGATCGGATTCAGAGAAATTAAGAGGTCATGAGCGATTCGCAGAGAGATAGTGTTGGCAGAATTCTATGTAATTTATTGTTATAATATATCTAATCGATTAAATATCGTGATAATTTTAATTCGTTTAGTTTTAACGCGAATTGTACAAATAACATATGTATATCCAGCGTATATTTAACATAATATAACGGCCATAGAGACTACAAGAAATATAACGAGCGATCAACGAAGGCTAACTTAACATGTTTTGCGCAATACGCTTTTGAGGTGTTGGATAGGAGTGGCCAGATCGATTTAATTTACACAAAGTTTCAGAAGGCTTTCAACTAAATAGATATGTGCTTTTGCGAAAATTGTCGGATATTGTTTTTTTTCCCGTCTTTATGTAAACTGATATCTTCATACCTAACCAATAGACAGCAATTAGTTAAGTACCCGAGTTGTACATCGACAATGCTCACACCGACATCTGGTGTACCACAAGGGTCCAACCTAGGCCTTGCTCTTTTTTTTTTCTTTATTAAAAGTATTGCCGAGACTCTGCACTGTCAAAAGCTACTGTTTGCGGATGAGATGAAGATATTTTATAAGATCGTCTCCTTGGATGACCATTTATTACTACAGGAAGATCTTGTCCATATTGGCTCTTGGTGCAAGCTGTATCATTTACTCCTGAATGTTAATAAATGGATGGTTATGACGTGTACTAGGAGAACCAATTACATAGAGTATAAATATGGAATAAATAACACAATACTTGAGCGTTGTTCTACTGCAAAAGAATTAGGCATTACCTTTGATAGCCAACTCAGTTTCATAAATCGCATTGATGATACGGTGGCCAGCGCTTACCGTATCTTTGGTTTTATATATAGAGACTGCACTGGTCTGGTATCCCATTTACTCTGCACATATCATACATAGGTATTGAACAAGTTCAGGGACGATTTTAACTTATAAACAGCTTTGTGGTTGAATGGTAACAGAACACATCTTCTACTGTACTCTATTGTATTGTATTCTATCGTATTGTATTGTATTGTATTATACCGTCTTGCCAGAAGAACCTTTCGTTTTCAATACAATTTAAAAGTTAAAGTTGTATTTTAAAAGAGGACTACTTTAAAAGTTTGAAATAAAAGTATATCATACACCTTTTAATTTCAAATATGCGACTAAAATAGATTGCCATTTATCATTTTGTTGTAGAATTGAATTAACTAGTTCAGGTTTCATGTTTGGTTGGCCTTGACTTCTTTCTTTTATGCTAGTAAGGTGAAAATTGAAGTAAAGCTACTGACCGAAAAAAAGAACAAAGTGAAGCTCATTTTTATTATTGACGTTAATTATAAGATATACAGTAACGTAAATTCTAAAATTGAAGAGATGTCAATTAACAAATTTAAATTGCGATAAATGAATTCGTATGCCTTTACAACTCTTGAACAGAATTTTCAAAATGTGGCCAGAAAAAGACAAATATGAATCAGAAAGTTTGACTAGATCTCCAACCGATAAGACAACCCCCAACTCTGTTGCCTCAACAACATATTGAAAATACACCGGTCATTTGCGTTCGGTAATTGTTACACACGAGCATTTAAAAATGTTTTAGGATAACCTAACACATAGGCTGAAAAGTCCCGGGCCTAACAAAGAAAACACGATTTTTTTGGTTCAAAATTAGCTTTATTCATCAACGTAATCTCCATCAAGGGCAACGTAATCATTCCAGCGCCGATCTAACATTTGAATACCACTTTTGTAGAACGATTTATCTTTTGCCTCAAAATAGGCCTCAGTTTCAGCGATAACCTCTTCATTCATGCGAAATTTCTTACCGGCGAGGTCTGCGAACAGCCAGTAGTCACTGGGAGCCAAGTCTGGCGAATACGGTGGATGTGGGAGCAATTCGAAGTTCAATTCATGTAGTTTTACCATTGTTTTGATTGACTTGTGACACGGTGCGTTGTCGTGATGAAACAAAATTTTTTTCTTTGCCATATGCGGTTTCTTTGCAATTTCGACCTTCAAACGCTCCAATAACGCTATATAATATTCACTGTTGATGGTATTTCCTTTCTCAAGATAGTCGATGAATATTACACCACGCACATCCCAAAATACCGAGGCCATAACCTTTCCAGCCGATTGTTGTGCTTTCGGGCGCTTTGGACGAAGTTCACCAGTTGCTGTCCACTCAGATGACTATCGTTTTGATTCCGGAGTGAAGTGATGGATCCATGTTTCATCCATTGTCGCATATCGACGCAAAAATTCCGGTTTGTTCGGTTTGTTACGTTTAAACATGGCCAAACACTGCTCAGAATCATCAACACGTTCTTGTTTTTGGTCCAACAGTGAGCAAACGCGGCACCCACTTTGAACAGAGCTTTCTCATAGTCAAATGCTCATGCAATATAAAGCCACGTTCTTTTGATATCTTTACGATGTCAGCTAACTCACGCAACTTCACTTTTCGATCATACAAAAAGATTTTGTGGATTTTTTTGATGTTTTCTGATGTTACCGCCTCATTTGGACGTCCACTACGTTCTGCATCATCGGTGTCTCTACGACCACGTTTGAAGTCAGCAAACCAACGTTTTATTGTTGTTTCTGATGGAGCGGAGTCCCCATAACACTTTTCAAGCCATTGCTTCGCTTGAACGGTATTTTTTCCCATCAAGACGCAGTGTAAAATTAAAACACGAAATTGTTTTTGATCCATTGTTTTGAAAATAACAAAAGTAGCGTGACTCTTCAAACTCACAAACTAATGAATAGAATATCGTGAAATTTTGACAGCTGTCTTTTGAAGGTTAGTACTAACTGAGAGAAAGGTGACTGCAATAAAACTAGCGTTATCTATGTGTTAGGCCCGGGACTTTTCAGCTCATGTGTTATTTGCTCTGCATCAGTCGGAGATGCTGCAGATATCCCATTGAAGCAATGCACAATCTCTAATATGCAAGCTGTTTTTGTAACATGTTCGATTGTCCGCAAGCAAAAACCCTTTTAGGATCTCGAATCAACCAAATGTGTACTGCTTTCAACACTCTACTTTCAATTTTGATAATTTTTTACACGAATTTTGATATCAATATCAGCTCCTTTCCTAGCTTATTGCACAGATTTTAGTCATTAAGTTATCCTTAGAATTAAGTTTTTATGTATTTTTGAACGTATCTCATTATTAGTAAGAACTTGCCTTTAATAATATTGTCTGCTGAGATATTACCATATACCTACAAACATTATGACATTTAGGTATTGAAAGCGATTTCAACTCATATTCAGTCCTGTGGTGCAACTGGTAGTATAATGTGCCGATAAGGCAGAGGTTGTGGGTTCAAATCCCACCGTGACTGATATTTTTTCAGGAATATAAGATCGTAATTTTATCATTACTAATACCTACAGTAGTTTCATACTATTATTAATTTAAATATCTCAATAAATTTTCTCTCTTTTCTGTTTTGTCCTATAATTAGTTGTGTGCGTGTGGGACAAATAAATAAGTACTGAATTAATTATTTAAATTATTAAAAACGTTCAATAATATGATGGTAATAGTGAAACACACGTGATATATGAAATATAATTATATTTACAAAACATTGTCAAAATTCCACGTAACATTATATTCAATACACATTGAAAATCTTATATCATGTAGAATTATCTAATATCGAAATAAACAACATTAAGTAGTATCTCAGATCCGACAACCGTTACAACTATAAACAACATTAAGGTTATAAAATAGTAACATAGATCGCACTGGATTGATAACCCTGCCAACACGTTGCAAGTTAGCTGAATATTGTAAACAAAATTTGAATATTTGGTATTTTTCTTCAATGCAAAGCATCTATTTCGAATAAATCTATTATTATGAAACTATTGTGCATGAAAATTATAATTTCTTTAGTTTATTGTTTGTATATATGTACGTATAAAAAATTTAAGATATACTAGAGAAATAACACAAGGTTTGGAAAAATTGATGGTGGCAACTTAATATTTCTTTTACACTGACTTTGAGCGTTACTTTACGTCTATTTAAGTTCTACATGAATACTTCTTGCTTCAAAGAACTGAATTACGATAACGATTTTCATAGTCGTTTTACTATTACTTACTGTTACTACAAAATTGTCACAAGTAAATTTCTAATGTAATAAAGTGGTTTCAGTTGTTTAACATGTATTGCTTCTAGTAGGGAGCTTAGATATACCCTTTCTTTCTAGGCGAAGTACAGCTTTCCTGACAAAGTAATACAAATACAAACAATATGCTGATGGAACAGCGCACTCAATGCCTGCAGTTTATTATGTATGTGCTTGCTTTTCGTGGGTTTCCTCAACGCATAACTAATGAACAGAGCGAATATCTTTAAAAACATAGCAAGTGCACAGGCGTAATAATAACTCATAATCGTCGAATGCCCTCTGTAATTCGAGAGATCTGTTGCAGAATATGATTATCATTTATTATTATTTTATTATTATTTTATTATTATTTTAATTTTTGTTATTATTGTTGCTGTTGCTACTACAGGGACATGAGAGAAATCATGAAATTATCAGTTTTATCTCATGTAAAGATCTATAGATTGAGCTTTCAGTATTGATTTAAGCATTGTGGAAAAAGTTGGATAACATTTTGAATATTTGATGTTTCATTTTGATTTGGTTAATGAAAATAAAAAATCATTGCTTCTTGTTGCCTGTGTGATTCGATAACAGTTGAAGAGAGAACGAATGTTTTACTTCCAATTCGCACATTGCAAGTATTAATTGCTTGTAGAAGCATGTATAGAATAAACAGTAAGATAAAATGAGAAAAACAATAGAATTTGATAAACAAATGTTCAAGATTTACTTTTCTTTTTATATTCATTTTCCACTTTACTTTTGAGACTAGTTGCACTAAAATGCCTGTCATTGTACTGTAGGTAATGGATTTGATATTCATAGTATTAGTTTTTATGTGGTATTTGATGAATGCAATATAATTACTAGCATAGATTCGCTGGTACGATAGAGTTCAATTAATGATATTTATTTATTTAATAACTTAATATTCTGGGAATGGCCCATCACCGTACAACATACCACTTGTTCTTACAGTTGATCCGCTACATATTTTTTGTATTATATCCGTTGATTCGCAAAGCTAACAATACAATTAAGAAAACGCCATTCCGGAGACACGTGGTTTTGGATCACGGACAAACTAAACCAAAGAACTGAAAATGGTCTAAACAAAACGCCATTTGGGCGTGGAAGGGTGTATATGGTTCTATTGGTGAAAACAGATTAGTTGCACTTGGTCCAAGAAGCCTGAGGTGAATACCATAGCAGTGCATGAAATAAAAGAACAAATCGTAGATAAGAAGGTTCGTTGCACTAAGAGAAAAGTATTAGATGGCAACAGCACCGAGATTAAAAATGTCTACCTTCGTAAGATCAGATGCAAAATTGTCACCTACGTTCGTAAAACAATTTGAATTATCTAGACTTATCACTTGAGTGTTTTTTTTTAGATTCAAAACTGATCATACAGAGCATATACCTAGTATTTGTATATCGACGTTGAGTATATTGGATTTCATCTTACGTGTTACACAACCAGTTCCTTCTATAACAGCTAATCCTCATCTTCTGGAACAGATTCAAATTCGGTGTTTAAAGTTCTTACGCTTATCTTAATGCTTACCAGATAGAAGAATTCAGTCACGATGTCTTACTAGAGATATTTAGTGTTGATTCCGTAAACTACGTAGAATACAAACTAAATGCAAATCCTTGTTTACTTGATAATGGTCTTGATGTGCGTGAATTGTTGAGTCAAATCAATTTTGTCGTTCCATATCTACGAGACCTACAAACAAATGCATTTTATTGTCTCGGACCTAGAACAACTATTGCCATATAAAAAGTGTGTAGTAATTTCAAGTCTATGGATACTACAAAGTTAGATATACATATGTACGGACCTCTTGCTTACGTTTTTCTTCTCTTTTGGCAATATGTAAACCGCAGATGCATTATACAAAGCAGAAATTCTTTTTTTATTCTTTACTTACTTCTTTTATTAACAGCTGGTAAAATTATCAGTTAAGCCATGGTAGTGAGGTTTATTTTAATTTAGCTATAAGTATATTGTAATTCTAAGTGATTCCAACTTTCAAGCAACTAATTTTAAAAGTACATTTATTGCGTTTTCCTTCTGATTAGATATTTGTTTTATCTATTGGGCAACAAACTATTATTACAATCAGAAGAAGCCGACAACCGTTACGACTATCGGTCAAGGATTCTTGCCTGGATATTGGAGAGAGAAATTCCAAATTAAACTGGAACAGCTATATTTAAAATAGATATACATACATATTGAAAAGATACCATCAGTCAGACTAAATGCTTTTTGAGTCTAACGAGGTAACCCTCATACATATGCTACAACATCGAAATGCCAAAATTCCACGAACTATGAGAATAGCTCTAATTATAATCCAAGCACAAAATTTTAACATTCTGTTAACAAACTTATTAATGTTTATATTACGCGCTTATCTCTTTATTGACCGCGAATATACTGCACCTCTTAGATATAAATTATCAGATAAGACCAATCATCATTTCTTTTTAAGAATTGACGTCATTTAGATGGAATATATAAATACGCACAGAACAACATTGCTTCTTCGTTTATACGCAAAAAAAATATACGTAAGAGAATTGTAAATAATATCCCAGTAGTCTAGAAAATGATTCCTCTAACTGCGGTAGTGGTAGTAGCTCTGGCAACAAGTGCAAGTTGTGATGACGCAAGGTACCTCGGGGAACGTCCAATCTACTATCAGGTATAGTAAACTATATGCTTATGTGATCATGAATTAGATTTAAACCCCTCCTCAATCCTAAATTAATTACTTAATTCCCTACATTTTTTTCTCATCTTGATATTATAAATAATTTGGAAGCATTGTAAGACAATTTGCCTTCCATTTCAGAACTTCGAACCTTCCTCCAGAAATTTAAATCATCGCTATCCGAATGATTACGACACTAGCGTTGTTGGTGGAGGTGGTGATGGTGGTGAAACTGGTCGTGGCATATTGGGAAAGATATTAGGAGGTGGTCTTGGAGGTGGTGGAGGCTTAGGGTTAAAAGTCAGTAATAAAGGGGGTATCTTGGAAGACATAATAGGATCCGTCGGCGTTGACTTGTCCAGTGGAGGTGGTGGTGGTGTTGGCGAAGGAAAGGGCAGTGGTGTTTTTACTAGAAGGAATAAATAATTCATTAGCGTGATTGTTATAATTTTTGTAAATTGCAGGATATAATTTTATAGCCATGAATTTAAAAAAAAAATAAAATCACTATATGAAAGTAATATGGAACCTATTAACTTATAAACAGTTTTGTGGTTGAATTATATTGGTACTTGCCTCTGACGGGGGTAACATTTGAATTTCAGAAAGGTAATGTAATAGAAGTGCAATTCTCGGCTGGTCTCCCACTTCTCTTGCTTATTTAATAAACAAAGCGAAAATGATTTGCTGAGAAATATAAATTTCAAATTTTAGCAAATATTTGGATATCCCATTCTCACTTCATTACACGGAAATTCTCATTCGTATTAAAATAATTAAATTTTTAACAACACATCTTCTATTGTATTGTATTATACCCCCTTTCCATGAAATTCTCTGGTTTTCGATATAATGTAAAGATGAAGATTTGTTTTGCAAGAAGATTACGTTATTTTAATAGTTTCAAATAAAAGTACACCACCGTACACTTTTTAGCTTCAAATATACGACTAAAGTAGACTGCCATTTATCGTTCTGTTGTAGAAGCCAATTAACTAGTTCAAGTTTAATGTTTGGTTGGCCTTAACATCTTTCTTCTGTGTTAGTATGGTTAAAATTGAAGTAAAGCTATTAGCAAAAAAAAACAAAGTAAAGCTCATTTTTATTATTAACGATAATTGTGAGATGTACAGAAACGTGGCACTTATTATACCGCCCAAATAATTTTTTGTCGTAGTGCCTGCAAAATATAGATTTAAGGTATTTCTGATGTGCTGGTTCCAAAAATAACTGACATTTCTTCCTAGCAGCTCTAGTTTTTGAGATACGCCACGGTGAAATTTATTACTCATACGTATAAATAGCAAAGAGGTAACAATTAACTAATTATTTAGACCTAAATTGTCGCTCGGATGTAACATGAGCATCAGGATTCATTACATTCACAGACACTTCGATCGTTTTTCAGAAAACTTAGGTGACGTTAGTGAGGAACAGGGGAAAAGATTTCACATAGACATTGTAGGAAGAGGCACGAAAGAAGATGGTATACCTATATGATGGCAGGTTACTGCTGGAATTCTCAGCGAGACTGTTCCGGTAAACTTCACGCAAGGAAATCTTATAAAACGAAATGTTTAGCTGATGTTGGAACGAAAGGGTTTTGAATAAAATAAAACAATAGATCTATTCTTCCTTTTCAATATAATCACCCTTAAGCACAAATTGGCCAAAGTTGCCTGCATATTTTTCTGTTAAATAAATATCTCCGAGCCATTTTTTGTGTAAATAGGGCAGAAAGAGTGAATTTCGAAAACTCTATCCGATAGAACAAATGTGACTGCATTTTTGGATTAGACACCCCAAAATTGTTTAATTACACTTAAAAAATCCGAGACACCAAAATATGTGTTGGTCAGTGTTATTAATAGGAGACATCCCGTCAAATGCATCTATCACTCTACAGATATTTTAACATGAATTAAAGTTTAAAATTCAGGCGGTGTCAACTAACAAATTTAAATTGCTATAAATGAATTTGTCAGTTTTATAACTTTTGAAAATAATTTTCAAAATGTGGCCTGAAAGAGACAAAGGTTAATCAAAAAGCATGCCCAGATCTTTAACCGATGAAGTAGCCCTCAATTCTGTTTCCTGAACAACATGAAAACCACATCGGTCATTTGAGTTCGGTAAAAGTTACATACGAGCATTTAAAATTGTTTTAGGACAGTTTACTTACTCTTTGAAGGTCTTGAATCCACCGAGTATACATATACTGTGTTCAACACTCTAATTTTAACCTACACAAACTTTGATATCAATTTCAGTTGCCTTCCTGTCTTATTGCACGGAATTTAGTCATTAAGTTATCTCCAGAATTAAGTTCTTGTGTATATTCATGGTTTATTTTTTGATCTCTCTTTTGAGCATAAGTATCTCAACAAATTTATTTTTTTCCTGTTTTGTCCTGTAATTAGATATGTATCTGCTGGGTAAATAAATAAATAAATAAATAAATAAATAAATAAATAAATAAATAAGTAAATAATGAAGGAATGAATGATTTAAATTATTAAAAACGTCCAATAATACGCTGCTGGAAGTAATGAAACACACGGAATATACGAAATATAATTGTAGTTACAAAATAGTTAAAATTACACGTAGCATTATATACGGTGTAGAAATCTACCTAATAAGATTATAAAATAGTAACATAGCATTGGATTCGCAACTCTCGCAAATGTGTTGAAAGCTAGCTACATATCGTAAAGAAAATTTGAATATTTGGCATTTTTTCTTCAATTCAAAGCATCTGTTTCGAATAAATCTATTATTATGAAACCACTGTGCGTGAAAATTATAATTTCCCTAGTTAATAGTTTCCCTATATGCACGCATCAAAAATTTTAGGTTTAGAAAAATTATTATTATGGAAACAAAAATGACAAAGCAAGAATAAAAAATAACGATTGAAAATGCTGCAACGTGATGCGAAGGGGCTAAGAATAAAAAACCGACTGCTTCAAAAACAAAACTAGTTAACTTAATGAACTCATTAAAACAATATTAGCTACATTAGAAAGAAAAGCTGAATAAAACGAATACAGATAAGTATTATACTTTGTATTAATTTGTAACAATTTATTAATGTTTATATTACGCACTTATCTCTATATTGACCGGAAATAGTATATTTGCGGCCGTGAACGCTTCTTATATGCAGATTACCAGATAAGACCAATTATCATCTTTTTTAAAAATTGATATCATTTGATTATTGTGGAATTATACACATGTTTACAAAGTAAAGTATTTGCCTTTAATGCATAGAGAATATATAAATACACACAAAACCAATACTTCTTCTTCAACGCAAATATATAAAAGGGAAGTGTAAGTAAGATTCCGTTAGTTTAGAAAATGATTCCTTTAACTGGGGTAGTGTTAATAGCTCTAGCAATAAGTGCAAGTTGCTACGACGCAGGGTTGAGCAGAGAACGTCAAACCTACTATGAGGTATAGTAAACTAAATGCCTAAGATCATGAATTAAATTTTAACCCCTCTTCAGTCTCAAATCAATTATTTAATTCACGTGTTTCCTCATCTTAATATTATAAATAATTTGAAGGTATTGCAATACAATTTGCTTTCCATTTCAGAACATAAAGCCCCCAGGCCTTGAAATGACCGCTATTCGATTAATTATGAAACTAGCTTTGCTGGTGGAGGTGATAGTGATGGTGGAAGTGGTCGTGGAATATTGGGAGTGATATTAGGAGGTGGTCTTGGAGGTGGTAGAGGCTTAAGATTTAAAAGTCGGTAATAAAGGGGGTGTCCTGGAAGACATAATAGGACCTGTTGGCTTTGACTTTCCCGCTGGAGGTGGTGATGGTATTGGCGAAGGAAAATGCAGTGGACTTTCTATTGGACGGAGTGAATAATTCATTAACGTGACTGATATAATTTTTGTAAATTGCAGGGTATGAATTTATAGCCATATATTTGTAAGGCAAATGAAAATCACTGTATAAAAATAATGTATACCAAATATATTGTAACCTATTGAATTATTAACAGCTTTGTGGTTGAATGAGGAGTACATGTTTCTGACTGCGGCAATGTTAGAATTTGAGAGAGGCATTCGAATCTTATTGGCATTATAATGGCAGTGTAATTGCCAACGGGTCTCCTACTCCCGCTGCTTACTTAATAAATAAAGCAGAAGCAATTTGTTGAGAAATACAAATATTTAAATTTAACAAATGTTCCGATTTCTTATTCTCACTTCTCATTACATGGAAATCCTCACGCATATTGAAATAAGTATATTTTTAAAAAAATTCTTATACCATATTCCCATGAAATCCTCTGGCCTTTAATACAATCTAGAAGCTAAAGATGTATTTTAAAAGAAGATTACGTTACTTTAAAAGTTTCAGTGAAAATATGTCGTACAGTTTTAAACTCTAAATATGGGACCAAAATAGAATTCCATTTATCACTTTGTTATTGGGTCGAATTAACTGGTTCAAGTTTAACGTTTGGTTGGCCTTGACTTCTTTCTTCTGCTATAGTAAGGTTGAAATTGAAGTAAAGTTACTGACCGAAAAATTAACAAAGTAAAGCGCATTTTTATTATTGACGATAATTGTAAAATATACAAAAACGTGACACCTATTATTAATAGGTGACGTCTCACCAAATGCATCTACAGACATTTCAATATCAATTAAATTTTAAAATTCAGGCCGTGACAGCGACTCGAAATCGTGCCTACAAAGTAAATTGATATAATCAGTACCACGAGGAGGATAAATGGCATCAGATATTTAAGAAATCTCTTCTGAACTCCTTGAATTGATAACTGGTGGTAGTGATAACATGGGTACCAAACAAGAGAAGCATATTCAAGTTTCGAGTGGACAAGCGAGTAGTAAACAGACTTCAAGGCGCAGGTGTTATAAAAATTCTTGCAGGATCTGAACAAGAATCCGAGCGATCTAGATGCAGCAGAAGTCATTGCGTCTATATGTGGAGAGAATGAGAATTGGGAATCAAATAAGACTCCAAGATCCCTAAAAACAACTCTTGGGATGAAAGCGTTAGAGATGCTATAGTGAAATATTTGCGGGTTGGATGAGGTAAGTACTTAACATTTATTAATGTTTAGCTGAATTTTGTTTATATAACACCAATCATTATTGACACCAACGTTTCTCTGTTACCTTAAAGAATCAGAGGGAGAGCTAATTGTACTATAAACTTTAAGATCGTCAGTGTATGCAAGAGCAATTACAATCCAATGATAGTAGAAGATCATTGATATAGATATTGAAGAGGAGTGGTCCCAAATTGGAGCCCTGAGGTACGCCGCTAGAGGCAATGAATGTGTGTGACGCAAACCCATTGTAATGGACAATACATGATCGGTTGTGAAGGTAGGATTGAATTAGAGAGATAACGCTAGGAGAAAAACCAATGGCAGATTTACCTATTAGGATGTAATGGTCAATTTTGTCGAATGCTTTGGTAAAATCCGTGTAGATAACATCTACTTGTTGACGACTGTCAAGTGCTTCGCTGACATACTGAGTAAGTTCAACTAAATTGGTAACAGTTGACCGTCCACTAACAAAGGCATGCTGATTAATATGGAGGTATGGCTTAACACAGTTGTACAACCTAGTATACAGAAGTTGCTCGAAAACTTTAGCACAATTAGGGAGAATACTAATTGGTCTGTAGTTAAGAATATCAACCTTATCGCCCTTCTTGTAAACTGGTGTTATCCTACTAACCTTCCAGTAAGATGGAAAGGTAGAAGTGCGAATAGCCAAGTTGAAAATAAAGCAAAGAGGATCGCATAACACCGGAGCACAATCATGCATGAGAAAGCTCGGAATATCATCATGTCCAAAAACAGAAGTTGTTTTGAGTCTGTTCAAAGCACGCAAAACATCCCGCGCCGAAAAGTACCCGATATTGAAAGAACAGCTGTTGACTTCCGACTTGGATATGGTAGTGTTATTGGAGAAGTTAGTGGTATATCCATTTGAAAACACACTGGCAAAGGCCTGCAGAATATCAGAAGGCTGGTCAAGAACAGTATCGTTATACTTCATAGAGCCGGGAATTCTGGAGGAGTTTTGTTTGGTATTCATAAATTTCCAAAACAGTTTTGGATCACCAACAATATCGTTTTCAATCCTTTCGTGGTATTCTTTATAGGGTATTTTGACTTGTGTTTTGATTAAGGACCTTAGCCGTGAAAACTCTCTTCTATAGGCAGGCGACCCCGCTCTTTTCGACTTAGCGTAATAGTAACTCTTCGTTTTCAGATTCCTCTTGATAGTTAAACTAATATCCCTATAAATACTAATATTAACATGAATATCAATACTAAACCGCCGTTGGCATTAGTAATGGTAAAATTACAATCTCCCAACGTAATTAAATACCGAAAAAAATATCTGTCTCGGAGGGGACTGGAATCCTACATCTTTACGTCTCCGGCATAATGTGCGACTTGAACTCAATGGTCTTGTGGCGCAGAGGTTAGCACATTATACCGGAGATGTAAAGATGTTGGGTTCGAGTCCCACTCCGGATATACGAAATACAATTGTACTTACAAAACGTTGTTAAAATTACACGTAATATTGTATACGATGTAGAAAACTCATAATATCGAAATAAACAACGTTAAAATTATAAAACAGTAACATATATTGTATTGTATTGGTAATATTACCAATATGTTAATAGCTAGCTGCAGATCGTAAACAAAATTTGAATATTTGGCATTTTCTTCTTTAATTCAAAGCATCTGTTTCGAATAAATCTGTTATTATGAAACCACTGTGCGTGAGAATTGTAATTTCCCTAGTTAATTTTTTGCATATATGCACGCATCAGAAATTTAAGATATATAAGAGCAATAAGGTTTAGAAAAATTACTATTATGGAAGCAAAAATGACAATGCAAGAATAAAAACTAACGCCTCTAACAGTGTATTACCTTTCATTCCCTGCAGTAATTGTTTTTAAAGTTAAATTATTTTTACTTTGTTGATCTATACGTTTTTTATATGGAAGGTAAGAGTATTCGCGAAAATACTTCTCTGAAAGAAACCTTATAAGAACAATATGCCTCTTTTTATATTTTGAATTTATAGTACCCGAAAGAAGCAACGAACACGTTCGAAATGCTGCAGCGTGATGTTTTGCAAATTTACCTGCATGAAGGGCCAAAAAAAGAAAAAGCTAACTGCTTTAAAAACAAAATTAGTCAGCTTAATGTACTTATTAAAACAATATTAGGTTCATTAGAAAGAAAAGCTGAATAAAACAAATACAAATAAATATTATACTTTGCCTTGTAATTTATAATAAACTAATAAAATTAAACTATTGGGAAAAAGGACTTCCTATTTGCCACATTCCATAAAAATAGGTTTCCCTCCTTTAATTTTAACTAGTAAAGTAAACTTATCTTACCTATGAAAAGGTAATTTTACACAGCGAGATTTACCCGGCATGTTTCACTAAAAAATAAATTTGGTGGTAACTTTCACCATTGATGGGTGATGTTATATTAATAGTAGAAAAATACACATCTAGGGTAAAATGACTTTACTAAAAGGAGGTGGTACAGTTACCTACATCTAGTAAAGAAAAGTCCCCCATTTTTGTTCAGTGTATACTAAAACATCGAAATGCCAAAATTTCACGAACTATAATAACAGTTCTAATTATAACCCAAGCACTACATTTTAATTTCGTATTACCAAACTCTTTCCTTCATTAATATTTATATTACGCGCTTATCTCTCTTCATTGAACGCAAGTATACGACACTTCTTATATACAAATTACCAGATAAGACCAATTATCATTTTTTTAATGATTGATGTCATTTGATTATTGTGAAATTATCCACATGCTTACGCAGTCAAGAATTTGCTTTTAACGAACACTTCTTCTTCAATTACAGGCAAACAAATATATAAATGGGAATTGCAAATAAGGCCACAGTAGTCTGCAAAATGGTCCCACTAACTGCGGTAGTGTTAGTAGCTCTAGCAATAAGTTCAAGTTGTGATGACGCAAGGTTCCGCAGGGAAAGTCGAATTTACTATGTAGACGATGACGGACGCGATCAGGTATAGTGAACTATGTGACATGAATTAAATTTGAACCCTTCTTCAATGCCAAATTAATTATTTAATTCCCGACGTTATACCTCGTCCTGATATTATACATAATTTGGAAGCACAATTTGTCTTTTGTTTTAGAACTTACAGCCCTCCTCCAGACCTTCAGTTGATCGCTATTCCAATGATTATGAAAGCGTTGGTGGTGGAGGTGGTGATGGTGGTGGAACTGGTCGTGGCATATTGGGAAAGATATTAGGAGGTGGCGTTGGAGGCGGTGGAGGCTTAGGATTAAAAATCGGTAATAAAGGGGGTATCTTGGAAGACATAATAGGATCCGTTGGCATTGACTTTTCCGGTGGAGGTGGTGGTGGTATTGGCGAAGGAAAAGGCCGTGGATTTTTTATTAGATTTTTCAATAGATAATGATTATAGAAGGAATAAATAATTCTTTAGCTTGACTGATATAATTTTTGTAAATTGCACGGTATGAATTTATAGCAATGTATTTGTAAACAAAATAAAAATCACTGTATAGAACCTATTGACTTATCAATTGCTTTGCGGTTGAATAATAGGAACACATGTTTCTGACTGCGACAATGTTAGAATTTCAGAGAGGTATTCTGTATTATAATGGAAGTGTGATTCAAGATGATTCTCCTACTTTTGTTACTTATTTAACAAATAAAGCAGTAGCGATTTATTGACATATACAAATATCTAATTTTAGCAAATTTTTGGATATCTTATTCTCATTAAATGTAAATTCTCAGGCCTGTTGAAGTAATTAGAGGATTACATAAGTATATTTTTAACAAAATTCTTCTTATATTGGATTGTATTACACAGTCTCCCCATGAGATCCTTAAGTTTTTAACACAGTTTAGAAGTTAAAGGTGTATTTTAAAAGACGATTACGTTACTTTAAAAGTTTCAATAAAAACATACTTAACTGTAGAATCAAATTAACTAGTTCAAGTTTAATGTTTGGTTGATCTTGACTTCTTTGTATGTTGAAATTGTATTAAAGTTGTTGACCGAAAATAACAAACTGAAGATCATTTTCATTGTTGACAATAATTGTAATGTGCAAAGAAACGTTGCAAGTACTACTCTACAAATAATTAAATTTTTTTAATTTTAGGCTGTGCTAATAATGGTTAATGGCATAATTGAAAACACAAGGACTCCTATTCAAAAAACAGCACAAGTGAGAACAGTCTTTAACACCTTTAACAATCGATTAGAAGACAAAGATAGGAAAAAAATTGGACCTAAGGTATCTGCATTAATATCATACTATCAGCTATATTATGGAAGTCCTTACAATTGCAATAAATGAATCTGTGAGTTTTATAACTTTTGGACACAATATCCAAAATGTGGCGAAAGGATGAATCGAAAAACAACCTTAGAACTGCTTTGCGCCAGTCAAAGACGCTGCAGATATCCGTCTGAAACAATACACAATCAGCAAGAAACCCAATAGTATAGAATAGTTTAACTCATTATTCATTATACGTGAAGATTTCATCTCTCACACTATTAACAATACAGTTAATAAATAGAAGAAATATTAGGTGCCAGAAATTGAATCCTTGAACTACACCTAATTTTACATGTTTGGAAGATGTAAGATTCCTGTAGTACACTTAGAATTGCCAAAAACTCCAAACGATTGCAACTTTTGAAGGAGAACGTAATCATGAATCTTATCAAAGGCCTTTTGGTAATCTAGGTCCACAGATATTTAGCATTCAAAACTTCGGACAGATAGTGCGTAAAGTAGGCAAGGTTAGTAGTTGTAGAATGCAGCCGCATAAACCCATCTTGGTTGTTACATGGGAATGCAACAATTAATTCATTACAATGGTCTGCCCGCTCTCCCAATCCGAACTCCATTCAAAAGCTTTGGGAAATATTGGGAAGATACAATAGCATCAAAGAACTAAAGTCTGCGATAAGGTGGTATTGGAATGATATTCCTATTTAATCATTGACCAAATTGATAGATAGTATGAAGACCCGGATCTTTGAAATTATTTTGAATTAGAGGACGATGGATCGATGGACTGGTGGGAAACGTGCAGTAGCTGTGAGAGCGTTTTATAGAAATGGTGATAGTGCGACTGCCGCGCAGAGAATATTTCGACAGCATCACCAGCTTGGACGTCATGGACGTGTCCCATCTGCGCATGCGATTACAACGTGGGTGCGTAATTTTGAAGAAACAGGATCTGTCTTGAAAAAGAAAGCTCCAGGTGGTATTCGAACGGTACGTACCTCAGAGAACATTGAGGCTGTTAGAGCTGCAATCGAGAGAAGTCCTCCCCGCTCCGTTCGACAGCATGCTTCTACGCTAGGGATTAAGCGACGAAGCTTACAAAGAATACGGCACGAATTACATTTCCATCCCTATAAGTTGCAGATTGTGCAACAATTACATGAACGAGACCCAGCGTCACGTATGGAGTTTAGTAGTTGGCTAAAATTAACGAGGACCCGAATTTCGTTGGTAACATGTGGATATCAGACGAAGCCCATTTCCACCTGAACGGTTTCGTAAACAAACAGAATTTTCGTTATAGGGCCCAGGACAATCCTTGTGAGTTACACCAGCGACCACTACATAGCGACAAGGTCACAATATGGTGTGCTGTATCATGTCAAGGTGTATCGGCCCTTATTTTTTTGCACGTGAGGATGATAGTGCAGCGACAGTAACATCCGCTCGATATGTTGAAATGCTTCAAACATTCTTTACACCGAGACTGTACGAGCTTAATCTTAACATGGAAAACATGTGGTTTCAGCAGGACGGAGCCACGTCACACATTGCTCGACATTCGATGGCAGCAGTTCGTCAATTGTTTGGAAGACGCATTATTTCACGTAACGGTGACATTGAATGGCCTGCGAGATCCCCTGATCTTAGTGTGTGCGACTTCTTCCTGTGGGGGTATCTTAAAGGCAAGGTGTACCGTACACGACCTGCAACAATCCATGAACTGAAGGAGAACATTCAACAAGAAATCACTGCCATTCCCCAAGATTTGCTACAGCGCGCATTCCAGAGTTTTCATAACAGGTTGTTAGAGTGTGAACGACGAATGGAAGGACATCTTTCCGATGTCATCTTTAAAAAGTAAAGAGACACTTTTGGACATTTTGATTGTAAAAACATAAATGGCATGCTGCATACATGCACTTTCGTTAATAAATTACTAGTTTTATGAATTTATTCGTGGAAATGACGTTATTTCAAAATTTCCCGTTCCCCTGCGCCACCCTGTATATGCACATCTGTAGTACGTGCGTAGTATAAGATGTAAGTTCTTATCTTATTACTTTTGGAACACCCTGTATAATTGAAAATGCTTTAAAATCAATGAAGGATATTAAAGATGAACAACTTGGGTTAATTGCTTTCCCACATTACCATAATCAACCCTACCATAAGAGGGTGGCGCTTAAGTGCAACACCCTGGATATTCCACATTCACGTGTCCTGAAAAACATTTCGATAAGGTACAATATTTGTATTTAAATTTCTTATCTATTTCCGTTCAAGAATTAACCTCCTCAGAGTGAATTTCATCACAAACAAAAGAAATTATTTTCAAGTCTCAACTCTACCCACCAAGTTTTATTAAGATCTGAATTTTACAAAGAGAGACCTTTGTAGAAGTAAGAATTGTAATTCTTTTATATTGTTTATTGTATTATGTATTAAGATAACGAAATATTCTATTCAAAAGTTCGTTTGAGTCTATAGAAATTTCGCTGAGTGTATATCATAAGTAGTATTACTTATTTTATTTTGTTTGAATTATTACAACGTTGCAAATGTACCGCCTCTGGTACGTCAATGAAGCGAACACCTCTATTTATCATATTTCCCAGCAACTGAAATTTTTATAAAACACACAATAAAAATTCATTGGTATCAAATAGGGTTTGGTGCCAATTTTACTACAGTCACTGTATGAGTAAAAATGTAAATAAACAACATTCTGACATTAATAGCTCATCAAATCTACATAATAATAACGTTACCCTTTTTTCAATGCGCGAAATAATAGTGGTTCCAATTTAGAAAAACCCATCTATAGGATAGAACAATCCCGCAACGCTAATTACCACTAACTATCTATATATTTTTGACATTATATTATTACCTCCACGAACGCGCCTTATAATCGCCGCTAGTAAATTCGTAGTATTTTTTTCATTTCCACGTTATATAATTAACTTTACATTAACACATGATTCGGATAGACGTCGTGACTCAGAACAATACCAAACGCTTTCTGCATTCAATCGCCTATAAAAGACAATGGATAGGACTCGAACAGCATCAGTTGCAAACATGGCTCAACCACCGACTGTATTAATCGCGGTGGTGCTTCTTGCGACAGTCGCGGTCCTCGCGGTGCCTGAATCGCCAAACAAGGTCGGTGTCGTATATAAGATAGACGTATTCTCGCCGAGAGATGCGGATAAAAGCGCTTCGAACGCGATCCCGGAAAGTGACCAGAAAAATTTGTCTAGTTTATTGTTGATTAATCCGTTGCCCGACGACGAGAATCTACCCGATGGGATCTACTATAGGCCGGCCGATGGAAAGCCTTTAAAGAAACCAGAGGTTAAGATTCCGTATTCCATAACGTATTAATATTTGCTTTGTAGAGGGATTTTCCGGATTATACGATCGAGATTAATCCGGGAGAAAGTTTCTACAATAAATAACTGCCGCGAAAATTTTAACACTTACTTGTCTATTAGGGCAACGGTTAATTAACACTTTATCAGGCCTATATTCCATTAATTGTTTACAATATATCCGACTTCCATTTTGAAGGTCGATGTGATTGAAATTTGAAAATACGTATTTTATTTATATTGTATCATTTTATTTTTGTTAACGCACACATGTTTTCGGTATAAAATTACACTTGAAATTTACATAAACTGGTTTTTTACATACAGAAACTTCGCGACACATTGTACCTATTCTACTTTTTAAATATAAAAATTTTACATATACGTTCTAATGTTTACATTTCCAATGAAACATGTATAATGTGGTTACTCAATTACTCATTTGGCAGTCGAGACGAAGTGATTAAGAAGTTTGGGTATAATTTTGGTATATTTATAAACAAACTTCATTTTATCCAAAACCATTGCTAATGGAAAGTTTTTCTTAAATCTTGTAGTTCCTCTTTAAACTGAACATACGTCTAAACAAACATATTTTTTTATTAGATATTTTGTGTATAATATTGCATAAACTTTGTTCATCTTTACATATTTACTATAGTAAAAAAAGATAAAATTTGGATTATAACTTCAAAATTCTCAACACACTTACTGAGTACAATATTTCCCAAAATCCACTGCAATTATTGGCTTGTTTGACTAAATTCGGTGAACTATTGTAGTAATTTTTACAACATGGTCTTGGATACGCGTAATTTCTGTGATTTTGTAATGAGTATTTCTCTCCTGCTAAATTATTTTTTATTGTCTCTGTTCTATATCACTAACACTCCTTTTTTTACTAGCAAAATTAGAAATTATAATTTTTCATGTCGTTTTTGAAGAACGGTTTTCAACATTCCGTCATAATTTTACCAGAAAGTTTGCAGTAGTTTCCAGTTTTTAGCAGTACTTTAGGAAATTGTCTCTTTATTTTTGCACTTAATATTAACGTCGCTTTCACATTGGTGGCGTTAATTACATTTAGATTTCTTTTCTTTTTGGTGACCAGGTGTTATCGCTAAAATTATGTCATTTCTCTTAGGGTTAGCTCTCTCAAAAGACACCACTTTATCAACATCCACTAAAAGCATCTCAAAAAATGTTTTTCTACTCAGTAAATATTGCATCCCACGAAAAATATTTACCAACACCATAATCCCTTTTCAATAACATACTGATGACTTGCAAGACTATATCGTTTAAATCAATTCAATTTTCTTAGAAAGCTTCCCCATAACTTCCCTCGCTAAGCCAATCACCTATTGCGCATGTTGTAAAAGACTTTTGTCCTGAACTACCGCCAAATTTCCCATTGATCACTTTTTGACTTCGATGTGTATGTATTTACTGCTAAAAAATTAAAAAGTAAAAGAATCTAAGCATTTATAAATGTCAGAATAATCCTCGAAATTGGAATAGGCACTATAAATAACTTATGACACGTGCTTTTACATCTTCAGCCTTATCCTGAGTTAAAAAAGAGTACATTAAAACATGGAAAACAACTATGTAGTCAGAGCATTGAGACTTATTCAAAATATTCTGGTCATTTTCTTCACACAATAATACATTCAAATATTCTTTTGTGGTTAATTAATTAAACTATACATGTTATCTTACAGGAACTAAAAACGATACCAAGAGTTCGTCGTTACTCTGACTATACTAAAGGCGGTGGCTTTGGAGGAGGCGGCGGTGGTGGAGGTGGAGGGGGAGGTTTTGGAGGCGGAGGTGGTTTCGGAGGTGGATTTGGAGGAGGCGGTGGTTTTGGCGGCGGTGGTGGCCTAGGTGGTGGACTAGGCGGTGGAAAAGGAGGTGGTTTTGGGGGCGGTTCTGGCGGCGGTTCTGGCTTGGGTGGTGGCCTAGGTGGTGGCCTAGGCGGCGGTCTGGGCGGAGGAAAAGGAGGTGGCTTTGGTGGTGGTGATGGCGGAAGTAAAGGAGGAGGCGGCGGATTTGGCGGCGGGCCAGGCGGTGGTGGCGGAGCAGGTAGTCACGGCGGTGCAGGAGGTTTAGGAGGAGGCAGCGGATTGGGTGGAGGAGGAGGCAGCGGATTAGGAGGTGGGGGAGGCAGCGGATTAGGAGGAGGTGGAGGATTAGGAGGTGGTAGCGGATTGGGAGGAGGAAGTGGTGGTGCTGGCGGACATGGAGGTGGTGCTGGCGCCGGCTCCGGTGGATTTGGTGGGGCAGGTTCAGGAGGATATGGAGGTTCTGGAGGATCTGGTGGATTTGGTGGGGGGGGTCTTGGTGGGGGCAACGGAGGTGGTCTTGGTGGAGGTAGCGGAGGCGCTGGTGGCTTTGGAGGAGGTGGTGCTGGAGCTGGCGGACATGGAGGTGGCGGCGCTGGTTCTGGTGGATTCGGCGGTGGTGCTGGAGGCGCTGGTGGTTTAGGTGGAGGAGGAGCAGGATCTGGAGGATTCGGCGGAAGTTCTGGCGGCGCCGGTGGGCATGGAGGTGGGTTAGGCGGCGGTGGTTCTGATGGATTTGCAACTGGTAGCGTTTATGTTGATAAAGGTGGCCTCGGAGGCGGAAGTGGAGGTGCTGGTGGCCTCGGAGGCGGAAGTGGAGGTGCTGGTGGCCTCGGAGGCGGCGGAGGCCTTGGAGGCGGCGGCGGCCTTGGAGGCGGTGGCGGCGGAGGTAAAGGCGGTGGTAGTGGTGGTGCTGGAGGATTCGGAGGATCAGGCGGATTTGGTAGCTCCGGAGGTGCGGGAGCAGGTGGATATGGAGGCGGTGGCGCTGGTGCCGGTGGCCTAGGCGGAGGCGCTGGTAGCGGTGGTTTTGGAGGAGGTGGATTAGGAGGTGGCGGCGCCGGTGGTCACGGTGGTGGCGGAGCTGGCGGTTTCGGTGGTGGCGGCGCTGGCGGCCTAGGTGGTGGCAGTGCCGGAGCTGGTAGCCACGGTGGAGGTGGCTCCGGTGGTTTTGGTGGAGCAGGTTGCTGCGGAGGCGGCGGTGGTAAAGGTGGATCATTTTCTTCTGCGTCAGCATCAGCATCTGCACAAGCGTCCAGCAGCAGCGGAGGTTATGCGAAACAGTAAGTTCACTTTATATTTAAAATTTTGTAATCGTAATTATAGAGCACAAAGCAAACTAAACATGTATTTCTTTCTTTTACAGTGGGAAATAGAAGTTCCAGCCGCACCAGGTGATTTTTTAGATCTAATTGTGAAGACTTGACTACCTATCCATAATGTATAATAACGCATTTTTGTAAAGAATGAAATGTAATTTCTAAGAAAATAAAACAACTTTAAAAATAACCCGCCATAGTTTCCTTATTCACGCATCTCTTTATCGTTTATTTTTATTAATATTTTTATATAATTAATCGTCCGTGATTTGTGATGCAATACTAAATATTCATGGTATATCACATGTCGTAATAATCGTGAGAGGAAATAAATATATACGAGAATAAGGTAATTAATGTAATAAAACTCAATTAAGTGGCCTTGGTTTGTAGGTGTGTAGTCAGTAATTAGAAAATTATCTAACATCTCCTTTAAGTTAACACCAAAATTATAGAGGCTGTCCTAAATAGTTATTGAAACACGGGTATTAAATAAAATATAGAATTGATTATCAAGGGAAAATTACAATATTAAACTAAACAGTGTACAAACAACAATAAAATTGAATCCAGCCCTTTAAACACAACTACGATCCATATAGTGTTGTCTTATATTTAACTGATCTTCGATAGATTTTCAATTTTCGGAGCGAAAACTCTACTTTTAACGTGTTCAAAAACAAAAATTTCATAGAGTAGAAATAAGAGCGTAAATCTGTCGCAGCTTTCTTAGTTTATCCAAAAAATTAAAGCAGACAATCTGTTTGAAGATTAAAAGAATGAATTTAATCTCAGGAATGGATCACATCGGTATATCCATCGGAAGGGCCATAGTCGAACATAATTTCGTAACTTCCCTATACACATTTATCAACGGTAAAAGTTGGAAATTAACTGGGATTGCAGATAGAAAATAGCTTAATTTATTTTTAAATAAACATTATCTCTCTAGTTACACTTTTCTCAGAGGTATTTCTCTTTCACAAAACAGTCCTAAAAGCTTCTTTTGAGGTGTTATTAAATGGCTGTGATAAATTTGTTCTAATGCTATGAATGATCTCGAAACGGCGCCCTTTCAGTACTGACCTTAATTACAGGAATAAGAAGACATCGCAAGGAGTCAGGTCTACAAGGGAAGCTGAGGAAGAACAGACACCAGATTTTTGCCAAAAACTGACGAATTGGCAAAGCATAGTGAGCAGACATATGTTAAATGAACCATGAGTTACACCACCACAGCTCTGGCTTCTCTTTGCAAATATGTTCACGTAACCGTTGTAAAACGTCTTTATAATACTTACGCTTAACTTTTAAGCTTAAAAGCTTTAAATTCAATTAGGACTGAATAGTGAGAATCGTTTTGACATGGCACCGAAACTGACATACTTCCTTTGAGCGTGGAGATCTTTCGCCAACCCATTGCGATGACTAAACTTTTGTCTCACTGTTGCATAGCTACGAGCTGTGAAAGCTTTCCCTAGTTCGGATTATAACTTTACTATGTGTCGGTATTCTGGTAAATCACACATTGCAATAATCACTACGAACACTGCAATGTCTTGTAATTAAATAATAGTAACACGACAACAAGGTGAAATGTTAACAGTCCAAAAATACGTAGTTATGCGAAAGATTATGCTGGACACAATGTTGTCAACCGCACGTTACTAAGTCTCTGTATTGGCACGAAATTCAGAACGTTCATTTATTATCTATCTTTTAAGTACTAACAAATTTATATAGCTTCAAGGCGCGTGGGAGACATTGTATGAAATTAGGCATTGCCTTCAAGCACAAGAATTCTCCTAGAAGTATTGAAAAGTTATTGTTCTATACATTACTTAATACATATTAACATGCTGTACGTATAGATTGATGGACGTAACGTGCACTAGCCTACATTGTCACTCTACATAGTTATAAGTAGTCTTGGCAAAGAAGGACAAGTTTCAATGCCATGCGGAGAACAATGCAGAGGGGTGAAGCCCGTAGCACGGAAAATCGAGTACCCGTATCAAAGCAGGCTTGTTCGGTATTATTCGACTGGTCGTTGTAAGTGCTTGTCAGTACACAGATATTTAGAAAGAGTTACATTTAGGTACGTTTCGGAAACGGCGTATTTCGAATATGTAGGATTTAGTTCTTCTGCAATCCGTGGCAGACGATACAGCGATCAATTAATATTTGATATAGGCGCTTGTTTTATTATATGTAATGTAACGCTCATTTTAGTAGACCAACAAGCATTTGTCTCCTTCTGGAGCAATTCGGATATACATTACCAAGTCGGACATCGTTAAGAAACTTTATGTCATCTGTTACTGACTACATATGTTGAAAGAAGAATTAAAGCAGAATTCGAAGATAAAAAGTTGTGGTTATGTATGGGCGAGAAAACTGATCAGCAAAAACATTATGTGGTGAATGTGATAGTACGTATAACGGAAGAATTTGAACCGTCGTCACCTATCGTTCTTGCTTCCAAAAGAGTTGCAAAATTTACTAGCGATGAAATTTAAAAAATGTTGAACAAATTTCAAGTTTCAATGACCCAACTTTTAATATTTCAGAGTGACGATCTCTTAAAGAGAGTGGTAATCTGTTATATGTAACAAATCCATGCTTTAAAGCTTGTGGCATAATTGATCGCTAAATGTGATCCACGAGTATGTAGTAATGCTTTAGTAGCTCGTACGAAGGCAATACTTCTAAGCTGCCAAAACGTACAAAAAGATTCCACGAACTGTGGATTCTGTTCAAATTGTGGATGTTGTTCATTCACACCCATGTACGGCGGAAGGCGAAAAAAATTAAAGTGTAATACGAAAATGTAAAAGTGTTATTTATTGACAAGGATTCAGATTTTCTCATACTAAGACATATTAGTAAAGGTGCGTCGAAAGATACATTAATTTGTCACTAGGATTACTAAGTGTAAACATTCCTGCGTCCGCATCGCCTATGCTCACTTATGCAGGTCGCGATTATAAATGATGCGAGTACGTAAACGTTACTGAACACTTGCCTTAATACGAGGGGACGTCCAGAAGTTCGTGGAATGAAAGGGTTTTAAATAAAATAAAACAATAAATCTATTTTTCCTCTTCAATATAATCACCCTTAAGCACAATACATTTATTAGATCTATGAATTATTTTTTCTAAACGATAAAAATATCGTTATCTTTCGCCTCAAAATGGGCTAAAATTGCCTCCTTTATCTCATTATCGTCGGAAAACTTTCTTCCACGTAAGACTTTTTTAAATTGGGGAACAAATGAAAATCACTAGGTGCCAGGTCTAGACTGTAGGATGGATGGACTATTGATTGAAAGCCATGCTTGTGCAGAACAGCCATTGCAACTTTGCTCTCGTGAACCGGCGCATTGTCTTGCAAGAGCAACACACCCTTGGTCAATTTTTCTCGGCGTTTTTCCTTGATGACTTCCTTTAATTTTTCTAATATCGCTGCGTAATATTCTCCGGTTATGCTCCTACCCTTTTCTTTGTAATCAACCAATAATCACAATCCCAAAAAACAGTAACCATCAACTTTCCAGCCGATTCTAACACTTTGAATTTCTTTGGCATAGACTCCTGTTTGGACTCAGGCTCAAAGTGATAAACCCACGTTTCATCTCCGGTAACAATCCGCTCCAAAATCTGTGCAGGTTTGTCTCCACACAGCTCCAAAAATTGTTTGGACGCACAGACGCGCTGCTGTTTCTGTAGCGGCGTGAGGATTCTCGGTACCCATCTTGCACTGACTTTTGTCATAGCGAGGTGGTCATGTAGGATACGCAAAGTGGTGGTATCTGACACTCCAACTAATGCAGATAATTGTTTTTTTCTTCAAGCGGGCATCTTGAAGTAGAAATTTTTGCACTTTCTCGTCGATGTCTGATGTGGTGGCCTCAACTGGCCGTCCTGAGCGGGGGTCGTCTTCAATCGACTCCCGATCATGTTTAAAGAGACCATGCCACTTATAAATCATTGATTTACTAGGGCACTGCTCCCCATAAACGGTTTCCTTTTAATTCAGTATGGTTTGAGCGTTCTTTCCTTGCTTTGTAAGGAACTTTATCACGGCACGGTGTTCAATTTCCTCCATAGTTTCAGTTTTCTTCCGGATTGACTTGTTTAGCAGGCAACTATTCGTAAACGGCTGACGCTATAGGGCTGCAACTTAACTTGTATACTAATGATGAGTCGCCAATCAGAATGACACCTAGCGAGCGCTCCTATCTCCACTCCATCCCCTCCATTCCACGAACTTCTGGACCTCCCCTCGTACGTAGTACATTCATCCAACCAAACTCGCATACATACACACAGACTGCATTCATGCAATAACACAGCTATCGATGTTATAAAAACTACCTAAGCCTAAAGCTCGGCCCCTCCACGTTGTTCTCCATACTTCACTGTAACTTGCATCATTTCGCCAAGACTATTTATGTAGTAAATGTTGAAAGTGAAGTAAATTCTAGAAAGATTTAAATTGTATCTTTCACTAAATGATTGAATATTTAGTGTAAGTGTAGTAATTTCGTACTAGTAAAGTAGTTTATTTTGTAATTATTAACTAATTGTCAATAGTTTGGGTATCACATATCTTGTGTTACGCCTATGATCACGGTAACCAACTCTTTCTCATTCACCGACCTCGCCCAAATACGCGATCGGAATGCACCGGCTCTCGCCATCCTACAGCGATCTACCTATATATATATACATCATACCAGTTTTAATACGCCGAAAGATAAATTGCTGATTTAAGAAGAAGAAAAACTAAAATAAATTATAAAGAAAAAGCTGGGCTTTCAGCCCAGAAAATAAGACAATAGTTAATCAGCAGTTTTATATAATGGAGTCGTTCCTAGAGTAAAGATCGCGCTAAATGGGAAAATCAAAATCTCACAAGAAGATGGCGATCGGTTAACCTTTTCTAGTAATGTAGGTGCAAAATAAGTAAAATCTAATTTAAATTGCATATAACTACCTATAATTAATTATTAAATTTACCTATAATAATTATAGTAAAGACATGTACAACAGATTTTATCCAACAAGAAACCTTTTCAATTGGTCAAAACCACTGTTACTGAAGGAACACGAATAAGCAAGAAAGAGATTTGAGAAAGACCATATGGCATGGAATTATCGTTACTTTCTATGAAAGGTATAATACGGAATTGTACAAATATCGCTAGGACTATGTCCATTCCAGCATTAAAAAGACGACTGAAAACCTTTTCATCGAATCAAGCGAGAACATCCAAACTGTATAACTCCTATTACATCATTTCTAAACTTCCCCTAATTATGTCGAGATAAATTTGTTAAATAAACATGTGTGCATTCACAGTAACAGCAACTCAGTAGTCATGCGAAAAACAAAAACAACGTTTGCGGTCGTAGGTACTTACTGCTATGTACAGAACAAGAAAGCGGAGATGCTTCACGCCGGTAAACAAAAAATTAGCGAGTACTGGTGAATCGATATTTTTGGCACGTCGGTAATTAATTGTTTAAATTCTGTTAGCGATATGCTCAAGTGAATTTCGCGCAATTAAAATTAATAAGTCTATGCAGGGACGGCTCGGAAAATTCCATTGTCACTTCTTTTTATATACTCGTTTAATAGCTATTGCATTGATATACAGGGTGTTTGCTGTAATACCAATGGTAACGCTAAAAGCAGCTTATATGAGGATGTTTCTAAAAACATTGCTAGCTTTTAAAGTTACCTAAGTTAATACAAGTAAAGGTATAATACTATAATACTGGTGAAATTGCAAGAACAGTTGAAAATGTGTGTCCCTCATTCAAGACTGTGACACCAAATAATGGATGCGTAATCTAGGTTGTTCTCTGCATAAGCGTAATACAACCAACTCATCAGCATGATGCAATTTGTCAATGTTCGAATAATAAATCCCAAGATCTTTGATGTACAAAGATAAATATTTTCCACATATGCATATGACGGTTTAAAGTCAATGTTACATCAAAGATTACGCCGAGATCTTTAACTAAGTTCGTTTTCCCAAGTGTACCTTCATCAACTGTATAAAAAAGGTGGCAAAGAAGATGATTTATGGGTGTAAGACACTACGAAGTATTTATTAATCTTTAGAACAAGTTTATTTACTTCAGACCAACAGTTAACAACATCAATATTGTTTTGGAGATTAACTGCATCAGTTGCGTTGTATATCTTTGCATACAGTTTAACGTCATCACTGTAGCCTAGAGAACATGTTATAAATGTTTATATTAATAATTAATGAACATTTAAAAAAACGGAGGACCCGAACTGGAGCCTTAGAGAACACCATATATCGACGTGAATTGTTGAGATCTAAAGCTATTGTAAAAAACAAAATTTCTTCCATTTTGCAGGTATGATGATACAAAGTTGGTAGAACGGGGAGAAAACCCAAAAGAAACTAACTTGCGTGATAGTATCTTGCGGTCAATAGCATCAAAAACACTGCTCCAGATTATCTACAGCTTCACTGACATATTACATGTAAGAAGCATGAAGCAGAAGATTGATAATCCTATTAGTTCTTATTACCAACTGTCAGTACCTCGGTTGACAAAAGACAACAAAAGTGATGACGTCAATAAGTATTATGGCGACACTGAAAAGTTTCTAAACAAAACAAAGACAGGTGTCAAAACTAACCTATTCCTGTCAATTCCTCTTGTTTACTGTGATGGAACCGTTGCATTCCAATTCATTATAATTATTATTGCAAACTACTGATTTGCTTAACTTTAAAACATATCTGTATAATTGCGTTAATAAAATGAAACTTTAGTCAGACGTGTATCGTGGAGATCTGGTTATAGATGAACCAGACAAATATGGTGTTTGGGGACCTAATATTAGTTGCTGAAGAATTTTTAATTAAAGACGTACCTTCTTGTTTTAGGTACATCACTATACAGATATGACACACTAATATTTCAAGTTTTGGAGCTTTAATCAATATACTTTCCTTTAGATTCATAGTTTAAAGATTTGTTTAGTTTAGAGTAGAATTTTACATTACATCACTTTAAAATATTTTTATAAATATAGGTATTAATAAAAAGAAACTTCTTCTAAACAATTTATTTTATTATTTAAAACATATCATCAAACTATGATTACAAGAAAAGTATAGTTGCGTCTATAAAAAATAATTTATATGTACACATTCACGTTAAATAAATTTGTAGTTTTAATAATTACAGAAATTGGTATGTTTTTCTAAGACGTAAAATTTTATTCTACGGATTCATAAAGAAAGGTAAATGGTTGACAAAAATAAAATAACTGCAGTAAATAGAATAGAAACAAATCTCACATACGTGTATAAAAATAATAATCAGCTAACAATAGGTCACTAAGCACCATGTTTTCCAATTTTCAACACTTTCTTTATCTAATGTAGCAATATAGCAAACTTTAAAGTATACGAAAGCATAATGGTATTTGTTCTATTTTTCCTAGAGGTTGATATACTTCAGCATCTGGTAACAAGGAATTTCATGTAGAACTTGATCTCCACGATACAAGTTCAACTGATGCTTCATTTCATTAGTGTAATTAACAGTTGATCTTCTTTAGGTATATATTTAGAGCGGTCAATCGCAGATATGTTCCAAAGTTAAGCAAATGAGTGGAGATTCTAATAGTAATTATAATGAATGTCATAATTTTACTTAACGAACAACATAATGCTGCTTACAGTTGCAATACAACACAGTAAATAAGAGGAATAGGCTAGTTTTACCACGTGTCTTTGTTTTGTTTGGAAACTTTTCAGTGTAGCCACAATATTTACTGATGCCACGCTTTTCTCGTTAATAAAGAAGAAAATTTCTAGAGTATAACTAAAATTAAAACTGGACACCCACAGTCAAGTGTCATGTTATCAAACTATAAGTACTCATATTTTTGTATTATATTTGTTCAAACCATTTATTGGATATTTCTAGCAAAGCAATATATTAGAGGCATTCTATTTGTAGAGCTGTCAACTTTCTACGTCTATCACATTAATTTAAAATATAGTAGCATTAGGTCATTTTAGTATATATTTAGGTTTATTTATTTTGAACCAATTACACATTTTAACACCCATATGCGAAAGCGTTTATTATATTACTTTTAATCTCGGGTCAGCAAATTCCAAAAAGCATATTCCTACTCTAGTAAGACTTCAATGATTCATATTAATTTAGTACTAGAAAATGATATGACCATTTTATAAAATAATTTCGTTACTTCTGATTAATTTCTAATCTTCTTACCTCGATTAAAGGATCACCATTTCCTCACTAAAATTTCTTAAGTTTCCTACCGGAAATGAGTTATTACAAAACTTGTACGCTTCGATTTACATAAAATTTATTATTCGTGTTTTCAAAATTAAATTTATATCAGCATACTTATCTTCATCATTTTTTCTATTCAATAGTAGTAAATGGAATCAACATTTAACAATATTTATGATCTTGTTTTGTGACTGTAATTTAATAACGTTTCATGTCGCGGTACCTTTGACATTTCATACTATTCCAAGAACAATAGAGTCAAATCCTTTCATTTATTACTAGCAAAAGTGCATTTCTTTTATTTCAATCTACAAGGTCCTAGTCCCATATATTTTACAAATCGATATATTCGCAGACAAGTAATTGTGACCCGTTTGCGATTAATTTTCGATACGAATACAAATAAAATAAAAATGGCGCACAGGTGAAGCTTATCGGAAGACCTTGGGCGATATCTAAGAATCTCAGAGTAAGAAACACCGTCCCTGCATCGTTATAATAACAAATAACTTATTAGCACCGAATTTACGTCTGTTGCGTAACCTCGAATAACAAGCGTAAAAAAGAACCGGCAGCTATTTAGTATCTATTAAGAACCATCAATTTCAAGCTCTATAATAGATGACAGTACACTACCCACTAAGGACTTTGGTTTCCTTCTATTAATACAGTTTTTTTTTTCTGTCTAAGTATCGGGGATATTTTAAACCCATTGCGGTTAGGTCATTATTAAAAAAAGAGAAAAGAGAACAGATGTACATAAATCAGTAATTGCGTATATAGTATAAAAAAATTAACAATCCAACTTTTGCCTATAAAAGACGACCTGGGCCAAATCGGAAGACAGTTCCAGTAAGGTGCTTGTACGAAAATGAAGTTTTTGGGATGTTTTATCGTTGTGGCGGCACTAGTGTGCGTCGCCACTGCTAGTGGAGGATATGGTGGCCACGGAGCTGGTGGTGGCGGTGGCGGCGGAGGCGGAGGTGGTGGCTTTGGTGGCGGCGGCGGTCAACACGGAGGCGGTGGATTCGGAGGTGGACCTGGCGGTGGCCATCAAGGAGGCGGTGGATTTGGTGGCGGACCAGGTGGCGGCTTTGGCGGTGGACCAGGCGGCGGTGGTCATGGAGGTGGTGGTGGTGGCGGAAAAGCCGGTGCTTGGAGTCAATCATCCAGCTCAGCAGGCGCATAGTAAGTATTTGAAGTTTGTGCAGACCTCTAAATGATATCGTTTTGCAAAATATGCATAAGCAGAATTGAGCTAGTACTAATTTTGCTTCTGCAATGGATTTACATCTCCACCTATTCGATTAACAGTTAAGAAATACGAATTAAGTTCATGCGTTATTCGATTTTAATGGATATTCAAACATTTTTAACTTCTTTTGGATAAATTCTTAACAAAATGAAAATTCAATCTTTACAGTAACGTTATAATAAAACATGAGGGACGGTATAAGACGCATATTGATGAATATATACCAAAAGTAATTATTTCGTTACTAATTACAACTATTTCTTCTTTTTTCAGTGGCAAAGGAAAATAAGAGGAACGATTCAAAATCTTCTTATTCGAAATAGTGATATCTGGCATATGTATATGTGTGTAACTAAACTAAATAAATTTGATATAAAAATATTACTGTCTTCTTATTTATTGGTAAATTAATTTTCTTCCCTAAAGCCTGGAATTTGTTGGTGTAAGTAAATGGTTATTACTTTAGCTCTAACATACTATAATTTTTCCAGGGGAATCTGATTTTAATGTATGACATTTTTGAAATTAAATATACAATAAAGACAGAATAACCCTTCAAAATTTTAGTTAAAATTTCACTTCCAGGTTTCCTATAAAGTTTAAACAACGAATTTGTTATGAAATACACCACACGTGGACTGATGAAACCTTTATTATGTTATTTTAGCTAATACACGTGTTTGTAGCAGAATATAGTTTCTGGTTAAGTAAAAATATCAACCAAAATTTTAAATTACTTCATTATTTATGCCTAGCAACATAATAACATTGTTTGGTATTTAATTAGACTTCCATTGCTTCTAAAACATTCCTAATTATATTCGGTATTACCAAACCTCGTAAATATTCTGCTAAAATGTATTCAGTCTATACTTTATAGACCTTATGAACTTTTACTACAGTCGGCGAAATTTCTATAGTTCCATACAAATTTTTGGACAGAATTTTTCTTAGTATCTTCGGAAAATTATGAATAGAAGTTAATACTGAACTTCAGAGAAACACAGATGCAATAGAAAATAATATGAAAAAAATTATTACATTTTATACAGAAAATGTTTACAACAATGGTAACTCAACACAGCGAAATTCTGATATATTTGTATATAAGGATATTGAGTGTACTCAGTAGTACTTTTATTTTTTGGAAGTGAACTTTGTTGCCAAGTTATTCTACGACTTATTATAATTTGTCTTTTTGTAGTGCTACCTTTCAAAAAATAGGTAAAAGAACTGACAGTTGCCAAATCTTGAGGGGTAATACTCAATATCTTAATAAGCTTCAGTAATGCTTTAAATATCACCATAGTTTGAACAAGTCAATAATATGATCGTTCAAATTTCAACTTCATTGCATTCTAACTTCGTATTTCTTAATAATAATAATAATAATAATCTTTATTACCCAACAGAAAATAATTCCATTTACAGGATAATGTGACAATAACATAAAATAGTATAATACAGCATAATGTAGTAATGATATAATATATACAGTGCAGTAATAAACTTAAATTACAAAAATGATACAACTGAATCATGAACATAAAAATAGCTCCGTGACACCAGAATGCAAGAACAAAGTAGGACGACATTGTAAATCCATGTAGACACTTCAACAAAAAGGATCATCGAGTAATTCATTGGCATTCCTAATCATATGCGTAATGGGTGCTTTAATAATAATAATAATAATAATATCTTTATTGCCCAACAGAAAATAATTCCATTTACAGGACAATGCGAGAATAATGTAACCTAGCATATATATGTAATAACAATATACAGCGCAGTAATAAATTAAAATTAGTCGAAAAAGATACAACTGAATCATAAATATAATAATGGCTTGGTGACATCAGAATGCAAGAACAAAATAGGACGACAATGTAAATCCATGTAGACTCTTCAACAAAAAGGATCGTGAAGTAATTCATTGGCATTTCTAATCATATGCGTAAAGGGTGCTTTAAGCAGAACATTACTTTTGCATGACGGGACCTTAAAATTAGGGAAGGACCTGGTATCGTACTGAGGTACCACAAAATTAATTTTGGAGAGAAGGGATGGAGCGTCAATAGCGTGATTAATTAGTTTAAGTAGAAATTGACTGCTAAATTCCTTCCTTCGATCCGATAACGATACAAAGCCGTGTCTCCTCAGCAGACCAGCATAATCAACATCGCGTCCAGGGTAAGTGCCATCAATTTTGAAGGACAGGTATTTCAAAAATCGTTTTTGCACTCTTTCAAGTAGTACTTGCAGATGGAGATAGTGAGGATACCAAATTATGGAGGCATACTCCAACCCAGTGCGGACAAGCGAATAATATATATAATAATGCTTTTAGCGAGGCAGGATTATTGAATGATCTGCAGGATCGTATGAGAAATCCTAAGGATTTCATCGCAGAATTTCGTATGGATAATATGTGGTCTGCAAACGACAAATTTGCATCAAACTGCACGCCCAGGTCCATCACAGACGAGTGCCTAGGAACAATAGCCTGACTTACAGCATAGTGAAAATTGTATAGTCTATGACATCTGGAGTAGCTTACAACAGCACACTTATCCAGATTCAAATGAATTCCATTCTGTGTACGCCATCTAACAATTGTATCCAGACTGTTCTGGAGAAACAGACAATCTGCCGGGGATGTTATGGTATTGTAGATCTTAAGATCGTCCGCGTAAGCCAGTACATTGCAGTCCAGCCCCTGTAGGAGATCATCCAAATAAATATTAAACAAAAGGGGACCCAAATTAGATCCCTGGCACACACCAGAGGAAGCAGAGAATGTTAAGGATGTATATCCATTGTAGTGAACATAGCATGAACGATCAGTTAAATACGAGCGGATCAATTCTGTTACACTTGGCGGAAAACCAAAACTACTCAGCTTAGATACCATAAGGGAATGATTGATAGTGTCAAATGCTTTACTAAAATCGGTGTACAATACATCTACTTGTTGACGTCGTTCCATTTCTTAATGAAATTCCATATTTAATTTAATTAACAAATGAATTTATACCATGTAAATAGCTGTTTAAGAAGTTAATAGAAAAATTGTCACAGCTGAAAGAAACCGAAGGAAATGATACTGGAAGACGAAGATAAGTTTACTGTAAATGTGAGAAATAAATTATTTCCAAGGCACAAAATATTGGAAGGTTCTTGAAAACCTTTTTCTAATTATATACTTACTGAACCCCAGAATGAACAATTTGGTCATAACCTATAATCATATACATTTATCATTTTTGTTTATAATCTCATCTACGTTGTGATTGTTTTGTTTGTTATTTTAGTTTTCATCGTATAATCAAACACTTTTAATAACACAGGTATCTATCGTGTTTTTGTACCCATAAGTTTTATTGCGTAGCACCTGCTATTTTCATGGTACTATAGAAGCATACATTTCGCACTATATCGTGAAACGAAGTATGCAACAGTTGTCAGACATCCAGTCAGAACCTTTTAGCGCAACAAAATAACTATTGAATCACCTGGTATGCATTTCTTTGCAAGTAAAGAATAAAAATACAATATTTCACTTTCAAATACATACAAATAAATTAACACGTGATTAGTCATGGCCTCGCAGCCAATAAAAACTTTATTATCGAATCGATCGGCGAGCAAACAACATACATTCCGCTTAATTAAATTTAGTAGCGACAGTGAACTGCAGTTGCTAAGACGAGAAAACCGTAGAATACGAAAAAAACGAAAAGAAGAAAGCAGAACACAAGTTAACCTTTCCATTAAAACTGCTAATACCTGTAAATTCATCTCCCAGGACACTCCGCACTCATGAACCTTCTTCCTGTTGTTATATATTTTCTACAAGCATGGATAGTGAATTTACTTGGTGCAAACGATGTTGCTATCCTGGAACCGGGAAAAATCAACTACAGCAATCTTGTTGAAGAAATACAGTCATCGAATCTGTCGGTGATTGATCGGATCAAGTGAAAAGACATCCCGTAAACGCAGTTTGCCATTCGCTAGTTTTCGCTTCAAGAAAGTGGTGATACTTTGGTAATTTTTATGAATGTACAAGCTGTGTAGCAAATTTGTTACTAATTGCGTTGTTTTATTTTATTAATAAAAATCGTATTAAACCTGTTACGCCTTTAAAATGTAAATCTAGCCTAAAACTAAATGTATTCTATACTTTCGTGAGTGGTACTAGTTTATAAAACCTGTTATGTATATATACGTGCATATTTGATCAAAGCAAAATAATAAACAAGCATCTCAAAACATATATTATACAGTGGAATTAGTTAACCTTATCGTAATACTGTTTAAATTATAATATTAGTGGGATTAGTAACGTTCAATTAGAGTATTATCTATGAAAATTTATTATATATATATTCCACTTTTGACTGCTTTCAAGACACGAAATGTGGTGAAAATGTTACTATTTACTAGGACCATGTAGTGAGAAAATGTTTCTTTAGTACAGCCTATCTGTAATACCAAAAAGAAGTTTTTAAACAAAAATAATCATCTGATTAGATTACGTAAAAAGACCTTAAGCGAAGACATCTATCCTGAAATTTATAAAGACCGTAGGCAACGTCAAAAAAATAGTAAAGAGGAAACCGTTTGCATTGAAGTTATACTTCTTAATTGCTAATTATATTCAAGAGAGGGTAACACTTAAACCAAAATAGTTTACGTAGTTGATGCAATAATCATCAGCAATTTAAAAATATGAAAATACGAAGATGAATGGTAACCACAATGATAATTGAATAACAAAATGTTTGATATGTTATGAAAGCTGACCAATTTAGTCGGGGAAGCGAAAACATTGGTAACTCTATAGCTTAATCAATATCCAAAATGGGAAGTTAACCCCCTTGCAAACAATAATTATATTGATTACTGTATAAAAAACGTTTATTAACTATTCGATTAAATTTATATGAGGCAGCCAACGAGCTTTTAAAGGAAGCCACGTGTACACTAAAATTAAGTGTATTCTATCTAAGAAACAACTTTGAATGATATTGCCAATCAGTTGCAATGAATACTTATGAAATTATAATTAGGTATTTTCCTGGAAAATCGGTTGTTTGTAAATACTTCGAAAATAGTCAAATTTAATTCGCTAAACGACAATCTTTAATATTAGCGAATGGAAGAACATAAAGATTAATAATTACAATGATATAGTAGTAACGGTTGTCGGGTTCCGCCGTGTCACTGCGGTTCGCATTTTCAAAGGTACTTGTACAGTATCTTGTTCGCGAAGCGTCAAGGACAAAAAACGTAGTGACACGGCGGAACCCGACAACTGTTACGACTATGTCAAACAGCCGTGAAAGTCTGAGATACTATTTAATTATAATGATAACTTTATAAACGTGATTTCTCTTGATCCTACCGTAAAAACAACAAAACATCCATCTTCTCTATAAATTTGATCATCCACTCTAACAAATGACGATTGCAAGGACTGTGTGGATGTACAATTCACAGGTATAGCAGTAAACTCCATTCACACAAATTAATTAACTATGCGGAACGCAGCGTTTCGAGAGCACGTGGGCTCCCATTGTCAACCGTGTTACCGACTGTCGGTAACCTGTGAATCCACTCTAACACACGGTTCAGGGCTTCTGTATTTTGTAAGAGGTATCATAGACTAAAAACAATACAATAGCATTTTAAACGATTACTTATTGCCATTTATTTAAATACTAGGTGAAACTAATAGAGCGCAATCTATCCAAACTCAAAGAATTTGCTATTACTGCATTAAGCTTGAAATTCTCTAGACTTACCAGAATGGTATGATAAATACTTATATTAAGAAATACAACGCAATTGGTTTTGCATTTAGTAATTGTATTCCTCGACATAACCTCGTTGTAGCTCTATGCACTGGATGTTTCAACTTTTTTAATCCATCCAAATAATAGAATGTATCCAACTCTGGAAAATAGGGCCCTGTTTCGACAACGACCTCTACACTTGACGTGAATCGCTTTCTTCCAACACATTCTTCCAAGTTTGGAAAAAAATGAAGGTCACAGAACTAAATCAGGCAAATATTGTGAATGAGGAACCAGTTTTGACGTCGTAATTTTCAATGAATGGGCCAGAGCGTTATTATGATGGTAGAGAATAAGCGTAGTACTGTCTGTAATTGTCATTCCCTTCTCCAAATAACCGATTAAGATTACGCTTTGTGAATCTCAAAAGCTGCCTCCATAACTTCTGAAGTGATGGAATCGTCTTCCCGTTCTTTGGTGCACATTCGCTGAGGGAACCTATATTTCCGACTGATTTTTGGTTTATAGCTTATAGTGGTATATCCATGTCTCATCTGGAATCACATAATTCCATTGCAAGTAACTCTTAAACTTACTAATTGCTCATTGTTTTGAAGTTATCACGCAATTTCGTTTTTGATCAGTCGTCAGCAGAAGCGGTACTCAATTTTTCGTAAAGGACGTTTTGCGTCTTCACCCAAAGGTCTGATAATACGATATTATGAACTTTATTGACCATATCACCTCAGCGTTTTCAATGAGACGATCTGGCTGCTTCTCATCAAGGACGAATGTTCGGACACGCTTAAACTCATTAAACCGGCATCTAACGCTAGTCATCATAAGTACATGATCCTTGTAAATTGCAGTGAAGTTCTTTACAAAACGTGGTAAATTTGAAGAAATGTACCAGTAAAAAGGAATTAATGAAAGGAATTAAATAAGCGCAGGCAAGCACCGATGGATAAAACCGCTAATACAGAAGTCAGTAAATCAAAAGGATAGTTGCTGTCCTTAATTAAAGGGTCGTTGTGCTAAATGCTAAGCAATCTACAATCGTCTATTTATTTTAATAGTTGTTAATAAAGTAGTGCTTGTTTTATACCGGGTGCAAAGCTGCGAGTTGTTGATTGCATTCTGGGCGACTTAAAAATGAATCGAACACTGGCTTCACTTGAAAGAACAACGCATGTCTAGCGGTATACACATCTCACCTCGCAGTAATATGGAACGAGGACTTCATTGAATTGATTCAAATTCAATACTGACACCCAATCGGCCTGCAGATAGCAAGTATATCTCTCGACTTTGTTAACTTATAGAAATCTTATTTCATCCTCCTCTTACTCAGAACTACGGTCATCGACACGTTGACTCATGGTATATTAAATTACCATAATCGCTGATCCTAATTTGACAGACAACAATATATATCTTGTTTTGGTTCACCCAACACATGATAAGATAATTTTAAGTTACAATATTTTCGAAAATCTACGAATTTAGACGTATAACTTACCTTGTATCCAGGATATAATGTATCTAATAGAATTAAGACTATATTAAATAATCTTTGTCTACGAACTCAATGTAATTGACAAGTTGCTTCATAACAGTTAAACTAACATCCATATTAATACCAGTATTAATATGAATATCAATACTAAACTACCGTTGGCATTATTAATGATAAAATTAAGATCTCCTTGCAATTTCCAACGGAATTAAATTTCCGAAAAAATATCGGTCGCGGAGGGGACTTGAACCCAACATCTTTACGTCTCCGGCGTAACGTGCTAAACTCTTGCGCCACAAAACCATTGAATTCAAGTCGCTTTAAATCCCCCTAGATGTCACTTTAAAGCGACTTTATTCATTGGTCTTGTGGTACAAGGGTTTAGCACATTACGCCGGAGACGTAAAGATGTTGGGTTCCAGTCCCCTCCGAGACCGATATTTTTTTGGAAATTTAATTACGTTGGAAATTGGAATGAAATTGTAATTTTATTATTACTAATGCCAACGGTGGTTTAGTATTGATATTCATATTAATACTAGTATTAATATGGATGTTAGTTTGCTGTTACGCACTTGCCGTTTAATAATAGAGTGTCCGTGAGATATTACAATATATCTACAGGCATCGTGACATCTAGGGGGATTTAAAGCGACTTGAATTCAATGGTCTTGTGGTGCAAGGGTTTAGCACGTTACGCCGGAGACGTAAAGATGTTGGGTTCAAGTCCCCTCCGACACTGATATTTCTTAGGAAATTTAATTACGTTGGAAATTGCAAGGAAATTGTAATTTTAGCAAGTTGCTTCATGCAAAAAAGAGAAAAATACAAAGATCTCGTAAAATCAATGCTTCAAATATTTCACCGCCTTGGTTGTAACATGAGCATATGTAGCTTCATTTCCTTCAGAGTTATCTTCATAATTTTCCCGAAAATTTAGATGCTGTAAGAGATGAAGAAGACGATAGACTCGCTACCAAGGAAGACGGAATCCTCATATGATGGCTGATTGCTTTTGAAGTGTTCAAAGAGACTACCAAAATACGCAGCAAACGAAAATTTATTCCACGATTGTTCTTTGTGTTTTTGCAAGTATTCTTGTAATTCTTTTATTGATTATTAAAATAAATACTTAAACTATACACGTGATTAATATTATTATATTTAAATAAATGAATAAATTATTAAAATTTTATACTTTCTTTATATTATACTAATGATTTTTCAAAGAACATTGTATGGTATAGAGTTAGATTTTGACTTGATACGCAAAAACTAGTATCATTTTCGGATTCAACACACCGAAGTTGATAAGGGACAAGTCTCACATAGAAGTCAGTAAAAATCGTCTTGGGCAGTGTTCTCTCCTGAAAGATGGCTTCCTAGCTTAATCCTACTGCCTGTCACTACATCTTCCTATATAGAAAACGCGGTAATTTTATATATTTTGAGTGATTAATTTAATTGGTTTTATCACTACCTTTTTGTTTTTTTATTTCTGCATTTGTCTGACTATTAGACGTTGTATGTGTTGCCTATATAAAATAAAATTGCCCTATAGAACTCAATTCAGTGTTCTATAATTAAAATATGAGTGTAAGCAAAATAATTTAGCTTGTTAATTACGTTTGTTTCAATAATATGTGATACGATGTCAATGACTTCCTAAACAGGAAGCAATACAACTACCACAACGTCATAGAAAAAAAAACTTGCAAATTCTTGTCCAGTTGTAAAACTAGTTTCTAAAAGAATTTTCACATGCGTCTTTTGAAAAACTTAAAGAAGTAATATCCCTTGTAAGTTACACATATATCATCTGCTAGACGCAGATACAATTTCTTAGCTGCAATATTACCTTGCTCCTAAGTGGGCTATAATTGTTTGCCGCTAATACCGCCGCTTTGCATAAAATAATTTTCTTAGGATCTGATACACAATAGCCGTCAAAAATTAGCATAATTACACTCATACCTGTAATAATTTAATAACAAATTCATTACATAACTGTTGCGCTCTCGGATATTAAGCTAAAATTAATAAAAGCGTCAACACCATCGCTACGAAGAATTACAAGATTTTTTTTGTAACAATTACAAGAACTTGAAGCACAAAAACAATGACAGGGGATGTACCTGCGAAATCGTGTGCATAACATGCATATCCAAACACTTTTTTCACTATAATCGTTACACAAATAAATCAGTTTTAAATCTAATTATTAAAAATCATATTTTTTTGTGCGATATCATCAAAATTGAACAAAGAATAAGCGTAAACAATTCGCGTATATATAAAGAGTCGCCATGGTACGATTGAGTAGTAATCAACTGTAATCAACGATGAGAAGACTCTTAAGTTGTGTAGCCGTTTTGGCAGTCCTCGTCGCTTCGATAGAAGCGCAGTACGCTGATGTTGCTGACCAGCAAAATGCTAACGGACAGTACGGGTTAGTGTACGCTTTAGATTTCGAAAATAACCAGAAGAGAAGCAATAGTATCGACGACGATGATAATGATGGAAACGATTTTAAGAAACTTCCAGAAAATGGACTATTGATAATTCGGTTGCTACCAAAACCTATGTTGAAGGGAACGGTCTTGGAGAATACAGCAGATTATCGCGCACCAGCCGACAGACGCTTCAAACGCTTACCTGGTAAGGGAGGAGGTGGATGTAATACATGCGGAGGTGGAGGTGGTGGTGGAGGACATCGTCCTGGTGGTGGCGGCGGAGGTGGTGGAGGTGGCTCAGCAGGAGCTTGGAGTACTAGTAGCTCTGGAGCATGGGGTAAAGGAGGGTAAGTATCAGAAATTATAGTAGAATAGTTACACATGGAACAAATATAGAGTGTCCCATTAGAAGGAACTTTTCCATTTCTCAACCGCTCAGATTTACTATAATCGTCTAGCAAATGAAGCGTCAGGATTTGCACAATCTATTTCCTATACGATTAGAGTCATTTAGTGCAAAACCAATAGCTGTATCAACGTCTACTATAAAAACAACTGCAACTATGGACAATTGCAATCCTCATTTCGACACTCTGTATATATAATTAGTTATAAGGCAATGATAATCAGGTATATTTATTAAGTCTAAAACTGCTTTATTCTCGTTTCAGTGGAAAAGGAAAATGAAGTTCTACAAGGTAATTCTCGAAATCAACGGTCGGCCAACAAACAAAATACTATTTGTTTAATGTAAAATATTGTAAAAATATTACGTAGAAATATAATAGAAATAAAAACTAGTTTTCTTATTTACTTCTTTACACCAATTAATATCGCTACCTAGGTTTTAACATCCTTTTTTCAGCAACTCTTAGATTGACAGAGGTAGATAAACCACCAAAGAACATGCTCTAAGCTGATGTTAAGGGTAGACAAAATTTCGAGTTAGGTAAACTTAAAGTATTGTCAATTGAGTTTGAATTTTCATGCAGACAGAATGTTACAAACATACGCATGTTACTTTTTTTGAAAATAATACAATATAATAAATAAAGCTAACTTCTAAGTTACATAAGAACTATTCAATTTCAACATGGGCAAAGAAGTAAAACACAATTTACTATAATTTCCAATGTATGTATTTACCTGCGATATTTGATAGAAATACGTGATTGGACAATTCGACAGTTATCCCATATGCACTTGAGCGAACTTCATTTATTAATATACCAAAAATATAAAATTTTTTTCTTCAAAAAGTAGAAAATATTGATTTAATGCATGAAAATTGTTTTTATACCTTTAATCTTCTCTAAATATTGCACTTATATTCTTAATAATATTCAAATAGTAACTCATTTACTCATCTATATATCTTAAATATATAGTTATATCTTAAATATATTAACATCAATGAAAAACAATTAAAACCGATTTTCGATATGTAATGTTAAACCATTTTGCATATTAAACCTTGTTCAATATTTAACGATATGAGGTCAATAACATTGTTATTAAACAAAAAAAGTGATTCGAAACTAGTTTTGTATGGAATTTTTATAAGAATCTTCCTCAACAGTAAAGAACCGTAATCTACATAATTAACGCATAACTTTCAAAATGTAGTATTTTAACTAATTCCACTGCATAATCTTTAATTTTCTTATGAAATATGTTGTACGATGTATATTGGCAACAAGGGTAGCCAAATATGTATGTCTATTGCAACAAGATCTTCAGATACAGTTATAGATTTGCATAAATAAATAAAATAGTAACAAAGACTGATATTATGAAAATTATCACAGCTTTTGTATAACAATTGCATAACCATAAAAATAAAACTCTTTTCTTCTTCTCATCATCTATGCACTGGCATTACTTCTCGTGCTGTGATCTCTAACTTTTTCGTTTGGTTTAGGAATTTGCCTCTTTTCCTTACAATCTTCTCAAATCTGTCCTCTCAAACTTTAGTAGATAGTTAATGTTTGGATTAATTAATCCCAGCTTAAGTTTGTCTATGAAATAAATATATACACTATCGTTCATAAGTGTGATGCCACTATAGAATTTAAAATAAACGATGCAGATAATATTTGCGTGAAATTTATTAAAGAAACAGACTCCAGTTAACTTAAAACGTTCTTTTGACAAAATAGTACATTCTAATAAAATACATACTATTATACTGTTTCTTCAAAGCAACCTCCTGTTGCCCTAATAATTGCCGGGTAGGCAGAAACATGTCCTTGTGTTAGCGTTTTATGTCCCCTCACGTTGTGTTTCCAGTGAATGATTCTACCAATACCAGGAGTAGCTATATTTAGCAGCATTGTTATGTTAGATATTGAATGCATAGTTTATTATAGTACCAGTGGATGATTCAGTACCTCACACAAATTGTATTTCATAACACATTCATCCCCAATTTCCTCCTTTTAACGCATTATTACTTTATTGTCATCATAAAATTTAAAACGGGAACACATTATTTTCGTATTTGGATAGATCTTGCAACTAAGTCCTTATGGTTTAGATATATACTGTCAAAATTAGGTACTAAATACAATTCTGACTAATATGAGTTTCCCTGTGTATTTTTAAAACAGTTCAAAGTGTAACATAATACATACATCAGGTGTGATCAAATTTATGATCGGTAGTGTATGGGAAGGCTATAGTCTGGTGAATATATTTTATTAATTTATTCTTTGTTTTGCAAAATTGTTCTTTTCTCTTCCTCGTTTTCTAATTCTATTAAGTACTTATTTCTACGTACACTAGTTGTCTGTTTTATCTTAACATTTATTTTTAGATATTCCTTCATTAAAGCTTTTGTTGCCTACTTCAAGGTGCCTGTATCCTATTTAACTTCTCTTAGTTCCTCCTTAATTTCTTCACTTTGTTTCCAGATCTTTTTATTTTCCTTCCTAAATTTATTGTTTTCTTTTAAACTTATTTGATATTGTTTGTCTTCAAACCTTTTCTCTTTCTTTTATCTTTTCATCCATTATCCAAGAACAACAATTTATTAACCAGTCATGTGCATGAACGTTATAGGTAATTCTTCAATTCGGACTATTTTTAATCTATTGTTATACCAGAACTACCCTCATTTCGTTATACACGTTTATAACTACACACTATTCACAATAGCTTTGATGTAAAGAAGAATTGTAATCCTGCAATAAAATACGTTTGATTTCAAAGTCGATTTCAAGCTAGCTTGCTATTTCAAGAGCAGCTTCTACAAAGAGAAATCTTTAAACAAAAATCAAAGCCTTTAGATATACACCGGCGAAACGAAGAAAACTGAAGGTTTTTCAATAGGACATCTGTTGGATTCGTATACATTTGAGTAGAAAGTCTATGATGATTACTTTCTACAAAATTATTCTGTTTCCAAAATGTTCTCCCAAAATAATTGTCACAGTATTCTATATTAACTTCAACTTCAGAACTTGGTAAAGTGGAAGTGTCAATTCAGTATGCAATTTTCCATCCAGGAAATAGCCAGCCAAAAAAACGAAATAAAACTCAGTCCTCTGTTTTCTTATGGATGAGGATATTACTTTTCAAATGTTGATATCCTAGAAACGATTATATATTCTACCTATTGAGGATTGCGTTAGTCAATTACTCTCCTTTATACATCGTATTTTGTTTCTGAAAATAACGGTACAAAACAATATCTCTCACCCAAGTAACTTAAATGAAATACGTGAATGTACGAATAGCAACACCTTAGAACATTTTTGTGCCATCCAATGCGGGTTATACACTTTGCTAAAGTTTCGATAACGTTTCCGGATCCGGAGTAATGACCGCAGCTTGCCGAATATTGATTCCTCCTTACAAATACTGCTTATACTTTAGCCCACCCACCTAGTGCCGGTATACTGTAGGTACGGTAGCGAGTCCGTACTTCATCCAAGATCAAACATCACGTCATCACAGGGCTTAAGCAGCCCTCACATGAAATACGCCTTATATTAGCACGAAGGGTTGTTTGATTGGGAGATTTGCAACGGATACATCGCGTCCTTTAGAAGTACGACGATGATTGTTTAAATGAGGAAACGTCAGACGGTATTTCAGGGCCAATATTAATTACGCTGGATTATGAAATGTAGGGCATACTAAGCCCTTCTTTCTAATGGTATGGATAGGCGTAAATAAAATATAGTCATCTTAAGAACTACTTACAGTTACATTTATTTTATAAATTACTCAACTGTCACATTTTGTTTACATACATAGTTGTCATTTGAACTGTCGTTACTCTTCCCTGAGTTGCAAAATAAAGTCAGTCTATTAAAATAATATAAAGTACAAAATACATACAAAAAGTTGTATAACAGCTAAATACTGTAACTGTGTTGTAACTAGAGCGCACAAATAGTGACAAATACCACAGGAGTACCGCAATAAATAATTAAAAACGTTCACAAATCACGTTTACTGAAAATAGGGATTTGACTGGGAATTACGTAACTCTAAAGGGGGACTTATAATTTATATGTAATTTAAAATTAACATGAAATATTTCGAGATACGTAGCAATGTGATCGGCTAAGGATTCAAATCATAATCCGCTGTCGTTTCCTTGAGCAAGTGATGAATAAATATTTTTATATCACGAAAACAATTGTTCTATATGTAATGACGTGCTGTTTACATCATTGTAAAAGTATGAAATAAATAAACCTATTTATAGAGGCATTATTATAAATCTACCTTAATCTAGCTAAATCTGTATTTCTTTATAATACATTCCAAGTAATGCTGTGATAGCCGGATAGTTATTGAAAATAATCTATAACTCAATTTCAATTTGTTAGCCTTGAGATATTAATGAACTTGTTCTGATGCCAGCAACTTTTTGCTCGAGTTATAACACTAGGGACGGTAGTGGTAGGAAGTATTGAAAGTAATAGCTTTTAACCACGTTCTCCATTATATCAAAATTAGTTATAGGGACTGTGGAATCTTAAGGCAGTATTCATGAAGTTGCCAAATTCGTTTGGGAAATTTGACATATACTGTTTTAGCCTGTGGTATTAGTTCATTTACATATATCACGCCTTTTATGGTTCCACCAGTACTCAACTGAAGTCTCTTACTGACTATTAGATAATGAGGTGACGATTCGCATGTTTTTAATATTTCAACTGTAAAATGTACCACTGAACTTTTCTTTAAAATGGGCCAGCCACAAATTTTTTACTCTGAATTATATTCTTATTCATTCATGCATACGTGGTCAGTAATTTTGCAATGTTAATTCACTTGGCAATTTCCAGACGGAGTTACATTTGTCCCAAAAGTTACTAGACTGTTCTAAAAGAATTCAATAATGTGCGGGAATTTGTTCTGTTTGAGTATGAATTTCGGTACCTGAAAGCAGCCGTTGGCTTAGTAAAATTGCTTGGGCTTCTTACGTATTTAAATTTAATATACAAGTTTTAATAATGTGTAAAAAATTCTCGTAATATAAGAACGACTGCGTTTTGGAAATTTCATAAAAACTTTTTTGGTAGAAACTAAAAATTTGGATAGCTGTTTCTAATAAATTTAGCTACAAGATGGCATGTAAGGAGCAAACAGGTTACATGAACCAATTCAGGATAAGATTGCTTTAGTAACTTTCCAGTTTTAACCATGCTCGAACTTCTATTGCAAGTTGGGTTCCCGATATATTGAACTTCTCAACGGTATTTTCTATAATTTCGACTATTCCTTCAACGTTTGTCTTCTGTAATATACTACGTAAAAGAAGTGGCAAGAATCCCTCACCGTTTTTGAAAGCGCGCACTAATACATTTTAAATACAATTCTTTCTCGCATCCCCTCTTTCAACTACTTTCGGCCATAATTTTTGATCTTTTAACTCTACCTTTATTTGATCCGTAATCGTGTTTTGCACCCGTTGGAAATTATACTGTAATTGACCTCTTGTTGGCAGTCTCCATTCCGGAACGTATTTCCCCCAAAACTTTCGAAATTCTTCACTGTCTACAATATTTTGTGGAATGTTGCACACACTTAAGAAATTTATAATATAGTGCGTCACGTTGCACATGTAACCGGTGTTGTTTGCTATTAATATGTCTTTTACATATAAAAAACTGTACGATAAAATGTTGATTTGCAAACAATATATTTAATAATAATGCCAGTGTATTCTATTATCGGAAATCTTGTCGAACATAGCAAAGAACGCCGTCGATTCTCCATCATCAATCTAATCCGGCATTCATACACGTACAAACCATATGCGTATCAACCTCGACTTTGACGTCGCCAATGAGTGCGCACTCGTTTGTGCGAGCTTAATCCTAAGCGCCTATGGAAACTATCTCAAATTTGTACGCTCTAGTTATAACCATTTGATCTATATTAACTTATACAAGACAGTAATTGGCGATAGCAGAAATCTATTATCTTATTAAAACACAATTTACCACATGAAGTAGATAAATTGACTGTTACATTGTAGGCAATTGTACAAAGCGTACAGTAACCAACACGAAAAATGACCCATGAAAAATTGTGCTACTATTATTGATGTACAATGTAAATGATTCAAAATCAGGTACACGACATTAAGTTATCTGATGTATATATCAGTTGAAGTGCAGGAAATCGCCCAATTATAGTAAAATATCATATAGGAACCTTATACTATTAAAATCGATGAGAATTATTAATTGGTAGAGCCGCGTAAATGCCGTATTATACGAGAAATAATGTACAACTGAGATAAAACTCTGATATACACAGTAATCTTGCAGATCTACCAACGAAATAGCTAATAATTTGCAGCTAAATCAGGACGAAAATGTGATGTGATGGATAGTTGTAACTCTAGCTAATCGTCTAAAAGAAAATGAGGTAGTTGTTCTTCCTATACTAAGATATAGAAATAATTGAATAGGGTCACAATTTACTAGCTACTTCAAAAAGACAATGGATGGAGGTAGATTGGTTTTCTTCTTTTTAAATATATAACCTAGTTACCTATATATTACTAGTAACTAAAAACTAAACCTACAAAATAAATTTGTTGTAATGTACGTGAATGTCGCAGTTAATTTTCAATAAGTACCAATTATTCGAACGCTGCAATTTTGGGTCTTCCAAGCAAAAAAATAATCCATTTCTGTAACTAAGCTCCTTCAGATTCTATTCCAACAATATATACCAGAAGAAATAAACCGAAAATTATAGCATTCGAATTTGGGTAATTCCACAAAATTTTAGGTCTTCTGTGTGTAGTTCGACGCCATTTCGTTTGCCTTTATTAATTTTCAATGTGAAAAACGTAACATCACGTAAGCCTCCTATGTCTGAATAAATTAGAGATTTACAAGGAAAAGATTAAGGAAAAAACTTTAATTCGAATACAAAGAAACAAATAATAAAACTCGCCGAAGAAAAGAATCAATGTTGTCATAATTTATGGACATAAAATAAAAAGCAAACACAAAGAGAACAATTTTCGAAAACAAATAAATAAATTCCGATCAATAAATAAATTATTTTAAATACGTAAATAATTTAGAAAAAAAATTAATTCGTTTTTGTTTGCTAAATTATGTACAATTTGTTTAAAAAATCATGTAATATACTACAATCTACAAATATATGTACATTACCACAGCAAAGAGAGATTCCTCACTAATGATATCTTAGGTCAAATAATCAGTACACTGTTTGGAACATTTATTTAATTAGTAAGAATTTCATTGAAATTATTCAATATTGTGAAACATAGTAGTACATTATTGCCATTTTATAATTATTCATATCAGTGGCGGCTCGTGCTTAAAAAATGTGGGGGTTGCAAATTTTGTGAGTACTAATACCTTAAACAGTAGGTTCTTTTGCTAGTGTAATTAGAAAGGATCCTGATTTTATTAAAATAGAAAATCTATGCGACAATCATTGGTAGTAGCAAATTTATCTATAACTCTTTGTTTAAAATCTGGAGTACTTTAGTTAAAATCCTTTTGTTCAGAAAGCTTCGCTAATGCAGGAAGTCTTCCTTGTGCCGAGCTGTTTCTTAAGAAAGTTTTCATTCTTTTCAAAGTAAAAAGACAAATTACTGTTTCAGCTGGTGTTATCGAAATTGTAATTACAATTTTTGAAAGTTCTAAAGTTTCACTAGAAGTCGAACCTGTTTTGTGAAACCAGAGATTAATTTAAAATCTTGCGTTTCATAAATTACGCTTAGTTCAGTGCAGAATTTCCCTTCATCAAAATATGGGTTAGACTTAATGATTAAATTTATCAGCATAGAATGGAGAAGTTGCAGTTTAGGCTAAACCTATCTTTGACCTGACAAATAATATCATAAACTTTCTTTGCTTGTCAGGTGTATTCGTCTTCATCTTACGTCCTTTTGTAGTTGATGCCCATGACGGTTAGGATCATATCTTTGGATAATCCGTTTTCTTTCGTTATCTTTAATGTCTACTTCTAGTTTTACAAGAATGATTGTAAATAACAAAATCGTTCAACAGGTTTAATTTTAGATATATACCAAATACCACGGCGATTTGATACTTATTTGATACGTCAATAGTTTCGTCAGTTATTAGAAATATAAAATAATCACCTTCTTTTATGTTTTTAGAGATTTCTTCCTAACACATGAATATTGTTTATAAAATTTCATTTTGGTTCCTTTTTTAAGTTCCTTTGAAAACAGTAGTTTCTTTTAGGTGGTCTTTTAAAGCAACGTTCAATTCAACACTAAAACCCATTAATCCATGAAAGACACCTGGGTTCGAGGACAAAATTGATTTATCGCGTCCTCTCAATGCAAGTTCAAAAGCTCCACAAAACACATATAATTAATTATTAAGTTCAATACATATCGATTGTGTTCAACTTTCTCCTTGTGCAATGCTATACTTCTTCGGTATGCAGTATCCATCTCAGCAGCAATATAAAGATTTCTATAAAACGAAAATTGGACTACATTTTTCATATGCCTTTGTGATCCACAGTGTTTCTTAATTCGATCACTTAAATGTTTTAAATCACTCAAACTCGTTTTCGTCTCTAATTCTTCACTTCTAAATAGTAAATGTTTATTATGAATATCCGGATTAAGTAGTCTATTGACAGTTCGTGTTTTACTAGAAATCGATTGTTTCAGATTTAAATTCGGAATATGTCTGCCAAGCTGCTCTATTTGATTTTCTTTTGCGAACGAATCCGCTGTCAAACTCTGTACTGAATTCATTATTATTGAAAATTAAAAGAACACTTATTAGCTTGTATAACGCATGAAGTTATTACAGATATAAACACATACGACCGCTTAGGTTGTACTAACGATGCAACCGCGTTGTATTATATCGAGACACACCCAAAAGACATCCCAGTTAGCCATTTTTAAATCACACGAACATTTTAAGTCGGTATTCTCGACAATAAAGGTCGTATTCACAATTTTTTTCCGAACAATCCAGAACCACCAACTTAAATTGTCCGCTGAATTTAAAAATGATTGACAGGGCTTCGATAAAGTTTGCTATTCGTATGCGTTCAATGCATATACACGGATTGCACTTGCTCTGCAAGCAAAGGCGTTTTTCGTTTTATTCATTTAACGTATCGAACCAGATATCAGGTCTTGAGTAACGTTATATGTTGAGGAAGCAGCATATAGAAGGCTTTATATTATAACATTATAAAGAGTTCATTTAATCCATGAGATAACATAAATTTTTAATTTACAATTTAAAAATTGCAGAATTGCGCTTTTTTTATTTTGTAAATTAAATATTTTTTATTATTTTATATCGTTATCCTCTGGATGCCGAGTCCGTTCTTCCGTTAATCATCAATTTCATATACAGTATTTTCGTGATTTCCAATAGATAACCCCTCAAATACGTGTGTTTTATTGTAATTTATTTATAGTTAATAAGCAACAATAGAAGAAACCGCCACTGATGCACGTTAAGCATTGTATATTTACAATAGAAAAAGATAAAAAATTTGCTAACTATGGCTTCTTCCCTTCTATTCTTTCCTAAGAAAAAATTGCAAATAAATTTACCATCATAGTTGTAGGTTGCAAATATACTTTATGATTTTTTAGACAAATTGCTTGTTCAGTATATAAACCCGATTTAGATCACAGTGTGCTATGCTACCATAATCAGTCTTGCCAACCCTAACTTACCCTGTAAGTAAATAAATGCGAATAATCAACTACATTCCTATTGTCTTTCCAGTACCTTATCAATTTGAGTGTTGCCAACACTGATTAGATTTAGCATTAGCCACAAGAAGCTACCTAAATCAATTCATATGCATTTAGGTGTCGTACTACTCATCTTTTGTACCTATTCCCTTAAAAACTACGAATGGTATGTCAATTTCCAGTATACTAAGAATAAATATTAAACTATCTTTTTCTTACCATTTTTTAATGTAAGAAATTGTATGCGGAAATGATCTGGTGGTCCGGTATTGAGAAACTCCTCCTGAAGTACTTCAAATCAAGTATAGTACTGCGTTTTTGGCTTCTAATTAAGTAAATAAGTAGAAATGGTAACTTAATAGTAAAAGAATAACACTAATATAAGGAAAACTTAAATTCTAATTTCGTTATTGACCTGAACACACAACGCTATCTCTATAGAACACTAGAAAACAGTGGTTTATGTTACGTTTACTTCCAAAAATAAATTTAAGTATATTGTTTACATGTACATTAATCTTTTTCCACTGGAATTGTTGCCCCATTTTTAAAGGACTCGTGGAAAGAAATCGACCTGGCACCTTCTCAAGTTTACCGTTTCGCGAAAAGGTACCAAATCAATTTTTAAAATCCTTTTTCACAGCACGATATGTAAATTCGATAAAACTTACGAGTAATTTCGCTTATCGTTATAGTCAGGCGACAGTCCTTTCTGATTCAATGCATTGCACGAATTTCGAAATCCGTAGAAAACGAATTCTTTCCCGTAGAAAGAATTGATTTTCCAAGGTAGCCAAAAAGTTCCTGTGTATAAACCGTAAAACCTAGTTTAAAAAATATCATTCAACTATGGATATAACCAATCGCCTACTTATCAAAAATTGGTCTTAATATCGTATATGAGTGGGGGAAAATTTATCTTAATCTAATGAACTATAAACATAAGTACAAAATCTTTTTGAAATTTCCCGATTCAAATTCATCTAGAAAATTATATAAAATAATATTCAGTCTTCTAAGTGGAATTGTTCTAAATAAATTTAAATTCGTAGAAATACGAAAAAAATAAAAGAAAATAATGGGAAATACGACGCATAATAATAGGCATGCGTCGTCATCTAACGTTGAGAGATTGTATGAACACATAATTTAAATAAACAGTAGAATTATTTGTCAACTAATCTGTTTCAGCTTTAGATACCGATTCGGAGATGGCGCTAGTAGTCTCTGCGGACGTAGTAGGTCTATCGTTTCCTGTTTTATGTTCGATTCGTAATGGACAATCGGCTATAAGGTGATCTTCGCTCTTACAATTATGACATCGCTTCGGTTGTGGTCCCAACGAGCATTTTGCTGCGATATGATTGGCGAATTCGCCACAATTGTAACATCTGAAATAAAAATGAGGAGAATAAATTTACGAATATAAATGTCTAATCTTTTACCGTCTGAAAGAATTGTAATCAATTAGGTGCGAGCTTATGTTTACTGGGCAATTTCTCGATTAGTATTTATCAGCCACCACAAATTATGTAGTGTGTTTAATACTACTCAAAATAAATTTAAAAAATTTTGAAACAAAACTGATTTCATCGGGTTTTTAGTTTGAGTATATTAATGTTAACATATGTAAACAAGTATCTGTTTTTGTTTCGAACTTGTTTGGGTAAATTTTAATGTGAAATGGAGAATATAAAACGATCAGCTTTTTAAGTAGGAGAAAATGCAGATGTACACCGAGAAAAAGTAGTTAAATTAACAAAGAAAATGTTCATTTAATTACGTTTTCATGGTTGTATATTTCCAACAGGTTTGACATTTTGTGAAATCTAATTTCATTAAATTGAGAAATATTTCAACATTTTAAATCTAATTACTTTGAATTAACAAAAGGGAAATTAACTCATTCGAATAGATTTCATTGTCTGAACAATATTTTTTTGCTCAGAGAATGAGTATTACGTCACCTATTAGTCGCAAATTGACAATTTAGTCAGCGATTGGATCTATTTTTGAGAAGAATATCTTTTCATTTATCTTACAGTTGGATTACTACTTAAACAAAAAGTGTTGATAACTCATTTTTATTGGTGTAAATAATCAGATACTTTTTGTGTATACAAAAACACAATTAGCGTATGAAAGAAACGCTACAAACTATTTGTTCAGGGTTCATAGCAACGTACTATTAACTAAAAATTAGGCAATAACATCTTCATAGAAATGTTACAAAACTAATTTCCTAAAATTCTAAATCTGTTAATTTTTGTTCCCAATGTAACTGGATCATAATAAATTACTGTAAAATACATTTTGCTGAACACAAGTTGGGGTACCATCTAGAAGACAAAACAATGTTTAGATGGTCATGCAGGCAACATTTAGACATCGTTTTATATATTATACAACTTGTCGGTGTAAGACAAACACTTACTCTAGAGTACTTGTTATTAAGTCTACACATACCTCTTCATTTGTTTTATAGTACAGTTTTGAAGCAAACTCCAAAGCTTTTGATTTGATTGTATGCCAAAATACTGGCAATTTAACATCACTAGTTGCTGAAAACAACCATGATAATGCTCGATATGCTTTTGTAAAAACTCCTTTTTATCCTTTTTGAAGTAGCACTTGCTTTCCCCGTCAACTGAGCTTAAAATGCGAACCTTATTTTTCAATATTCTTGATAATATATTAACTATGTTTCTATAATTTTCAGGAATTTTCTTTTTTTTTTTAACCATACTCTACATCTTTTATTGAATTAGGAAGAATGCTTATGAAATGTTACAGTTTTTAAATGAATTTTAGAAACCACATTCAGTTGTACATATATCTTTTCAATTAAATGTGCATAATATTTTGAATACGAAGTTTTACCATACGAATGAATCACGAAACCGCATCAAAATTTAATGCAAACGTTAGCAGGTTTTACCATATAATTCTTTGCTTATAAAAAGTTATTTACCACCAGAAATTCGTCTTACAATTAGAGACGGTTTGCGTAAGTGAAAGACTTCGAAATATAGAAAACATTGAGTTAAAGGTGTTGTTATTATTTAGTTCTTCTCGAAAGTCAACAACTATGAATCGACCTCTAGCTGATCAAAGCATACGTTACTTCAAAATTCACTTCGCAAATATCTCGATCAATTTATAATTAGTCCAGATCTGTTGCTGGAACTTTATTCATTCTAAGCAATCCAAAAATAAGTTTTAAATGCCCAGCTATTTTAATGTAAATTGACGCCATGAAGTTGACGGCGTTGTCCAATGATTACGAAAAAAAATAAAAATACATATATAGGGTGTCTATGAATAAAAAATAAAAAAGTATGAAAAATGGAACGATCTAATTTTATTAGGCTTATACCTAAAATATTTTGGGAAAATTCCTTCATAGTCGCGAGTGAATGATGAAGATATTTAAAATAGAAATGTCTTTAATATTCACAACCGAAATATTGGTACGTAAGCATGTTACTGAACTGTTAGCATGTCGTTTAAAAGGTAGACGGTGTTATCTTGTAGTTTTTATAACACCGATAGCTGTGTTATCGCATGAATGCACTCTGTGTGTATGTGTGCGAGTTTGGTTGGATGAATGTACTATGTACGAGGGGAGGTCCAGAAGTTCGTGGAATGGAGGGGATGGAGTGGGGATAGGGCCGCTCGCTATGTGTCATTCTCATTGGCGACTCATCATTAGTATATAAGTTAAGTTGCAGCCCTATAGCGTCAGTCGTTTACAAATAGTTGCCTGCTATACAAGTCAATCCGGAAGAAAACTGAGACTATGGAGAAAATTGAATACCGCGCTGTGATAAAGTTCCTTACAAAGCAAGGAAAGAACGCTCAAACCATATTGAATGAAATAGAAACCGTTTATGGGGAACAGTGCCCTAGTACATCAATGATTTATAGGCGGCATGGTCTGCTGCCAGTTGAGGCCACCATATCAGATATCGTCGAAAATGTGCAAGAATTTCTACTGCAAGATGCCCGTTTGAAGAAAAAACAATTATCTGCATTAGCCAAACAGGAGTTCATACAATGGCATAAAAAGGGGACACCATCGCCAAAGAAATTCAAAGTGTCAGAATCGGCTAGAAAGTTTATGGCTACTGTTTTTTGGGATTGTGAGGGGGCATTACTGATTCATTACAAAGAAAAAGATCGCAGCATAACCGGAGAATATTACGCAGCGATATTAGAAAAATTAAAGTAGGCCATCAAGGAAAACGTCGAGGAAAATTGACCAAGGGTGTGTTGCTCTTGCAAGACAATGCGCCGGTTCACAAGAGCAAAGTTGCAATGGCTGCTCTGCACAAGCATTTTGTGTTTTTATGTGATTTTTATTTGTTCCCCAATTTAAAATGAAACTTACGTGGAAGAAAGTTTTCCGACGACAATGAAGTAAAGGAGGCAATTTTGGCCCATTTTGAGGCGAAAGATAAAAAATATTTTTATGATGGTTTAGAAAAATTAATTCATAGATCTAATAAATGTATTGTGCTTAAGGGTGATTATATTCAAAAGGAAAAATAGATTTATTGCTTTATTTTATTTAAAACCCTTTCATTCCACGAACTTCTGGACCTCCCCTGGTATATACATTTTGTATGAATAAGCAACACATATTACAATCTCCTGGGGTTCTTTTAATTCTGACGTTCGCGTCGCAATTGACTCAATTGTTTTTGGATTTACGTTCTATAAATTGCATCTTCTCATTTTCCGTACTTTTTTATTTTATTTCAAAGACACCCTGTATGTTACAGAATCTGCCAGCATGTTGAAATTGTATTTATTATCAGTGTAAATCTGAATTTATGATATTGGAGAGTCTTATAATAATTTTATCCCTCCAAATATTGCGATAAAGGTGGAAAGTTATTTGGTACCTGATTTTTCTGAAGCGTTTCTTCGACACCGGCCTCCTATGCGAACCTCTGCAATCAGTGTTTTGCGGCCCCGTCACTTTAGTAGCCTCAAGCCCCTTATCAGACACTTGACATTCGAATTCCACCTCTTCTTCGTCGCCAAGGGAACGAAAGCCCGTCATCTGGATGACACTCTGAAAATGTGCGCAGAAAAGAACGTTACAGGAATAGTATAGAATGTCTAACAATGGATTTATGTCACTCGCTTCCTGTACGTTATTCAATATTATTTTATAATTCAAAAATACGCAATCCTATTTCTGTTATCAGATTCTGATAATTATTGACACATAATATATTTAAGAACATAAGAATTCACTGCACTACACAATTTTGCTGACTTCTATAAGAAACTTGTTTTTTTACTAATTTGGGGGTGCTGAATGCGAAAATCATATTATTTTTTGCGTATCACGTCAACATTCGCCTCTATGACAAACTCTTTGAAAAATCACTAATGTGGCTAAGTTGTTACTTAAGTACTGATAGCATATAAACAAAGTATAAAATTTTAATTACTCATTTATTTGTTTACATATAATATTAGCCACGAGCATGGTACAAGTATTTATTTTAATAATTATTAAAAATTACAAGAGTACACATAAAAACAAAAACAACAATTAGGGAATAAATTTTGGTTTGCTACACTTTCTGCTGTGTATTTTGATTTGGCGGTCCCTTTGAACACTCCAACTTGATTGATGATTCTTCAATCTTGATGAAATCTTTCGCCTTGCCCATAACTTACACTACCTAAATTTTTGGAAAACCTATCAAGATGACCATGAAAGAAATGAAACTTTATGGTCATGTTACAACCTAGGCGGTGACATTTCTGAAGCATTGATTTCACTAGAACTTTGTAATTGGGAGCTTTTTTGTTTCCAAGCGACAATAGCAAATAAAATCCAGGTTTTTTTCTCAGCTTCGCTCATAGAATTAATGAAATTTGGATCTGTAATTAATGTTCTAATTTGAGGCCCATTAAATAAGCCAACTTTAATTTTTCCATAACTTAATACTGGAAACTTTTGACAAATGTACTTGAAACAGTCCTCTTGTAAATTTAGAGCTTTAACCCATTGATTCATACGACTAAATTTGATGTGAAGATGTAAAAAAAAAATCCATTTTTCTCCGTCGACTATATTCTTAGAATTATTTGAACCATTAAGAATTTGCTGCATTTAGTTAACGATTTTCAAGAATTTTCAAAACGGCAAACAAAAAATGTCGTACAAAAGAACGTGACGTGATAGCGAAAAATACAAGCTGTGTCCTCTCGGAGAGATACGAGGCAAACCAGTCAAGCACCATATTTTTAATTCCTATATTTTGTAATTTTCCATTAATAGATTAGGGTGAACATAGTCGAAAGCTCTACTTAGGTCACTGAATACATACTTCCATGGATACCTGCTTATTTTCCTATTGTGATAAAATATAATTGTACACAGCAGTAACTGCATTAAAATCTTAAATTCATATGGGTTTTCGTATATAACGTTGCGCTTACTTAAAACGTGTTCTAGGTGGGATAACATGGCGCATTCTAAAAGCATATCAACACGAACTGAGCGATGTAAGTCTGTAATTTCATCTATCGTTCAAATCTCCCTTTTTATGAAATCGTATTATTATTGTTAACAATTTTTTAAATACCGTTGAAAAAATTCCTGCTGATATCGGATTGCTAGATAAAAAGTGCTTGATCAACAAAAAATCATATACCCTAAAAAATGGAAATAATTACGAATTTACGTCATTTGGCGAGTTAAATATAGCATTCTCTATCTACAGGAGTGTAATACTATGTCGATTTTGATTATATTTGAAGCATGATATCCTAAGTCTCTTTTGTTTTATTTGACGATAACAGTATAGAATTATTGTAGTGATTTCTTAGACAACCCTATTGATTGCTTGTGTTTGTTTCTGTTGCATTTATAAAACTCTTTCACAACAGAATATTTCCTTTATAAAACATATACATGAATAAAAAGAAATGTTATAGATAGTATCCTCTAATATTCATATAGGAACTCATCTACGTGACATCCTCAACAAGAGGATCTAAAATGAGATTTTAATACGTATTGCCGTCAATGTTTTGATGAAACGAAAAAAATAGGGCCAATGATTCTTTTTCTTCGTATCACTAACCATACACCATTCTTCTGAAGATATAATCGAGTCTCTACGAAAACATGAGGACGTTCTGTAGACCAAATTCTCTTATTCTGCGAATTTACATTTCTGCGAATGTGAAACAACGCTTTTATCACTAAGGAAAGTAATAAAAAAAATATCGTCATTGTTTAAGGCCTCATTGAACCATTTACAGTACTGGATACGACAGGAAATTTTCAGAGGTAAATTCATGCGTCACAGTTATTTTGTAAGGATGTAAATGAAGAGCTTTCTTGCGAGCTTTTTGACAGATACCAACTGATAAGTTTGTTTGGGCTAATAAGTTACGTAAAGATTTTTGGGCCTACGTATTTGGTTAATATCTGCAACAACTTCTTCAGTAAGAACTGTAGGACGACCTGTACATTTTCCTTTCACAATATTCGCTGTTATGCGAAAATGCTATACGACAGATATACTGTACAAAACAGTAATACGTAGACTCTATGTTGGAAAAGTCCGCTTGAAATTGCTGGTGGCAATTTTGATAGAGATAATCCCATATTTCCGCACGATTGCGTATTTCCGAACGAAAATGCGCTTCAACCACAAATTTGTTGTGCTAGTCCGTGAAAACCATCATTAACGTTAAAACGAACATCGAGTATATTATGTAACACATGGGCTGAAAAGTCCCGGGCCTAACAAAGAAAACACGGTTATTTTGGTTCAAAATTAGCTTTCTTCATCAACGTAATCTCCATCAAGAGCAACGCAATCATCCCAGGGCCGCTCTAACATTTCAATACCACTTTTGTAGAACCATTTATCTTTTGCCTCAAAATAGACCTCAGTTACAGCGATAACCTCTTCATTCGTGCAAAATTTCTTACCGGCGAGCATTTTTTTGAGGTCTGCGAACAGCCAGTAGTCGCTGGGAGCCAAATCTGGCGAATACGGTGGATGTGCGAGCAATTCGAAGTTCAATTCATGTAGTTTTGTCATTGTTTTGATTGACTTGTGACACGGTGCGTTGTCTTGATGAAACAAAACGTTTTTCTTTGCCATACGCAGTCGTTTCTTTGCAATTTCGACCTTCAAACGCTCCAATAACGCTATATAAGATTCACTGTTGATAGTATTTCCTTTCTCAAGATAGTCGATGAATATTACACCACGCACATCCCAAAATACCGAGGCCATAACCTTTCCAGCCGATTGTTGTGCTTTCGGGCGCTTTGGACGAGGTTCACCTGTTGCTGTCCACTCAGATGGCGATCGTTTTGATTCCGGAGTGAAGTGATAGATCCATATTTCATCCATTGTCACATATCGACGCAAAAATTCCTGTTTGTTACGTTTAAACATGGCCAAACACTGCTCAGAATCATCAACACCTTCTTGTTTTTGGTCAACAGTGAGCAAATGCGGCACCCACTTTGAACAGAGCTTGCTCATAGTCAAATGCTCATGCAATATAAAGCCAATGCGTTCTTTTGATATCTTTACGATGTCAGCTAACTCACGCAACTTCACTTTTCGATCATTCAAAACGATTTTGTGGATTTTTTTGATGTTTTCTTGTGTTACCGCCACATTTGGACGTCCACTGCGTTCTGCATCATCGGTGTCTCTACAACCACGTTTGAAGTCAGCAAACCAACGTTTTATTATTGTTTCTGATGGAGCGGAGTCCCCATAACACTTTTCAAGCCATTGCTTCCCTTGAACGGTATTTTTTTCCCATCAAGAAGCAGTGTAAAATTAAAACACGAAATTGTTTTTGATCCATTGTTTTGAAAATAACAAAAGTAGCGTGACTCTTAGCACAATAACTCACAAACTCACAACTCACAAACTAATGAATCATGAAACTTTAACAGCTGTCTTTTGAAGGTTGGTACTAACTGAGAGAAAGGTGACTGCAATAAAACTAGCGTCACCTATGTGTTAGGCCCGGGACTTTTCAGCCCATGTGTTATAGTACAAATACGCGGCTGTAAAAAAATGGCAAAAATGGCTTTCCAGTAATAAATAGACGGTAACGAACATATATAAAATCAGAACAACAATAGGATAGACGTTGGCAAAAGAGATTAGTATCGCTATGTCTTATAGAAGTGCCAACTTTCCGACATAAAAAAGCGCGGGTGATTCAAACACGTATCAATTATTGTTGAACACTGTAGATCTTTCAGCTTAACAGTAGATTCTGCAACATAAAATCCAGGAACGTACAGGTCTATTGATGTTCACATATTTCATAGGAAATTATACATTATAATGGTATTCTAAAGTAGTCAAAAAGGAGTTAAATTTTGTCTCTACATCATTCGCTTTATACATCATTTCAGAGTTCATTATCCAAATATTTAAGGAAACCAACATATTCTGGAAACAGAAAGATTGTTTATATTCGTATAAAACTAAACAACCATCTGGAAAATACACATTAGCTACAAATATTATCTACAGTAGTGCTAGTAGTCGCGGTTATTCTATTGTAATTACCAACGGAAATGTTTAAGTTAAGGTAAAGTTCAGTAGTAGAACAAATATGAAAGTTAAAGTCACTAACTAGCAAAGCATAACAAGATATTGTGGTATGATGGTTCAGTAATGTCTTTAACATTGCTATAAAGTCTCCATAACTGACTATATTGAGGTCTCCTTAATTCCGTTTAGCAACACATATTTCAAATTCTCTTTTTCTATACAATAGCTCGAAATATCGTTGGTATAACACTTACAATAGTTTGAGCCCAGATGGTGACTTCTCTACCGCGGGAAGAGTGTCTATCAAAGCCTACAAATAACAGTTTTAGGTTAGGAAACACGATTTTTTGTCCAGAATCTAGTTAACTTCAAGTTCTTTTAAACAGTCAATACATCCATTCAACCCAATTGCTTTATATTTCTACTTCAGCTTTGACCAGTAGTATACGCACTCCATTTACCATTTTCTATTGTGTCAACCTACAAAATTTTGATTTGACGTATGTAGATCAGGCATTTCTACATTTCATATTCATTAGATTCGGCAACGAGGAAGCTCAAAGCAACTCTAACAATATATTTCTTTTATTCGCCATGTTTCTATTCGTCTGATTTTATTTCTACACAATATAGACGTAATGGTACGCAAATTAAATATGGAAATTATATTTATATGTGTTTGTATGTAAATATATATACTGAAAGAAAAGGGATTGCCTATGTAGAGGACAATATATTCTACGTAGTCTTGAAAGAAGCCAAATAATAGGCGAAAATGCGGCAACTTCGGCGCGTATATCTGTTTTATGTCAGAACTGAGGGTGAACAACGGTAAATAATCACGAGATATACTTGTTACGCGTCTGTCAATGGCCCCGAAAATATACGCGCACCTATACGTGTCTAGTTGCTAAAAAAAACGGGAAAAAATCATAGGGGGTTACCCCATATATAATCACGCGGGACCTATCCCGTTAAGTACCTGCCTATTGTACCGGTATTGCTTGCACGGGGTAACCTTTCCATTGACCCCGGTTTGCATAAAAAACTGATTTCGTATGCAGTACCTCTTTTCGGCTATTTTGGGTTGATATATACATAAGAGGACCAGTATTTATGTTCATCGTTATAATCGTTATTAAAGTATTAAAATTATATCATATGTAGATGGTGTTGATGCGATGTGTTGTGGAGAAGGGAATAAAGAAGGCTTTGGCTTTTCTCTATTTGTTGCATTGTGAAAGATAATTATCTTGCATGATAGTGCTATTTCATGATTATTTTAATTACAAAAGTCCTAAATGGAATGATATAGAAGCTAGCTTATAATGTCATCTGATAAATTTACACGAAACCAAGTGATAAGACGCTAGTTGAACGGACATGTCAATTCCTTTTTTCATGATATTATAACAAATTATAATGTCCGGCCTAACAATTTCTTCCCCTTGACAGTTCCTTTTCCCTGGTGATCGAAGATATGAAAAATATCGACGATGTAGCACAAACTTCTTTCTTATATGTATTTCCACTTCGCAATAGTAAAATCTTGAGAATTCTCGATTGCCTTTATTCCTAATTTTAGCTTGGTTATAGGTACATCAATCACCGTGGTGACTTCTTGCCTTGACTCAATTCGTGATTGGTCTAACCTTATAATTTAATTTCACATTTATTGTCTTCCATTTCAGCAAAGTGTTAAAATCCTAACAACAACTGGGGCATATTGATAAGCTCAGATAGTCGAGTTGCTAAAAAGGTTAGCATTTTGTCATAATTTCTTTTACCTCCAATTGCTTATTATGTTACTTCTACTGACTCTATTGGATGAAAGATAAGTAATTTTTTTCAATTATTTCATCAGAAAGAGAAAATGTATAATGAGTAAGCTTTCGTTAGGTATTTACCCACTTTGCCGTCTTCATCGTTATTACTTTTAAAATCAATGTTATTACCCTCCTCTTCTTTTTTAGGTTCATAAAATTCATTCGTTACCACTGTTTTTAGTAGTTGTTCGTTACTAGTGGAACAATCCTCTCAAATGTTCTAAAGTTCTCTTTGAATTAATGGACAATTTCGGTTAGTTAGGCTAATTCCGACAGAAAGTTTTCTTTTTAAGAGTATCTTCCGTTCTTCCACTTTTAGATACACTTAAATAGTACAGTATTAAAGTTGCTACCATACAGGTTACAATTTACTGTTCAAGAACAATTTGTTTACTCGAATGATATGATCAAATGGTAATTTAAAAGTTTCTTAGATTGACTTTGCAAAACCAGTTTAACCATATACTCCATTAACTTGTCAGAATGGTAATTTACCATGTTTTGTATAAAAACCTAACATTGTGCTAACAGAGAAATAACAAGTAACTTCGTATTAAATTATTCACTTGATGCTCACCGTAAACTTATGAATAAGTAGAATTGAAATTTGAATATTACTTGTATTTCGAAGGAAATTAGAGAAAGTAAAAATCCAAGATACTAGAAACGTTAAATCACCAGACGTACGACTTCAATAAAAAGGCGAAGTGACGAGTAATTTTTTTTTAGAAATGGCTGTTTAAGTAGGATAAGTTCTCCAACAAGCAATGTAAAAAATAATTTTAATAGTACATTTCCACAATCTGCAAATAAAATCTTTAAAGGTTGCAGAACTTACATTTTTTCCGCCCGGTATGATTTCAAAATTGCAACCAATGAACGTGGTAAAAGAAAAGTGTTGAAATCCAAAAGAATGCTAACGAATTCAATGCAAAGTGTTAACGCCAGAAATCAGAAACGAAACAATTAAAAATTGCTTGCCAAAGTTCAATTTTCTACATAAACTGTCTTGGTTAAAGAAGAGATACAGCAATTTTCACAGCCAAAATAAAAATTATGGGAACGCCTTACGGTAAACGATGTATTTAATAACACTATAACCTTACAATACTCCTGAATAATGGACAATGAAATTGCAATTGCGAATTTGCCAAGTGACTTGGATTGTATTTGCGGGCCTTTCAAGACCCAAAGATGATGACGTCAATCAAGCTTCACAGTTTCCAGAACATGTTCCAGACAATATTTTTGATTTCCTAAAATACTTGTTTAAAAACGATCTTACTGTTTCGAATTAAAAAAATTGAAAAAGTAATCTTTGTTATGTGGCGTGTATCATATTTTCTTTTAAATAAATGTCAAACTACATTTTTCTTTGAAGATTTATTTAACATACGAGGGTCACGCTATATATTTCGAGATGCCATGAAATTAGAGAAGTTAGAGGTGGCAACACTGCATTTCTAAATACCCTATCCTGTCAGTTTAGTCGCTGTCATAGAGCAAACGCGGTACATACGATTTGCCTTCGCAACATGGACTCGCCAACAAAATCTATGCGCGCAATGATGTACTACGATTTTAAGGTCGGTTTAAGTGAACAACAAAGTCTTGAACGATTGAAACTCGCATTTGGTGATGAAAGTTCTTCATGCACTACTGCGTTTCGCTGGTATGGCGGATTTAAAAGAGGACGAATATCGCTTGGTGATGAAGCAAGTGGTAGACCCTGTTCTTCAGTTACCGCTGGAAACATTGTGGGGGTGAGACGTATGATCGACGAAGAGCCAAGACGCACTTATCAAGCGGTTGATGCCACTCTTGGTGTTGGATCCACAACAGCAAATTCAATTGTACATGATCAACTTTGGATGAAAAAAATTGTTTTTCGTTAGATGTCTCAGAGATAGACCGAGTAAGAATCGTTCGGGAAACGTTAGAAATGTTAAATAATGGTGGGCATCGTATTCTGTCTAAAATAGTAACAGGTGATGAAGCTCATATCCCATTTTACTATATTCCTACACGCCAGGGGAACCATGTGTGAATCCATGTAGATGTACCAACACCAACAATGGCCAAAAAGCAAAGCGCTGTCATGAAAGTTGTGTACGCAGTTTTCTTTCGTAGTACAGAATTAGTAAAAGCAATCAAACTGGAAAATCAACGTACAATCGCAGCAAACTGATACAGCACGAAATATTTACCTGTAGTTTTTGAGTCAGTCAACATTTGCGGGTTGATGTTGCATCACAGTGCACAGAAAACAGTTGAATTTCTACGTGAAAATTATGTATTTGAAAATCCACCCTATTCGCCTAATTTGGCCATGTGTTATTTCTGGTTGTTATTTAACCTAAAGAAACGTTTACGTGTATCGACGTTTCACGACGAAGGATGAGATAGATGAAGCAACTCATAAATTTTTTGAGAGCATTCCAAAAGATAACTAGCTTCAAGCTTTTGCGTTGTGGAAGCTTCCGTTACAGAAGTACATTGATGCAGGAGATGATTATTTTGAACGTAAATAAAATTATTTTTGTAGAAAGACTTAGTTAGACTAGTTCTTTCGTATCTCAAAAAATATAGCGTGATCCTCGTATAAGCTTAGAAATTGTAGTTGTGTTTTGGCATAACGTAATTTTAATTTAAGCACTTTTTAATAATTATCGATTAAATCTAAATTCGACTTTATTTGAAGATACCGATATGTTTTATTGACATCTAGTTGTAATTTACGGCAAAAGCGAAGAAAATATATTCACAAGCCTATAACGAAATTCTGATTTATCCGCTTTTTTTCGGAAATAAACTATTTCATTAAAACGAAATTCAACTTTATATAAAAATACCGATATCTTGTGTTGACAATTGATTGAAATTTGTAGCAAAACAGAGGAAAATTTATTAAAAAACTATATTAACATTATTTAAATCAACAAAAAAATTTAAAATATTTTTTTGCTATAACTTAAATCAAACAAATCAAATATTTAATATAATAGCAGTTCCATTTCACACATTCCAGCGACAAATTCGATTTCGTTGGACTCTTAAATATTTGTATTTACCTACAAAACAGTGTTATTCATAGGATATATGTGCCTATGCACGAGTATACGGGTCTAAATTTTACGTTGAAATGCCTCTGGAACCTCTTACCTGATGCACAAAAACATCTTGTCCTCCGTCATCGGGCGTTATAAAACCCCATCCCTTGGCAACGTTGAACCATTTACATTTGCCTCTTCGTAGACCGAAACTAGCCTCTGAGCAACCCTGACTTGCACTTCCTCCTTCGGAACCTGAAAACGAAATAGAATTCTTTCTGTATTGACGAAGCGGGTTGTTAATTTCTGTCCGTCGATAGATAGATACTAATCTCTCTCTATTTTAATTTATATAGCTATGTTTAAGTACTTTTTGATTATAGTTGGGTAAATATTTCAATGGCGCTAGTTTTATTATAACGCCTACCTATATAACAAACACACAAAAAAAATGATTTTGGTTAATTTTGTAAGTCGGTGCTCCTGAACAAGTTTTCTCAGATTAAATTGTATTGCTTTGAAAAGGATCATTCCATACAATTTGCTATTTACAGATACATTGCGGAAGGCAGTTACAATTCTTATATAATGATGATGATAATTTATTGCCCAATAGATTTAACAATCTAAGCCCAAGGACAATGTCAATTAATACAAACGTGCATGTATAAACTTAATTATAACGCAATTAAAAAAATTAAACAGAAAAAGAGGATATTTTGAAGTTTAACCTTAAATTTAATTAGGGATCTTGTTTGCAAAACGTAGCTCTTCTAAAATTTCAAATGTTCAATAGGTGGCGCTAGTTTATTCAGAACTGACTAAATACCTCGCATAAACTTTATAAATGACTGTAATATTTGGCAGTTGATTCAATATGCAACTTGTCCAGGCATTCATATTGTTCACCTGTAATATGTTCAAATTTTGTTGCTAAATGGGGTCATCAGTACTTTTAGCAATTCACAGGTATAGCAGTAAACTCCACTCACTCCGCATAATTAATTAATTTGTGTGAGTGGAGTTTACTGCTATACCTGTGAATTGTACATCCACACAGTCCTTGCAATCGTCATTTGAGTACTTTTAGCACTTTATTCAATCCCAGGCTAACAAAAATGGATGAAAGAGAAACGTTGCTTAATGAAAAGACAAGCGGAAACGGGAAAAGACAGCGACTTAAACAAAAATTTGGGTTAGAGAAAAAGCTTATTAATCAGTTATATCTTCGATAATTGCCTTTCTAATTCGGTAATTTGAACTAAAAGATCCCGATTTAAAAAAGTGGAGTTTATCTTGGAACTATTAATCTATTGAAAATTCTCATTTCCATATGTGGAACATAGTTTTGGCAATGTTCTTGTGTTATAGCTTCAGAAACATTATGATTTTGAACATACAGTTGCTCTTCATCGGTAGGCTGTCTTCCCTTTATGATAATTTTCCATTGGTTAAACAGCTCTTCAATTGGGTTTAAAAAAGGATTGTACTGAGGCAGAAATACTGGTACATGCCCATAAGCTCTGCTCAGTTGTTGAATTTCATTCGATCTATGAAATCGGACGTTGTCCATGACAAAATATGCACCTTGTATATTATCTTCGGCTAAGTGGTCAGTCAAAAATTCTCCAAAGTGTTCTACATTGTAAGGCCTGTCTTAAATAGTGAGTAAATACAATTAATGAATGAATACACATTGTAGTAGCAATCGAATAATTACGGCCTCTTTATTGGAGCTTTGTTGGCTCTACTATTTTCTGTGATCTTCCATAAAATCTTCTAGAATTCACTTGAATCCCAAATTCGTCAATGATATATATTTTTTCTATATGAACTGTCATTTTGTTATACGGAACAGAATAATCAAAGCTGCTTTGGATAATATCAGGTGCGTTACGCTTTTCTTACTCAAAGGAAGCGCGTTTTACAGAATAGTCAAATGCCTTTGTTGCTCTGTCAATAAGCTCATCTCTAGTTGTGGATTTGACAATTTGGTTTTTATTTGTTTCAATGTTAAAGTGCAGTCTTCATCGATTAAATTTCAGATTTTTTCTTGCTCCTCTTAAGTAAATTTATTGCAACGATGGCCAACACTTCCTTTTTCATCTCGTTCGTTATTTTGTAAGTCTTCTAAATTTTTCTTACGGTGCTTGGGAAAACATCCATTTGTCGTCCTATCTGGACTGGCGAACTGTCAACATTCATTTCTCTGATTATTAAAGCGCATACCTCATTGGAGATTTTGTTGTTTTGCCAGCAATGTGATATAGTTTTGGCAAAAGATGAAATAATTTGACATGGCAGCACTCTCCTTAATTATGATGTGAAATAATTTTGAGAAATAATGAAACCCTTTTAACAAGAGAGGAAAATCAAAAGAAAACTACTGTATTATAAAAGAATCTAGCTATTGCAGCCGTAAAATCCTCTTTAGAATAGATGTCCATGATATGAATTTAAGATTTGGACGTCTAGTTACTTCTCTAATTCATAGTCTAGAGATGTTCAAAAGTCATTATCTTACACTGTTGTTAAGTACCTTACTGCGATTCCACCTTCTTGTCTTAAAGCCAACATTATTTGCTCATCAGCTGCGTAAGCGCATAGTTAGTATTTTGTTTAGCATTTAATTTCTTTTATTTATTTATTATTTTTCATTTCAGTTTTAATGTTAAGCCATTGTATGTAGTAATACATAATTTATTGTTATGTAGGGCGTCTTCGTACTTGCGAGGAAGAACAACTGCTTATTTCTAAGTCGTTGATTCTGAACCTATTGGCACATTCCTATTTATGTGTACTTTTTCACGTTTACCTTTATATTTGCTTTGCATTTTCTGCTAATGGACAGCATGTTATTATTGTCATTCCTGTTATTACTACTAATAACAATACTTGATTACTATTTACCTGCAATTGTGTGAACTAGTTTCAGTGTTTGAATTAGGTTTTACTACGACAATTTGTTTACCCTTTCTTAAAACTGGAACACTAAATAGTGATCAAGCTACTTCGATTGTCTGGTCTAATTAATTATGCACGAGCGTAATTCGAAAACACAAATTTATATAATTCATTACAAACTGTTGTCTAATCAGACGATTTTAATACAAAGTGTTACCTTAGGAACATATCCTATCAAATAATTTGGCAAAGCTACTGTTTCTGAAAGAGATATTTCTATACGAATCTATATAAATTAATAAGAGTAGATGATATTCTATAAGATCTAATGCTCTGATTTTTGAGTGAGATTAGCATTGACATGGTAGAATTTATTCTTTGGAAATATTTTCTTTTTAATATCAATTGGTTAACGTTCGTTTGGAGTACGAACGGAATTTTCCAGTTTAAAAGGTTCTATATCGTACATCTTCACGTTCGATTCTCAAATATACCGACGATAGTAGAATGAAATGCAGAGGTAACCGTCGTTAAGCTAAAATTTCGGACGGTTCCGTTGAAAATTTCATTGTACAGCCGCAGGCTTTCTGGTTCCCAAACGTTGTCGCATTCCGAAAAGAGAGCAAGATGATCGTTAGCGCTGCAATTGCTCGGTGCATTCGGCCGGCGCACGGCTAAACAAAAGACGCTCGAAAAACTAGGCAAACTAGACATAGAGGGATTTATACGTATGTGCATGTATATATGTAGATATTGTATAGTAAAACTATAAAGCTGTACGCCGGTCCTAGGTAAAAATACCCGAAATTTTCCCGCGGTTCGCACAATGGCCCGTTTGAGGATGCGGCATCAGAATAGCGGCAGGCAACAAGGGGTTGCTCCTTGACAAGGGGGTTGTGGGCCGTTTGTCGAATACAGAAACTATACCCAACTACTACTACTACTATTATCATGACCACTATTCTACCTGACAACTAACTTGTCCGCGTTGCCTATGCATTTTTTCTACCTTGTATGGATGGAAGACAGTTTAGTTCGGCATTAGTATACTTCGGCTAGGTAGAGTGCAGTGGCGTACCGTAACAATAGGTGCACGTCCTTATTCTAATTTAACGAAAATTTTATGAGTTCATGAATATTTAATGTCGAACGGATGAGTAACTTTGCGTAAATTCTCTTTGCTTAAGCGATTACAAATACTACTAGAGTTTACAACCTTTTTCAATTTAGAAGCAGCATGTGAGTGATTGTTAAAAATCTAAATGAATCTCCGAACGTCTCCTACCAAATTTATATCAAAAATATATATTTGCATCGCAAACACCTGAACAAATATAGATAGATGGGGCAATCTTGATTTAATGTAAAGTTGTTAATATAACCTGATTTCAACCTTGTTAGGAATGTGTCGAATAAACACAAAAAAATTGGAAATTTAAGGAAGTTATAAAAATTTGAAACTGTTACAGTTTAGAATGAAATAAAAGATACTACGTCCGTTATTACATGTTTTCTTTATAGAAGTTCCAGAAAATGAACTAAGGAAAGGTAAATACAATTTAGTGTGTGCTACAGAAAAGAGAATTAATTTTTTATATACGTAAGTTTGGTTTATATCCGTGTAAACATGGTATACACTATGGTGTATACATGGTATACAATACGGTGTATACCAGGGTCCGAATAAAAAGGCAATAAGATCTTGCAAAGATGACCTTTTTGAAATGGTGTAGATTTTTCTATTTTGTTAATGAATTTTGTAATGAAGTAAAAGAAACAGCGTTTACATAAACTTTCAATTCTTGGCGATCAATACCTGGGCTTTGCCACCTTTGGTCAAACAAAAGATGAAGTGTTGTTTACAGTATTGAAATTGTCATAATTTATAAAATATTTTAAAAATAAGTCGTTAAAAGTGAATAATAATGTAGAATAATGACTGTGAAGTCACTGTATGTTTCTGTCAAATATAGTTGAAAAAATTTCTTTGTGTACTCCAAAAAAGGTATTATTATTATTATTGTCTAAAATTGTAATGTAAAATTTGAATGCAAGATTCAAGTATCGACCATTAATTTAGGGGTATAAGCTCAATTATACAAATATTTCCAATATATTATAACGCAGTATTAATATATTGGCAATATTTATATAATTGTTTTTTACTTCTTTGCCCATGTTCAATCAGGATTTCCAACAACTATCGGCCTATTCAAACGAAAGTATGTTGTATATAGTGTTACGAAGTTTTATCGAAATCATGTAATTTATAGTATGGCAGACAAGACTGTATGATGGAATATGTAACTGCAAATATGCACGTGTGAAAATCTTTTTGTATATCCATGTTAAGTGGAGAATTTTTATTCTGGATACGAGGGTTACTGATTTAAATATGTAAAAGTTAATACGATATATCATGTTATATATATGTTAACAAGTTATAGTTCATTCCAAAAAGAGAGACAAAATTCTGAACAGACCCATATTACAGCCTATAAATTTGTGAAATCATTTTTACGCGGTAAACTAGAATTTGAGGATCTGTCTGACATATTAAGTCTGTAACAAAAAAATTGTATATGGATTTTTCTGAGATAATTCTACAATTAAAATAATAAATTGGTAAATGTAGTAGTTACAACACATAAAATTAAAGAATTTTTTCTAGAAAACACATATTTCATTTATTTGTTGAAAAAAGTTCGAAGTCATTGTCTCTCTCAGTCAGAACGCTCCTGGCATTCAAAATTGTCTGCTTTTTAGCGTTACTCAAGTGATTTGCTTTCTCTCGTTTCTTTGGAGGAGAATACACATCTGTACTTTTAGCAGTACTAGTGCTCGGTTCTACATCCATAATTGAAAGCTACAGAATTATAATTTCAGGACATCTAAAGTTCTCCGTATTTGCATATTACTTGCATAATCTATTAATTTTCAAATCAAAACTCTGAGAACTAATCTATACTACAAAATAGTAAAGTAATATAATAATTATGAACAAAACTGTCGAAACGCAAGCGTGATATAAACAATAGTAAGGATGTTGAAATCTTTCGCAATTTACGGCAAGAAGGGAATGTTGTACGGTGTGATTTCGCCTTGCTTTTAGTTTGACTATATGATTTTTTATGAAATTTGTAATGTCGTTTATGATATTAAAATTGTTACGTTTCCATTAAAAACACATCGAAAAAAACGCATAGAAGACAGTGTGTATTCTTGTGATTCTAGATAGCGCCAAGAAATGCTCACTTAGATTAGCCGTTTATACAGGGTGATATTAGCCGAGAGGGAATTGCAATGTTAGGCAGAGAAGGACGCTCGTCGATTTTTTTCTCTCCTGACATTGTCTTTCCCGTGGATGATCCCACCAATACTATGAATAACTGTGTTTAGCAGTATTCTGTTAGGTAGTGTTAAGTTTGTGTTTAACGTTTTTCAAATCTTTCTAATGCTCTTTTTTACTCATAGATCAAGCATAAGCTCTACTCACAAGGGAGCATAGGCAAGTGAATCTCACCGATTTAAATGAAACTTGGTAGGTTTATAAACTGATGTGGTACAATAACACAATGGTAACTTTTCTAGCTACTAAATCGCCCGTTTTCGGGGCTGGAGTGAGCTATTGGCAACACTACCATTCGCTATTTACTTTAATATCTGCAAGACTATAAGACACATCAAAAAAGGTTCCGATAAATATTTAATTGCTTTACTAGTACTAAGAGATAACGGTAATAGTTTTTCTCTAAGAATTATTGTTTACCGGTAACAACCCTCCACCCCTCATATTTATTTCAAATTTGTAAATTTTTATTTGTTCAAAAAATACAAGAGGTTATGTACAATTCATCCATATATATTAAATATGCCACAAACTAGCTTAATTAAACAAAAACAACTAGAAAATTGCGTATAGTACATAACTACTACAAGTAGTACACAAATGTGTGTTTCTACGACACACATATATATGCATATACAGTCCCGATTAAACGAATAGGTCAGAGCTAAGATCGACTCTGATAATCCGAGAAAAAGCTGAACCAAAGAAGTTTTAAGAAGCAACAATAAGAATGATAGGTGGTACAATGTGACAAAAAATATCGACTGCTTATAACAGACTACTCTGCATAGTTACTGCAATAATGGTAGTCTATGTAGAAATGTTGGAAACAAAGAAAATGCTTGTGCCACGCAGAACAGATAAGTGCAGACTTGTGGCTAATACTGTATAGTGATGCATTTTGTGAATCCTTCGGAAACCAGAATCCTACAGACTTACACCTTTAGAACTTTGATGGCCGATCTTCGATGTATCCACTTTTATACCACGCTTACTTAAATAGATTGAAAAATCTCGGCGATGACAATTGATTGTACGTCAAAGATTGTAACTGAATAATATAATTTCTTTCATGTAGAGTTAAATCGTATCCCATAAGTAGCACTTCATCTTAGAATGTTCTCACAAAATTGTTCCATATTCTAAATACGTAAACGTCTGGAGGTTGTACCATTGAAGTTGTCCTTTCAGGAATTGTGAAAATATTGGCATTTTTGTCCGTTGGTACTAAATTTTCCACATCACTTGGACAACGCCCACTCCACGAATCCAATAATAATATACTTTCAGCTTCAATAAGGTTGGTAAGAAGACCTCTGTAAACCAATCTTTAAAATGCTGCTGAATTACTGAAGACAAGTATATCTTGAAAAAAATTTGATTGGCTCTTGTTGCTGGTTTTGTTTGCTATAGCGTAAAGCAGTATGTAGTAGGATAAATACATAGTCATATTGCATCCCTTTACACAAAATCATTTCTCCTTTATATCAAACTGGACCTTACCTTATGAAGAACTTGTTAAAAGCTATGGATTTGAACAGATCAGCATACAAGTATCTGTATGGATAATCCCTCATCTCAGTAAAGGCAAAATTAAAGAGGAAGCTTTTATAGGGCAGCAGATTAAGCGGGTCGTCAAAAATTCTAAGTTCGAAGAACGTTTTCAAAGTAGAGAAAATCGAGTTTGGGACGCGTTCTATTAGGTGTCAGCAAACCTCTTGATAGGATGACAAGGCCAACAACTACAAGGTTGTGGAGATATTGGCTTTATTTCACAAATTCGGCTACAGTATATCTTTAATGATTCACTTTCCTGACTTCCACTTGAATTGCATTTCCTAATAAGTGACATTGCCCAGACAGAGCAATGGTACTAGGGCTAATGGTCTACCTCAATTCTGACTGATTATTGTGGGATGCTTATCAGAGATAGCCCTATCTTCTTTTATAACCGATAATCCAAAAGAAAAAGAAAATTTTTTACAAATAAACATTTTTTATTTAATTCAGTAAATTGAACTTTTTTTTAATCAAGTTGGTATATAGCACACTGAATTCGTTAAGAAGATATTATTATTATTTCTGATGCGCAAACTTTTCGAAATTTCGTTGCCCAACGTAATCGGTAACATTCATGCAGACCTCAATAAGGTGCTAAATCTCTAGAAATCGACTGGAGGAAGAAAATTTCATTATGATGTGTTACTTTGACTCATCTTTAAGATATTGTAGGGAGCAACGCAAAATTCTTAGGGATTTTTAGTTACAACTAAAATATTATAACATGATGTCTTTTTATCTATTTAAGTACCACCTATGATATCTGCAACGATTTCTATTATCATCGTATGATCAGGTTGCATTGTTGGCTTCACCTTACGAAAGTTAATGTTTTAAAAAGAACCTTGTTAGACTATTACACTATATTTCTTGCTTTATACGTATAAAATGTAGGCTGTACCCCATGTCCAGATACTTAATTTCCAAAATCAATTAAAAATTATATTTATTTACATTTCACCTTTTAATTGATAGATCCTGATCTCCAAAACAGATAGAAATAAAATCGTTACCCAGGACAGGAGCATTTTAATGAGCATGTCGTTCTTACTTCGTTTAAAATAAAATTAAAATACTTATTTTTATTGCCGGGCGCTTACAAGCTCTTAAAAATAGTAACTATGCATATAAAAATTCGTTTTGGTAAGCAAACATTTTATTGTGGATATAAAGAAACGATCAAATGAGGGGAATGTAGCTTTTCCACTTGTTAATGATAGCGTTTGTTAATTACCTTAGTCATATTTTTTTTCGATTTCGATACCTCATTTTTGCTTCATAAATTACGTATTTTCAAAAGTTTTGTTGCTGTGAGTACAGTTAATTAATCAATGATGGCAATACTGGTTCCATTCCGCAAAAAACAAAACAAGGTGTATATATACTTAGAAGAGGAACATTTTTCCATCCAGTTGCAATAGACATAGATCATCCGAAAAGTAAATTTTTGTCAAAATCACTTACACATATATTTCGCAACACAGTCATCCTGAAGGTCTGTACACTTTTCCTACCTGTGCTGTCATTCCCTTAATCTCCTCCAAATAATAATTGGAGTCTTGTTACCCAAAACAGGCAATTACGAATGTGATGGACTCCTCATTCCTTGAAAATCTGTGTCCTCTAACCGAAACTTTGACTCTAGGAAACAAAAAAATTCGTCGCGTTTTGGTTTTAAGAGTGTAGTGGTATATTCGGATTTGATCTACAATTATTCATCGATACTAAAACTCCAACTTATTTTGTTTAAGCTGCTTCAACAAAGCTTCAGAGGCGTTCATTCGAATGCCTTTTTTGGTGTTAAGTAATCGGCCACAGCACCCAATGCAGTTAGACCACATCTTCAGTCAATTTGTGACAAACACGTTCTTTTGAGATGCCCACAATCTCTACTACCTCTCAAACACCATCAACTTTTACACTTTTTCGATTTTAAAGGTTTCACTTTTGGAAACAACAATTTTGCTGGTAGTAATTAGCATTCTTTGGACAACATCGCTATAAAATTGTTCTTTGTTAAAACAGAGTAAATGTAGCAATTCGGAGGGTACCATTTTTGCAACATTGTTCGAAAGCAACGAGTTTTAAATTGCAACTTTTTTCCTTGAAGCATTGCCAGCTTCTTTATTTTTTCGAGAAGACTCCATTACAATACTAGCACTACTTAGTAGCTTAGGTAACATCTCTTTAAACCATTCCTTAAGAACTATGCTTACCATGATAGTCGACTGTTTGTTTGCTCTCAAAAGCTCGTAATCCATCTTTTACAAATTCTAACTCGACCCTATGTATGGAATTATTAACGGCTTACCCTTTCCACTAGGGCCTCTTAGTCCTGCAGATGGTCCTTCGACAAAACCTTGGAGTAGGCTCATTACTTTCGCATTAAACGAAACTTTTCCCTGCCCTTCCTCTTAGTTTAACAATGTTTCATGTAAATAATGTATTGGATGATTTTTATTTCTATACTGTTTCATTGTTATTTCCTCCTTCATCCAATATTGTTATCGTTCTTGATCAATCAATTTTGCTTAATAAGTTTGATAAAAAATAGTTGCTGTATACATAACTACAGCAATTACATCCCAAATGCTTGCTTTAAATTATTGAATTTCAGAATCTTATGTGAAGTAGCTCGATTTCGTTTTCGGTACTTTGTCTGATCTATTTCTGCCATAATTATAATAAGATAATTTTTAAAAAAGAATGCCTGAAGCTTGGAATGCCTATCTATTCTTTGCTTCGGGGGTGCGAGTCCACCTGTCTCTTGATATTGTTTCATCCTGCAAATTTATTTGACAATTTCTGTAATATATTCCTTAATCATAAAGTTAACGTCCGGACCTTACTTAAAATATGTGACATGTTATCCACAATTGCAATTTTCGTTGTCTGTAACGTATAGCTTTCATAGCGTAAACCTTGTCTTTGACATCGTGTAATAGATGCCTTTCTCAAGCGGATTCACTTGGAGCTACATTATTATTCATTTTTATACTTAAAAGAGCACATAACACTAAATTAAAGTGCAATTTTAACAGGACAAAATGCACGCTGTGACTAACTATGACAAATGTTTCAGTGTTTTCTTTAGTGTAAACTTAGAACCAATCGAACCTAATTTAAGACAAGAAAAAAGCGAAGTACACGAAATGGGTAACACCAATAAAGCAATACAGTTTAAGGGGACCGCAATGTACCAATTTAAATAACATCGTTCGCAGTACAGACCCCAAACTACCTTATTGAAATCGTAACTAATAATTGTGTTAGATTCCTAACTTACGTAATCTGCTTAAAATTATACAACGATATTTCTCTGAAAATTACTAATATCTGGCATATGATGAATATATAATTCGCGAATAGGTGACTATATATCTTGCTATGAACGGACTAACCGAATTCTGCAAGAGGCGTACGAACTTACTACAAATTACACAACTTCTAAGAAATAATAGATCATGACACCTGCCGGAAATGATAAAACATTAACCCAAATTCTTAATTTTGTCGGTCATGGAAGTAAATTCCCCGTTCGTTTCGGGGTGGTGAGGATACAAATAGATAGGTACTTAAGTTATACGTTATATATAAGAGAATAGTTGCAAAAATACGTGCAAAATAGTCACGTATCGCATATCGAGAATTTATTGTGCGGTTGTTATTTATTTACAAAAGATAAAAATGCGATATCTGAATCACTTTCACACAATATGTTTTTGGGATTTCCAGGAATTGATTTTTTAGGGAAATATAAATATGATAAGAGTTATTTAAGCTGTTAAGAATAGTAGAAAAGTCATTAAAGAAGGGCGGCATAAGGTCTATTTTTTTCTTAGTAAACATTAGATCATCACTTCGACGCTAGATAATTGCTGGCTCCGCAACTGTTGAATGGTAGCCGTTTGAAAACAGATAGAACGTAACTTCTTTTTAAGATAAGAAATGGTGTTAGATTAAAAAAGCAGACAATAAGAATATGAGGCTTTCCTGATAAATTGCCGATTTTCAAATTGTATCGGATGTACCAAAATTTCGTTTAATACCAATATTTCTGTTATTTAGAAAAGAACGAAATGAGCTATTTTATAGGTAAAGTAGCATAAATATACCCACTACCGCTATAAATAATCTCCATATCTCTATTTTATTGTTTCGTTGAGTTAGAATAACCAGGCAAAACAATTGTTATTCATGCATAACTTTTTAGTGCTACTGTCTAGTCTCTTGACATGACAGCAGTGAATTTATGTTTGTTACATATTTACTAAGTTCTTTTGGTTAAAGTTTCCTTTTATTTCAGATATTCTACTGCAATATCAGATCCAAAACTCTACTGATGTAAAATTTTAGTAACTGTCTCTAAATTTTTGTAAAAATGCTAAGTGAGGTGCCAAAACATCTTAGGATAGCAAATATGTCTAAATAAGTTTTAAACCTACACAATAAAATAATAAATTAAGTTTTAGCAGGCGAAGAACTTGAAAGACATACCAAAAGCTTTTATGATGTGGATAGTGAACGTGAATTTGAAAATGAACAGCGCGGCAACCCCAACGACGCCTTTAGTGAAACAAGCGATCATAACACCAGACATTTCAAGATTTTATCATACGAAAAATAGGTTTAATGGTTAAAAGTTCTGTCAGATTCTTCCAGAATTAAACAGGAAAACATAATAATGCATCTTCTAGATCTAAAAGGAGACGCATCTGTGGCATATCACAAAACCTCATTTGAGTGTTGGTCACTTTTGATAACAAATGAGACCATCTCAATTTTGGAACATACTAACGCTAAAAGTACTGACTTCAGTGTAAACTACGGTTTCAGAACTCTATTTGTGAGACATAGCGATGAAACAGAATTGAACACATTCTGGGGTTTGATGCTTCTAGTTGGAGCATATAAATCTAACCATGAAAATGTGTAGTTTATTTTTGTTAGTAACAGTTTAGAAAGAAAGATCCCTATTTTTGTTAACCGGTTTGATAGTTTGATGACTGGGCTACTCAACAAGGAGGGATTCAATGTAGAAGCAAGCTAACGCTTTGTACGAAGGGGAAATTTTTATTTTTTTTGTTTCATTTATTGCTAGCAGCAACTTGGCATAGTTGCTAAGATTTTCAAGACTGTCTATAAGAGAAATTTAGAACTGACTAACGTCTCATTTCATCAACATGGCAGACATCTCGAAAGACGATCTTCGCAAGGAAATTAGCACCTTCTAAAAGATTCAGATCCACCATGAAGAAGGTTCGCTACCAACCTCAAGGGAATTTAAGCACAAATTTACAGCTACGCAAAAATGAAATAGATGATATAATAATGGAACCCGTTAACTCAAAGAATAACAAGAAGAAAAGTAAACTAAAGAGAACAAAGTGGAGTAGGAGGAAGGTCCAGAAGAAAAGAGGGAATCGAAACCTGGTAAACGTGGTTCAAGCCGCAAAAAACTAGCTGGTGTGAAGACGAAGAAAGGTCTTGATGGTTCTGACGCTAACGAATTGTCAGAGAACGATTTGCAGGAGTTGTATACACCGATAAAGGTAGAACTGATCACGGCACGTAAGCTGCCACTCAATAAGGAGAAGGGATCAGAGCTCGATTCCAATGGGGATTAAGGCAAGAAGAAGGGTGGCAAGACAGACGGCAGCAGCGGCAATGCTGGTGGTGGTGGTAGCGATATTGGTAAAAGGTACACGCGGGCCATGAACCTATCGCCCAAATTGGTCGTGTTGATCAGGCAGGACGCTATGGCTCCAGGTAACAACTACGTTAGTTGTGTAGTATCCTATTCGATTTTCCTTCCGCTCCAAAATTCTTCTTATTGTATAACGGCTACCAGATAGCAGGCTATGCCTTGTCAGTCATGTGTATGGCAGCACGGACGATCTTGGATGAAATACAGTTACGAACATGTTACGAAGGACAAATTACGGAACTCAAAATCTATTTCCCGTTGTTTATTGCACGAAATTCTTCACGACGCACCTTCTATTTAAGAAAATGTGTTCTGAATACCAAACAAAGCGCATGAGACAAGCATTAATGCAAAGCATGGCGACGTGGTTCCTGGCCCGGATCGTCACAGCGTATACGCTTTACCCCAGAAATCAAGCAGCAATCAAGGGATTATCGTCGCAGTGAATCTCCCATAGAAACCAGATTCAAGCAAACTTTGCGACGCAAAAAATTATGCATGATCCTCTGAGACAGAAAGGACATTCTACTCATTGAGTTCTTTGCTAGAGACATTGTATACTGAACGCTACTGTACAACACTGCAAAATTAGCGAAAGGTCATTAAAAGCAAACGCAGCGGGATGCCCAGTGTGTCGCAGATTCTTGTGATGCGGTAAAAGTTGACCCCTAGTATGACAAGGGTCTCAATTCTGATCGTGAATATCTGGAAAAATGGTGCAACTGTCGCGACATATGCTTCATTAAAGTTTTTATTTCTTGAGATTGTGTTTAATTCCTGTTGACGACCTAGGGAAGCTTACTTTCTGGGCGGCCCTCCTAATAATATTAATAACAACATGGATTCTATTTCCTCGAATGAAATGCATTAGAATCAGACAGTCAAAACCGAAGAGTGAAAAAGAAACATTTGACTATTTAAGTCAAGTAAAACATTCTTCAACAAAATTTTGTACAGAATCTAGAATTCAAAGACATCATACTAAATACGATCTAGCAATAATCGTGTTTATTTAAAGCGAATTGAAGAGTGTTTATTTAAAGGCATTTCTCTATAGGGCTGTAGTAATTTAGTACATAACTTAATTACGTGATAATGGAAAGATTGTCGAGTTCCTTTAACTTCATGATAAGAAATATCCAGATAACTGTGTCCTTTAGTACCCTACGCGTGCAAATGTGAACGTTGCTTAAAAGTACTTAAATGTTCTTTGACGTAAAGTAGAAATCTGTGAATATATAAAAATGGAATGGTAAATATTCTTAGTTCTTTAAATAAAGAGTTACAGTATTCCCTGGGCGGAACTTTACCAATTATTATTAGCAATTCTGTTTCTATACTTTAAAAATCTTTAACGTTTTACAACATTGTATTGTAGTTGAGAAAACTGAAGAAACTGTTGCAATATTGTTAGAATGGTATTTTGTACACTACACTAATTATTCTTCTAATTCGGAAAGTGGAAACCATTCAATTTTTGATACAACCTATTTACGCAATATTTCCAATTCAAACCTGAGTTAATAGTCACGTCTAAAAGTTTACCTGATTGTATATTACCTCGCCTTAGCGAAAATACCACCTTCTATATTTTGTTGAAAATTAGGTTTAATTTGCTTGCTGTCAACCAATATTTAACTTAGATTAGCGAGCTTCTATAAAACCCGCATACTGAGTATTTTTTCAGGAGATGCGCCTGGTTTTGTCATCAAATCGAATAATACGAGATATTATGGAAAATATTTCGAACAGAATTACTTTAAATATATTTTCAGCAGTTTCTTTACACATACTTTACGGCACACAGTAATTTGTAGGTTCTTCGCACCACCGGTAAACCCCATCAGCAACTTAGAACAGTTCTATACGCATTTCAAACTATGCAGGATTTGAATATTTTAAACGCATATCAATTATTTTCATTCTGTATGATCAATTGTTTTCTACAGCATTGCAAACTATAACTTCAAATGAGGTCGTGATGTCGACAATGCTGCGACTAGTGCATTAAATACAATAAAGTTTCGATAACTTACTCAGAAATACAGTTCAAAAGCTAATTATTAGGTAGAGGGTAAATAAGGTCACCATTGCCTAAATAAAAAACATTTAAAGACAAAGTTACCACAATTGAAACGGACTATGAGCTCGCGTTAAAAATAGTGTAATTCTGTGTAAGAGCTGAAATATTAAATAGTGCTTATTTATGTATTCGTATATTTCCAACTTTTATAGGTTATTTGCTTTCTTCAGTAGTAGTTGATTTGCTTCTTTTAAATAGGACTGACAATTTCAGTTATTTTCTTAGGTCATCAACATTTTCACAGTACGGTATTTTCAGTTTTATTTTCTTTAAACCTCTGTGCACCTTTTGTGAAAAATTGACAAGAAACAAATTTCTGCTCAACTGTTGGCAACCTTCACATCCATTCTTTCAATTTCTTCATATCGATATGGGGAATATGAACATGAAATGTGGTCAAAACCCACTTCAAAATAATATTACATAACTCAGAAAACCGTTAGAATCTTAGGTAGCTTTGGTTAGAATATGACATATGGTCTTTTCAAGTTACAAAAGAAACATTAGCACCAAATCTAAATGCCTTCCAGGGCTCGCTGGACATACTTCTATAGAGACGTGAGAATAAATGCTGCTACACAGGTATATTTTAAAGCTTTGAACATATAAATATCGAAAGGGTAGAAAAGTAAAGGTTTTCTTTTATATATATTTATTACGTCATCACTAAGTTTTAACCACTTAACTTAATAATAACCTGGACGTAAGCTTCGAAATAATTTCCTCTGATAACTCTACTCATCACAACAATGTAAAATTTAGATTTTCCAATGTGTGGTATTTTCATAACACCGGGGTAAATTGCTAAATTTAGATAGGAAGTTAATAAGAGGAGATGTGGTATGGATATATTTCACGCATTTAGTCAAACAGGATATTACATATAAATATTCTTTACGATGAACTTATTTTTGGACCGTGTACTCATTCATTTTTCCTGTAGTAAACATATACTTCGTATAATACGCATATTAAAGAACGGGAATTATCAGACGAAGTGATTTTGAACGTCGATCACTTTCATTCGTACTTACATCAATCTATCATATAAAAATGCGTATTGAGATTAAGAGAATTGGGAAACATAGTACGTAGGTATTTAATTGATCTTTATGCCTTCATTGCACTAGTAGTATAATGTGATGATTACCTAAAAAATTGACATCGAATGAAAAGATGTTCTTAAGGTAAAGGAAATTACGTCAATAAGTTGTGCTTACGCCAAAGCCTCATAAACCCCTTGGGAACATATATACTGAGTCACTTTTTACTTAGAAGATTAGGTTCCTTAACTGCGTATTTCAATTCAATAATTATTTTATTTATCAGTCGGTACCTTCCAAACAATATATGGTATTCCCGTACAAAAATAATAAATGGCAATAAGTTTAAAAAGAAATCCCAAGTTGTAAACTTCTAGAATAATAAACATAGGAAACTCTACAAACTTAATATTAGTGGTTATTTCACGTAATGACTAATCTTGTAAAAATACGTTTGAAAATGTAAATTGACAATAGTACAGAACAATATTCCATTGCTGACGTAAAAGCTTATAATGCCAAAGCCTTCAGCTGAAAAATTGCAACATTAGGAAACAAATGAGCATGCAATTTTGTGGCTTGTAATGTTTACTATATGTATTGGAAAATGACATCTCAGTATGTAATCGTACCTGTAACTTTATTTTGTAACTGTTAATAAGTAACATGCAGTAACAGAGGTCTAGCTGGAACGAAAACTTGCAAATACATATGTATGTATATGTGCAAATTTCGCAGTCGATTGACTATGTTTAATTCTATACCTCTGTTTAGATATGCCGGTACATGAAGAATATTCTGCTAGCGTGCAGTCTAAATTGGTAGAAATTATTGCATTTAATTCTTTAAACATAAATGTGAAGAATATCATTCCAATTTTTGCAGTAGTGGCAGGTGCACATACTTGTATATATTGGTGTGAAAGATAGGGAAAAGCTATAGATCGATGCATTAAGGTTAGGTAATGACAACAACGAAGTGTGAACCACATTTTAAAGTCATATATTCTACACCACCTTCACTACAATACACATACTTTGATTTACAAGGAAAATATGTATATTAAAAGCACCAGCCTAAAATGTAATCGCACCGCTATACTATTTACTTATAAGCATTCTACATTTCAGTATTCAGCATGTAAGAGAAATAGTTGTTTGATTTTCTAGGAATCTGTTTATTTTCTGAATTAAGAGGAAAAAGATGAGGCACAATGGGATACAAGGACAGATGCTCAATAACCAAGAATGGAAAAATTTTAAAAAATCAAATTTTGTGGTTACAGCAAGTGAGATATTTTAATTACTGATATTCTAGGAAACATGTCTGTTGGAATCTTAGTGATGTTTATAGCGACACCATAGATGCCGACTTAAGAAGAGTTATACTGGGATAGAACAATATAGTTTACTACCCACAAAAATGAGAAGACGGAATAAGTAGAATTAAGTGGCGTTAATAAGAATACAAGAAAAAAGGTAAGTCTAGAACGGAAGGAGAAACAAAGTGAAAAAGTTTTGGGTTAGAATTATTGTAATGAATACTAATGCAAATCAATTGGAGGCCGGTGTTTTTCTGTCAATCGCACAAAACTGATACATGCACTGTGCTTTGCTTATGACAGTGGCAATGGTGAGTCCTTGCCTATTTGTAAATTATGCAGACAATAAAAGTAGAAATTTGGAAATCCAGTCAGTGCACTGTAGTCTGCCCCGTGTATAGGACAGGGTGAGATAAAGCGATGTTTACTGTAATGTATAACTTATTGACTTCTATATATTAAAATTCGGATTCAAAAATGCGGTGGGTACAAGAGAGGTCATACAGCATACAGGTATTATTTCAGTGGTGCAGAAAAAAGAACAGTGGGGTGTATGCATGTTTTGTTGATTCAGAACGCATTTCGTAGAGTAAAACACCTAAAAAAATGATAAAAATTCTGAAAAACGTGGGCCTAGATGAGAAAGACCTCAAAATAATAGTTGACCTATATTGGAATCCATCTGCTTTCATTAGAGTTGGGAATGACAGAACAGAAGAGAAATATACTACGAGATGTAAGGCAATGTTGTATTCCCTCGCCATTACTGTTTAATATATACTAAGAGTACATATGAAGGGAAGCTTTAGAGCGCACACAAATTCTGAAATTCTTCTGAATGGAGAAAGATTAAATAATGTCCACTATGGAGACGATATGGTTATTTTCGCTGACAGCTTAGAAAGATTACAACAAATTACGGATAGAATAACATATGACAGCATAATTATAAGGTGCGGACATAAACACCAAACAGACAAAATTAGTTGTCATTAGCAAAGAAAAAAATTGACAACTGTGATCTCACAATAAATCGAAAATCTATTCAACGAGTGAGCAGTTTTGGAACTACTGTAAATGAGCAATAGAACCACTCACAAGAAATACGTAGCAGAATGGATAAGACCAGGTCTACTTATAATAAAATGAAAAATCTGCTCATAAGCCATGACAAAACACTAAACACTCTAAAGACTCTTGCGCTGCTAAGTGTTCTCCGTTTTGTTTTAAGGGGTAGAAGTATAGACGCTCACTGAAGCCACAACTAGGAACTTGGAGATTTGAGATGTGGTTATATCATAGGATACTAAAAGTACCGTGGACGGAACACATAACAAACATCGAAGTTATTAGAAGAGTAATGGGAAAGAGGTGTATTGGTAGAAGACGAATTTCTTGTTTGAAAGATCTCAGAACCCGGTGCGGTGTGAATACGACTGAATTACTCCGAGCAGCAGCAGAAAAAGTTAACATAGCCATCCATGGTAGCCAACATCCGAAACGAATAGGAACTGTTAGAACATACGTTCAAAATAAAACCATTATAATTATATATAAATAAGCAAAATACTATGAGCCTGCTTAATAAAAGACAGCTCCCTATTCAAAAAAATAACATGTAAGTTTCCAGCTCGATTATAATTCCGCATACTTCAATCCATAATTGAACAACTTTTCAATTGCATTCTTACCAACAGGTATAAATAGAAATTCGGTATTTTACGCCCAGGCTTATGATTCTCCCATCTACACATAAACGAATGCGTAACCTCTCATAAGCTCATGTGAAACTGTAAATTCGTAATAATTTAATTTATCGCTAGGAACGTTTCAGTTTTAATTGGCTGCTTATCTAGAATAACACTTCCAACGCACTTCACTCGTACCAGTAATCACTCTTAACGTTCTAACGGTAGGCTCGATGCAAATCTCGACGTGTTAAAAGTCACGTGTAATCAAGGGTAGTAGAAACATCAATTAATTAGTTAAACTATTATAATAATAAATTAATGTAAATTTACATTCTGATTGTAAATTTCCTTAATTATACTTTATTAAAATAAATTCTGCTGTAAAGATGAACAAAGTGTTAAAAACATTTTCAAAAAATTGATTTATTTGTAGCAACACATATTTAGTGCTAATGTATATGTAGTTTCACATTTTTTTTTTGTAATTATAATATTTCAAAGTGTATGAATGAAAGATAAATAAAAAATTGAATACATTGGCTGAGGTACGCCATATATATGTTCTGCACTTGTGTTATATAAATACTTTTTCAACAGCCATGAAGTCCGCTCCAACTGGAACGTTTTTTTTTTATAAAACTATTTATGTTATTAATTTCTCCTTGTTTACAAATTTAATAAGCCCAAAATCTGACCTGACGAGCTACTATTTCTTATAGAATAAATGACATTTTTAGAAACAAATCAAAATAATATTGTCTTTCGCAACGTGAAATGTAGACTTACAAACTAAGAGAAAATTGAGCTTTCAACGCCTTTTAAAAATACCCCTTTTCCAATTTTTCGAATTCTTCAAAAACTTAGTAAGTAAATTTGGAATACGAGATTCCATTTTTCAAATGTTGGATTACTTATTTGTTATTATGATTTACCCGACACCCAATGGGTAAAAGGGTATTATTGATTATATAATTAGCAGAATTAAATTCGATTTGAAAGATGGTCTGACGAATTTTTTAATATTCTTTAATACTTCTGTTATAAAATACCTTTATATATATTTTATTTAATATAGACCTTGAAGTTTTTGTATATTATACTTCTCAAGGATTCTATTTATTCTAAACTTAACACAAAGTTATGAAACAATGACTCTTTCTCATTAAATCAACTAGAAACTCAATCCAGTACGCAGTATTGCTTAATGTTGCCTTGATATAACGTGATGAGCTTACCATGGGTTATCAATTGTCCAATTTGCCAAAACTTTTGTCCCATCCAGTAATTTATTGGTTATTACTTATTTTTCGGTAGCTCATTTGAAATGCTGGTAAAATTAACGGAAAAAGAAGTGTTCATTGTGAAAATTAGGAAACACGCGAAGACGTGGTTGCTATTTTTATTCAACGGCATCCAAATAGAAATGTACCACATATATGTAACAGTGGAGAGAGTCTTACATTTAAAAGTCGCACATTAATTGGGCTTCTTCAGAAGAAAATCAAAACTACGACAGTTAGCGTCCGAGCACAAATTAATGCGATTTCTGATATGTTAACTGGGAAAATACTGAGAAAAATAAATTCAATCCGTACAAGCCAAAATTTGTATGAACTTTAAAGAATGGAAAGGCGCCTAAATTTTAGTCATTGATTCTAAGAAACCAGAGAAGAAAAGAAATCATTGGCCAAATTTATTTTGCTTGGGGAAGAGGTAACATTTAGATCGAACGTAACAATAAGTTCTCAAAATTGTAGATAGTAAACTAATGTGACTGAAAACTTTGTTGTTGAAACTCATTACCAGTACTACTTTGAAAGCAATGTTTGATGTAGGATATTTAACAATAAAATTATTGGTCAATATTTTTAAAATGGATCTTAAATTCTGAAATTTTTTTTATAAAATAAGTTAATTAATGAAATTGAATATGTCCTCTTTGGATTAGGCAGAGAAGTGTTTCCTCAAAGATTTTTATATTTAATGCAAACTTTGTGGTGGTCATTGTTTTTTATGTATTTAGAAGTATATTATCAGCCTGAACATGGAACTTTGTTTCAAACAAAATACCATTTTCCAAAGGAAAGCAAATCGGTTTTAATTTTTGATTTAAATTACGTGGAATTATATCAAAAATGATTAGGATAAGACATGAAAAGAAAAAAAAAAGGCATTCCTCAAGGTGTTACTATGACTAGCTGGGCAATAAAACCATATTGTCGTTTCCAAGAATAAAAGATTCACCCTGGTCAAAAAAATGACCTCAAAAGAAAGTAATGGTATTAATAAAATTTTGTAAAAAACATATCTAAGAAAATAAATTCGATATTAAAAATAAAATCTCGGAAATTTAAACCGTTTTATGAGAGCTGAATATTTCGTTGAAAATAAGATCAAGAAATTAGACCAAAGCAATACTCAATCTAATGGCAAGAGTATTCAAGTCACTAACGCTAGAATATGCAGAAATAATTATCTAAAATATTTTGAACTTTCGACTACTAAAAAATTATTATTTATCCGCGTACATTAATTTTTAACTATAACTATATAACAAACACATTACATAATGATGGAAAAATTACATAGTAAAGGAGAAATACAAATCCAATATAATCACAAAGCCTACTTTCAGCTCTGAGTTGAAGAAGTGATCCACGTGTAAATTTCTTTTCATTTACTGTTTGGAGGCACTTAAATTTGATGAATCTCTTTAATTTGCAAGTCATTTTCAGTATATATAACTTCCTGTATTGATATAATTCAAATAAATTTTCATGTGTAATTAATTCTTGTAATTTAACTAGTTCCAAAAGCGAAGAATTCAAGCCGAGCTATAAATCATAAACCGAATAATTCGAAAGAATCTCGGATGGTGGTCTGTTTGCGTGCGGCATACTGATAACAAATAAAACTCAAGGGTCATTAACGTCCTTAACCACCAAATTTTACAGTACACTTCAAAACCACACTGGTACTTCGCTAACGGTAAAAAGTATCCCGCTACCAAATGTCAACGTTATACACAAGTGCACTGTAAGAATTTAAAATTCGCGCCAGAAAATATTTGACGAATAAACCAATTGAGAGGAAAAAAACAACTGCAATCGTGCAGTACATAACCTCTACGAAAAAATGCATGTTCAACAGTTATAATTCGACGTGTTGCGTATTACGGAAATTAAGTTCAAAAAAAGAAAACTGTTTCGGACTTACCCCTTTCATTTTTCGGCTGTCCACGCTCCATGAAAACAAATGCGAACCGATTTTATGAAACAAACGCGCAAATAATTGGTAAAAGAAAAGAAGAGAGAGGGAAAACGTAAAAGAGCGTCAAGGAATTCTGATAAAGGCGACCATCATAGTATCGTAGATCCGTACCCAGTTAGTTTTGTGCGTGTTGCCTGCGCCCGATGTTTTTCAGTTCATATTTTTAAACGAACCTTTCTCATGGCCTACTTGTACACTACTACTACGCGCCACTAATACTACGGCAATAGAAAAGCGTCGTCGCCGCTTTAAAAAAAACGCAGCTCGGTACCGGGGCCAATGAAATGATCTCTCGTATTCGATAGCGCTTGTCCGACGCCTTCTAGATCGTATCGATAGGGCGCATAATTGTTTGTGACACTCTCGCCGGAGTTCTCTCTACGCTATGCGTTTTTTTACATCTACGGTTTACTAGATTGTGCTAGCCGAATACCATTCATAAAATTCCAGAGCTCACTCGATGTTTGTCGCATTAATGGGTGCATATGGATGCGTATACATGCGATGTCTTTGCTGGCGTTAGACGTACGTGTATCGGAGGAATTTCGCCCGAAATATTCGGATTTATGTGGTACTTATTGTGCAAATAATTGCACAAAACATTGGATGCATTTGGAAATTTGAAAACATGCATTTTGAGATTATATGAACTGAAATTACAGTGAAATTACCATTGTGAGTGTACAGTCGTTGTTTATATTTTAAACGACAAAATTTTAGTGCAAATATTATAAATACCAAGTGTAAATTTGAATAATTTCGAAAATATACAATCAACAATTTCTTCAAATATCGTCCCAATAAGCTGTAAATTTACAGCGGGACTGGTAGCGACGAAGTTGTGACCTTGTATTCATATATTAAGCTCAAAACTAAATCAAGTAAGCTGCGCCATCTGCGGTCTAACTTTCTAAACACAAATCACTGGGTTACCAAGAAACATCGTAACGCAAATTCAACATTCCAACTACACAATGTTGTGTAATTACTATTTTTGTGTAAAATAATTAACAAAACTAATAAATAATTTCTTCAAAATACTATAAAAATATATTAATTAAGTTGAAGTAAATTATTACATCGGGGGACATCGTGGTCAATGACGAAAGTTGTTATACAACAATAGACCAAAAAGGCCAAAATAGATAGCAACAGCTAATATTGACAGACAATTATTTACAAGGTGTCAATGGCGTTGAAGTATTTTTTCGTTAATTTTGAATTTTTTATTGTATTCTTCCTCGTTTTCGATCAGATTTGGTTCTACTTCTTCTATCAATTGTTCTTGAATTTACGTATTACAATCAATATATTGCCACTTCCTCCAAATATCAAATTGCAAAGCTCTCACTATAGCTCAACATCAAAATCGTATCCGCTTTCTTCAAGGCGGAAGGTAAATCCCCAAATAAATTTAAAATTAAAACGAGTTGTTGTAGACAATCAAAAACGCATCAATGCAAACCTTCAAAAATGTCTTCATCATTTATCTTAATAAGCTAATATTTTATAAACTTACATATATTTTGAGACGGATTCCAAATAATAATTTTATGCAGGTGTCTCGTACACTTGCCCTCAGAGTCTTAAAATTGGATCGTCACATACACCTGTATAGTCTTTATAGCTCAAGAGCTATTGCGACGAGACCTCATTGTAGGTTGAAGTATTGTCATTAGTTTCTAGAGCACTTAAATGCTAATAATGCGTTGGATACAGCTTCTTTTACAGATGAAAATTAGATTTACTTGTAAGGCTGTATGAATATGATAATTGGAGTATTAACAATTCTCATGAGTCAGTGCAAACTGACTTATATCCATCGAAAAATATCCAGAGCTAAAATTATTAGACCAATATTTTTCCAGCAAACAAGGACTGTAGGACATTGCAGAATATTAATCCTGAATCATTTTATAAATCAGTTAGATGGCACTAAACTAGCAACTGGTTATTTCCAACAAGATGGAGCAATAACATATACTGGAATGATTGGAGCAATTCTTTCTCGGAAAAATAATTAACCAGATTCTATGGCCCTTAAGATCTTCTGGCTTTACCACCTACGATGTCTTCTTATTTGGAAATAAAACATACCACCATCCTCTACTTATTTTAGATAAATTAGAAATCGCCAATGAATTCATTTATTTAAAATTTTATGTAAAGTTATACAAGACGCATTAGAATTGATACCGACACGGATGTGGTGGTGAATACATGAAAATAGACGAAGTAGAAGTTGGTATATGAAAATACAGATGGCAGTTGGTTGGTAATACTGTCGATTCGAATAAACAAAATCGAGGAATATAAACAAATGTTCAATAAACGACACTATAAGGTTGATACTAGTTTATATAAATATTCGTATGTGTTATGTTCACTGGCGCTACTTTAATTATCAACGTAGAATATTTTAATTTTCATGAGCAATGCAGTGTGGCAGATTTGGTAACTGCACATTTCTGAAATGTAATTTTTTCATCGTTCAAAAATCAACCACGGTATCATAATACACCTCGTGAAATTTATAACTTTCAACGTATAATTAATAATATTTTTTAATGTATAATTCAACTTAGAACACACTCCTTTAAATGATTCTTTTTGAGAAATATGGACACCGTCATAATATTTCCTGATTATTATATTAAATTCCTGTCCTAATGCCAACAAAATTTAATGTACAGATAAAGAAATCACAGAAATAATTAATATTCAACATATAATTCTCAAGAACTCAGCATTCTTCTTCTACCTCCACAACATTGGCAAAAAGATGCCGTATGTGGTATCTATTCCACCCCTCTAAATTCTGTCATTACCTAGAAAGTTTTTTGGATAGTATGCAGCCTAGTATTATTTTGAAGAAATAGCACACGATTTCTGTTGACTAATGCGAGGTATCTTTTCTTATCGATATTTCGGATAGCATAATCTGGATTTTAGTGTTAGCCATTTTGATACCAATTCAAAATGGTTAACACCTTCGCAATTCCACCAAACACACAGCATTACCTTCGCTTTAAAGATTCTCCGCTTGAGCACAAATTCTGCAGATTGACCGCACATTAACCACGTGGATTTCTTTGGATTAGATAGTTCGATTCACTTTTCGTCGACAAGAAGGAAGTTGATTACATAATTTGCACTCGTAGCCGTGTCTTTTCTGTAGTTAATTCATGAGGCACTCCACTGCATCGTCTGTTTAACCTCCACAATTTGTGAAATTGCTGACCTATTGTCTATCTGGAAAGGTCAAAATCCTGTGACAATTGTCGCGTACTGGAAACCGAAATGTCTTTGGCTTTTTGGCAAAGAAGCTCTTCGTCAACGGCGGAAGGTCCTTCCGAACGTTGGTTGATCATTCCTGCATTTTTTATACCAACTTTGCGCATTCTAGCTTGAGATAACATTTTAATCCTTAAATTCACGGAGTATACAAGCAGCATTAACAGAGCTTTTGTCCAATTTCCAATAACCATGACCCAAAATTGTCAAAATCGTTTTATTTGTATTAGGTATTTTGACCGTCAAATCAGAATTGCTTAAAAAATTAACGAAATTGATGATGCGATCCTACAAAAGTGTTTTCCTCTATTAGAGGAAGATGTGAGAAATATCTCGAACAAGGTGGAGGCCACTTTTAAGAACTTTTTGTAAAATCCTACTTGTTTGTTGCAATTAAGCATATTTCATTCAATTAAAAATGTTCATCTTATGATCTTGACTTTTGTCATATTATTCAAACAGTTTATACCAAACAAAATACGTATTGGGAGTTTCAAGAACAAGCTAAGTTATAATTATAATATCAAAAGCTACTTTGAGGTAATATTTATTTGTACGCGTATTATAATTGATCCCAAGTTTCCAAACTGCTGACGTACCTTCTTTAAACTGTAACAAACAAAAGGTGCACTTGTTAAGAGTAAATAATAAAATATCTTCATTATTTCATTATCCATAAATATTTCTTTTCCGTTTAGCGTACAGATCATATATGAAACGAATAAAGACCAGCTCTGCTTCCCCCTTAGGTTACTCCCGAATCGGAAATGTAAATACAAGCTATTCTAGGTGATTTCTTTCGGAGAAAGAACAACACACGTGAGGCGATATAAAAAAGAAGCATTTAGAAGGATTCTCACCTTATATCGGATAATGTATCGTCCTCCAATGCACGAGCGTAACTTGTCAAATAGTCTAAATGCTTCATTCACTTCATCCATATTACGTGCTTAATGATACACAAAAGGTAAGTACATTCTTGGGTCATAAAACCAATTTGGTTGTTGGAACTTCTTGTTTGCCCAACGTCTTTAATACGTTAGTACGTACGTATCTGCGAGGCGGAGAAATCTATTCGAGATCTTATTGTTGAAGTTCGAGTTCTTATAGCGTCTTGATATCCTCTTAAAAAAATACGCTTGGATATATTCCAACGGGGAGAGGAGAAAATAAAAATATTTGTCTTCCCTTTCGAAATGCGTTTTTCAGTTTTTCTCGATTTCAACAGCCTTCCTATAGCATCTCCCGTCCGTATCCGACATATTATTTGATGTATAGTATTGATTATAACACCCCAAAGGAAATATTGTGCGGATGACGTCATAAACGACGCTCGAGATGATTGGTGGTTGCTTAGAGACGCCTTCGCTTTTGTAATGGCGACTGAGTTTATACAATTTTAATAATTCTTCAAACATCTTTAACTTTCACTTCACTATCCAGAATTTTCGCGGTAAATATTTATTTTCTTGATTCTAGGGAATACAATAAATACTTGCCAGCAATTAGGTTTGTGTGTTCGAGATACATAAAAATATGGATATCGCGAAAGAAAACTCAAAATAATTAGCTTCTCAAATAACTAAAATTAAATGGGAAAATTGCAACGCGATTGAAAGTATTGGTGTTGAATATTTGAAACAATTTATTATGTATAAGTTTGAACGACAATACTTTGTACATAGTACATGGAAAGCACAAGAATAACTCCTGCAAAAAGGTGTTGCAAATTGAGGATACGTCTTTTAATTTGTAATAGAACACATAAATTATTTGAAATGTAAGAACATTTGTATTTTGATGAAACGTAATATCTTTTAAGCGAGTTCCTGCGGCTGTTTGGTAAAGTATCGATTTTCCTAACTATATTTTCAATAACATTTTGACATAACAGCGTTCAAATTTCGCAAATACCAAGAATAGTTTCCTGAAGATCATCCACTTGTTTGGATTGTTAGCGTAAACTTTTTTGCTTGGAATAACCTAAATAAAATATCCAGCATGTTCTAGCTGAGTAATTAATGTGTACCTTTCGATTTTCTATCAAATAACGTATGGTATTCTAGCAAAACAATATATAAATTGCGGCAAATTTGAAAAGTTTTGGAAATGCAGAAAAAATTTTCAATGATATTCGGAGATACTTTCAAATACTTCTAAATACTCTTGTTAGTTTCCAAAACTCTTAAGAAACAACTCCCTTCCTTTTTCTTTTCCAAATTAAACTCCATAAGTTGAATCTTATGCAAGACATCATTGTATTCATTTCGAATACAATGAAATGTTGCACTTAAAACTTGAATTTGTAATTACTTACTGAGATAAAAGTTGAATTTCCAATCTGATCGACCAGTTCATTTATGTTTAAGTTCAATCAAGCAATTATGAACATCACTATTCACAGCGAAGATTTGAAATTTAGTTGAACAGAGTGTCTTGAGTCTTGCTCCATCATTAAATATGGACAAGATCGGAAACTTATTAATAATCAAGTGTTTTATAAATTGTGTATCTTGCTGTTTCAAGTATTATTGAGAAGGTTAAAGTACAAGTTTATAAGTGATATTAAAGAATTATACATACCATTATTTTAAACCCCAATCAAGGAGGCTCTGAAATCCAGACTACTGTTCTACTGTAAGTAATGATATAAAGTAATACGAGATTTCTAAGTCAAATTTAGTTAATATGGTAAATGTTGACGTGGTGGATTGTAATTAGAATTTACCAATTAACATTATAGACAAAAAGATGTTATTTGTATACTTTTGGAGCTACTGCTCTATTTATTTTTTGTACGGAAATATTAGATTTCTTTAATTTTCAGATAAATCGTCCACAATTTCCTTTCGATATGAATTTACATTTCCTTAATTTATTGAACATAATAACTGTGCTTAATTGATAGTTTAATAACAGAAATCTCAACTTTTGAGAATTATTTTATTGGTAATCACTTTAGATTTAGGTTGACTTTATCTAAACAGTTTGAATAAACAAATTGTGAGCGGAAAGCGGAGAGCGCGCCTGACGCAGACTTGGGTCCTGGTTTTATCAAGTTGTTAATCGTACTTTCTTAACTATTATTAATACTCTTTTCCTTGCTTTTAAAGACAACATTTATTTACAGTACTCTTATAATGTTTTTCCATAATTTAAATTAAAGTAGATTTCCTTGAGTTGTGAAGTTATCTTCTCTTCTCGAATAGAAATTTACAACTAACCACGAGGGTCCTGTTTCCTTTCATTCCATGACAGGGTTTTACTTAAACAGATGGCGCTTTCACTAAAAACTTTTTAACTTTTGGGTGTCTGATCAAATTTTAACGCGCTCCCTCGACGACGAGCAGGCTGGCACCCTGAATAATCGAATATTTCTATGAATGGGGTTGAGGATCGCGCAAACGTTTCGGTCAAATTTAGTAAAATTCAAGTTCCTCTGGTGCTACAGACGTCACAAGTCGTTTAGACTATTTCTATCTTTTATGAAACTTACATAGTCTATTAGCTTAGTATCCAATTCCATTGGAATACGAAATTCCAGAAAAACAAATCGGGGATCCCCAAGTGAGACAGTTTGCCAGTGAAAATTATATTTTTTATTGAATATTTTAGAAGTGAGGAAAATATACGTAGTTTATTAGAACATAGCTTTGAAATGAATATCAAGTTAAGATGTCTAACGCCAGCTAAGTGCTTAGGAAAGTATAATTAATAGTACCCATAATAAGACCTTTTGAATATCTTCATCATAATTTATTGCTACACTATCAATTAACATAAGAATTACTTACTTCGGCGGTAGATCAAAAATGCAAAGATTCCTCTTAGATTAAAATCCGAAATAATTATGCGACTACTTAAGACATCCTAAATATTTCAAAAGCACCTTAAATATTTTTCCCATTAATTTATTCCATATGTCGCTTTTTCCTACTCAAATTTAAGAAGATTGCATCTATGTCGAGACTAACAAGATTTCATTGATGGTATCATGAAAATAAAAGCTTCGGCTTGATAATTGCCATCTTATATGTGTTAATAACTTTCTCTGTTTTTGACCAAGAACTATAGGTTCACTGCGCAACTCTAGGAAATTTTTTTCTGTTATCGTGTTGTGGTAATCACCCCTTGGACTGGATTTAAATTTAAATAAGAACGGTACGTCAAGTACTATGCGAACAAAACCAGCGTAAGGACTGACCCTACACACGCGTTTTCCGCATCTAAATAATAATAAGAAAATACCGGGAACTTCACGGTATTATTATTAAAATATGCGCACGACGCGAACTATGGCTGGTCTTTATTGCCTACCTTTAATTAAATTTCTAGGAAGGCACCTCGCTAATTTATACAAAAAACTATTAATTACGTATATTTACGTATATGAGGCTGTCCGGTGTGTGTCGAATAATCGCCGGAAGCCTACTTAACATATTCAAATTAAACGAGAAGCTGGTTAGCCCTTTTCCCTCATAAAGCAAGTACAATATTGCGCATAAGTACAAGATACCATAAGAAAGAGAATAATACTGAGGATGGTGGAAACAATTACCACTTTATTTTCATCTGAGCTGAATCAGTTATAAAAAAGTTATAAAGAAATAATATCTTTACATTAAGTACAAAAGTTTTAAAAATGGCCCAACATTAGACCGTTATTTGATGACAACAAACGTTCCGGATAACCAACAATTGGTATTACACGGAACCATATTTCTGGATAGAATCCAGCTATGAATAATCATAGTCAAACCAAGCACATCATAACACCTGTAAATTGTTAAACTAACGCATGGCTAGCTGATTTTATCGGAAGAATAGAGCACGAGAATGATAACAGAAAAGATAGCAGTAGAATAGCTTCGAACTGAATCAGATTTTCTTTGCAAAGTCATCACAAGTGGCTAAAGTTGTAATTATGGCTATGATTCCCAAATCACACAATAACCACCACAACGAATTAAAGACAACAGTAAATAACAACTCTCTTTTCTTCTATATTATTGGCATTATTTACAAAACCTGCATGATTAATGCAGAATATCATGACGACCTAACACGGCTAAGGCGGGATTTAGGAAGTAAACATTTGATTCGGAAATGACTTGATTCTCCAATTATGACACATGACCAGATATCGCAGAATACCTGACCGACTTAACTCCTTGTGAGCTCCTTCTCCTTTCAAATATTAAAATTAAATTGAATAGTCCAAGATTTGGTACGATAGAGGAAATTGAAACCAGTTAACACAGGTAGGGATCGAGAGATCGCCTTCAACAGCCAGCAACTTCGGGTAGATGAGCTACTGGAGTTAGCACCCATTTGTACTGGGGCCAAAAAAATGTCTCCGAAGGCGGATGAGCAGTGATAATTCAACGGCATAAGTATACGGAAGGCAACGGGAAATCACCATATTAAAAGCGTAACGAATCCCTAGTATTGTCCGGTAAAGGAGGAAAAGCTAAAGATTGCAAAGCCTCTCAGGTCGTCAATCTGTGAAACCTTTGCAATATAGGAACAAGGAATGCGAAAATTCTATGTCAAACCGGGAAAGTCCATAATGTCATTAAAGAAATGGGTAGATTAAATATAGCAGTGTTGGGTTAGTGAGACTATCAGACTCTGTCTAATTAAATCACTAATTAGATGAACACGAAGTTTATTATTCAGGAACAGATACAAGCGTCCACCGGCAGTGGGTATTATCGTTGGAAAAATCGTCCAAAAACATGTCACAAATTTTGTGCCAGTGTCGAAAAGAGTCTTGCTACTACCAATAAATGCAAGTCCCGTACCAATGAATATCATTCCGGTATATGCTCCCATAGCAGGCAAAAGTGTGCAGGTGGTATTTCAGAAGGTAGAGACGTCAACTGCGATGTATATGCTTGTTTTGTCGACCACAACAAGACTTTCGACCGTGTCCAATACCACAAAGTAGTGTAAATACTGAGGTGTATTGGGATCGATAGAAACTATCTGGAGATAATATCACGACTATACTCTCGAAGACGTGAATGAAGGAATAAATGGGAAAAGACTGAACAACATGAGGCACGCTGACGATACAGTTATTATGGCAGATAGGCTGCAAGGACTACAATAACTGTTGACTAGAGTGAAAGACCTCAGTGGAGAGAATGGTCTCGATATAAATGTTAGTAAAACGAAATATACGATTATAAGAAAATGTAAAATTCCCTCGAACCCATTGTCCTATAGCAACAGGTTCAGGGAGTCAATAAATACACATGTCTGGGAACTACTCTCAACGACCAATGGGGCCACCCACAAGAGATCCGTTGTAGGATAGAAAAAGCGGGACACGTTTTTTCTCAAAATGGCGTCAGTTTTTAAAAGCGGATCTCTTACACTAACTACAAAACTGAAACTCCTTCGTTGCTATATACTTTCTGTCTTGCTATACGGAGTGGAATCGTGGACCTTGACCGAAGCGACTACCAAAAACACTATCAGCGTTTGAAACGTGGTTTTATCGTAGAATTTTAGGAATTTAATGACGGAACACGTATCTAATGAAGAAGTCTGCCGTAGAATAGAGGAGAACAACGAATTAATAACTACGATAAAAGCTCGCAAACTTAGTATCTCGATTATATAATGAAGAATGAACGTTTATATAATGAAGAATGAACGGTTTACTACAAAACATATTACAAGGGAAGATTCCTGGAAAACGTGGTCTAGGCCGATTGAGAAATTTATGGCTCAAGAAAGTCAGGACGTGATTTTCAGTAGCAATAACAGGATTATTCCGTGCAGCAGGTCGTGATAGCCAAAATAATCGCCAACATCCGGAGGTGATAGGCGCTATAAGGAGAAGAAGAATTTGATTGAAATTGGTTGCTTAAAATTTATACGACACTTTTACAAACATCAATGAACATATTGTAATCCCACAGAACTAACAATTAAATGTATTCTATTGACTACTATAGAAGGAAACCAGGGGTTTCACGATAAATGTGGACATTAAAAAGAGTATCCCTTACCAAAGAGATTAAGTAATGCCGGAGCGTGGTCTAAAATTCTTACTTTATCATTTTCCTAAATTTTATTATTGTCGAGAACGAAAAAACGTCAGGATATTACGTATTAAGTTAGTTAGGTTAACTAGGTATTAAGTGAAACTGAAAAATTTTGTTTCTTGTAATGAGGGCAATATTATAGAAATACGTAGTAGTAACTTATGGGCGTCCTTGTATACATACGTATGCATGGAATTTTACTTGGTACTCGGCTTCTGTTATTCCGTTCGCTTGCCCTTTCCGTCAACAACGACCGCGTTTTTATCTTTCCCTCTTCTACCGCCTCCTTCTCCGCTTCTGCCATCGTTACTACAAACGCTTCTCTATCTAATGCATGGGTACTAATAAGAACTTAAGATAGAGCCGATGGCAAGAAGAAAAATACATCCTTTACGGTGCATGTTCACCATAAGGAAGCAACGGCGTTTAGTTCCAGGAAGTAGATCGTAGTTTTTGGTGTTAATTGATAGTTGGGTAAACTTCTACAACTACCGTTCTACAACTGCGAACAATACTCATACATCATAATCTCGCTTTGCTGGAAAAAAGCTGTGTCAAGTGTAAACGCTAGTGTAATTAGTTATAATCACTTTAATGGGTATAAAGTACCATATATTGTGTACGGTCTTGTATTTTCCATGGTTATAATGCATGAGACAGAAAGGTAAACTTATGTTCTTCTTAAGCGTTAACTAAACTAATACAAAGAAGAAATTTGTAAAGTTAAATCCGTCACGCTTGCGGATTTTAAACAAAGAAATATTTCTTTTTTGTTTCGGAAGGACAGTAGACAATTAACTGAAGTGTTACAGTTGGAAATTACATTTAATATATTTTATATATTTTGCATTAGAGTTAATGAAAATAAAAAGCATACAAGTGGGGAATATACAGGATGATTTTAAATGACTAATCATAATTTGAATGTCCCGAATAGCTAAATTGTTGTTTACAGATTCACGATTTGGGTTTGAACTCCTTACCAGTAGTGTGTATTTTGATCAGGTGATAAAATATTGATTACAAAATTCAAATAGTTAAACAAATAAAGTCCATAAGGCCTTAGAAAACGTTATCAATCCATGACCAATGGATCATACAATAAAAATAAATGACCATAATTTTAGCAATAACGAAACTATTTCCGGAATGGCACCGTGTCATGATGAGATACAAAAATGAAATAAGAGGAAAAAGAAATGAAAAGAAAAAAAGAAAAAGAAAGAAAAAGGAAACAAATGAAGAAAAGGGGGTGAAAAAGAAGAAAGGGTGAAATAAAGAGTAATAGAAGGAACAAGAGAAGGGAGACAGAGAAAAGGAAAAGAAAGAAAGGAAAAAGTTAAAAACGAAAGAAAAGGAAAAGAGAAAGGTGGGATCTCGATGTTTCACCTCCTTCGTAGGAGGTTTCACACCTCTCGCCTTTCGTCGAGTTACCGTGACACTTTGATTTCCCTGTTTTCTTCTTAAGAAGCCTCCTACGAGATCGAGATTCCACCTTTCTCTTCTTATTTTTCTTTCGTTTATTTTTCTTTCTTTCTTTTACTCTTTTTATCTTTTTCACCCCCTTTTTTCAGTTTTTTTTCTTTTTCTCTTTATTCCTTTTTCTTTTTACTTCTATTTCTTCTTACTCTGGTTTCATTTTTATATCTCATCAGCACACACTGCAATTCCCGAAGTACTTCACTTATTACTGACTCTGGCCATGGAATCCTACGTATTCACTTAAACTATAGTTTCTCAAAACCGTTCCTATATTTTTAATGCTATTTGGAAGAATTCAATGTATCTAAATGCCAACTAGATTTATTTTTTGATTTCTGTCTGTGTTTTGAAGTTAGTCAATAATAAGCTGTTATCGCATTGAGATTACATTTCGACAATAATTTTTTCGACAAAATTATCTCTTTTATTATTACAACAAGCGCAGTTTTCACTAAGTGGAATTGTAAACAAGCATAACTGCCAAATCAGGAAAAACGGTTATATCCACAAGTAACTGTCTCGGACGTATTTCTTTCAAAGTGGAGATGGCACTGCTATCACTGTTGCTGGAATGTCGAAAACATGTACGTTCGGCATGATAATTCCACACTCATCCGACTGCAGAAATAATAGGTTTTGTACGCCAACGATTTGGTAATTTAAGGACATTAATTTAATAGCTGCATCATGTTATTTAATGCTTCTGAATTTTTCCTTAGGGGTCATTTAAAGCAAAATATTTACACCCATAGTCCAAAAACAATTGAGGATCTTCAGAGGAGTATTATTGATGATGCTCGTGAAATTGAGCTGTAGCTATACCAAAAATGTCAATGAAGAGCTTGGTAGATAAAAGACTTGAGGGCTACCATACAGAAGCTGAGGATCACTTATAAAATATTGTGTTTATTACAAAATGTAAACCTTTGTATTACCACTTCAACTAAAAAATTTACTAGATTTTAAATAATTTGTGTGTTCTTCACAAGTAACCTCAAATTGGAAACCATTTACTAGAGACTAGACAGTATTACTCAAATATTTAGCGTTACGAGAAAACTATTTTAGCAGAAGGTTTGTAGTATAATGATTTACTGTTTGGCAGTAAGATAATCGCTTATTGTATGGCATTTTCTGTTAGATTAAAATGTTCAATAAAAGGATGATATGTAATATTATACTACAAGCTTGCTGCGTTCTTATTGAGATTTTAGTTAATTTCTTTCTAACAAATTAAAAAGTATCGTGTTCAAGTTTTAAATGCACCACACGACTATCGTTTATCTTCTTTTTAATATACACACAAGCAGTAAATATCGTCTAACGTTTCCTGTTTTGATAGAAAATGCAGTCGTAACGATATTAAATTTGACGCTGTGTACTAGCGAATGCAATACGTAACAGTCCTTGTTCGTTTAAGAAATCTTATATTTTTATTAGTGAAAAGATATAAAATGGTACAAGTGTAATGGGATTGACTATACAAAGGATCTAGTCTAATAGGATTTAAAGATCTTGGTGAATATTTTGTGTTACTCTTAAATCACAAACCTCGAACAATGTAGCACTGGTACATTGAAACACTTCAATATCTCCCTAACCACGATGCTTCACTAAAAACTGGACCCTCGTTTTCAAAGCTAAGTTCACTGAGGATCAGTATTACTGCTGAATTAGCTGAATAATATTAGCCGTTGGAAAATGTGTCGAGTTTTTAGTCAAGCATTTATATTAAAGTCAGTTACTATGGTTCATAAACAATCTACATACTTAGTTATTGATAACACTCGCCAATAAGTAAATTTTTTTCTGTTGTCTAAGATGCGACGCTTGTTTTTAACAAATATAGGTACGCTAATACCAAATATGAAATCATTTTTTCCTATCACCTAACGTTTTTTTCTACGGCATTTCTTGTTTGCCGATTTCAAAATTCTTGAAAATCGTTAACTAAACGCAGAAAATTCTTAATTGTTCAAATAATTGTAAGTGAACCTTTAGTCGACAGAGCAAATACTAGTTTTTCCACCTCTTCAAGTCAAATTAGGTCTTATGGAGCAATATGTTAAACCTTTAGATTGGCAAGGGAGATGTTTCAAGTATGTACATGCGGTATGTCAAAAGTATCCACGACTAAGTTACGAAAAAAATTAAATAAAAAAATAAAATTAGGACTTTAATGACAGATCCAAATTCCTATGACCGAAGCTGAAAAAGAAGCCTGAACAATCACTATGGTCGCGAACAATTTCCTTGGAAACAAAAAAGGCCTCCAATTACAAAGATCTACTAAAATCAAGGCTTCTAAAGTTTCACCGCCTAGGCTGTAACGTGAACATCAAGCTTTATTTCCTTCATAGCCGTCTTGATAGGTTTCCCGAAAATTTAGGTGCTCTGAGCGATGAACAAGGTGTGAGACTTAATCAAGATTTAAAGACCATGGAAACTCAGCACCAAGGAAGATGGGATCCTCCTATGATGACTGCCTACTGTTGGACTGTTCAAAGAAACGGCCAAACTAAACTACACAACAGAAAATGCAGTAAGCAAATATTCATTTCCTGATTGTTATTTGTGTTTTTATGAGTACAATTTAGCCGTGTTAGTGATTATTCAAAAAGCATTGAATGGCATAGAGTTAAATTTTAAGGTGATACGCAAAAAATAACAATAACAATGATTTTCAGATTCGGCATACCGAAATTGGTAAAAAACAAAATCTCATATAGAAGTCAACAAAAGTTGTGTTGGGCAGTGTCACCGTTCGGAACAAAACCAAGCAGTATTGTACCTTTTTGGAGATTTATATGTAGCTTCTAATAATGAAATTAATATTTTTAAGATGCTACATTTCTAATATTTAAAATTATACAAAGTCTACAATTATGTTTTTCAATTATATTAATTTTAATGCCACTTATAATATGCCAAAAGTATATGTTCAAAATGTTTCTCATTATTTTCCAATCATCGCTTGCCTAAACGTCACACGTTCAGATAATTTAGAACATACAATTGCCAAAATCGCCACTCAAAAATATAGCAATAAGTTGCAAGAAAACAGTTAGTACACACGTACATTAAAATTATATTAGAAACTACCATTTCGAAAAAATTCCACATATAAAATGATAGAGACAAGGATGACTTGATACAAACAAATAATTATGTTTCGTCAGGTGTCTTAACACATGGGCTGAAAAGTCCCGGGCCTAACACATAGATGACGCTAGTTTTATTGCAGTCACCTTTCTCTCAGTTAGTACTAACCTTCAAAAGACAGCTGTTAAAATTTCATGATGTTCTATTCATTAGTTTGTGAGTTATTGCGCTAAGAGTCACGCTACTTTTGTTATTTTCAAAGCAATGGATCAAAAACAATTTCGTGTTTTAATTTTACACTGCTTCTTGATGGGAAAAAATACCGTTCAAGCGAAGCAATGGCTTGAAAAGTGTTATGGGGACTCCGCTCCATCAGAAACAACAATAAAACGTTGGTTTGCTGACTTCAAACGTGGTCGTAAAGACACCGATGATGCAGAACACAGTGGACGTCCAAATGAGGCGGTAACACCAGAAAACATCAAAAAAATCCACAAAATCGTTTTGAATGATCGAAAAGTGAAGTTGCGTGAGTTAGCTGACATCGTAAAGATATCAAAACAACGTATTGGCTTTATATTGCATGAGCATTTCACTATGAGAGAGCTCTGTTCAAAGTGGGTGCCGCGTTTGCTCACTGTTGACCAAAAACAAGAACGTGTTGATGATTCTGAGCAGTGTTTGGCCATGTTTAAACGTAACAAACCGAAATTTTTGCGTCGATATGTGACAATGGATAAAACATGGATCCATCACTTCACTCCGAAATCAAAACGATCGTCATCTGAGTGGACAGCAACTGGTGAATCTCGTCCAAAGCGCCCGAAAGCACAACAATCGGCTGGAAAGGTTATGGCCTCGGTATTTTGGGATGTGCGTGGTGTAATATTCATCGACTATCTTGAGAAAGGAAACACCAACAACAGTGAATATTATATAGCGTTATTGGAGCGTTTGAAGGCCGAAATTGCAAAGAAACGACCGCATATGGCAAAGAAAAAAAATTTGTTTCATCAAGACAGCGCACCGTGTCACAAGTCAATCAAAACAATGGCAAAACTACATGAGTTGAACTTCGAATTGCTCCCACATCCACCGTATTCGCCAGATATGGCTCCCAGCGACTACTGGCTGTTCGAAGACCTCAAAAAAATGCTCGCCGGTAAGAAATTTCGCACGAATGAAGAGGTTATCGCTGAAACTGAGGCCTATTTTGAGGCAAAAGATAAATCGTTCTACAAAAGTGGTATTGAAATGTTAGAGCCGCGCTGGAATGATTGCGTTGCTCTTGATGGAGATTACGTTGATGAATAAAGCTAATTTTGAACCAATATAAACCGCGTTTTCTTTGTTAGGCGCGGGACTTTTCAGCCCATGTGCTAATTGTTCATCAAGCGAGCTTCAAATTTCTTTTTTTATCGAGGCTGCATAGAAAATGGTTTAATATATGATTATTAAAATTAAAAACAGAGTCCTAATCTTTTTTTAAAAATAACACCTGCCAATAAAGTTTTTACCCACAGTTAGTAACTGATGAAATTAAACAGTATATACATTCGAAAGTAGTAGTATTGGTTTAGCCTTGGTTATAGAGAAAATGCACTTTAGGACTTGTTGCAAATATGGTGTGGATTGTTCACTCAAATATAAACGTGGTTTACATTGCTCTAATTTGATTGATTACGGTTTTTAACAACAGAATGGCATCAAAAATTTATTTATAGTTTGATTTAATCTTTAAAGATACAACCATGTCGCATTTGTGCAAATACAGTCCAAGATACTATATGTATGGAAAATTCCTTCCATTAGATAAGAAAAGAGACTTAATACCAAAGATAGGCATGATCTACACATTTTCCTTTGCTATGAGTGTTACAAATTAAGACAAACCATGGACTCCTCTTCTAATACATACTATATGCGCTAGATATTTGAGGCATTGTTTATCCGAACAGCAACATTCTTTACAATACGCTTTTTCTATGCTGTGCAAAAGAATCATATTGACGATTTACCTTAATAAGATTGCAAGACTTAACAGCCGTAAAAATACAAGTCATGATTATGTGGAGACAGTCTAAGCCCAAAATCCTTCACCCCATGACGAATATTATCCAATTCCTCAACCGTCAATTAACAAAGAAAGCCAGATGATTCACAGTACAATTGTTAAACAAAACTAACTCTGAAAGCGCCAGAATAGGCAACAGAGCTTCATAGCCACCTATGTACATCACGTCAACAATATTTAATTACTCACTTTCTATTAAAATTACTATACACCATGTCATGGTAAATCCAAAAGCTAAAATTTATTAGCCAGTGCAATTAACTACATCTGCTCAATATTTCATTTTAAGCTTCTGTAACCTACAGTATCTTTAAACAGAGGTGTTGCACGTTTTCTTTTGTTTTATCTTTTTAAAGAAATCACATAATTATGTACCCATATTTTATAGATTCACGTGTTTTCTAATAAAGTTCTAAATTTATTTGCGTTATTATGCGTCGCAATAATACAAGAGTACACTACAATAAACATATACGCAATTTGTTACGTTTTCGTATACGAAAAACTGTTGTTCAGCGATACGAACACTGCGCAATTTGTTCAACGCATTAGAATAATTTTCAATGTCAACAGTAACATTTGCGCTGAGAAAAACAACCTATTCCTAACCCGTAGATGACTGGCCGCATAATTACGTTGTACACATAAAAATATTATTGTTGTGGTCGTAAAACGCGAAACAGATTCCAACGGATTTGGATACCAAAAAAACTATATATATATTAACTGTAGTATTATTTAAATTCGAAGAATTACTTGGAAACGTACAAAATGTAGGCACAACGAATATCTGTAGAGATAGCGGCTGTACCAGGTATATAATCTAAAAACCTCGACGTTTGTAATTGTGTAGGGTCTATCAAAACAGGATGTAAGGTGAATATAAACGCGATAAGCCATCTAGTTTATCAAAGTGGGAACGTTGTGATAATTTTGAAGACCCTAAAGTTATCTCTTCTCTCTAAGTAATTCTATTTTAATTTTATTTCGTACGTACCGAAGGCGCTAGCGATATAGACGTTTATATTCATAGACGTAGGGCACCAGACTGTAAAAAATTATACCTTTATAATGCACGGTTCTGTAAGTATGCAACTGCTGAGTAAGCATCGTTCGTCGATATTTACCCTAATTACGGCTAACAATAAGACTATAAATCGTCTATAATTATTAATTGGAACCCTTAATTCCATCTGAAATGAATAACGAATATCCGTTAGTAAGCAAGTGCCCGCGTATAGAAGAGGGTGGATATGTATTTTAAATGTCTAAATGTGATGATGCCGCATGACGATATTAATGGCATCTGGAGTTTTTTATAAAATTAGTTTATTTTATTTAAAATACATTATTATTCCACCTGGTATCACATTTACTCCATTTAGACAATCACCTCGCTTTACCTGAATTCAAATCTAGGACTCCCTTTTCTACTGAACCATCATTATAACACATGGGCTGAAAAGTCCCGGGCCTAACAAAGAAAACACGGTTTTTTTGGTTCAAAATTAGCTTTATTCATTAACGTAATCTCCATCAAGAGCAACGCAATCATTCCAGCGCCGCTCTAACATTTCAATACCACTTTTGTAGAACGATTTATCTTTTGCCTCAAAATAGGCCTCAGTTTCAGCGATAACCTCTTCATTAGTTCGAAATTTCTTACCGGCGAGCATTTTTTTGAGGACTGCGAACAATCAGTAGTCGCTGAGAGCCAAATCTGGCGAATACGGTGGATGTGGGAGCAATTAGAAGTTCAATTCATGTAGTTTTGCCATTGTTTTGATTGACTTGTGACGCGGTGCGTTGTCTTGATGAAACAACATTTTTTTCCTTGCAATATGCGGTCGTTTCTTTGCAATTTCGGCCTTCAAACGCTCCAATAACGCTATATAATATTCACTGTTGATGGTATTTCCTATCTCAAGATAGTCGATGAATATTACACTACGCACATCCCAAAATACCGAGGCCATAACCTTTCCAGCCGATTGTTGTGCTTTCGGGCGCTTTGGACGAGGTTTACCAGTTGCTGTCCACTCAGATGACGATCGTTTTGATTCCGGAGTGAAGTGATGGATCCATGTTTCATCCATTGTCACATATCGACGCAAAAATTCCGGTTTGTTACGTTTAAACATGGCCAAACACTGCTCAGAATCATCAACACGTTCTTGTTTTTGGTCGACAGTGAGCAAACGCGGCACCCACTTTGAACAGAGCTTTCTCATAGTCAAATGCTCATGCAATATAAAGCCAATACGTTCTTTTGATATCTTTACGATGTCAGCTAACTCACGCAACTTCACTTTTCCATCATTCAAAATGATTTTGTGGATTTTTTTGATGTTTTCTGGTGTTACCGCCTCATTTGGACGTCCACTGCGTCTGCATCATCGGTGTCTCTACGACCACGTTTGAAGTCAGCAAACCAACGTTTCATTGTTGTTTCTGATGGAGCGGAGTCCCCATAACACTTTTCAAGCCATTGCTTCGCTTGAACGGTATTTTTTCCCATCAAGAAGCAGTGTAAAATTAAAACACGAAATTGTTCTTGATCCATTGTTTTGAAAATAACAAAAGTAGCGTGACTCTTAGCACAATAACTCACGAACTAATGAATAGAATATCATGAAATTTTAACAGCTGTCTTTTGATGGTTAGTACTAACTGAGAGAAAGGTGACTGCAATAGAACTAGCGTCATGTATGTGTTAAGCCCGGGTCTTTTCAGCCCATGTGTTAGCTACACAACTTCAACGTGGTCTTGGATCCAGCAAACCATTTTAACAATTCCAGAAGGATTTACCTATAGTATCTTGTTCGTAAAGTATCAGAAGATGCCCATCAATATATATATTTTTTTATTTTAATATTAAAAGATATTTTCCTAAGTTTTCCATAATCAGTATACCAACATATTTGATTGTTCATCATAGAAATTTATATTGAAGATTCCAAACTGAATATGCTAAAGTTTTTGCAAAGGCTGTACTGCTATCTATAGGCTAATTCTGTCAATTTTTTCTGTATAATTGTAGACGGCTGTCCACAAGTGTTGCTGTCAAAAATATCTGGGGGTTCATTAGAAGACTCTAATAAAGTCACTACTTTTTACTAAATACAATGCAAAAATCCCAAAGCTCTCATATTAGTAAGCTATTATTCTTTACAAAGTAAATAGAGATGTTTTAATTTGTTTTTAAGACAGGAGTTCTTAGATTCTCTTCAATATTTTACAAGGTAAGGTTAACCTTTCAAAGACGTTAACTACCATTTAATACAGGTTCGCTCTAGACCTCACAAATCGATGCGTTCACTGAACTTTCTCCTGATGGTATTCCGAATAAAAAGCAGACCATTCGGGTACCTACCTATATAAGACCGCGATATATACGCAATCTCGAAGGTATTATTTCTCCTTCATTTAGACGACCGCATAAATAGAATAAAATAGAACCCCAATGCTCGCTTTCTTCCCACAATATCCCTTACCTATTTCCATCTAGCGTAAAAGAAATCTAGGACTCCCAATCCAATTAGTACCTCCTTCTTGACGTAATTCATCGAACAATGGCCTAATAACGCACGACGAAGCATAGGAAGCAGGCGGAAGGAGGAATAGAACAAATAATCCGCCGTGTACTACGGATTATTGTTCTTCGTATCCTTCTTTTTCATGAATGATTTTCTTCTCTACTACTAGGTCTTATATGAACGTATAATCAAGCGCTAGGCATGCACACATGGTAATATGAACGGAATGGAGTCGAGTGCATTAGTATGTTGGTAAACAATTGCACGTGTAAGGTCAAGGTTTCTATCGACGACCTCATATTTCCTTCTATCTAGGATTTATCGTTAAATAAACCATGCTTCGGGTTCATGTTTTCTGTTTGTTTGCTTGATTCTTTTCGTTACAATGTTACGTGTGGATTTTATGTATCTTGTACCGTATAAATGAAGTGATAATGATACAGAAGTAAATGTGCTGTAATAGTCGAAGTTCCAACGTTTATACATATTATTCCTTACTCCTTATTACAAATGTTTACATCTGCTAACCATGCATATACAATATGGTCAAACTAAATCTAATTTGAGGTTTAACGCGAATAGTTTATAATACGTATTACAAGCTTGTTTAAGTATACAAAAAATATAAAGTTAAATAATAACAGGACGACATTGAATAAAATATCACAGTTTATGAGACACTAAACCCATAATTAAGTATTGAATGTTTTCATATAAATTCAACGTATTCACTACATCGTAGGAGACATTGCAAAAATTTATCCATTTGCTTGCGTCCAGTCGCCTTCATTATTAAGTGTAATGGGTGCTGATAGTCCAGTGCTGTGCGCACTTGATTAACAGTCTCGGAGTCCCGGGTTCGAATACCGAGGTTGTTTCTCAAGGTTGAGGGTTTTCTGTGGGTTTCGTCACTCCATAGACGAATGTCTTAATATGCAACAGAGGCGCAAGCATAATAATAACCCATGGCCGGCCGATGCCCTCTGTGACTAATTGGTGAAAGCTGTTGGTGGATGTGAAAGCATGGATTATTATTATTATATTTCACACCTTTTTCTCAAACTTTTGCGCATATTGTTAACTTATGGAGCGCCAAATTGTTCGAATTTACCAAGATATTTGCTTCGCAGTGTATAAAAGGTCTCTTTTAAGCTTGGTTTTCATCTGGCAACTGTCAATTGCACTCATGCTTTTTTTGATCACATCAAGTTTGATAGACTTTCGTGCACAAATTTTCTGCGCATCTAGATTTTTTGTAAACAAATATAAAAATACAGGATCCTGAAAATTGAAGCAACGCCAGACGTGAAATCTTTGAGGATGCTTAACATTCCTCTGCACCGTTTTAAACCTACGGGATGTCTATACCGTCTTCCTAAAAACCCAAATAAGGATTTATACGTTCATACGTAAAACCGCGTTGTTGCAATATCTATTGCTATTTTCGCATGCCCTATACTAACCGTAGATGAAACTGATATTCTGAGACCAGAGATTTTAGTCTTGTACTTCGCCATTTGACATGAAAATCTTTTAGTCGCAATCTAACTTCAATTACCAACGTTTTTGTTTTCTAGTCCATTTCGCCTGAGCTTAGGACAGCATCAAGTTCCGATTTTCGGTAAATTCAATGAGTTTATCTTTTTCGCAGTGATTCCCAAAATGGCTCGTTACGGTAAATCATCGACTGTCTGTGTATTACCGTGGTACTCATTTCATAACAAAGGATTGCGACCTCTGCATGTGTTTACCAGCAGCTGCTATATTTATTTCTGGGCCTTTTAGGTATTTACAGACAAACACAACTTCGAAACGAGAAGAGTACGTAGCAGTCGGAAAACGATTGAATTTATTGCAATTTCAAACGAATCTGATATAGATCCCCCTTTGTTTTTATAACATTAGCCATAAATATAAAATTAAGGGTTACCAAATTAAATTTATCCTCCTATATCATCACGATCCTCTTATTTATATCTTAATAATAAGAAAAAAAGTAATGGTACAATTATTCCAACGAAGATAAATTCATTACAAAGGCTTTATTCGGCATAGATAATTGAAGCAGTATGTATTCTTAATGGAGGATTAAAAAAAGGAAACAATTCTCCGTAAGTGAACTTTCAGAACTCACTCTGGTAAATAAGTAATAACATCTGAAGGTGCTATAAGGCATTTGAAAGAGATAACGAGTTGATTGTTGTTTGTTTTCTTCTTTTATTTGTCTACTATTGCACAGATCACAACCCATTTTCTAATCATTCTTTTTTAATATTTAGATTTCAGTTGGGATGAAGTATTAACAAATTATAAATAATTTGAAAACTTCATTTTCGATACTTGTTTAAAAAAGAACACTTTTATTTTTCAGATAATTTATTCTTTGAAGCAGAAGGGCTTTAATTTACATCAATTTTGCATGCAATCTATCATTATATTGTTCTCCAGGAAGGTATATTTTCTGGAAGAAGTTAGAAAGCAAGAAAGAAATTACAACAGTACCAGCCACTAGAGTATTTAGTTTTACGTCAGGGGTTTACAAAAACAGAGGTACAATATAATATAGATCAATAATTTAAATAAAACTTGTACGTAGAAATTGACTATAAAGTATTAGTAGTTGGTTAGCCCATTATACTTATGTAATTAACTTAATTTGCATTATGTGAAATATATTTTTATGGTATACAATTTGGACAAAACCACGTACGATGAGCTTTGCGAACATACTTGTGACTAGATTAATCATACTTATTAGCTCAGTTGGTTTGTAGTAAGTACGTATGCACCATCAACGCATGAATTTGCATTAGCATCTCTCTCCTCTTGATGTGAGGTAGTTGATCGTCGTATAGTTACTTTGTTTTGCGCTTTGTAGATGTATAATTAAGTACAACTATTTACAACTGTAAAGGATTACTTGACGCAATAAAAAGATTGGAAAATACTAGGTCGCCGTTACAAAAACTGGAAAAAGTAAATACACTGCCGCACAATACAGTCGGCGCAATAGGAAAGTTCAAACAAAAGAACAAATTGGCTACTGCATTATTTTACGGTATACACTTATACGCATTCTTACTATGTCTTTTCTTAAAACAGTGAATTTTATATAATAAAGTTTACGACATATCTTTACGTAAGAATTTGAAATAAAATCAAAAACATATATAATTCTAAAAATATTTATGAACTACTGATAAAGAAAATATGCTTCTGACAGGGATGCAAAGGGGAGTCTTAAATAGTGTAAATGGGGAACTAGTTTCCCCCATGCTCTAAATCTCAATCATCTCAATAAAGAAGAGTGGATTGGGAAGTCCGTGTAAAGTGCTACTTGTGATCTCATCTAATACGTTACGAGGAATGTTTTCAAGTTTTGCATACTGAGACATAGACGGTGTTCAGACATTAACCGATTTAGCAAATTAAATATATGTATAGTAGTAGCCTGAGAGGATTGATATCTCTCACAAATCAATAGTTAATATAGTATTTTTTTTCAAATCTAAAAGATATACATAGTTTATGTATGTTATTATATTTTGTGAGGTTTTTAATATAATGTATTGAAACTATCTAGTGCATTAGTCTGAGCCACGATAAAACGTGTAAGTTGTTGGATCCGAAAACTTATTCACACAAACCGTCGCCGACCAAGTTAACAGCTATACCTTTACGGCATTACAACCCGAGGGTTGCGAAAAGCAGAACTTATGCATGAGTTTGATGTAACAATTCATCAACAAATCAAACAGTGCCTTGTTCTTTATAACCAGACAGCTCCACTAATCAAATATTAGTACTAAAGACTAATGCCTATCTTTAGTTAAGCTAAATCCAAAGTTTCAATGTGATACGTCAAGTTAGCTGAGATTATTTTCGTGCAATAATTTTTTATAATTTTCTAAGATAATTATCTCAAAAAGAATGCCTCGCCGAGTCGATTACTGGTTTCGGCAATGAAGCAACCACATCTATCAATAATTTCTCATTGGTATGGATAATTCAAATGTGGACGGATTAATCTTAGCGACCATCCAAGAGCAGGTGCACAAAAAACGTCAATACCGCGCGCAAAACCATCAACGAAAAAGGACGTTTGAGGTATCATTGATCATTGGGGATCTCAAACACCTAAATTCGACAAATTTTGCATGGAGAATACCGCATCTGTTGACCGATGAACAGAAGGCAGCTAGGATGAATTGGTGTTAAAAAAACTTTAGACCGCTTCGTCAACGGAAACTCTAAAAACGTATACAACATCGTCAGTGATGATGAATCTTGGATTTACCAGCCAGAGAATAAACGTCGATCATCTGTTTGGGTGTTCCAAAATGAGGAAAACCCGGCGAAAATTACTCCCTTTTTGGAAGTGTTTCCAAAAAGTTGGTAAGACATTTGTCTCGAAAATTGGCCACGTAGCAACAATTTCTCTACAAGATCAAAGCGACTGGTATACAACTATTTGCTTCAAAAAGCCTCAACCCGAAACGACACAGCACGCAAGACAATTGAATTATTAACGCAACAAACCGTCGAATTGTTAGACCATCCTCCGTATAGTGCGGACCTAAGTCCCAATAATTTCTTTACCTTTGCGAAAATCAAGAACGTACTGCATGGTCAAATGTTCTAATCATCAAAAGGAGCAGTCGGTGCTTTTAAAAAATGCAGTATTGACTGTACCAACAAACGAGTGGAATAACTGCTTCCAGAGTTGGTTCGAGCACATGCAAACGTGCATTAATCTTTCTGGAGGATATTTCGAGAAACAACGATGTCTTTAAAACTTTCTTGTGTTTTATTCCAGCTCTATATGCAAAACTTAAAAAACATCCCTTGTATTATTAAATCTATAGTTCATATAATTGTCATCAAATAGTGTAAATTGAAGCTGTACTGTATGTACTGTATGTACTGTCTATCTATTTACTTACACATGATTTTCTAAAACTTCGTATTATTATTTATATTTTGTATAGTTTCTGTAAAATATGAATGACTAAATGATATTACCTGTACATATTTGTTTCCTATAACGTAGAATAAAGTACCTATTGAATTTATTTAATCTGTTGCTCTTGTGAAAAGCAATGCTGCTTTCAAAATTTAATAAGCTGTTTGATTGTACAACGAAAATATTGGATATTTTTAAAAATATACTTCCATTCTCTTGTATATTTTTAAATGGCACTAATTAGAAAGGATAAATTAAGATTTATTCAAGAAAAATTAAGCGTATTCAGAAGGAAATATCGGGAAAAGAAGAAAGTATAATTTTCTCGGATTAGAGCAAACTATATTGAAACATCGTCCATGAAATATATCTGGGTTTTAGTAATGAATAAACCTATCTCTTGAAAATGACCGCTTAGAAACATGAAACGAATATAAAATCAACTGATATGATTACTATTCATAAAACACAAAACGATCTTATTCTAAAATTTTCTTTAACTCACCGTTATCCGCATGCTGTTGTGACATTTCGACTCCACTATCTTCATCTAGAGTTACCACCGTCATGTGGTAATCTAACACGTTCAATCAGGATCAAGTGACAATCTTTCCTCTAATACACCGTTTAATCAGTAGCAATTAACCCGTTCAGAATTCAAATCTACTCCGTAATTAACTGGACGCGATGAACATTTACCCGGTGGATAGCGAGATGTTGTTCTCTTTGTCGATGCGCCTCCGATTCAACGCACGATACCTTCCGGCTACGAACGCTTTAAACAAACAATAAGAATCATGTCATCTGGCAAAGATATTCGTGTAATATTACAAAAAAAAATTAATTAATTTCGCTCTACGCTTCTTTTTTCTTCCACTTCTTGAAGATGATTATTTGTAGTAGATCGCGTTATTAAGAGGAGGAAGCCCGGAGAGGGGTTGTCGTACCGTAAACTTCCTCCAAAAACTCACTCGGCACGCACCGACATTATCATCCGCGTCCAGCACCTTACCCCGTGTCGCCCCCACCATTCGTTTCGCATGTGTGTGCGTGTTGATGTGCTACGACTGATGGAAAGTCGAATTGAAGGAGGAAAGAAAAAAAAAGGAAGACTTCCACCACTCTTTTCAACTCAAACAACGACTAGCCGTCGTCAGATCTCCGTTCGTACCGCTACCCCGGCACGCAATACGCGACAGCATCCTTGGAACCCCCAAAAATCTCAAAACGCTCAGTGATTTATCTTCTCGAAGGTTTCCCGCGCCCGTCTCGCCCCCGCGTTCAGCTGTTTCGGGGCGACGCAAAATCGCACTCCCTACGTTTGGCGAACGATGATGGTGTATTGGACCCGGCGTACACCTCCGATGACTGCCCCGCGCTGTCGCTTCTTTCTCCACCGTCGTTTCTGCCCCGATGTCCAAAATTGGTTGGGCGGTTTCGCAAGTTTCAAATATGTCGCAGGGAATGAGATGGATTTTTGTTTGGTCTTGTATATGAGATATACAGTGTGGCCAAGATAAAAGGGATCCGGTATGAATACAGCGGTACAAATACTTACAGAAAAGTGACTTACTAATATATTAGGGGAGACGGGGGATGGTTGGCGCACTTTTTATGTTCGAATTTTTTACATGAAATATATACCAGCTAAAAAGAAATACGTGATTTTCAAGGGAATTATTTTTTTTATTCAAAATATTGGCCATCGGCTTCTACACATTTCACCCATCTTTCAGGTAATTTATGGATACCATGCGAGAAAAACTGCTTGCCTTTTGCGGCAAACCATTCGTCCACCTATTTTCCAACTTCTTCCAAATTGCTGCTCTGCGAGCACGTGCTCCATTGGTGCGAAGAGGTGACAGTCAGATGGCGCCAGGTCAGGCTGTCCAAGGTATTTCAAGGTCCATTTCAACAAAATCACTTTACCATGTCTTCAGACCCATTTGGTCGTCTTTTTAATGCCTAGTTTAAATTAATCGTTTGTTGGCGACAGCGTTGTGTATTAACGGTCCCGCCGGCCTTCAAGAGTTCATAATGCACAATATCGCTCTGGGTCCCCCAGATACACAGCATGGTCTTCTTGCCGAAGCGATTTGGCTTTGGTGTTGAAGGGTCGACTTCGCCAGGTGAAAGCCACGATTTTTTCCGCGTCGGGTTTTCAAAATAAATCCATTTTTCGTCACACGTCACAATTCGATACAAAAATTATTTCTTTTCGTGGCGTTGAAACAGCATTCCACTGGCGACTGCGATTTTCTATTTGACGTTCATTCAAATCTTGTGAGACCCATTTACCGAGTTTATTGATCATACCCATTGCACGTAAAGGTTTACTGATTGTTCCCCTAATTGGCGCTGAGTTTGTGTTGGATCGTCATCCAATAACTCCTCCAATTGGCCGTCTTCGTATTTTTGTGGTCTACCAAAGCACTCATTGTCTTTCACAATGAAAGCACCACTTTTAAATTGTCGAAACCATGTCTCACACATTCTAATCGACAGAGCGTGTTCACTACATGTTTCTACCAGCAAACGACGATTCCCAACATCCTTTCTTATTTTTTTCAGGCATAAAACTCAATACAATCACTGAACGATAGAGCAATGACGCTGGTTTTTGGCAGACTAAACTTGTGCCAGTAATATCTCGCCTTCTTAGTAGACTGAGGGTTAATTCTAATTTATCCAGTTTGTTGAAACGCGCTACAGCTGTTCCAGAATTGTATCATCATATTCTCGTTCAAGTAATGCATTGTTGATACTTACTTTTGTATTTATTTAGATTCCAAGTATAAATACGTAGATGATCTTAAAAAATTATTCTGCAAAGAAATGACTTAAGTGAAAAACATGGTTCCGAAACCGCAGAAATTTGGTTGGAATGTTGTGAAAAACATGCTTCTAGCTGTATTGCAGATAAAGGAAGTTTGTGAACTTCTGTACTAGAGGAACTCCGCAAAAAGTTAACGTTAATTATTACAGAAACGCAAAAAAGGAATTCTTCCCACAGCAACGTTACGACATACAGCAGCCCAGAAGAAACTCCATGCAACTGAGAGCGAAACGCCATCCCGGAAATCTAAATTCTTTAAAAGGAAACAAATACCACTGAAGTCTACAACATCTTAATGTTGACTATTTCTTAAGAGGAGAGCAATTTATAAAATTTCGGTATTTTTACTGACACCTAAGAAACCCATTGGGTGCACTTGGCACAAAAGAAGAGATAAAGGGATTTCAAAAGAAATCCGAAAACATACATACAACATCTAACACATGGGCTGAAAAGTCCCGGGCCTAACAAAGAAAACACGTTTTTTTTGGTTCAAAATTAGCTTTATTCATCAACGTAATCTCCATCAAGAGCAACGCAATCATTCCAGCGCCGCTCTAACATTTCAATACCACTTTTGTAGAACGATTTATCTTTTGCCTCAAAATATGCCTCAGTTTCAGCGATAACCTCTTCATTTCGTGCGAAATTTCTTACCGGCGAGCATTTTTTTGAGGTCTGCGAACAGCCAGTAGTCGCTGGGAGCCAAATCTGGCGAATACGGAGGATGTGGGAGCAATTCGAAGGTCAATTCATGTAGTTTTGCCATTGCTTTGATTGACTTGTGACACGGTGCGTTGTCTTGATGAAACCAAATTCTTTTCTTTGCCATACGCGGTCGTTTCTTTGCAATTTCGGCCTTCAAATGCTCCAATAACGCTATATAATATTCACTGTTGATGGTATTTCCTTTCTCAAGATAGTTGATGAATATTACACTACGCACATCCCAAAATGCCGAGGCCATAACCTTTCCAGCCGATTGTTGTGCTTTCGGGCGCTTTGAACGAGGTTCACCAGTTGCTGTCCACTTAGATGACGATCGTTTTGATTCCTGAGTGAAGTGATGGATCCATGTTTCATCCATTTATTTATTTATAGATATCGATGACGATTGCTATTTATGCATACGGAATAATAAATAAAAAGTATTTGTCATTGAAAAACACACATCTTTTGCACACATTTCAACCAATTTTCATATCACTTTTTGTATTCCGATTGAGCTATCTCTAAAACATGCGTTTTGAACGCGTCAGCCGTTTCTTCTGTCGTCGAAAATCGTTGATCACGTAGTCTATTCTTCACGGATGGAAATTCAAAGAAATCATTCGGTATCAAATCAGGACTACATGGCCATCAATTCGGCGTTTTGACCAGTTGTTTGGGGCGATGTGTGAGAGCGTTGTCACGGTGAACAATGATCCAACATCACTGGTTGTCTTTTCTTATTTCTGCAAAGACTTCTGACAAACAAATGGTTGTGTTCCATTCAGAATTGACCATTCTACAATTCTCTAGTGGCACTGTAGTTACATGCCCGTTTGTCCAAAAAAACAGGCGACCATTTGCATCGAGGTGCTTCTGGCGCGAACAACCATTGTTTGTTTCTTTCGCGGCTAAACATTCGTGTCAAATCTTGTGTACGCTTGTCATGCTAGTGCACAGGGATGCCTCAATCTTACAGTATGTCACGTAACGATCTTGCTTCATCACTTCGCCCAGCATCGATGTTTTTTGGCAAAACAATCGATTTTGGACGAGCTTGTTTAAATTCGTCCCTGAGTAAACAACGGCAAAAGTATCGGACCTGTGATTCCCCAACGATGATTTTGCTAAATGTGTCATTTCTGGGTGATTTCAACTAAAAAGATAATCAAAAAATTACAATGCCTAGAAAGTCGAATTTCCCTATTCCTGATCTATTAAATATTTATTCAAGGCAAAACTCAACTTCCACATTGCTTTGGTATGAATGTATCATACAGAAATGAATGAACGCTGATTTCACTTGGTTCCTACAACCGTTTTACGCCATACATGGCCTTAATCATTGCTCATATAATAAAAACTACTAATAAGTCATTCCTTACTAGTAAGAACATTCCCACTCATTTCTCATCGAAGTGACTCATATATAAGCGTCAACAACGCGACGAATTCTATTCAGTTGATTCATTCGCATTTCCAAGAAAGTGCGTAACTTCCTCCGAATCGCAACGCGTCCGCGTTACATCCGCTTTAAAATCGCGATTCGCGTCGATCGCCCGACAAAATGGCCGGTCAACGCAACTCCGCGTTCGGTTTTTTAGCAATCGTAACGGCGGCGCTACCGTATACCTACGCGTACGACGTAGGAGCAGCACCGGCCGCTCAAAATTCGCAACGTTAAAAAGGAGAGGAGCCGAACGGGGAAAGACGACGCGACGAAAGGGGGAAATCGCGATGATGAGGAGGCGGGGGTAAGGCACGCACGCACGACGGTTAAAGGGAGAGAGAGAGAGAGAGAGCGACGACGTTCGCGTTGCAATATAAGCTCCACCGGTTGTTGAATCACATGCGTATGATGATGGTATTGATTCGGTATAATGATTATGATGCTCTCGCTTCAACTCTCCGGCGTTTTATAAAATGGAGTCGCCGACACGGCGAATTATAGCGCCGTTAAATGGCGAAATGTGTGCGTATTATTCGTCGAATAGGATATCAATGATTTCTTATTCACGTGCAAACTTCCAAAAGTATTTCTGAATCGTAAAATTATAATTTTCATGTGCACTTTCGCCACAATGTTTGAAAGCAAGTTACTTAAAAATTCCGATTTTTATCAAAAATAGCTTCTTTCTTTAAATTGTTATACAGAATATTCCGCTAGAAGTATGACAGCAAATTATCTCAAGAACAAAGGGAAATTTTAAAATTCTAAACTTTCTTATAAATGTCAGTTAGGGACACATTTTATAGTAACTGTTTTTTAATTGGATCAATTGTCGCGACACCTAACTTTTTTTTTAATGGAATACCCTATTTTTCTTATTCGTATGTTGGAATCTGGAGTATACACTACCACCCAAAAGTTTGGAAGCAGCAACGGATTTTACAGATACAGTAAAATTTTATTGTGATTACACTGACCGACACACATTTTAATGCTTCGGATTTTTTTAATGTAGTTAAGCAATTTAGGGGTGGCTAATCAAAAAATGCCATTAGATTTATTCTGTTAGATCTGGTTTTCGAAATTCACTCTTTCTGCCCTATTAAATTAGATATAATGTCTTCTTATGTACGTAACTTTTAAAATATTACTATTTGATAACTGTTAACTGAAATACCAAAAACGTGGGTAGAAGGTATTTATATAACAATTTAGGTCTCCTAAATATTTAGTTAATTGTTTTGATTTTGGTATTTATACGCATGAGTAATAACATTTCACCATGATGTACCTCAAAAACTAAAGCTGCCAAGAAAAAATTGCAGTTACTTTTGGAACCAGCACATCGGAGATGCCATAAATCACTTCATATTTTACACGCACCACGACAAAAAAATTATTTTGTTGTGCGGTCTAGTTTAATTCCTGTGTAAAAATGCCTCGCGGAAAACCGTTAAGTGTTGCAATGCAATCAGCAGCATTAACACCACATCAAGAAGGATATTCTGTACGGAATATTTTTATGAATTGGTACATTTTCTATCAAAAATCCTCAAGTTACGGCGGAAATGAATCGAGCTAGAAACAGGAAGATATCCGTTAGCACAGACGTTTAAAACAAGCGAACCTCCACAGCCGTATTGCTACACAATAATCAAAGACGTCTCTAGAGGGCTAACACTCACAAAGACTGGACAATAGAACAATAGGGAAACTTACTATGGTCTAATGAGTCCAAATATGAAGTATTTGGTCAAAACCGCTACACGTTCAAAATACAAGAAAATGCTTCCTGAGTGCAAAAACGTCTAGTGCCAAATATTGAAAAATGATACTAAATGGATGAATTCAACAAATCGTGTTCGTTGGCTTCTTTTTGTTAAAACAAGGAAAAAAATATTAATAAATGGTTCCTTATTAACCTACTACTAATAATTCATTTGTTTTGATTTATCCATCTTAGGATATGCGTTGAACCTTATTTCGTTTAACAGAAAAGGTGTTTTACAGGAAAATTTCGCAATCGTATTATTGGAAAGACAGACACACTCTTACGATTGTTAAGTTTTTGTTATCGATATGTGCACGTCTGTATATATTCAGTGTCTTCATTAAAGATTTGTGCCCACGTTACCATTGTAGAGTATGCAACCGTCATTACGAAATGGTAATGGTCTGTACAAAAAACGTTAAATATTTTGACATCTAGAAAGATTAGAAAGGAAAATGAGGTAAAAGTTGAACAGTGCAATGGATGCTTTGGGATGCGGCATGATGTATGTCACCGAGAACGTGTCAAAAATTAGAAATCGTTGTCTGGTAGGAATGAGAATTTTTTGAAGGGGTTAGACGCATTATTAATCACTACTCTTTATAGGAATTAATGCAATTAAGCTGTATACTTTCTATACCACTCCTATATTAAAAATACAACATTTAATACCCCCCTCCCCTCAAATTTATATATCATTAAAACTTACCCAAGCTACTTTAAAACACATGTACTTACCATTCACAGGTATAGCAGTAAACTCCACTCACACAAATTAATTAATTATGCGGAACGCAGCGTTTCGAGAGCACGTGGGCTCCCATTGTCAACCGTGTTACCGACTGCGGTTGACAATGGGAGCCCACGTGCTCTCGAAACGCTGCGTTCCGTATAATTAATTAATTTGTGTGAGTGGAGTTTACTGCTATACCTGTGAATTGTACATCCACACAGTCCTTGCAATCGTCACATGTACTTACCTGTACATACTGAATCTAAAAAGTTTGTAACATCTTTTTTATTATTTATTTCCATTTTCGTGAAATATCCGTGAATTATCCTGCACAGAGTAGTTAAACTACAAAATAGTCATAAATTTGCAAAATTAATGCTAGAGTCTTTATAGTATAAAAGATATCTATTTGCTTTTGAATTTATAGTATGGACAGGTGGACGTTAGATTATAAGGATAAAGCTTCGGTTACAGAAATGAGCAATAAAAGGTAGAAGTTGTAAACACGAAAATATTAGAAAATACAACTGTTTGCCATGAATTATGAAACAGCTGGATTATGTATTAAAAAAAAAGAGAAAGTCAATCTCTACGAAATTATGAATTACACAATCGTATTTTAGTATATAGTCTTTTATATCTTGAAGTACGAGGCTTTTCGAAACTATTGCTGAGAATTAACGCACACAAATATAGTTGTTATGTTTCCGTGATTGCAATCATTATTTAATTCAGGTAATAAAAATGAAGGTAATTAAACAGTACTGCGTGGAACAATAATTATTTTAAATTAAAGTTGCGTGAATCAGACAAAATTTTGCCACTGGGTACAAAAGAACCAAAAATTATAGCAAACCGCTTCGCAAGTTTGCATATAGAGCTAGAGTAAAACAGTAGAACGCTTTTAAAGACTTTATTGTTTCTCGAAGTATTCTCCGTGAAGTTTAATGTATTTGACATTCGCTAGAACCAACTCTAGAAACAGTTATTTCACTCGTTCGTTGGTGCAATCAAAATTGTGTTCTTTAAGGCATCGGTTGCCCTTTCTAACGATTTGAATTTTTGACCACACAGCCTGTTCTCGATTTTTCGAGATTCGTTGGGAGTTACGTCCGAACTGTACGGAGGATGGTCTAACAATTCGATGTTTTGTTGTGATAAAAATTCAATTATCTTGCTATATACGAACTTGCATTGTGTTGGTGGAAGATGATTCATCGCTCGGGGTTGACTGTTGATGACGTTATGCACGTTTTTAGAGTTTCCGGCGTTGAAGCGGTTTAAAGTTTCTCGACACCAATCCATCCTTTCTGCAGCTTTCTGTTCTTCAGTCAGCAGATGCGACACACAATTCTTCATGCAATTTTTTTTGAGTTGTCTTTAAAGTCTTCAATAACGCCTCAATATCGCGATATGTCAGATGTTGATCTTCGTTAATGGTCTTGAGCAGAGCAACGAGGTTTCTCCAGTGATTACCATTGTTGATGCACCTGCTATTGGATTGTCGTTAAGACTAATGCGTGCACATTTTGAATTCTCTATATCAACCAAAAATTATTGACTAATTTGGTGCCTGATTGACGAAAAACAAGAAGCCAACTCGACGAGGCACTCTCGTTGAGACAGTTGTTTTCGAAGATTATAAAAAAATTATTGGGCGAAGATGCAGGCTAAGCTTTAGTACTTATAAGAACTTAGAACAGATTTCTCGTAGTAGAAGAAAGCGAAAAGTCAAATTAAAAAAAAAAACGACATAACTCGTAGTGTCTTCACAAGCTCTTGTAACATCCTAAAGAAGTTCGATTGGATCTAAGTCTGGTCTCCAAGATTATCGTTGTAAGATTTGAATATTGAGTTCATAATTTAGGTAGTCCAAAGTCTTGGTATGTGAAGTCTTGAATGTTTTACATGTAGACAAAGGTATAAATGGTACAAACGACATTACATAGTCTTGAATAATGTTTTCTATATAGAATTCTGTATTCATTCACCTTGGATGACCTAAGAATTAATATCTACCATCATATAATTCTCTTTGGGAGATTATGCAATCACAAAATCTTTCTTTGGGTCTCTGTACTCTATCGCAACCACCTGGTAATTTTGGACTTTCTCTTCCAATCATCGATAGTCCATTGTGTACGATCTCTGGTAAATCCTAATCATGATTCGTGATGATTCGGTTTTCTACTTGCTCGTCCAGCTTCTGTTAGTCTTCTCTCAACGGTAGAAGCAATAACTCTGACATTGCTGATAGTCTCGAGTTAACTACTTAGATCAAATGAATACGTAGGCTTCCACGGCCAGAGTTAGTAATAAACGAACTACTTCCGGAATTGGACTGTTCTTTTTTCCTTTTTTCCTGTCTCTAATTTCTTTCTCTTATTCTTTTCACCTTTCTTTCTATTTCACGTCTCCCCACCCTTAATCATCTTTTCTTTTTCTTTTTATCTCTTTTTCTTCTTATTTTTCTTTCTCGTCTTACTCTTATTTCTTTTTATATATATCTCATACATCATGACACGATCCAATTCCGGAAGTAGTTCGTTTATGACTACTTAGCTGTTTCCTTTCATATTTTCTATTTTTTAACACCTGTTATCGGACAAATTCACAATTTCTGTAGTATGATTCACTTTCTCTAAACATTCTAACCATTGGACTAATTATTGAACACCTAACAAATTTCCCACATAACGCATGCTTCTTCCCCTTCTATCAAAATTAAAGCTTCTATATATTTATCATTGATTAAATGATTTTTTAACTAAGTGTTAAAATTTTGTCTTACGGAACTAACCTACTGCCCTTACGCTGAGATGGGTGCCAAGCCACTCGGGGATCAAAGGGAACGAAATAGCTGATTTGCTAGCAAAAGATGCCAGTGGACGACCATTCTCGGGTCCTGAACCGACGTGTGAGAGTACCTATGGCAGTATTAAGACCTATGTTAGATCCGAGCTGGCCGCCAATCACCGGTCCTATTGGAACAGAGTAGACGGTTTAAGACACTGTAAATCTCTCGGGATTTATCCAGGTGAGGGAAGACTGTGTAAGGCAGTCTTAATGAGCAGGACCAGACTGCGAGCACTCACAGCGATCCTAACTGGACACTGCGCACTGAATAAACACATGCATCGCATGGGTCTAGTAAACTCTCCTTCATGTAGAAAGTGCGGGAGAGCAGAGGAAACTCCTCTCGCACCTTCTTGTCGACTGCCCTGCAGTCTGCAGGGAAAGACAGGTTCACCTTGGGGATGCTCAGCTTGACGGACTTAAGTTAGGAAAATTACCACTCGAGCGGATTATGGACTTTGTTGCTGAAGTACAACTCGGTCGAGTGAGTTAAAATCACATGGGTGCACAATAGACGAGGTACTGGCCGAGTTTGCTCTTTGGGGTTAAAGCCCCGCCCATGAAAAGAAAACCTACTGCCTTTTTATCCGAAAAAGATACAGTCATGAAGCTGAAAAATGAGGGCAAAAAGTAATATTTTTTTGTCTTTTAGTTAAATGAAAATACAATCTTGAACATAGCGCAAAACGAAAAGAACACCTACTACCTAATGGTGAATTAATTTCAAAACAGGTTTGTTCAACACTTCACGTAGAACTGAATTATTTCTTAAATGCAGCTACCCTGAATATATCAGCATTAGCGTGGCTATTCAACATGTCTCAAGTTCCCACGACTCAAAACTGTTCTTGACGTAATTGTTGTTATTTTGAGTTACATTAATCTTAGTAAGTAGCAAAATTCATGATATTTACATCTGTACCTCTTCTGAGTTAGTAGCATCTGTAAAACAATTCTCTAACTTGTTTAGAAATCTTGCTACAATAATAATTTATTTTAATTTAAGGTAGTTATAATCAATCGGAGTAGAAATATCTTTTATAACAATTTTCATCAACAATCAATGCTCTGAAAATATTTCATTATCTAATTTTAAGCCCTAAAAGTGCAAAAATCTAGAAATAAATACATTTCGTTAGAAACTTATTTCTTCAAGCTTTGAATTATCGCATTATCTATGAAAACCACGCTACGAGTAATTCTAGCTCCGCCCAGTTTTCAGAACGGTAAATAATCTCCCCTAACGATGGTGGCCTTGTTTGTTTCTGCTGATCGATTTATCAATTCTGCCTCGCACTAGGGACGATCTCATTTTCCGAATTTTGTCAAAGCTCTTCGACTTCTGTATATACTAAAGAGGGCAATTATCTATAAGCTTAGTTACCTATTATTCGTGCTCCCACATCAGTTCCTTGCCAAAATTTATCTTCATATTTTTAAATTTTATGAGTAATTTTTTTTCGAAAAGAAAAGAAAACAGATTATTGACACTTTATAACGCCCTAATATCATCTCATTCCTTCTTTTTTTGCTCGCTTGCGGTTCGCCTTTTATATTATTACACCTCCTCGTAGTGAGAATTAATCCATCATATCTGGATATGAGAGCGCGTGACAGTTTCTATGATCCGTACAAACACAACACTCTCTCGCATTTTTCTAATGGAGAGAGGTTTGTCCATTCTTCGGAACACGATAGCGCCCTACGCTTATTTGTGGTTCCTCTTTGCAGACGTTGTGTTGCTCTTGACACTAAGAATGATGGTTTAATTTGTACCTGCTTGCGATTGCTGCCATATTTTTATTACTTCACGAAAACCTGGTGGGATAAAGGTATCGTAATTTTATTGAAAATTATTTATTGACTTTAAGAGTGGATTTAGGTTTCTATGTCGTTTAATGGGATGAAGGAGTATGAAGTAAGGACGTAATCAGCTTTAATGTATTGATTGTTACATTAAGCATGTAAATAAGGATGAAGATGGATAATGTCTTTTGTATTAATTAACATCCCACCAAGATAATGTATTTCATGATTTTTGGCTGGTTTCCGCTGCGTGCTGTTTCTTATTTGCACAGATTGAAACAGTTAAACAATATTTCACTAACATCGATTATCGTTGAATACTATTAAAACAATAATGCTCCAACATGCTTCTTGGTTTGAGGTATTGTCCTGTGTGTCGGCTTCTTATATACCGTCGCCCGTAGTGTACCATCGGATGTTTTATGTACCAGGACGTCTAGGAAGAGAATCCTGTTATCTACCTCCGATTCCATAGCGAACTTAATGGATTCTTCTAAACCGTTCAAATGTTCGAGAAACCCGTTGGTTTCTTCTTCTCCATGAGCAGAAAATTCTAGCTTAAATATAATTTTAACACAGCCATTTTTGTCTCCCCTATTAGCTTGGTGGTTAAGTCAGGTGGAATACAGAATTGAGAAAAATAAATCGAGTTCGATAATAAAAAATAGGGAGAACAAATACGTCAGACGAAAAATCATCGAAGCATGATTGTTCTGACTGGCAAGCAACAGCCCTTCTCAGGGCTACCCTGAAGATGGCAGTCAACGAACTGCCGAAACGTCGGATTTATATAAGTTCAACAAACGATGGAAATAGCCCAAACAACAACTCTAGTTAATATAAGTCATTTTCAGAATGGATAAGGATGTAATCTATTCTCATTAGAACACGTATTTGCCAAATATACCGCACATTAGAACGTCGGAAGATCTAACAGTTTACTTAAACACAATAAAGCTGATCAAGTGGCGAAGACGGATCTATACGATTATTAATAAAATTTAGTAAAAATTTGCTGTTACGTTCGTCCTTTCTTAGACTTAACAAGAAAAAGTTATACCTACGAAGTAACCCGTTGAAACCTTTGGGAAATATGCGGGAAAGCATACTGTATATATATATATTTGTCAATATTTAACCAAACACAATTCTTGATACACCGATCCTTAGTCACAGCAAATTTTTTTACAAGATTAAACAGTCGGCTGTAGAAGTAGCATTAGTATATATTTTCAGGTCACCTGCATATGAGAGAAGTTTACAATAAAAAAAATGTAGAAGGTCATTACTGTAAATATTCAAGAGCAAAGGACCCAAGTTGGATCCTTGTGGAACACCACTATAGGCAGTGAAAGAGTTGGAGAGATATCAATTACAAAATACATAATTTGTCGGACTCCACAGATACATAGCAAGGATGACGACAATTTTCGGAGAAATGCCTACCGACAGAAACTTAAAGGTTAACACAGAGTGATTGGTTACATCAAACGCTTTGCAGAAATACGAGAGAGATGACATTCACTTATTGACGAGCATCTAAAGCTTCACTTTTATACTGGATTAATTCAGTCAAATTTATATTTCTAGAACTATGGCTGCCAAACAATGTTGATTCACCAAAATATAAGGCTTGATATGTCAGCATAACTTCTTACATAGTACATAAACAAATACCTTAGCGTAGTTTGATAGAACGGTAATTGATCTGTAGTTGCGAATATCGCTGCTATAGCCCTTCCTAAATACTGATGCAATTTGAAGAGGATAGTAAATGGTACAATTGCGCAGTCACAAAGTGGAAAGCTGCGCAGACCATAATATCTAGAAGTCATATTAAATTTGAGCTTTTTAAGAACAACAACGGTTCCAACACCAGACGAGTCCGGATTTAAATCCTTAATAAACGGATTAGGAACCGAAAATGTGGAAGAGTTAAATACGAGGACTGTTTCTTTTTTCAACCTTCGTTAATGTAAACAGTCACGCCAGCAGTGGGAAATGAGGATGCCCAGAAGGTGACTCCGGATCTTCTCCATTATAATATATGACACTTGCAACGTTATTATGCCAGTTTCAGCTAACTTGCAGGCATTTAAACATGGCTGCTACAATTGATTCTCCACTTAGGTGCAAGCTGCGGGGTGTAATTCGATTCCTTGAAGCTAAAGAAGATACTTAGACTTTACAACAATTGTAGAGAGTCCTTTATAACAAAATGAGAGAGTTCTTCTCATTCATGAAAATGCCTGTACTCACAGTGCTGTTGTAATCCAACGATTTCTAGAAGAATTTCGATGGGAAGTTTCATACCCAGCGTGAACTGAAAAAGTGGCTAGGAGGCAGAGCTTCCAGAAGGGATTGGAAGGCTCCTCAGTAGATAGGAATTCTAGAAAAGGATTGCTTATTGTTAATGAAATTGCAAAAGGTTTTCGGATTCTGTGCAATGTTACTTCCGGAATATACCACGATCTATCCCAAAAAGGAGCCATAAATGTATTGGAAAGGGGAAGAACACAATAATGTGTTCCTAAAGACCTTGAAACTGCCTTGTAGAAACTGAGAATGTTCGAGCAAGGCCAAGATTGGTCAACATCAACAACATCGTAGAACGTAGAAATTACATTCCTAATGCAACAGTTCTGGAGTGAGTGCTGCTGCTACTACGTTCTTGTGAGAATTATTGCCTTAAAACCGTTGCAAATTTGAATGTATCTGCATTTTTTTGCATTAAAAATGCAATATTTTATAGTTTCGCACTAAGATTGTTCGGACATTATCCAAATAGACGTAGTTTTCCAATATTAAACATTAGTTTGGAAAACCGTTTAACTAAGAATTATACCTTTATCAATTTCGAAATCGCTTGCTACATTTTAATAACATTAAACATTACAGACATAGCCTTCTGGAACTTCTACGAAGCTACATAGAGTCATTTTCAATCAATTGGTTATTTAATCCAACAATTCAAAAATATATAAAGCAAGCTTCACAGTCATTATTGAGTAAATAAGGAGTCGATTAAGTAGACAAGCAGTAAGCGAATGTAATTTTAAGACTGTAACATTAATTGTATTTTCAGTGTAAATAGTTTGGGTCCCTCAGCTCTGTATTGTATGCGCGGGTTGAAGTATTTCATCTTCTTAATGGAATATGAAGACACACCTGTTTTCCATTACAAACTGTCACCAACCAATTTAAAAATAAAGCTTTTACGAAAGTTACGATCCGTGAGCGTTGGAACAACCCCAAATCATATTTTAATTTGTTCAGGCGTCTATTTAGAAATATTAGTACTAAAATACTGAAACTAAAAGATCTGTGAAATCATTTTCTCATTATTTTAGAAGTGCATAAGCATCAAATTTATCGCTTTCTGCGAAGTCACTTTCTATGATTAATTACTAACGGGTAATAGCTTCCTTGAATCATCCAAGGAATTTGATTGTTTTCTAAACACACTTCGCGCTGGGAGTCGCAATCAAACAAGAAGGCCTCTAGTATTTGTAGATGAAATATTACAATTTGATTGGAATTTGAAGCGTTTGATAGAAATCACACGGAGCGTATAATTTGACGGAGAATTACGTAATTCAGATCTCTTTAAAATATACCAGAATCCTTTGTCGGCCATTTCGATATAGCCGCATAAATTAATAGTTCCTTCACAGATACCTCTGCCTAAGTGTTTCCAAACAAATTTTAATACGTTTTTATCGCGGTTTATCTTCAAACGTAAGCAGAATAACTGTCCAATACTCTATCTCGTTATACCATCCGACTGGTTAGAACAGGAGTAAACAGATCTTCCTCCGAAAACTTTCACCGAGGTATTTGATCTTTTACCGTCCTTCGTCTGTCAAGAACATCGTGCCACGCTACGTCCGACGATCGAAAACGACCGCACACGCTTGATCATCGTCCGAAGATTTGAGAAGGGAAAAAAAAGGAAGGCAGAGGCATTAGACTACATACAAAAATATACCCAAAACCTATCGTATTTGCATTGAATATCCAGAGGTCTATGCGCGTCGAGTCACCTGGTCAGCTTCACGGCCATCTGCTGTCATTGTGGTGTTGAAATGACCCGCTGTAAGATGAGGGACTAACGTACAATAAGTACGAATGGCAAAATGGGGGACCGAGGAAGAGAGACAGGAGAAAACGGCACGTACAAATAAATTAGAATACGGCTCGGCTCTTTGTAGGAGGCGATTATTGCCTTCTATTGGCTTTGCATCGAGTTCCGTTGACGGACCATTGTGAAGTTTGAATTGTCGGCCGCCGAACTGACTGCGAATTTTGTATTCAGCGAATCTATTCACGAATGTATACTTGATGGTCATTGATTACGTTTAAAGTAGAAACAGAAGTAGCACTTAATGAATTATTATGGAATTCGCAATATTAATTTTCTGCTTGAATAAGAATTACTACTGAAGTAATTGAAAAAGCCAAAACTATACGTTAGCAAACGTTTATAACGGGGCAAATTTAATAATAATAATATTTTGCTCCCCGACAGATAAAATAAATATTCAATTACAAGGCAAACGTAATAAAACAAATGTACACGTGTGAAACTAGTTACTTACGAGTGCACATAGAACTAACCAATAAAAGGAGCCTGATCAAATTACAATATACTTAATTAAAATTAAAACATACTGTAACTATCCACACCCACACCAAAACTACTTTAATGTAACTGCTAATGTAGATGAAATGATGTATAAACATAGATTAATAGTAGCAAGCTGCTTAATAGAAATTGACTGAAACGAAGAGATAAAAGAGTATAGCAGCTTAGCAATGCACAAACTTAACATGAAAGAAAATAAGGATAAATATAAGCAAGAGACAAAGAATTCAGAATACATACAATGGACCATAGAAGCGAGATGGATGGCCTTTAAAGAACCAGTGTGAACAATAGCAGAAAAAATATGCGGAAAAAGAAAGTTACATACGAAGGTGACTAGAAAGGTTTCCGGAATCGGCAAGAGAAAATTTCACATCTACTGTCAATAATTGTTGTTTCCCAAAAATGGATAAAATAGAATTTCGTGCAGTGATAAAACACTTCTGGATGGCTGGGCAAACGACCACGGAAATTCAAAATATTTTGCTACAGGTTCATTGCGGATGTACTCCATCATTTTCGACCAACAGTTTCTGGGTGAGCGAGTTCAAATGTAGCCGCACAACCACAAATGACTAACCACGCAAACACCGTTGTCAATGATGAAATGGTCGACAAGATCCATGATGTCGTGTTAGCAGATCGCCGATTGAAGCTGAAAGAGATAGTGGAGACGACAGGCATCTCAGAAGAATGCGTTCACCATATCCTACACGAAATTTTGAGTATGAAAAAGATTTCGGCGCGGTGGGTACCGCATTTGCTAACACCGCAGCAAAAACGAAATCGGGTGACCGTTTCGGAGGAGTGTCTGGCCAGAATCCAACGTAATCCAAGGGATTTCTTCATGCGTTTCGTAACAGTGGATGAGACTTGGATCCACTACTACATAGCAGAGACCAAAGAACAGTTGAAGCAGTGGACTTTTCCGGGCGAATCGGCTGCGAAGAAAGCAAAGACCGTTGCATCGGCCGGAAAGGCCATGAAGACCAATTTTTGGGACTTCCAAGCTATGATCCTCATCGACTATCTGTAGAAGGCATGGACGATCACGGGGCAATATTACAGCGATTTATTGACCCAATTCGATTAAGTATTGAAGGAGAAACGGCCTTGCTTGCAGCGACAAGCGACAAAAATAAAGAGATTAGGAGGAATCAAAAGGACGGAAATAAAAGCAATAAAATATAAGAATAATCGACTACATACAGGAACAAAAGACATACTAGGAATGAGGAAAGAATACAATGAAGACAAATTACACGCAATAAATACGGAACAAAAGATAGGTAGAGAGGAGCTGAGCCAACAACAGGGAATAACAGAAGAGGAAGTGAAAGAACCCATACAAAACATAAAGATTGGGACAACAGGAAATAATGGCATATTACCAGAAATGTTCAAATGGCTAGGACAGGAAGGAAAAAAAATGGATATGGGAAATGTTAAAAGCAATGTGGAAGGAACACAAAATACCATGGGAATGGGAAAATAATCTGATAATCCCGATTTACAAGAAAGGAAAGCAGATCCAATGCGAGAGCTATAGAGCTATATGTTTAGCACAAACAACCTACAACTTATACACAAGATTGTTGGAAAAATGTCTAAGAGTTTATGTATAACAAATATTAGAGAAATAACAGCCAGCTTTCAGGCCAGAGAGACAGATGAACAACAATATTTACATAACGAAGAACTTAATAGGTAGAAAAATTGAAAAAGGAGAAAAAACATTTCTAGTGTTCATCGATCTGAAAGCAGCCTTTGATACGATAGATAGAAGAGAGATATGGAAAAGTTTAAAGGAAATTGAGTTCTCTAAGGCCCTGCTAGATGCCATCAGAAGTACTTACGAGACAGTAAGATTCAGGATACAAATTGCAGGGTAAATATCAAAAGAATTCCAAAGGTTTAGTTAGGTCGGTATCTACGACATCTACCTGCTTTCAAGCATCCACACTACCAGACAAATATTAAATAATTGAAACAAGATTAGTTACTGTAGATAGCTGAAATCTAAGGTCTAACCTGAGCATAAATGTAGTTATATAAACATTTTTCAAACAGTTTAGCAAAATCATTTAGTAACGCGATAGATCGGTAATTGAAAATAACACACTTCTCGCCATTTTGTAAATAGGTACCAATTTGGCAATTTTCCATACACATAGGAGGATGTATCTTTTAAGACTAAAGTAGTAGCAAAGAGGAGAAGCAAAATTTACTATATTTAATATTTTTATTAAAAATATCAAAGGTAAAGATGTTAAAAAGGTACTACAAAAAAAACAAGATGTCTTTATTTTGCGAGTGTTACTTATAGTGATGAGATTGGAATTGCATTAGCAACCACTTTGAGTCAAACATATAATATAAAAATAGTGCAGACACAGAACTATTATGCAAAGTCTTAAAATAATAAAATACCAAATCATTGCAGATCCTAATTAGATCTTAACCATATTATTATTGATAAAGTAATCCATATATAAAGGCATATTAAACATATCTAATATCAATTTTCTACAGATGATAGTTGTAGAATTCCCTCATTTTCTATATCGTTTGAATGTAAAAATTCTTTCAATGTTGTAGCAATATGGACAATAAATTTTCGGTCAATAATCTTTCTTAAAAAAATACATATACATTCAAAGTAAGATTTACTCAATCAAAATATAGAATGGTGGAAGAATGAATATTTTTAATCCAAGCAATGGCAAATTTAACTGTGGATAAAAGGAGGAATTGTATATATCACATAATTAAGGAGGAGAACAAAATGTGTAATTTACAACTAGTTGGATCTTTTTATTCCTTCTAGGAATAGTAACAATGGAAGGGGCTTATTATTGGTTAGCAGCAGTTTTTTTTACAGACAACAAAAAAACATAGTTTGCCATAATTTTCATTTAAATCATTTAGAACTCAGTGTACATATTTTTGTTCAAATTATAAATTATGAACGTATTCTTTACAATAATATTTTATTACTGTTCTTAACACTATGTTTTGAAGAATAAGTATGTGTTATCATTTACATTAAATAAACAAGAGCTAGTAACTTGTGCAGCCTTTCGTTATCTTTATAATGAGATATGTTTCGAAACGTATTAAGCTAAACGAGAGTGCATATGCACAGAGCATCCGGGTTACTTAACTAACTTATAACGTTAATCTATTCATCATTTAGCAAATGAATCTACTTGATAAATCTCAAAAAACGAGAGAGTGATTCAATTCCTATTTCTCATCCCCCCCTAAACAAGTAGACAAAACACATCTACACAATTTCTGTTCAGATCAACTACACATATCTCATACATATTTTATTGCCTCCGACATGTCCATCCAATCATGCCAAAATTCGCCATAAAATTGGCTGAATAGAGAGAAGATTAGGATTTGCATGTTACACAAAAAGATATTTTGATCCCTCGACATGCAAGAGACGTAAAAAAATTCTTTGTAACTCCTATTGTCGGTTTGACCATTGGCCCCCGAACTAATTTTTTATCTCGTTTTTTTTTTGCCTGTCCATCGTTCGCCGATAAAGAAAAGAACTCAGCGTATCTACCTCCCAGGCCAATCTGCACGTGCCCAAATGCATTGGGTAAATATTTAATTTCGTTTTTTTTCTCGTATTTTTTGTCAATAGGGGAGTGTTACAGTTTTTTCCTTTATTTTTTTTTCGCGGCCGCATTAGATATAGCTATTTAAAGTGACATGCAGATATCCGCACATGTACAGCAACAGCAGATGTTAATAAATCGTGTTTGTAGAAACTAGTACACTTATACACATATTGACATTTTAATATACTTACTGCTTTTTTGTAAAATATCTTCTCGACACGCCTATATGTAAGTGAATGGAAGTTTTGTTTATTTATTTGAAAACGGGGATTTCGCAAGTACTGAAGAAAATGTCAATGACTCATCTCCATTAATAGTCGGATGATACTAATAAGTAGAGACCGGATTATATGCAAAGTCTAAAAATTGAATTTAATTTATTTATTGTATTTTACGTCTATTTGTAGATGTCTTACACTGATTAAAGTTAATTAACGCTAATTAACTTTAATCAGTGTAATACATCTACATATAAACCTGAAATATAATAAATAAATTAAATTAAATTTTTGCACTGTGCATATAATCCGGTCTCTACTAATAAGTTATCCAAGTTTCTGTGGTTATATTTATATTTGTATAAGTGCACTGTTTATGAAATACTACGTTAAATTTTTTACAAAATATCTATCAAACTAGTCATATTTATATAGTACCATGAGAATAAAGAGAAAGAAAAGGGAATCTTTCTGTTTCAAAATCACAATTCAATAAATTTTCAATTTACATATTAGATTTCAATTTTATTTATAATTTTCATTGCGAATTTTTGTTTTGGTTTAAAGAAGATAATACGAGATAGGCGCCATAAATTCTCGACACGATATAGAAGAAAGGAACAGTATAATGAATTTTATTTTTCAATGTAATCTCCCCAACTTCTATACATTTATTACAACGATTAATAATTCGATACCTTTATAAAAATAATCTGAAGTTTTCCTGTGAAAATATTCTATAACAACAACTTGCAACTCACTGTCATCCTTAAAACTACGTCTCCTAAGGTCTTTTTTAAATTAGCAAACAAATGAAAATCGCAAGGAGCCATATACGGACTATACGGTGGATGTTCCAGTTCTTGAAAACCACATTCGCGTGTGGCAGCTTGTGAAACAGCGGCAGTATGAACGGGAGCATTGTCGTGCAATAATCGCACAACTTTCGTCAATTTTCCACGACATTTTGCACGAATACTCTCCCTTAATTTATGCAATAAAAACGCATAATATGTGCCGTTCGCAGTTATATTGCGCTCTTTAAAGTCAATTAGCAAAATGCCCTCACAATCCCAGTATATTGTAGCCATCACCTTTTTCGTTGATTGAACGACTTTCGCCTTTCTGGGACGAGGTTCATCAGGTCGCCGCCATTCCGTGCACTCCCTTTTCGATAGAAGATCGTAAAACAGAACCATTGTTTCATCTCCTGTGACAATGGAGTCCAAAATCAGTTTTGGCTGGTCTCCACAAACGTTTAAAAGCGATCGCCCACATTCGACTCGACGTTCACGTTGGACACCAGAAAGAAGTCGTGGTACCCATCTTACAACCCACATGGTCATGGAGAATTCGGCGAATACTTGTTTCGAATGTGTTTGTTCTCACGGCTAATTCCTTCACTTTCAAACGGCGATCTTCTAGTACTAAATCATCAATAATTGAAATTCGTTGAGGCGTTATCACTTCAATTAGTCGACCTAACCGTTCAGCATCTTCCAGGGATTCTTGCCCCAAACTGAAACATTGGGCCCACTTTTTTACAGTGGAATACGAAGGAGATGAATCACTGTAAACGCCGTCTAAACATTCTTTTATGTGATTAGGCGTATGCCCTTCTTTCGTTAAAAATTTAATGACCGCGCGGTATTCAGTTTTCATTACTTCAGACATCTTCATGCGCTAATTACGTTGGTTGGCTGTTTACTAAAAACTACTACTCTTCGAACCGTCTTATTCATAGCGTATGAAGACGTTTGCGCCTGTGTTGGCTAGTTCGAGGATCTTGGAGGAAATTATTATAAAAATGACGTATTTTAACATCGTTAACCCAATTGCAATGAAATTAAAGGGGAGTACGTTGAAGGGTAATAGAGACAATGGTCTAACTCACTGATTTTATTTGTAATCTCACTTGACGTCAAAGCATCTCTGTACAATCCTTCTTTCTAATGGTGCATTTTATTTGGGCTCGAATATTGATAGAATATTGACAATAAGTGCAGTAATGAAATAATCTTCTAAAAACAATTCATTAGATGCTAAGTTTTGTCGAATACTTTTGGTCAATTTTAAATATCTTCTGTACTTCTAGTAAATCCTAAATTTATAACAAAGATCGGCAATTCTACCTTCCCAGGTTTGTTTTATGGATTAATGTTAAAATCAAATGTTTTCAAAATGCCTGCTTTGCAAATATGATGTAATAAACCATGAACGTAATTTTCAAATTTAATATACATCGTATATGGATATTTAATAATTCGTACTTAAGAATATCTTCAAATATATAGAGCAAATCTCATATTTATCTCCCTTCCTTTATCCCCTTCATTCTCGATAATACTCTTCCCCGGGCAGTCCATGCGAAAGCCCTATCGAATGTCAATCAATAATCATCCATATTATAGCACGATGACTCACGATTTGGAATTATAAAAGGTTTATCATTGGTCCTGCATCCCCCTTGTTCAAAACGTGATTGGTCCTTGCAGAGGGTCGCAATGTTTCACCCCTGTTTTTTAGCTGTTTTAGATTATCCAATGCGGTCGAAGTATTTTTGCATTCTCAACGTTTCGTAATATATTACAGAATCTACTAATTAAAGAGCCCTATTGCGATCCATATTTAAACGAAATTTCCTTTAAGAAAAACTACCTTATTCCAATTTTATATAAGCATTTTCGTTTTAAATCATTTCCGAATTAACTTTTGATGAGACAAAATGTTAAATTCTATGCTTTTATACTTATTAAGCCACTAAATGATTTTTTAGTATCATTTTTATTTAGAAGAATACTTGTTTTGTTATTATTTGTAAATGTTAGTTATAGCTAGGAGGTTGTTGGAAGAAGTTTTTTTTTTATGGAGAAAATGGACATCATTGTACAAAAGTATTTTACAGTTATCCTTTTCCAAAGCAGATCGGAAACGAACTATAGAGACAAATGTTAGGAAAGAATCAGAATGCTTTTGCATACATCTCAAAAAAGTAGTAACAGATTTTGAAGCACTTTCTGCGTGTTTCCTTTAATATCAAATTATACAACCATTAGATATTAGTCTAACCCTTTCAACGGAATAAAGAATCAACTAGCACTGGTCTGCAAGAGTTGCGGAAGTCTCAACCGAACAGATGATGTAAAAATTTTAAATTTGGTACTGAACAAGAACGCTTTAGCTCTTAATGTAATCCGTATATTCGAAATAGGTATTCTGAAATAACATGACGCTTTGAATGTGAAGAAAATGTTTGCTATGTGGAAACTCAGATTGCTTGCACTTAAACAAAAACTACGGAAAAGAGAAATTTCTCTTCATTACTCAAAGATGGATTTTTTTCCGAATTATCATCCCAGATGGCAAGAATTCATGCAATCTCCATCAACAAAAAGCTGAAATACAATTTTCTGGAGAAGAAATGATTGCAGCAATCTCCCGAGATGCTGCTGGAAGCTTGCTTATATCAATGCTTACCGTAGAGATCTAGTCTGAGTGAAGGGGTCTATGGAAACACAATTCAATGTTTAAAAACCACCTTGAAGATAAAGAGCTAACATTCTGATTCGCAGAAAAACTTGTTGCAATATGAGAATTGTCGGATTTGTACAACTTACAAACACATCCATAGGAAAAAGTATTTCATTTACGTCTAATGAAGCACTTAAAAAAGTTACTGAACAGATATTTGGGGAAGGGATGCTGAAGGAATTTCTTTTTGGTTTTATGGAATAATTGGAAAAAGGGACATGTAATGAATGTAAAAATATTGAATGGAATTATGGAGCAACATAAACTTTTTTTTGTAATGGTCAACAATGATATAATAAATCTTAAACAACTTACTTTAACAGAATCAAATTTTTAATTTCTTAATACATAATACGTGCAAATACGTCATAATGATGCTATGGTGTGAAATATATACGTCGACATGGGTAGTGGTCAAATACAAAAAATGGCCTAGACTTAAATCCACTTAGTTGATAACAAATCAAAAAAGGTATTTAAATATTTACATAGATAAAAAGAACTTATTTGGACTATACAAACATTTATGAGTGAGTGTTTCTTTTAAATATCTTTAAAAGAATTTTAGATTATATTGTTTGTATTCGTAAGATATGCTATTATAAATTTTTCACCTATATGACACCCCTTTTCTTCAGATTAAAAATGGTTCTAAGGGAGAATTTCTTGAAGATAAAGATCGTGTCAGCATCCACGGAGTTTCTCCAGAAGATTATACCATATGATAGCCGTGATTCTACATATGCATTGTAAGCTGACAACGCTACTGCAACGATAACTTAGCTTGATATCGTTCCCAGTGCATATATCATTCCAGCTAGCTTCTTAGTAAGCACATGTACAGGCTCTTTCCAAGATAATACGCTATGATGTAATACACCCAAAAGCTTTACGTTATTATACACTATTTTTTAATTCGGAGGAGTTAAATGAAAAAACGCGTTTACAAAATGGAATTTTTCAACGCTACTTTTTGGCGGCAGTTTTAAAACTAGCTAGAATTTTGTATAAATTGTAGTTACTTAATTATTATTACAACGCAAATTTAGGAAGAAACTTTAAATGTAAACGCATTGAGAAATATATCAAATCAAGCTAGCCTACCTTTTGGCGCTTCAATTTAAAAACACTTCTCCGAATTAAAAAATAGAGTATAGTTGATGTTACGTGTTGATCTTTAAAACGTATTGATATATTATCATTGTTTACCACATGCATAAAATGTTCTATGTTATATACTAGAGATCATTTAGTGCGAAATTACAATAAAACGATGTTTTTATTATATTTAAGAAAAAATTGCAATGTAAAATAAGTTCAAATACTTAAATAAATTGCTTCAAAACTTTATAAATCTTGGGAAAACAAGAATCACATAAAATTTTTGAAAAGTAATTTACGAAAAAAAATTATTCACTATTTTGTGTACTATCTGCTATTTCTTAAGCTTCAAAATTTATTGTTATTTTTATGCCTTGGTAATATTTGATGTAAGCAATATTTTTGACTGCTCCCAAATAAGATAACATTAAATCAAGTGGCTTATAAATTAATATAATACTTAAAATTACTATTGCAGCTGTTTTTTACGATTTAACTGGTTTTTATCTCAAGAAACGTTAGAATAGTAAGAAATAACATGTTCCGCCATCTCTCGTCGTAGGATGTTACCTACTCACCGTAGAATAGTTTAATAGTTTCTTATAGATGGCGATAGGTACTAGCATCGAGTCGTAGTAGGCGTAGATAATAACATACAAAACAAATTAGAAACGATACGCCAAAATATGTTTACAATTTTTAAATTAGAGAATATCTTTTGAGAAATGATACATGATGAATAAAAACCAAAAAAATGATTAATAAAAACCACCAGATACTTCATGTTTACATTTTAATAGTAATATGAACATTTTTTACATACACATTTATACCAGATTAACAAACAAAACGGTCTCAAATTTAATCCAATCGAAATCACCAAATAAAACAGTAACATTTACAAAAAGAACACATACGAAACATTTAAAATACCGAATTTATATGCCAGAGAAATTATATTTCGTTTTTGTAAGTATTTTGTACACACCTACATAGTACATACAAAAGGTACCCACTCAAATTTTTATTCTTTCATACAATAATTTTACAACGACAATCCAATTTTAAAATAAATTTTAAAAATATCATCAGACGACTATTGCGTTATGTTCAATTCAAGCTTTCAGTGAAAATTCGCTGAATTTATTTTTATTGAGTGAAAGGAAGGGGAAAATGTAATAAATAAATCTAATCATAAATTAATAAACTAATCAACAAACAACATAAATTAACAAACTTAATGTTGTACATTGTACATACTAAAAATATAATCATTGTTATTTACTATTGCAGTGTTGTATTTTCTTACGCATACATGACAAAACTATGTTCCTTTTTACTTTGTAACTTATATTTTTACAGAAAATTACACATATTAATGTAGGTATTAAAAATACAGCATATATTATAATTATTATCGTTTCATCTTTTACTTTATAACATCTATTGTTGTATATAGGAAAAAAGCATTTTCGTGTACTTTCTTTCATTATCCATATTATTTTTATTCAGATAAAAATATATTTATATAAACTCTGTAAAATTCTTAAATATACTTTGAATATAAGAAAAAGTTGAGACCCAATAACTATATAGTAGTAGTAGCGTAATATATTATAGGAAACAGAAGATTTGAAAGTATATATATACATACATATACGAAATACGTTCATAACTAGACAACTGTTCGGTGCTGCGTTTGTCGAGAACAAATGAAAAAACAATTTAGAATCAACGTGAAAAATCTTCGTAGGTACCCTATATCCGATAAATTCATTTAACGTCAAATACACTTAGAAACAATAAATTGCGAATATGAAAAATTTCCTCGTTTGAGATATTCGAAAATTGCGCTCTTTATTCAATAATAATACTGTTTAAGACGAGGAAATTCCATATCGATTGATGGGGTTCTGAAAAAAAAAAACACGGGAAATTTTCCATTTTCATAAAATAAGAATGTGGATTTTTTTTAGAAAACTCATGATTATTGAATGTTGAAAGTCCGTAGCATTGAGATTGCCTTAAGCTTGCAAAATTTTTGATAATACTCTTTGTAAAAAAAACCCGTAGTGTAATAATAGCTTCCTCCTTATTATGTATACGTCACTTTAGGAAAGACAGTTGACAACTTTAAGGAAGGCAACGTCAACCTCAAAAAAAAAAACGCTGTGGTGTCTTTGTATACATCTTTCTGAAATTGATTTTTGGACATTGAGTGAAGTGAGCTTCCATAATTCACTGGTATCGCAGTAAACTCCACGCCACAGAAATTAATAATTTATTCGGAACGCAACGAATTATACAACCACACACTCCGTGCAATGGTTGAGGTTGGATAACATTACTGCACAAAGTTTTTACTCCTAGATCCATATCCTGATAAAATTAGGCAGACTATGTATTTGTAGATGCAATATTTAAAATCTCTCAAAATTACTATACGTAATTTTATGACAAAGTTGAAATTTGTTTCCCAATGTAAGCGACACATATCGTTGTTACTTCCTATGCGCTTGTAAGTCCTTCAGGGATCGTAGTGCTGTGCGCTTCTAATCAATATTCAAGAAAACCGTCTTATGTCCACACCCTTGCAGTGGAGAATATCTTCTTGGCTTCATTGTACCGATTTAAATTAATTGTAGTTAGGTCCTCTCTAATGGTAATTCCATTAGCCTTTGGCATCCCTTTTCGATCAAACACCTCCCGCCTTTTGTAATAGGATAAAAATTTAAGAATCTCACTTTCGGGTTTATCACGGGATACATTTTTTACGGAGGCGGCGGGTGTTTACATTTCTCACCGATACAATTCGCGTGCCTACTCGATTACATCGGTCTATCTGTCCTTCTTCAATAGATACCTCCATTTTAGAGCAAAAAGAGTCGCTTTCCATTTTTTAATACATTCTCATCTTTTTCCTTCTTCAAACCAAATATACGCGATGAATTTCTTCTGGAATACTGTTACAATTTATTCAAACGAAAATGCAGATCTTTTATTTTCCTTTTTTAATACTAATATCTCCTTCTCTCCTGAAAAATTCTGCTTTAAGCCAATCATGCAGACCCTGCCCGGATGTATATATTCTATTGAACACGGATCTGATCCATCTTACGCTGTCATCATCAAAAAGTTTTAAAAAGTCAGTATTTTCTTTTAATACCGCGTCCTTTATACCTTGCGATGTCGGACTACTATTCGCTAATTTTTGTGAGTAATTGTGTCTTTTAACTTGTTCCTAGGTTGTTCCTACGATTCTGATGTTTTTTCTTCTACCTCTTTCATTGTGTTTATCTCCATGTTATCTTTTTTACTTCGTCTTGATATATCTTTAGGTTTTGCTGTAATGTCTTTTCTTAATCTGCCATCAATACCATACATCTGGAAACAATAGTTTCTGTACACTAATTATACTCATTTTTTAGTTTCCCACTTTCATATTTTTTTCTCTTTGTTTGGCTTTTCTAACAGCGCCGTCTATTGGTATAGAGAATAACAGTGGACTTAATACGCATCCTTGCTTTAATCCAATTTGTGTTTCGAATTCAGCTGATTCTTCTCTGACTGTTTCATCATTTATTGGGGTGATATGTTCTTCGTTGTTTTTTACTATTTGGTATTTTTGCTTATATATCTGTCTTGTTTTATTTTTGTGAGTTCTTCCAAGTTCTGTTTCCATCTTTCCATTATTTCCTTTTCTTCAGTTAGTATATTTCTTTTATTATCTTTTGTATTTTTGAGTTTTGGTGTCTTGCTTTAGCTCAATTGTTTTACTGTTCCATGGAATAATTTTTGGTTTTCTCTATAATTCTCTCTCGGTTTTAGTCCAAATTCTATCCAACAATTTTGTTTGGTCCTCTTGATACTTTCTTTGGCTTCATTTCTTGCCATTTTTGTACATCTTATAATCCTCCCCTTTTCTGCTATGTGTGTATCACGTTTCGTTTTTCATATCTAAGTTCAGTACCTAACATTATCTTCATATATTTTATTGCTTCCTTGACTCAACGAAGATATATGTCCTCGGATCATCAACTGCTTCAGGTGGTCCAGGTCTTGTGTCGTAAAACAGTTGTTCAATATATGTTTTCTATATATACTTCAGTTCAGCTGTATTAATTATCTTATTTCCCTTGGTGTTGGTTGCTCTGGGTAAATTGCCACGTTCGTATGTCCCAGTAAATTCTTTCACTTTCCGGTGTACGTTGAAATTGTCGTGTTTTGTTTGTAATGTGTCGATTTCAGTGCACATTTCTTTAATATCTGCTTCCTTAGCTTCTTTCATCTTTCTCTTGCTGATTCGGTTTAAGTTGTTATATCCGACAGTAATATTATTAAATAGGATCTCAGACTTTCACGGCCGTTAGTCATAGTCGTAACGGTTGTCAGGTTTTTTTATCCCTGACGTTTCGCGAACAACTGCGGTTCGCATTTTCAAAGCTATCTGAAAACCTAGTGACACGACGGAACCCGACAACCATTCTTCTTTTTAAGTCTTTGTTCCGTTAATTCACATATCTCATTAGTCATCCAAGATTTCTTGTTTCGGTAATTATTTCAATATAATTTCGATTTGGGAGTAAAATTCTTTTACTTCTTATTCACTATGTTGAGAAGTTGGTGCATATACTTGAACTATGTTTATGTTGGGTGGTGTTGAATGTAGCTGCAATAGTATAATTCTTTCGGGTATTGCTGTAAAGTTTGCGACACATGTAGCAATTTGTTTGTTTATTATAACACCTACTCCGCGTTCATATTTTCTGCCTACTACTCCAGAGCAATGTACTCGATAGTCATGTAACCATTTTCTTGATAAGATGTTGAAATAATTACGTCAAGGTAATGCTACTTGGAAATCCCAGAAAAACAATCAAGAATACTTTTCCAAGGTATAATTCTACGTGTACGAGAAGAATTCTGGGAATTCTTCTTCTTCTTTACTTCAGGGTTTAGGCACTATGCCTGTTACGACACCCATCTTTTATTTGGTCTACCTGTACTACTGCTTCCTAAACATCTATAAAAGCTCGCCCTGGCTGGCAACATCGCGATTTGAATCCGTTCTACGTGTTCCTTCGACTTATTTTTGATTTCCTTTATTCTCTCATGTATATCGAAGATGCTTAATTCTGTTCTTAAATCTCCATTTCTTATTCTATCAGATCTTGCGCAAACTGTCGCTATTCTTAAGATTTTCATCTCTTGCGTCTGTGTCCTGTTTTCTTGTTTTCTCGTTGTTATTCATGTTGCACTGTCGCATAAAAGGATTGGTACTGCTATTGTCTTGTTTTTTTTTTATTTGGGTATCCCTTCTTGTTTTGTTTTTTAATGTTGCGCTGATTGTTTCACATATATGTGTGAATTTATTCCGTTTTTCTTCTATATATTTGTTTCACCTGTTACGGTACAGTATCATTTATGGCTATTTTTGTCCTAATTGAGTATTTACTCAAGAAAGCCATGGTTTCGGTTTTATTTGTCGATATTTTCATTTCATAGTTTTACCAGATTTTTTGTAACGTGTATATCCCTTTCTATAGATCATCCTCTGTTTCTGTTAGGAGTACTAAGTCATCAGCATATAAGATAGAGTTTATGGTGATGTTATGATCTAAACATACTCCTTTAGGGCATTTCGTTTTCCATACCTTTATAATGGTATCCATATATATGTTAAATAAAGTTGGCGACACACATCAGCGTTGTTTCTATTTCTCTAATTAATCATCCGCCTATATCTACCAGAATTATCATCGAATCAACTACTTATAACTAAGGTCTAAGAAAGGCTAAGATTTACGGTCAACAATAAAAGGTATTTCGAAATATTATGACATGGAATTTGAAGAAGATAAGTTTGAAAATTTCTTTCTCAAAATGAGAATATCAATCAAAACCTTGCAATCTAATATAATCTCATGCTTTTTAAATTTTCAATATGCTGAAATTATGTATCACCTCTTGTATGGGCTACATATAATAAAACGAAAAAAGTATTTTGAAATGCATTGGGCGATTTTCAAAGAGTAACTTTGAAAAGTTACAAGTTTGATTTAATAAATTATTTCATAACGTCGCTGCAGTGTAGAAAAGATTTCAGAAAGTAGTTTCTGCATATTAAACGTATAACTTTAGTAAAGAGGAAACTTCGAACGTCGCCCAAAACATTGTAAAAAATCCAACAAACAAAGAAAGAACTCTACTTTAAATTAGATACAGTGTAGGTATGCATGTATGTATGTAAATGTCTGTAGTACAATATGTATATTAACACAAGCACCTTTTGTTTATACACACTTATTTATATATTTGAGAAGGGTTTCAAGGTTTCACTTTAATCTCTTTATACATATACATTTATATAAATAGTTTAATAACTCTATGTGAAGTAATGCATAATTTTATTTGGTTTATATTTGGATATTTCCAGTGTCTGTCGAACGTTTCAACGGTCCTTTTCAAGTACTTATACATATACATAGCTACATAAACGTTATGGAAATTCGTTAATTTAAAAACAGAAACGATCTATTTTTCGCTATAAAACCATATCAAACCTACACAGTTTTGAAAAACACCGTCAAAACGTTGTTATACATATGCTATTTCGAAAATTCCATTGAATGCGATTAAATCTGACTGCAATTGTTCTTTTTGATACGAGTAGTATATTATTGTTATAATTATTATATTCACAGTTTTAAACAGCTTCCATTTTTTTTGAACATTGATAGTGAATTATAAAATCTACACTTTATCGGTACTTATTATTATTAGTAATTATATATATGTAAGTTTCGCAAACATATATCCAAAACCTATTCTTTCTTTTTACATCCGATCAAATCGTAAATTATTTCGTATATATTTTAACTTCTGAAAGCGCCGGTATATTCAAATAAATACAATAAGTAGAGGGTTATGCTTTTTCATATGCTATTTTCGTTTGTTTTAACTGCATATACATGTAGAGTACAGTTGTGGCATTATAAATTATATACTGATAGGTGATATACTAGTAACGTATTGCCTCTTTTATCTTCACGTTTGTAATTTTTTTGTTTGTTTATATAATCAGTCTAAATTAGAAATTCGGTCGTTTTTCTTTTAAATAAATTCAACGTACAACGTCGCATTACAACGCCTCTAGCGTAATATTGGTCCTATAAGAAGGTTTAAATAATCGGGGTGAAGATATTTTAGTAAGGCTTTGAAACTTGATGTTAAGGATAATAGAAAATTCTGTGTTCCTAATTGGAAGATTCTGCATATAAAATTTTAAGTTAAGATAATTTCCTGATTGGCATCATTATATACCAAATATATTGTTTTGACTCACTAATGTCATGACAAATTTGATCAAATTTATATTGCAAAGGTTGTCAGTGAGGTTCCAATAGACAAACAGCTTAATTGTTACCCATTTAACATTACGAGTGAATCTGAACTGACTATGCGAAGGTCAAAGTTTAGTTGGACAAATGGAACATTATTTTTTGATCACGGTGACCGAAGTTTAATTAAATTTTATCATTACTAACGTTATATATATTCTTCTTTTTCTTATTAGGTATGAATTGCTTTCCGTTTCACTGGGAGGTAGGAACATTTCTGAAACCAGATCCGGAATTGGAATAGTACTCTATAATTAAATTTTGTTTTCTTTAATAAATTTGTAGAAAATTCGAAGTACTCTTCAAGGGCTAACCGCCAGCAAGCGTGGTACGTTGTGAGGAGCTGGGAATCCAACTACAGTTAGGGCTTCTATTAGTAAAGAGGATGGCTTCTTCAGGGAAGGATGTCCAAAAAATTTGTGGTATATGCCGCCTTCTATAGAACAAGAGTGGTACGGCGAATTCAAATCTTCAATACGGAAAAGATGGTGCTCAACCGCACTCTGGTAAGGGAGGTAAAAAATTCTGTGGCAGCACCATGCTTTTGGAAGTACCACGGGATATCGTTAACTCTGGGTTGGATGGCAAATAGCGTTTTTGTCGATGTCTTCCATCAAGATTGCCATTCTAAAAGCAACTGCTTCTCGAACGTGTTGAAAAAATTTCTTGAATTAGCGATGGTTCCAAGTAACGGGCAAGTCTATCGAAGTGATCTACCACATCATCCACAGAAAAGAGATATCTTTGTATTGGCTATGTATCCCATGGTTCATGGCTTTAATATCTCATGACAGGTTATTCGTACAAGCGAATCCAGGCAAACAATTGTGTAAGGTGTGAAGGACGCTCATATCGGATAGCATGAGCGTCTTTGATGACGAGAGACTTCGGTATGTAATCTACCAATTTTTTTCTAACTGCGATATAGATGAAGATGGACGCATTGTGAGGAGAGGCTCCAGCAATAAGGACTTCGTGTTGAGAGCAGAATATTCTAAAGGATGATTTGGAGTGGTTTCCCGAGACAGAACCATCGGTATAAAGATGTGAAAAATGTGGCCGTTTTAAAGTTAAGTACTACATAAACCACGTATTCATGACATGCGCTGGTATGGCGCGTAGATTAATGCTATGAAGCTACGCATGATTGTAATAAATGAGGGGTTTAACAAGTTGGATGCTAAGATCAATGCAGTAAGCTGGAAGAATGAGATGCGTGGATAATCATGAGAGATATTCATAATACAAAGTAAATGTCTGACGTAGTTAACAGTTTACTATGTTTAGTATTAAGTCTTCTACATCATATTGTCCAATTCATTGTAGGGAAAGTATATTTACATTTAGAATAATTGAGTGAAGGAAATATCTTAGGACTTGAGGTGTCTGAGAATAACGAAGCTTATCACAAAAAATCACTGGAATAATTTCAAATAAAATACTAAGTTTAACTGTTCAATTGACTAGATCAAGAAATTTAGTTAGTTTTCCCTTAAAATGCTAAATGGACGACAACTCTGGGTGTTGAAGGTATAAGACGTTCTATTAAAAAAGCACCCTGTCTTTTCAATTTGCTATTACTTTCAGTGTAATCAACATTGGATATGCAATATATCACAATTCCTTTTCGGATTAAAAGAAAATTTTTAACCGCTGAAGAGGCATATCAACAACTTCTTAATAATGTTTGACATTGTCTTTTAATTTTCATAAAACACAAAATATTTCAAAAACCGTTAGGTGTCATCAAGGCAAACCTTTATGAAACTAGCTTGTATTTCGGTCATATATACCGAAAACAATATTATACAAAGTGTGCCGATTAAAGAAAATCCAACTTTGACGTGAGTTGTAATTATGGAACATCCTGTACACCATGGAAATATGTAATTTCAAAATGTTTCCCTAATAGGTCCCTATCCACTCCAAAAATAAATATATATATCCAATAATACCCTTTTACTCATTGGATGTCGGGTATTTCAAAAATAAAACTATCAAAATTATATCATTAGCCGATCGTCGAATAACCTGAACGACGCTGTATATTCAGCATAACTATCAAATTGTGGAATTTTCTCCGAATTTACGAACCATATCATTTAAAAGCAGGATACAAATTAAAGTATCGTGAGTAAATTTATCCCAAAATATACAAAGCAAAGAAAATACTTTACAATCTTTAATTACATACAAATAATAAGACAATAGAAAAGAAAGTTTTTTGAAAATAAAAAGAGACAGGGCAATACCGCAATTCTAGAATTTTGAATGGGACTTTTTGTTAGAAACTAACGTTTATAGTAAATAGGTATCGTATACATACGTACACTGAAAACCACTAAATTTTGTAGTTACGTCATAGTCTGTTATACGACGTATGCTTAAGTAGCTACGACTTACGTTATACTCCTATCACGTTCGTGTATGCTTATGACTTTTATATATAGATATAACGTTTGCGTCATTTTATCGATGAAACAATGGTGTAACTGCAAACTTTCGTGATTTCATCTGTATATAATTTTTCTAGTTAGTTGCTCACATTCTGAATAAACATTTCTGTAAACACATACAAGTTTTTAAAGTCTTTGTTTAGCCAAAAGAATTGTTTTCAATGCACCTTTGGCGTTTCGTCATATGATTAATGAAATTCTTGTTTTAAAATGAATTTTAGCTCCTTAGGTTCACAGAATATCCGCTAGAGGCGCTGTAGATCAATTTCCTTTCCTTTTACTTAACATTTTATTATTGCAACTGGAAATTGTCCACTACGAAACAAACTTTATTTCATGAAGCTTATCCTAACCGTTTCATCAAAATCACCTGTCACTTGCAGTAACCGCTAAATATGCATCTCGTGTTCCATTTCATGCATCTTCTTTTACGTACGAATACTACATCCTAAATGATCCAATTATCCAATAATGAGTATCTAAATAAATTATCATCCATATTAAAAATTAAATATATTCGATCTGTATATGTTATGCATCTCCTACGTGTAGTGCACACAATATCTCCTTTTTAAACAACGTCGTACGCATTTTCACATCGAAACGATAAACATACTAAAATCTAGATAATAAATAAACATTAAAAACTTAACAAACACTACACAACTATAATTTATCTGAGCAGGAATTACGGATAATAATACATTTTAGGTACATTCGATTATGTGGGGCTGCGAGGATTCTATGACCGTCGGTCGGGTCTCCTTACCAGGATGGTGGGGACCGCCCGGTTGCTGCCGTTGGATGCCCGGCTGTAGCTGATTCGAAGGTAGCGGCCTCGAAAGTCCGGGATGAAGTACAGGGTGGGGGAGTTGGTGCTGCTGTTGCTGTGGCAGCTGGGGTTGCGGTTGCGATGGGGGCTGCTGATGGATGTCTAGGGAGTCGCGCATTTCTTCGTGGAGCTCTTTTTTCATATCCACAGTACCTATAAATAGTATTTTGATGTGTTCAATATAGAAATTAACAGGTATACAATATTGAGACACAAATTTCTGAACAGACCCAAGTTATTACTTATTACTTATTGGTTGGAAGTAAGGCGAAATCACACCATGAATTGCTGTGAATTGTCAAAAATTTTGACATCTTTAATATTGTTTATATCACGTTTGAGTTTCGGCAGTTTTGTTTATAATTATTATATTACCTTTGCTTTTTTGCGATATAGATTAGTTCTTCTTAGAGCTTTGTTTTGATAATGAATAGATTATGTAAGTAATATGCAAATACAAAGAACTTTAGTTGTACTATAATTACAATTCTGCAGCTGTTGCTTTCAATTATGGATGCAAAACCTATCACCATTACTGCTAAAAGTACAAGAAGAAACGAGAGAAAGCAAATCACTGGAGTAACGGATACACCCAATACAAGAAAAGGTGACTTGATAAAGCAGACTCCCTTAGTAACTTTACAGAGTGCAGCATATACCTTGCAAGATAAGTGACTGTAGGGATTTTAAAACAGACAGTGTATCGGGTTATTAGCGAATATAAAAGCGAAAAATTCAGAGCCCAAAAAGATAATTGGAATATAGACCATCTTTATTGGAATCTTTTGATGAGGCTGATAAAACTGCTGTTCGCCTAATAATTCACGATATGTTTCGTCAAACTAAATTGCCAACATTAGATAAAGTCTTGGCTCAAATAAACAACAGTAGTGAACTGCCACATATGAGTCGCTCAATATTATATCGCTTAATGATGCAACTGAAATTTCAGTAATATTATTTTTAGTATATTTATATAATTAAATATAATGCTGCTATATGTCGCTTAAATGTGGCAGAAAGTATATTCTTAACGAGAAATATGGTAAAATGGAGACGACAATATCTGAAAGATATATCATTATATAAATCTCAGATTAGGCCAACTTTCTATTTATGAAACCTGGTTGAATTAGGGCCATAGAATGTAGAAAGTATGGATGGTCACAAATGTTTTAAGTCGTAGACACTCCTTTGTGGAGGATCTACCACAGGATTAAAAATCCATCCGGCAAGGGGCCTCGGCTTATAATATTACATATTGGCAATATAGATGGTGTCGTCCAAAATGGTTTGTTACTGTTTGAGGAGAAGAAAACATCTAATTACCACAAGGAAATGAATTCGTTAGTATATACTATAGTTTTCAAGGAGTAGTTTACTAAAATATTACATTATTTATCAGAATGCAATCGTATTGATGAATCATGTACCATATCGTAGCCGCAAGGTTGAGAATACACCAACAACAATGTGGAGTAAAGCGATAATCAATGTTGTATATTGATTACAATATAAGGGGATAAAGTATGAAAAGGATACGGTTACAGCAGAATTGTTGAATTTGATAAACATACCCAAAAGTGAATACAATTCATATGTAATTGATAGAATTGCAAAGTCAAAGAGCACGACTGTTCTTCGTCTACCTCCATACTGTGCGAGCTCAATCCAATTGAAGTTGTATTGCCACAAACAAAAAATGCGGTTACTACGCATAATAGAATTTTCTAATTAAACGAAGTTAAGCAACATCTACATAATGCCATTAATAAAGTAACTGCAATAGCTCGGCAGAAGTGCATAACTCACGTTATCAGAAAACAAGCAAGTATGAAGGACCTTGATTGAATTATTGATGAAGCCATTTATAATTCCTGTTGGAGACGACAGTGATGGTGATGACTCGATTTCTTCACAAACATCAGAATAAATTCAAAAATCGTCGAAGAGTTAATAAAATTAAATGTTGTTATTAACTTGGTCAGTTCTAATTTTAAATAATTCTCAAGCATTGTTATGGTTGTAAAATTTAAACTATTTTCAACTCCATTGCTTATTATGTATTACCATATATACATTGTTATTTATATTATGACATATACTATATGAACTTTTTTTAGGAAATAAATGAAAATAAATGCGTTTCCTAGACAAATTTATTTACTTTCATGTGTTGTAACTATTACATTTACCATTCTGTTGTTTTAATTGTAGAATTATGTCTGAAAAATTCATCTACAATTTTATTTGGTACAGATTTAACATTTCAGAGAGATTTTCAAATTTAAGTTTACCGCGTAAAATTGATTTCACAAATTTGGACTGGGGGTCTGTTCTGAACTTTGTCTCTCTCATTTTGGAATTAACTATAGTTTCTCAAAACCGTTCCTATGTTTTCAACACGATTTTGTGATTTGGAAGAATTCAATATATCTGAACGCCAACTAGATTTATTTTCTCAATTTTTGATTTGTGTCTGTGTTTTGAAGTTAATCAATAGTAATCCGTTATCGCATTGAAATTTGGATTACAAAAACGTCTATTCCCTAATCGCATCACAAATTCAAGTAAAAACTTTAATGTTTCAATAAAAATGTGCTTACCAATATTACCATCACCAACGCCATACTCATAATATCCTCCATTCAATTCCTCATCAATATTATTCGGTCGACAGCTGGTCGTCTTCCAGTGCGTCCTCAAACCAGAAGCGCTAATGTAATTCTTTCCACATTCTTGGCAAATGTACGGTCGCTCGTTAGTGTGCAGCCTCTTATGCAGCTTCAGATGAACGAATTGCGTAAATTTAGCCGGGCAAAAATCGCAAGCGTATGGCTTCTGGCCGCTATGCAACCGCAGATGCGTTTTCAAGTTGGAGGTCGAAGAGAATCTCTTCTTGCATATGCCGCATTCGTGCGGACGTTCTCCTGTATGCACTAGATGGTGCTTTTGAAGGTGAGCCAATTGCGTAAAGGATTTGGTGCATACGCTACATTTGAAAGGTCTCTCGCCGCTGTGCGTTCTCAGATGCACCTTCAAATTGGACAATTGGCCGAACGTTTTGCAACAAACGTTACATTCGTAATGCATCTTTCCGTCTTTCTTCTTAAGTGGGTAAGGTAGAGATCTATAGCCTCGACCTCCCGGACCGTTCGGACTTGATGGACTTAGGTTAGCTGAAAGGTCAGGACTTTTGCTTCCTGGAGGAGACGGTCTCGTAATTGTGTGTTGCAAGGGCGTCAGTGGGGTTAGTAAATGATGATTGGCGTTCGACGTGATTATATGAGAAGTTGGGATAATCAAATTGTTACTATTTGAATGAGTTAAATTCGTAGTCAAAGGTGGCGAATACGTCGTAGTAGGTACTGACGTTATTGTGCTGTGTACGATTCCATTAGGTGATGGATAAATATTATAGTAACCAGCCGGCTGTATATGGTTATACCCTTCGGCACTGTGGGTAATATACATGCTATTTTGTGGGACCGGGCTTGGATTCTTCAGCTGCGGACTTTGAGGCAACATATTTTGTACCGGCAGATTAGAGGATGAATCGGGGCTGCACGGTACAGTACTGTATCTATGACTTTTCTTATACGAATAAGCCATTTCCGTCGGCGAACTTGGAGGTGGAGTAGCGTTAGATTGCCTCTGATTATTATCATTATTGTTAGTATCAGTCCTATTCCTTAATAGTATGTTCTCCAAGATGCTGGAGGAAGGTGGCGTATATCTCGATATTATGGTCTGAGTTTTCACTTCCGATTCGTAATAGGGTTTGCTAGGAACTTCTGGAGGTGGAGAATCTATGACTATCACTGTGCTGGGTGGCGTTACAATCCTTTGCGACAAAGTTGTAACTTCAGGTACTGTTGAGGCGGTCGCTTCCGTTAATAGGGGCTCTTTCTCGATCTCTTGATCGCTTTCACCGTTCTTCGACGAGGTTTTGTAATGGTACGCCTTGGAGATCTTTATCTTCACCTTACGATATTCGTTCTTTTGCGACTCCAAGGCGGCCGGACTTTGCTTGATAACAGCGGTCTCCTTTGGCTTCTTGCTGAAATCTAGGACATAGTTGTTTTCGCTGTCCGAATCGCTCGAATCCTCCGGAGGAGTAAATGCATCATCGTGGTAGCCGTTGCTATGGTAGCCTTCATCCGATCGAACACTGCCATCTGTCGGTGTTAGCTGGTGTTCGTATGGTCCTCCATCTTTCGACGCTTCGGTTGTGCTTACGGTGATTACTTCAGTGGTTTGTTGCACGACCTGCTGGCCTGTAAATATTAGCTTATTTTACTTTTTAGGACAAATTTCTTGTTACATTATTTAAAGATAGTTTATAACAATCAAATCATACTTTACAATAATTTTTTAATGAATACGGTGTGTAGGATAACCTATAGTAGCATTATCGTGCCTCTATAATACAGAAATATAGTTTAGGGTGCGCGGTAAAGAGTGTAATAATTTTCTTTATCAGAACGTATTGTGGACCTCCTTATTGTCCTTCGAAATTCACTTTCTCGGCATACCTCGTATACAGATACACTACACAAGATATATGGAAGCTATTTGCCCTTTAATGTAACAATCCAATACAATAGTGTGTAGATATCTGTGGAGTTTTGTTTTATATAACATTGGTCTTTTGGCTCACTTTAAGGTTCTTTGATGCATTTTATTTCTCTGGAGGAAGACGAGATATTTACCAAGGTAACCAGAGTAAAGGTTTTCAAAGCAAGAGCCCTTGGTAACGATTGGCAGATTGTCGTAATGTTAGTGCTATACGTTAAGTAACACGCTATATTTTGAAAATCAAAATGTAGGAGCAATGTTACGCAAAATACTTATAAATTCTTCCATAAAAGCCACAGAAGCCACCGAGATATTCCATTAAATGAAATCATGTCTTTGATACGTAACCTTTTGATTCATCATGTATGTCGAAATATTTTTAAGTTTTAGCACTTACAGATATGGACGGACTTTGTAACTTTTGCAGTTTAAAGTGCAGAACTTGTGTCATTTAATATGTGTAATGAGCCATGTGTTTATAATGTGGAGTGTACCGATGCATTTTTTTGGTAGTTCAAATAATTTCTCCATTAATAGGAAAATTACACTTACGTATCCTCTGAAGCATCTGCTCCCCCGTCAAGGGATAGTTCAACCGTTCCGCAAACTCTCTACAGTACCAAACCAGCAGTTCCTGATTGGGAAGGATCGGCTTTATCGTGTAGAAGTAGATATTCATCTTATACTGGCAGGCGATCAGATTCTGCGATTCGCTGGAGTAAGCGGGATTTACGAAACGCATCCAGTTGGCTTTAGAAGTATCGAAGCCGTCTATGTAGTAGTAGAGCTCGTTATCTTTGTATATCTGAAAACAAAATGGTATCGAAAAATAAGTGAATTGGTGCCGACAAGGTGACAATAACGGACCAGTTGATACAACTTAAAAGAATTTCTTAGGGATTAGTTTATCCTTTTAGTTTTAATTTCGCACTATAATATCGAAGACACAATTACAGAAGCATGTTTTAATATATACATACTTTCGCGAATTCATTTATGGAGGATAAGGAAATAAGCGTGATTACATTCTATTCTTAAAAGTACATACGCCTAATTTTGATCAGTTTAAACTAGTTCCCTTTACAATCGGAAAGATCTGTTACGGTTACGAACTGTATGCATAAGTTTTTTTCCGGTTTCTTGCTAAAAATAAACAGAATTTTCAAGGAATTTTTTTTTATTCAAAAGATTGGACATCAGCTTTTACACATTTCACTCATCTTTCAGGTAATTTATGGATACCGTGCAAAAAAACTGATTGCCCTTTGTGCTAAACCATTCGTCGAGCCATTTTCCAACTTCCTCGGAATTGCCGAAGTGCTGCTCTACAAGCGCGTGCCCCTGACGGCGCACTGCCATGTAACAAAATCATTTTGCCATGTATTCTGGCCCACTTCGGTCGTTTTTCCATTAATGCGTGGTTTAAATTAATCATTTGTTGGCGATAGCGTTGTGTATTAACGGTTTAGCCGGACTTCAAGAGTTCATAATACATAATACCGCACTGATACAACCAGACACAGATCATGATCTTCTTGCCGAAGCGATGTAGTATTAGTGTTGAAGGACCGGCTTCGCAAGGTGAAAGCCATGATCTTTTCCACTTCGGATTTTCAAAATGAATCCAATCCGTCACAATTCGATATAAAAATTCAGGACGTTGAAGCAGCATTTGACACGTGACTTTGTGATTTTCTATTTGACGTTCATTCAAATCGTGTGGGACCCATTTACCGAGTTTATCGATCTTCCCCATTGCTCGTAAACGTCAGTCGATATTTTCTTGTGACACATGTAATGGCTCTCCTAATTACCGTTGAGTTTGAGTTGGGTCATCATCCAATAACTCCTGCAATTGCTCGTCTTCGTATTTTTGTGGCCTATCAAAGCGCTCACTGACTTTCACACTGAAATCACCACTTTTAAATTGTCGAAGGCATGCCTCGCATGTTCTAATCAATGGAGCGTGTTAGCCATATGTTTCTACCAGCAAACGATGACTTTCAACAGCCTTTTTCCTTTGACTAAATAAGAAAAGTAATGCGCGTCGCAAATGTTCTTTTTCAGCCACGAAACTCGACATGACCACTGAACCATAAAGCAAAGACGCTAGTTTTTGGCGGACTCAACTTGTGTGTGTTTGCAGTTTAAATGTCAGACGAACAAAATGACTTAAGTCAAATTAATACGCTGAGTACTTTTCGCTAGCGCTATCTCTTAGTTATACCAGAAAAGACTTATGCGTACACTTGGTACATCAATCAACGTTCTTTTTGTAGTATCGAAATTCAAACGTACAAATCTATGCATTCGTCCTTACACGGAATAAAAAATCTGAAGCAAATGCTTTGCTTAATCGCATGATCCAAAATCAAATGTTTCAATCCCTTCTCTTGTTTTATTCTATTCAGCGGAAAGCAAACATATCTAGAATTTAGTTTTTACTAAATATATGCAACTTTGGTGGAGGCGCTAGTTGTTGAAATCAAGACCATTATAAATTGTAAAAGTAACACGACTAAACAGATCTAATTTTACTTAAATGAAGGCTATTATTTTGTGGTTACAGTGCTAATGCCAGAAAACATCAAAGTGCACCAGTTATTGTTCTACTTGATTCGTGTGCTTCTAAAATCTTACTTTTAAAAGCAAATCATCTCTAGACGTATTTTACAAGCCATAATGCCTAAATCGTATGCAAGTGTTCTTTGTAAAAGGAGTATTTTGACGCCAATATGTTACAGCTGTGATTTCATAAAGGTCCTTGAATTAGTAAGTTTAGGTCTGTTTGAAAATTGATAAACTATCTCTTTCGATTTCTAGATTAAATATAACTACAAGTACTTCTTTGAAGCCTGCTTAATAATTGTGGCCTGTAGCTGACAAAATTACGTAAGTATAACCTAAAAGTTAACGGTAACTGGTCTAAGATACAAAACACTTTGTTCGAATTGATCAATTTTAGATAAAATTCCTTTGCCTTATTGCCACACCTTGCATCTTGAAATTATAACATTACGAAAGTACTTTTTTATTGATCATTCACCTATTAGTTTAAAACAAACGAACACCTTGCTTATTATTAATTTGACAAAGTTACTCTCTGTATGGTCTCTATTTTATATACACCACCACTCACGGAATATTACATTTATAAAAAAATTGAGCTCTGTTGTGGTGGAAATAACCATTTTTGACAACTAATATCCTCAGTATAATACATGGCATCTTAGTAATTAATTTCGTGGTTATGTATTGATCAACATTTCTCCATTCTCTTTCTAGAGTGTCCCGTAGATGTTATTCGGACGTAAGAGGTTGCGGAGTGTGTCTCATAACACCCCTACGGAATTTAGATCCGGGCTTTAAGATGACCGTGTTATTTTTTGTTAAAATATTGTTCCCATGCTGCTTTTTGAAGAGTGTTATATGTTTTGGACTACTATCGCACCTAAATATGAAGTACCCTTAAATTAATTTTGTCTCGAAGGGAATTGGATGTTGCGCTGCGATATCTCCGTACTGCTCTTTTCTTAAGATCTCATTAATTTTTAGTAAATTTCCCGAATCATCCCCGTATTTAATATTGATAGAACATAATTGCATATCACTTCTTATTTGCACAAAATACGTTTTTCCACTCCTCTATTATCTACTCACGTTACATTTATACCTAATGCAAAGGATTTGCTCTATTACTTCGCTGGAGAAGAGATCTTCATTCTACAATTCGGTCTCGTAATCGTAGTCCTTCAATTGAAATCCGATTCGGAAGCTATTGGATTTAATAGCTATTTGTGGTGCCATTAACCTGCAGTCGCGTTTGTTAATGTATTTAAGTCTAGCAAGACCGTTTGCTTGTGATGTGACACTCTTGGGTGATTGCGTTCTTTTAAATTTTCTGTTCGACAAGATCTGCGTGTGGTATTATTCATAGTAGATTGTGTAATTTCCTAACTTTTTGTCAAATAGAGTAACATTCTTCGCACAGCATATTTCTATACAATTTCCTTCAATGTAGGCTAAAGTAGTATGACCATTTGCTATTACTTCGGGGCTGCTTTGTTTTACATTAAATACACATCGAAGAATGCCTAGAAAACAATATCTAACATAATAATGCTGCAATGAGTGCTGCATTTAGCAACACTATTATGTTAGGTATAGTTTGGCATTGATTAAAATTGTGATACTCTAAGAAACATGTGAATTCTTCTATTTCCTCATAATTTATCCAGTCCTGGTTTACAACTAAAGTTGTCGCAGCAAATCGTGACTGTTTTAACTAAAGGAAATGTAGAAATTTTATGTTAATAATTCACAGTGTATCTATCAATCAGTACATAAAATCTTACTGGCATACTGCGTTCACATGCGTCTAGTAATCCGCCATATTCGCAACCTAAATTCACTCCGTTCCAATGTCACTAATGTTTCGATGATTCCCATGACATCTGAGTATTTACTTAAAATTTATAAACAGGGATTTTAAAGGGGAAATAAAAGATATTGTTTGAAGATAACTGAATAAAGTCATTGTGCATAGAACAAACGTATTGTATTAGTGATCCTCTGAATATTTTCTACATATTTCAATTAAAACTGCAAGTATCATATTTTCATATAAATGGTTTATAATAAATATATAATATACAGTAATATTAATTCCTATTGGTAGTTGTTATGGTCCAATCTGTAACAACATAATTTGCTTACACAATCGCTTGCAATATTCCAATCATAATGCAACCCACACAAATCTAAAATTTCTGTTGTAAATGATACGAAGAAAGGATAACACTAGGAGGTATAAATCAAATGAATAAGTTAATTCATTTATAATTTTATATTGTTAATCATTCCCGATTAAAGACATTGCGACTCTGTTTTCTAGCTGGGTAAAAGGGCTGAAGGTCACCGATATTTGTTCTAAAAGAGCAAAGGTGTCGCTACAGAGTTTACGTATTGATTAATAAATATACTATGACCAAGTGGGTAGCAATAAGTACAAATACGCTTTTGTGAGGCTGTAACTACATGATAGTAAACTATAGTGTAATATAATTCTTAGTGTATTTGCATAATAGCGCTATAAATGTCAGTTTCACAAAATTTCATGAGATGCCTGTCTAATTTTCAGTGAGCATATACTTCATTCAGCAATGGGCAAATCCTTTTTGTTTTATTTTGACTATATACTATTTCATTTTGCGAACTCAAGCAGAGATTTTTAAATTTCGCCGACAATTTCAGTTGGTAGTTCCGATAACAGAGACTAGCGTGTACGTATTAGCTTGGCAAATTAACGAATATCACGTTTACTGTCGAAATAATTAACTTAAACTGCGAAATTTTAAACTGGTGCACGTTTCCGCGACGAATCCTCAAATACTGTTCAGAGCAAAAGAATTCTTTTGAAGGTGATAACTTATTCTTGCTAATAAATGCGAGCTTTACCTAACCCTAACCAGAAACGAGAGTAATTTATCAGAATTATAAGGGTTTAGACAAAAGTAGCAAAACATTGAGTTTAATCATGTTTTTGCCAAAGTTTGTATTTGGGCATGTCTATAGTTAATTTCAAAAACTTTCTCGATAACACAAAGAAAATTGAATTTGTCGACTAATTATTGTCTTAGCAGGGGATTTTGATGTCATAGGAATTAGAAACCAAGCAAAGGCTGATATAACGACTAGAGTTTCTCATCAAACTAATATTAGAAGACATACTCATTTATTTCAAAGTAAAACGTTTTATAACTTCTATACCGAAAGCATCTTTAATGCTTATAATATTAATTGCTGTAATAGAGATATTATGATGCGATAAGTGTACCTGTGAGAATAAGTATACCATGTTAGTAGCTTACATTATATTATACCGGGTGCTTCATTTAACCTGGAATTTATAATATCTCGAAAGATATGCATCGTACAGAAAAATTTGCCTTTAGAAGTGCTTGATTAGCGTGAACCCCACTGTTCAAGTAAATGATCGAAAATTACGTCTCTAATATGGGCATATGTTTTCTTGATTTGTTCAATTATATTCTCACAAGTTGTTGGTACTTTTTGGTACATTTTGAACTTGAGGTATCCCCATAAAGGAGAACTGGCGAAAGTGGTCTGGCGGGCCAATTTATTAGACCAGTTGTACCGGTCCGGGGGCCATGTATATCGAGATCAAGTGCTGCTACCATCGAATAATACACTGGACAACCATCATATTGAAACTACATTTTCTTCCGCACTTCTGAACTTACGTCTTCGAGTAACTGTGGTAGTTCATTGTGCAGGAAGTCTTGGTACATGTCGCCGTTTAGATCGCCTTCAAGGACATGGCGATAAGTTTGTCCCCAATTATCCCGCACCAGATGTTGCTAGACCAAAGACGCTGATGCCCAACCTGACGCAGCCAGTATGGATTTTCAATGTTCCAATAACGCATGCTATGACGACAAAAGAAATTATGATTCATTTGCATTTATTCGGTGCGTACTGGTCTTGGTGCAAAGATACATGGTAAGGGTGTTTTAAAATTCTCCAAACACTCCGTAATTTAGTACTAATGGATGCCCACGCCGGAGATGAGTTTTTCTGTATGATGGGTATTTTTCGAGATATACATTGTTACAAAAACATTTATGCAATACAAATCAAAACGTTTGAGAAGCAAAAGTTTTAAACATTTTATTAACTGGAAGAAAATGTTTATTTTCTATATATGTATGTACATATGAGTAGTGACGTAATGTCATGCCATCATCTTGTTTAGGCACTAGTTAGTAGGTTTTTAAGGGATTATAAAGAGAAAGGATGTACTTCCGGTATAGCCTTAAATTAAACATCAACGTAAACATCTTTGTTCAAAAGATTATCAACTGGAATTCGGGATATTTTTGGACACCACCTGTATATTTTCTTATTTCCCCAATTACGAAATGATATTAACAGTAGGATAGAAAACAAATGTAAGTATGCACCATACGAAATTTACGTTATAATACATAAATATACAAAAATATAAAATGAATGAGAAAATACCTTGGCATCACAACTCGTCGTAGATCTGTAAAAGTTTTCCCTTAGTTGGACCTGCATTGGGAAAGGAGAAGAAAAATGATATACAATTTGACCACAACCTCAGTACAAGTTAGGTAAGTTACGATAACAAAGAACCAATACACGTGAATTAAATATAATAACTAAATTTCTACTATTAGAATGTGATGACTTTATGTACAGGAATGACTTGTGAACTATTCTAAGCGGAAACTATAAGCAGAGAGAAAATAAAACAAAGAGAAGCGATAAATAATCTTCAAAGAAGAAGAAAATCTAGAAAAATATTGCAAACGTACCCTCCAGAAATACTTTCTGTTGGCTGAACTCGGCACAGCATCTTTGGCATAGATTTCACCTACTAAAGGACCGAATCTCGTCCCCACCGGGATGTACCCAGTACTCCAAACCCCTTGAGCCTATAATCGGAACAATTTCCATACATAGCAAACGTGTCTGTCTTCATCTAGAACTAATACTCACATCGGATAGAGCCTGCGACGTTTTTAGCACTAAATTCCTCGGTAGAGTTGCTTCGGCTCTGTTCGGAGTTCCTGGCTCAACCGGCAAGTCTTTGACGATGTAGGTAGTATGCAGCTCAAACTCTTCTTCGCGTATATTTGCCAGGTCTAAGTCGCTGGCCGAAGAGACGGCTACATCCTCCATTATGTCCTGAAAAACGAAATAAATAATGTATACAGATTAATTTGGCAACGATTTCTGCACAAAAGTGCAGTGAATATTGATACACATTTAATGATAAGCTTTATTGCTCAACAGACTTACATCCAATTATAGGACAAATACATATAAATACAAAATAATCAATACAACATGAGTACCAAGAAATGGTTACAAAAAAATAATTATCACAAAAATTTGTGGTAGTGAAAAGCAGTTACCGTTTTTCGTATGTCTATAGAGTAGTGAAAGATGTCATACTTTGAGGAAAGGAAGTTGACGTTAGAGACCTGATTAGAGCGCAATAAATAGCTTCCTTCCATTGCAGTTACGAACAAGAAAACCTGAAATCTTCTAGCGGTGTGTGATATGTTAAAAATTATGTTGCGCAAATGTAAGTTGTGCGTCAAACAAAATTGCAAAGGTTCTTCGCCAGTTCAGCACGTACAACAACGACTTGATCAAGTTCGTAGTCGAAGCTAATGGTTGTATATCGGTGAGTGAAGGAAATCACTTTGTACTTGTTGATATTAAGAGTTAGATTATTCAATGGGCATTATCTAGATGCGTTCATAAGATCGGCCTGCAACAAGTAGGTTCTTGTGAGCCAGTAGCATTCCTCTCCCACGAGTCCTTCCAATAACTTAAAATTTTCTATCAGATCGGTAATCATTACAAGGTTGGGATGATTTTCGCTGGAAATATCTTCCGATAATCAGGTATCAATCCAACAGATGACATCAAAAACGACCGATGAAGCAAAAGAGTAAAATTCGCAAACTCCTAACGTTCTTGTAGTAAACCAATAACTTTCCACTGTTGGGCCTGCTCAATTTAACAGTACAAACTTAGGTATACCCCTATTTAATTATTTTCATGAAAATTTACTTAATCGAGAATGTACATAGTACTGGTTTTAGAAAGTTTTATCTAATACTTCTCATTCGAAGCAAATCTCATACCGCCGAAATGTTTCTTAAGTTTGGGGAAGAGATGATAGTCTCTGGGAGCTAAATCCAGTGAAAAAAGGGAATGCCCAAGCGCTGCAAACTTTAATTTGGCCAATTTTGCTTCGACAATGCTGCTCTTGTGAACTGACGCATTATCTTGATGGAAAAGGACTTTCCTTTGCTTTCTTCCGGTTATTTTTTCAATGATAGCTGCCTTCAGTCGGTCCAATTAGAATAGTATTGTCCAGTAATGGAGTGGAAGGCCAAAAGCGACAACATCTGCAGATGATAGCAGAATAGTGGTTACCAGCAAGTCAAATAGACGCAAAACAGCCTCGGAAATCACCGCAGAATTAAATGTTGGTCGCCAAAAACTAGTCAGTGTTTCTACAGTCAAACGTCGCCTACAGAAAGCCGGGCTCCATGGACGTATTGCGATGAAAAAGCCATTACTACGCAAACAAAACAAGCAAAACCGACTTAAATGGGCTCGCGAACACCAACACTGGACCATAGAAGAGTGGAACAACGTCCTATGGATGAGTTCAAATTTGAGCTGTTCGGAACCCGAAGACGCATATTCGTAAGAAGATCTGTGGGTGAACGTGCCAGAGAAGAGTGTATTGCTGCTACCGTGAAGCATGGTGGAGGTTCTATCATCATTTGGGGCTGTTTTGCTGGCACTAGTGTAGGGGACATTGTGAAAATTGACGGTATATTAAAAAAAGAAGGCTACCGCGAAGTTTTGGAAAACCACGCAATATCTTCCGGAATTCGACTTTTGGGTCAAAATTTTATCTTCCACCAAGATAATGACCCAAAACATTCCTCTAAATTATGTAAAGATTATTTACGCCATTTAGAAGAGGAAAGAACTCTCAAAATTATGGAATGGCCTCCCCAGAGCCCCGACTTGAATGCAATCGAGTTATTATGGGAAGAACTAGATCGGGAAGTACGGAAATCGGTTCCGACATCAGCTACTGACGTATGGAACAAATTGCAATCGAGTTGGACCTGAATAACACAGGAAACTATGGCGAAACTTATTGCTAGAATGCCTCGATTATGTGCTGCAATTATTAAATCAAGAGGTCACATAGATGAAAGCAAAATTTAAATTAAACGTTTTAATTTTCACATTTATTTAATATATTTTTATCCATGTACTTGTATCTGTACATAAAAATTAAATATTATTAACATTTTTGCTGAGTTTTTATACATTTTTGCTGTCAGTGAGAGTGCCTAAACACTTTTGAGAGGTAGTGTATGTCATTGAAACGTCAAGTTCTAAAATAGCATGAAAAATTGTTCTCATACAGCTTATCCTCGTATAATATTTCTGATGGGTTTGATATATAATACACAGTTTTATTCGACTGTAAGTAACTTCAAAAATCGTGCAAAATCCGCTACATTATCTTCCAAGCGGGATATAAATAAATATTTCTATTTCATTAGATCTCTTTGAAGTTTCCGTGTTAGTTTAGTTAATTTTAGATAAGTGCTAAACAACCTTCATTGAATGTCACCCTTTCGCTGTTAGATTTTTGCGTCTAGTGTTGTGTCCAATAACCGATTGCCTTATAGGACCGAAAATTATTTAAAATCTGTGATCACGATGGAGACAAATTAAGTAAAATACAGAATCCAGTCATAACTACGTAAATAAATATCAAGCATCGTAAAACCTGTAGTCTACGATGAAATGCAGTAGAATAGAAGTATCTCTAATAGGTTGCCTTCTTTGATCCGAGCAGGTCATTTCTTATCAGGTGTTTTGGAGGCGTTCACCAACTTTTCTTCATATCCTCATTCCAGTCGCACATTTTGTTTCCTTTCTTGACCCTCTTCGTTTATTAAACAAACCAATTCGTTATTAATATAAATCAAATAAAAGAAGAAAATTGAAATAGAACAACCACGTTCCGCCTTCTGAAGCGAACGCAAGCAAATTCGATCGATATCCAGCAGCATCGTATCAGCGAATCCATGCTTACACGCGCTGCACCCGGTGACGCCAATGAAAACGAGAACGAAAAAAGACGGAAGATAAAACAAAAGACGTCGACGAAACGACGAACAACCACCTATTGTGTGAAGTAATGAGAAAAACACAAGGTCATATTAGTGAAAGCAACAGTAAACCGACCCACCCCTCGCTGTTAAAATCGATGCAAAAGTGCAACCGGCGACGAAAAGGGGTTGAAACCGTACAAGTGCATGTTGGAAATAGTTCCGCGGGAGCCTGGACAGCGTAGAAAATATCGATGCGACGGTGGAAAGTAGAAGGAAAACGAGTGTTGGGAGGTTTATTAAGTAGACAAGCGTATATTGGAAAAAGACTGGACGAAATAAACAAAGGAAACCATTCGGAAGCTTTGGTATAGAATCTACTTGATTACTTTTCAGAAACTTCATTATTAATTGGGTGGAAGAGGAAGATCAATATAATATTTTAATGCTATTTCCCTCTGGCTCAAGCACGTTCTCGTACCGTTTCACCTTGCTTTGTCAAAATGCATCAGCTAGAATGCTGTACATAGTGAATTCTACTTATGAATGTAATTCCCTTATATATATTTTTTGTATTCAGCGGATTTTCAGAAACATTTTCTTAAAAGTAGAATACACTATCGTCCATGTTTATAGTGAAGAAACATCATTTAACCCTGTTGGAGTTTTATCAAAATTAAGAGAGATAGAAACAAATTTAAAATTTAAATTTGTCTTAAAGATATATGTCCTAGTTATGCTTAATCCTTTGGGAATTACCCAATCGATAGTTTATAACCTAGAGAGGGTTGGCAATGGACCAGAGTCAAATATTTTGTAAGAGAACTGTGCTACTAATTGTAGATGTGGTTCAGTCTAAGTAGAAAACGAAAGAAAGATTTGTATTAGTTAGAAACTGCTGATTCCAAAAGTAATACTTCAGTCCTTTGTTATACGCTTTTAACATGCATAAGGAAATAGGTGTGAAGACTTGGGATAAATTTTATTTAGACACGATGCACAGCCTAATTTCATTCTTGGCTACATTTAAATTTACAATCATTCTTCTTAGCATAATCTTTGGATTATTTCTCCCAAATCGATTGCGTCACTTACATTTTTCATTTTTTTTACGTAGACAATTCTAAATCAACTCGATAAAATTATATTTTTTTGCAACTTCCAACGTATTAAATTACCGAAAAAATATCGGTCTCGGAGGGGACTTGAACCCAACATCTCTATATCACCGGTATACACCACGAGGCCATTGCATCCAAGTCGCCTTAAATCCCCTCTATATGTCACGATGCCAGTAGGTATCTTGTAATATCTTACGGACACAATGGCCTCGTGGTGCGATTGATAGCACGCTATACCGGAGATATAGAGATGTTGGGTTCAAGTCTCCTCCGAGACCGATATTTTTTCGGAAATTTAATGCTTTAGAAATTGCAAGAAAATTCTAATTTTATCATTACTAATACCAACGGTGGTTTAGTATTTAAATTCATATTAATTTAGTATTAATATGGATGTTAGTTTAAATCAACTCATTTCCACTTTTTATTGTAAAAACTCCTTATTGGATTAAGAGAACAGTTAATTAATGAAATTGTCACATGATTTATTGGTGATCGATTACAATGCCAATTATTGACTTCTGTTGTCGTTCATTAATATTATTTTTTCCAAGTTATTCGAAAATATGAAGAAATTAAAAAGTTAACTAAATTGTAAATTGGATCTGGATAATTTCTCCCATTTTCCAATAAAAAAGCCTCATCAAATTTTTGCAATTTATTTAGTTCTTGCACAGTTCTCCAGCTGAACGGGGTGTATAGTTTTGAGACCATAATCATCCCATCGTTTTGAAAAAATATTCGTTCAAATTGGAAGGTGACTAAACACAAGTAAGGGTGTTATACTTTAACGTAGAAGGTTATCCATATAAAAGCAAAAAAGGAATCACCATTGCATTTTAAGTACTTAATCCAAGCACAACTAAAGTATAGGATTACCGATTTTTAGAATAAATCAACAATATTAAAGTATCCGCAAATCAAAATCCCTCTAGCAAAGATTATTCAAACGATAAACATAATATCTTTGTAGATTAATTTGTACTAAGTATAAGTGTGGATCCGGTGATTACTGTCAAAGTCAAACATTTTGGAAAATGAAGTAGTGGATTTGATTTCAGGAAAGTCAGTAATAGAATTACTGCATATAGTCTAATAATAATAAATAAAAATAGTCAGAAAAGGTGTAATTGATCATGCAACATTAGGAAAACATGAGAAAATTTGAAAAATGAGACTTATGTTTTCTCATACAGGCCCCACTATCCTTTTTCAAGCTTTATCTGGCTATTTAACTAATAATTTTTATAATTTAATTCAACGTATTGCTTGTACTTATGTTATAAAATACTTGCTTCTTAAAGGGATCATGTAACATAACATATAGCCAAGTCGTAAATAAAGAAGTGGTAATAATAATTGATGAATACAAATAGTTTGCACAAGTCAAATGGCCAGAAGTGAGTCGTCATAATATCCCTTACCACTCAGTCAAATTTTCGTAATAACAATTTTAAATTTACACTTTTTCTGCTGAGTGAGATCTAACACCTTCTCTAACTAATGCCAAATATGAAACTATTTTTTTCCTATCACGTTGCGTTTTTTTTTCTACGACATCTTGCCCTCTGGAGTAGTCGAGCTAGAAACCAACACTGGATTCAGAAAGATTGGCCTCCCAGAACATCCTTAGATGTTGGACAAAAGAATATTGTAAGTGAACCTTTATTCAACGGAGAAAAAGTAATTTTTCCACCTCTTCACATAAAATTGGGTTCTACAATGCAATATATTAAAGCTCTAGACTTGGAAAGGGAATGTTTCAAGTACATAAGTCAAAAGTTTCCACGACTAAGTTACGAACAAAATTAAAACTGGGATACTCGATGGACCTCAAATTAGAACTTTTATGAGAGATCCAAATTTCATCAACTCTATGAACGAAGCTGAGAAAGAAGCCTGGATTTCATTCATTTGTATGGTCGCAAACAATTTTCTTGAAAACAAATCAACCTCCAATTTCAAAGATCTGGTAAAATCAAAGCATGCACTCTGATGAATAAGGCGAGTGATTTCATAAAGATTTAAAGACCATGGAAACTCGACACCAAAGAAGATGGGATCCTCATATGGTGGCCGACTATTGTTGGAGTGCTCAAAGGGATTGTCAAACCAAAATACACAGTAGAAAGTACCGCAAACGAAACTTTATTCCCTGATTGTTCTTTGTGTTTTTCTAAGTACTCTTATGATTTTTTAATGATTATTAAAATAAATACTTGTATTTCAATAAAAAAATGAATTATTAAAATTTTATACTTATCAGTTCTTACTTGAAAGCTGCCGCATTAGTTTTTAGTTTTAACGTGATACGTAAAAATTAATATGATTTTCGGATTCAGTATACCCAAATTAGTAGAACACAAGTATCGTATAGAACTCAGCAAAAATTGTGTTGGGCAGCATAATTTAAATACTCAAACCAGTCCATACTTTAGGACGACACTGCATTATTCTGGTAGTCCAGATGATTTTATTTACTTATTTAATAATTTTATTTAAGTATATAAATAATATCAATTTTCAGTCAACCCATTTTTTTCAAATTCAACCATTTAATTTCGAACTTTCATAACTGCCTATTTTTTATTATTTAACACATGGGTTGAAAAGTCCCGGGCCTAACACGCCAGTCGGTAACACGGTTGACAATGGGAGCCCACGTGCTCTCGAAACGCTGCGTTCCGCATACTTAATTAATTTGTGTGAGTGGAGTTTACTGCTATACCTGTGAATTGTACATCCACACAGTCCTTGCAATCGTCACATAGATGACGCTAGTTTTATTGCAGTCACCTTTCTCTCAGTTAGTACTAACCTTCAAAAGACAGCTGTTAAAATTTCATGATATTCTATTCATTAGTTTGTGAGTTATTGTGCCAAGAGTCACGCTACTTTTGTTATTTTCAAAACAATGGATCAAAAACAATTTCGTGTTTTAATTTTACACTGCTTCTTGATGGGAAAAAATACCGTTCAAGCTAAGCAATGGCTTGAAAAGTGTTATGAGGATTCCGCTCCATCAGAAACAACAATAAAACGTCGGTTTGCTGACTTCAAACGTGGTCGTAGAGACACCGATGATGCAAAACGCAGTGGACGTCCAAATATGGCGGTAATACCAGAAAACATCAAAAAAATCCACAAAATCGTTTTGAATGATCGAAATGTCAAGTTACGTGAGTTAGCTGACATCGTAAAGATATCAAAAGAACGTATTGGCTTTATATTGCATGAGCATTTGACTATGAGAAGGCTCTGTTCAAAGTGGGTGCCACGTTTGCTCATTGTTGACCAAAAACAAGAACGTGTTGATGATTCTGAGTAGTGTTTGGCCATGTTCAAACGTAACAAACCGGAATTTTTGCGTCGATATGTAACAATCGATGAAACGTGGATCCATTACTTCACTCCGGAGTCAAAACGATCGTCATCTGAGTGGACTGCAACTGGTGAACCTCGTCCAAAGCGCCCGAAAGCACAACAATCGGCTGGAAATGTTATGGCTTCGATATTTTGGGATGTGCGTGGTGTAATATTCATCGAATATCTTGAGAAAGGAAATACCATCAACAGTGAATATTATATAGCGTTATTGGAGCGTTTGAAGGCCGAAATTGCAAAGAAACAACCGCATATGGCGAAGAAAAAAATGTTGTTTCATCAAGACAACGCACAAGTCACAAGTCAATCAAAACAATGGCATAACTACATGAATTGAACTTCGAATTTCTCCCACATCCACAGTATTCGCCAGATGTGGCTTCCAGCGACTACTGGCTGTTCGCAGACCTCAAAAAAACGCTCGCCGGTCAGAAATTTCGCACGAATGAAGAGGTTATCGCTGAAACTGAGGCCTATTTTGAGGCAAAAGATAAATCGTTCTACAAAAGTGGTATTGAAATGTTAGAGCGGCGCTGGAATGATTGCGTTGCTCTTGATGGAGATTACGTTGATGAATAAAGCTAATTTTGAACCAAAAGAACCGTGTTTTCTTTGTTAGGTCCGGGACTTTTCAGCCCATGTGTTATAAAGCAGCATAGAAGTACTAGCCTCGGTATTTTCTATGTTGTGCGTCTTCTAAATATTTAAAATAACAAAAAACCTCAATAACTTCTAATGGTTACTTATTTGCAAAGGAGCACATGTAATTTGTGAATGAGCACATGCAGGCTAATTGATTATTATGTAATTTTAGGTCATTTTTATGGTTAATTAGTTGAAGTATATCATTTTACAATAGTTATTCAGATAAAAAATATTATAGTATAATCAGTAAGACAGTTAATGTAAAACTGATGGATAATATTGTGAACAATAATTAACTTGTAGTTAGATCTATTGTGTCCAAAGCGTTGTTCTTTTTCAACAATAAAACATGTCATTCATTTGTCTATAACTAAAAGAAAATGTTCGGAAAGTTTCGCAATACTACCGCAAAGTAATTCTTTTACAAAGTACGATAGTTTTCAAGAACAAGCCCGGATTGAAACAGTGAGAAACTACGATAACATCCCCGACCCAGTACAATGACCCGTTCCTTGCACTTTCGACTCCAAAGGGCCGGCTTTCAGCGGTCCTAGCGTTCTCTGCATTACCGGTAAAGCGACGACACTATTACCGCAAACACGAGCTTATAATACTAATCGAACTGCAGGGCCTCATCAGCGCTGTCGGCCATAAACGTACGCTTAAATGCATATTTTACATGAAATAGTAGTCGAAGAATATATGGGTCACTGTGTTCATCGAGTATCGACCCGCACAGACTGCGATGGTGCATTAGTGACGTCACGGTATCCTTCTGACGTCATACTCATCAACCGGCGTCATTTGGATAGTCTCTAAACCGTACGCTCATGCACGGATCCAACGGTCTTTGGCGTTTTTACAGTTCGTTGCTGTTGTTAGCACTGGTCTAACTGTATTTGCTTTGCGGCATCGTTGTTTTCTTTTATTGTTGACGATTCTAAGCGAAATTTATACATATGATACATAATATGATTACCGGATATTCTGTAAAAAATGTTACTATTGTTATTCGAGTTTCAAAGCTTTAAGTAAGCATCTGAGCACGTTACTGGTTTACAAACATGTTTATATTCATTGAAGCTATCGTGCCCAATCTGATAAAAATTGAGAAAATCTTAAAAGTTCTATAGAACTACCACCCTTGAAGCCCTAAATCATTATTTCAAGGGTGTTATGGCGAATTGTTGCATATTGAATAAATTCTCTACTCATACGGTTACTTGCTTCCTATATTTATAAGATATAGACATCCTAAAGCATCTTCAAATGTGGGGACTTACGTAATACTGCAGGTGTTTACTCTAGTTAATTCAGATTGTTAATACTCGTGGCTAAGTGTTTAATAACAGTTATAGTGTAAATGTATTACTTTTTACCAAGTAATAATTATATGTTGTGGTATTACCATGTCACAGTTTGAACAATGAATGAAGTAAGACAACCTATTCAGGATATTAAGGTAAAAAAATACCACTACCTCCTATTACGTAAGTGGAAAATGCAACAACAAAAAGAAAATAAAAGGAGGAGAATAACAAACAACATTATGGCATACAAGTTAAAGCGAATCCAAGTAAAGTAATACCAGAAAATATTCCATGAATGTCTAACGAATGGAGATATGTCAGAAGTAATAGAGCAAAGATGAGGAAGTAAGAACTGCGTGAAGGAGGTGGCGAGGTAGAAATGTGGAGTAACACAGATAGGGAACAGCTAAAGAAAGACAAAAACATAGTGTGTCAAACCGTAAAAGGGAAGCAAGCAGTATGGAGAATGTACCTAAATACAAAGCAACTAAACGAATACGAGTGTAACCTGAAATGTTTCCGGAATCGACAAGAAAAACGCGGTATTGGTGTGGCTTTTTATTTTTATTTTTCGATGTAGCCTCCTCGAAGGTCAATAGATTTTTTCAAACGGTGCTCCAGTCTCTTCAAGCCGTCGGAAATGTAAGATATTTCGAGGTCTGCAAAATAGCCATCTATAGCGGCGACGATTTCCTCATTTGAGGCAAATCTCTTTCCTCCAAGTGATTTTCTCAGGTTTGGGAATAGGAAAATGTCGCTGGGGACTAGGTCCGGTGAATATGGAGGATGAGAAACTAATTCGTAGCGCGACTCATTCAATTGGGACACGATGATGCAGGATGAATGGGATGAATTTTATAAAGCGGTGACTAGATCAAGGAAGCATACTCTAATTTAAAGCGCATCTAACAGAAATACGGCGTTATTGTAGAATGTGTGAAGTGCCTTGTATTGCGTATAATGAAACCTAATAATTTTAGAGATGTTGAGATAATATCCCTAAATTTGAAATCGAATGCCACTCCTAAGTCCTTTATAGTATCACACAAACTATTTTTGAGAGATTGTACTATGTCTTGAGGTACACGCACTAAAGTACCCAACTGCTGCGCTCTGGATTATTGTAATTTAAAATCCGATCATGATGAACAAAAATAAGCTCGCACATGTGGAATGTAAGTCAGTTTTGCAAAAATCGCATGAAATTTCCTTGTCGGGAGCCCACTCCAAATTACAAGTTGAACATTGGGAAGACATTGTTGCGGAAAAAATATTTAACAGGGAGAGAAACGAGGAATACAACGCTTCATATGAAGGGACCTATCTTGGTAACACAGGCAAAAAACTAGAAGGCCGCGGATAGTAAAGGAAACAAGAGAAGGAAAACAACGGTTGGAATAATTTCAGTTGGTACAACTGTATATAACTTGTAATAGTAAACCTTTCGAAGTAAATATTCTGCCGCGAACAAAAAGAAAGAGAAAAAAGCAACGTTACAAAATGAAGTGCAACAAAACCCGGCTTGTTATAAACAGATAAATAAACTTACCATATCTCACAGAAACAAATCACTGAACAGAAACAACACCAACAGTAGTTTGTAGAAAAAGAGACGCACTACACATATATGTAAATTTTAGTTTAATTGAGACAGAATTAACTACAGAAAAACAAGAAAAAAGCAAGATAAGACACAAACGTGTACATGCACGTAAAAGTAAAATATAAAAGGGACGAAAAACAATAAAAAAGACATGAGTAGAATTCGAAGAAAAACTCATCAAAAACTATAATGACAGTCAAAACTTCCTTTACAGAGCATTGAAAAGTATACATTTAAAAATATAAAAGACCAAAAAGGTAATATGGTTACAAAAGAAGACAAGCTCATGAAGACATGACAAGATATTTTCGGAGACTATTAGATGAAGGAAAAACAAGAGTTGAAGATGGGATTCTACAAAGTATCAACGATAAAGACGAAATAAGAGATATAACAACAGAAGAACTAAGAAATGTAATATAAAAGATGTGGAATATAAAATCACCAAGATACAAGGGAAAGCTATTAAATAAGTCACAAACTACTGCGAGAAAACTGAAAATAGCAGTGAGCTATTTCCCTATCTGTCAGTAGATGTCAGCACAGCCCAACTTTATGATACTCAAGCAGCAGTTGACGTACGCACTTGCGAGCAATGTCAAGATGGCGACCGTGCTCGAAGAGTGCGCTGTGAAAGAGCAGCGTGCTGTTGCACGTTTTTTTTTTCTGGGCAAAATGACTTCCTGCAAGACGATCAGCGAAGTGGTCGTCCTGTTCAAATTGACTCAGGCGAGAATTGCAGAATTAGGGTAGGAACTTGCACATCTAGCTTAGACTCTCGAGTTAGCCCCAAGTAACTATCATCTGTTTGGTCCACTCAGAAAGCATCTTGGCGGCAAGCATTTCGAGGGTGACGACGACGTTCAACAAGAGGGACGCACGTGGTTCGGATTGCAACGATTGATAAAGCGATGGGATAAGTATATTAATATAGATGGAGACTTTATTCAAAAATGAAACTTGTTTTTGGCTAACTATTTCTCTAATTATTTTTATAATAGTTTTTTGTGACCTACTTACCGACCTTCCTTCATATGACTACGTCACAGTAGAAGTGCTTAATGAATTAGGATCCAAAGATCTAATCAACCTGTTGAACCATACTAGCAAACATAAGCAGACGCCCAAAAATTGGAAAGTAGAGGATGTATGCCCAATATATGAAGAAGGAGATAGTCAACAATGGACTAACTATAAAGTCATAGCTGTAAAAAGTACTACAGGAAAAGCATATGAGAGATTATTGGAGGCCAGTTTAAAAGCGAGGACTGTAAGATGATTATAAAAAATTGTTATAAAAATGTATGACGCAAGAGAAATGAGAAGGAGATGAAGAGGAAGACCAAAGAAGACGTGGGCCGAGGAAGTAGGAAGGGCATTCGAGACAAAGCATAGGAAATTGGAAGATCCAAGGAGGATGGTGAAGGATAGAAGAAAGTGAGGAAAACTATGAAAGAAAAACCCAAGAAGCTCAACTCTACACTAACCTTAAATACACTGAAAACCACGAAACTTTGTAGTTACGCCATAGTTGGTTATAACGCATGCTTAAGTAGTTGCGACTTATGTTATATATTGTTTCGATCATAAGATAATAATAATCTTTATTAGTCATGAGTCCAGAGGTGACATATAAACATTGTTAGAAACTAAATATAATAATAGTAATAATAAATAATGGAGGTAATTTAAATCTAGCAAATCTGCACATCCATGTTATTCAGAAATTCATTTAAATTACAATATAGTCTACTTAAAAGATATTCTCTCAAAGATTTTTTAAAAAAATGATACGGTGTTTTTCTTATTTCAGAGGGGATATTATTGTATATTCTAATACTCATGCGTATTAGACTATTCGTACTTAACGTAAGCCTGTGATTAGGGACTTGAATATCTATGGGCTTTGTATGTTATACTGATGATCCGAATTGTCTGAGCTCCTAGGTTATGCTTGTTTTTATGCACATATAGTGCGGCCTCTAATATCCAGATTGCTATAATTGATAAGAGCTTAAATTGCTTAAAGTATGTTGGACACAATCTTAGCTGCGTGATCCGCGCCATTACACGGATGACTCACTTTTGGTACAAAAGTATTTTTTGTGCGGAACTGCTAGAACCCCATACAATTATTCCATAGCTTAAACGTGATCCAATGTCTGAGATGTATATCAGTCTCATAACCTCGTAATTTACTATGGCTCTCAATTTACTATGGCTCTTAACTTGAAGATATTAGGGAATTAATGGTATCTATGTGTTTACTCAATTTCAGACCTTGCGAAAAAGTTATCCCCAGATTTTTGATTTACGTTGCCTGGTCTATTATGCTATTTCCAATTGTAAGGTGAAGACTTGGTAAAATATGCGACGCACTTGATGTAAATATTACAAAGCTTGTTTTAATTTCGTTTAAAAACAATTTATTCATTGTAAACCAAACACTCAAATCCTCTATCATTGAGTTGGCTTTATCTTCGGTATTTACTACTACTAACAATTATGGTGGCGTGGTCAGCGTAGATTGAGAGCTGATAAACATTCAGAAAGGTCACGATATCGTTAATAAACAACGTGAATAAAACCGGCGACAAAACGGCTCTTTGCGGAAGATCAATGATAACCGGTAGTAATCCAGAGTCCACAGTCTTTAAGCAAGGAAATTCGCACGAATTGCATCCTCCCGGAGAGATACGAGGCACACCAGTCAAGTGTCATGCCTCTAATTCCTATTTTCTATAATTTTTCCATTAATAAATTATGGTGAACACAGTCGAAAGCTATATTCAGGTCACAGAAAGCTCTCATGGGTGCCTGTTTATTCTCCAATTGTAATAATCCTGGCGTGCTCTATAAGCATGCATCACAGCCTAACTGGTAAAAGTATTTCACCTGTTCCAGTACAGTATATGACTTTATCCTTTAATCTAGTAAAATTTCTCATGTTTAATCAGTAATTTTATTCCCATACCGATGTATTAGTAACTAGCAAATTGTTGGCGCTGTTCCTTTTAAATTCTATTCAAAACACATATCTCAATAATTAATCTTTGCAGCTTAATCATATTTTTTATTAAATCCGCTATAAATTCTCTCTCAAAAGCAACCTCACTCTAGGCGTTATAAATTTCCATTTTTTTTAGCGACCCACAGCATAAGATTGCGGCTTGGAACGTTCTCCCTTTGAAGTTCGCGTGAAAGTATATCCCGCAACGAGCACAATATATGCGCACTTACATAACGGTATGACAGCGGAACGTGCAACCATGCACTTGCCCTATGAACTTCAACGCAAACCGAATCCGCAACACCTATTTTAAATGAAATCTCCGACGGCCCGTGTCCCAATCATCGAGCCAACGATGGTATCGGCGTGGCGTGGCATCTCCATCCGCTTCCGTGATTCGCATTGCGGTTCACAGGTGTCACATATAGCGTAAATCCTCTGGTCTCCCACACATGGACATACACGAGCACGCACGCATACATTTGAACGCTGTAGTGGCCGTGTGTATGACCTAGGGAAATGTCAACAGTTCAGCGAGTCCGACCTCCGACCTTATCTCTTTATCGCGGGTATTTATGCAATGATCTCTAATCAACCGGGAGATCAACACGAAATGGTAGCTGCTCGGAACGACAATTTCCTGAGATTGTTATAAAGTCCGTAGGGAATTAGGCTTTTGCGGTCTTCAACGTAGAGATAGATAAGTTGCTCTTCGGGCTGCCGTTGCTTATGACTGTACCAAGAAGAATTTTTTTGTCAGAACTAAGCTTAGAATCACAAAAGTTAAAAGAACTAAATGGTTACGATAAGATTTAGTTTGAAAGTATCTAAACGGAAAATATAAACATTGCAAAAGCGTGTAAATTCCAGAATTCGAGACGGAGAAAGCAATATACTGATGGTTTGATTTGAAAGCTCTGTGGAATATCAAAGAAATCAGATAAATGGCGGGAATGAAAACAGCATTCAAACTGCTCTAAACACGAACTTGTTGGTACTTTTCAAAATTACCTCTCGAAAGTTGTTCAAAGCGAATTATCTTTTCATTTTGCAAGAGGACACAAACCTGGAACGTACTATTTTCTATTACGTAAATGAATCTTCATCAACCTCTAAATGAATGCGATACAGAAAATATAACTAAGCACTTACCAAAAGAAAAGTCTACGGACTTTGACGAAATTCTAATTATTTATTAAAAGTAAATTTAGTTCTTATTATAATTTATCTATTGAAAATGTATATTTTTTGAAAGCTTGAAATGTTCTGCAGTTGTTCTCGTTTTTAAAAGAGCGAATTGATTGAGAATTATAGTTCGATTTCGATATTAAATATTTTTCAAAGATTACTACCAATAAAATTTATTCTTTTACAGACACACATAATTCGATTAGGTAAGAATTTTCAACAAAGTCGGAGACTGTGGAGTACGTCCAATGTATGTACGATAGGATGGGAAAGTATACTGTGTTATACTGATATTGTTCAATTTTCCAAGGACTTCGATTCAGCAAATATTTTTAAATCTTCACAAGTTTCTAATTTGGGCATAATCGATAAAGTTAATGATTGTAAAAGTGTTAATAACTCTTTTAGTCCAAAGAAAAGATTTTGCTGATTATTGTTATTAATCGTTAAGAAAATAGTTATAACTGAATTCTATAGTTAATTTAAAAATCTATCGATAATTTTGTCTTTAATGATCAAATACCTTGAATCTTTAAACAATGTGAATCTGTGGGTTCCTTTTCTGATCGTAATGTTGCTTAGGGGGATACTCTTATAGACATGTTGTCAGTATTAAATTTGCATTATGTATACGTATACCGTGCATTTTCATATAATATTATTATCTGGGGACAAACAAATGATATACAGGCTGTCTTTGAAATAAAATAAAAAAGTATGGAAAATGAAAAGGTGTTACTATATAGGACATAAACCCAAAAAAAGACCCTAGAGAACTGTAATATGTGCCGCCTATGGATGTAGAATATGTATACATAAAACATCCATCCACCCAAATTCGCATATATATACACAGACTGCATACACCGCAATAACATTCCTGTCAATGTCAAAACTAGAAGGTAGCACTATTTACCTTTCAAACGCCATGCAAAGAGTTCAATAACATGCTTACGTATGAATATTTCGGCTGCGAATAACAGACATTTTTACTTTCTTTCTCGCGTCTGCGAAAGAATCTTCGCAAAATATGTTTCTATTTTATTTCATGGCCACCCTGTATATCACAGCAAATTTAACACCAGATTTAGAATTTTCTTTATTTGTCTGATGACTTTATTGCTCCCTTTAAAAACGGTCTTAAAGGCAAGGATTTGACGTAATTTTTGTGGAAAGTTAGTGCTGTCAATTGCAACGTATTTTTGAAAGCAGCGTGTAGAGTAAAGATTGCGATTAACAAAAATTCGGCGAATGTTATGTAGAAATTACAAGAAGATTCCGTATAGAACATGGAAAAAATTGCCCGGAACATATAATCATCTAAGAAATTGTTACAAAGTTGGAAGAAACTGGTACAATAAAGGATGAAAAAAGCAAAACGTCCCAACATATGTTATTACGAATCGTCTTCAGCAGTTACGCATTTTTTTCTCGTGTGTGCAAAGGAGTTTTCGCAAAATATTTTAGATTTAAGTCTAATAAAATTAGATCTTCCACTTTTCCTACTTTTTTATTTTATTTCATGGACATCCTGTATACATTTATATTAGTTGCAGTTTATATCGAAACATGATTTTTCGTAAGGAAGGTCGGCTCAATATGGTCTATGGATTTGATAGAATGTCTTTTTTATTACAAAAACACGTAATAAGGTTAATATTTGATTTGAGTTACCGCGAATTTTAAAGAAACATTGTTAAAATCCATGCTTTGTTAACTTTATTTTCGTGATACTCGTATAAACCATTAATTTGTTTCAAAACAAATGCACTTACTATTCAAAAAACACCAACTACTATAGGTACCAAAATATTTAATGGACTTCCTTGGAATATTCGGGGTTCGACTAATGTCCCTAACTTAGAACAAGTTGTGGGATTATCTAATAGACCACAATTGTTACATTTTGTTCAATTTGCAAATAGTGACAATCGCTTGAAGCCGAGCAATTCCTACGTGCAAAACAAGACGCAACTGCATTCCCTATTATCCACTCATAGAGCCTTTCAGTTTTTTCCCCAATGTGGGTGCACGCAGATTTTTTTTACCGTGTTTCCTGTTGCTTGTTTTGTCCAGCGCTAATTATCACTTCATACTAGACTAAAATTTCTTCGCCCACAAGTCATTGCATTATTGGATTTCTAATTGTATCGGTTTGAGAGACGTCGTTGCACACATCGATAATCTCAAATACCCCCTCAACATCATTGATTCGAGACGATTTAGTACCTTGAACATCTAATCTACGTCGTAAATAAGTCGAACAGTTCATACACATTACACCACAGTTTTCTCTTGACTGTAGAATAAGTCATGATGGTACAGCACAACAAGCGCCTTAAAAAATAGAATTATTTAAAATAAACAAAACTTTGAGAGGCAAATTCCTCATTTTCCTTCAGGTCTGAAAAGATCATTTATGAAAAACATCCATTGCATCCCATCCTTTATTGTGACCCCCAAACTCAATCTGAAGATTTGGAATCTTTTTAAACGTCGAAGGTTTGTTTGCCATTCCAATAGCTAACAGTTTCAGCCTATGCTTATAGGAGACATTAATGCTACCTGTCCTTACTCACTTTACGATCTGGTTACTTTTTACTTCCGCTTTGGTCTGCGAGAACTCTGTTTGGAAGAGCTCTCCAAAGCAATCGACTCTGGTCAGCGTTGGAAAACATATTGGAGTGTTCAACTCATGTCTGCAACATCCATTAAAAATGTTTGCTGGAATGACTCAACAGCATATTTTTATGAAGGAAAAGATTTCAAATAGGAAGTAGCATTCAATTCAGTGTAAAGCAGCATCGACTGCAGTAGCGGAACACCAATAGCAAAATAGAGACCACAACATCGACCATAGCATTGGAAGGTATTAACTAAAGTTACTTGCTAGCAACAAAGCAAATCTTTGGAAATTATGAAGAACCCGAACAATTTCAATCACGAGGTCCAATATAAGATCAAGATCACTTGGAAGTCAACTCTACACCGACGAAGCAACCATACCATGATGGAAGTGGCGCATCAGGTTGTAACGGACACGTTAACACTATGATCAGCAAAATGTCGGTTACACAGTGACACCTGGTAGATTATTCTGCAGGAAAGCTACTAATAACCGCAATACGATGACGAAAGGGGCAGACCCAGGACGCGGTCAGAAATTGAAGCCGATATCAAGTGTTTAAATATCATTAAATGCAGGAAAAATGCTAAGGACAGAAAAAAAAGGGTAACAGAACTAAACTATATACGCATAGAAACCTAAAGGATATCACTAGCGGAAATGTTTACTGTGCATATTATGTAAACTGCATACTACTTATATAATTCCGTATTCTATAAATATCGAAATATATTTATCGAAATTATTTGCAGAATTCAATGAAAACATCAAAGCGATGATTATAGCATTCATTAATCATGTTTTTGGTGCTTTCTTCTGATTATACTGACCTTGCATCTCATAAATATCGCATAAAGACAACTTGCACATGAAATATAACACTGAACGTTATTTATGTCTGCGTGTCAAGATGTTACAATGTTAGTCGTGTTCGTAAGGGCGCAGATAAGTTATTGCTAGTCACGTAGATAAAAGAGGAACATTGTATATTAAATTTTTAGATAATACTGTACTGAGATTGAAGCCGGCGCTATTACTAACTTGTCACTGAAACAAATCCTCCTTGTTCCGCGTAATTTTGAACACACCATTTCTGGTCTTTAATATGATTGGATGAGAATGATCAGTTTTAAGGTGTTTAATTAAATGTATCTGCAATTTAATATTGTCCCTTTCAAAGTATGCATAAAACGTCTCCAACTAGTTTTCCATTGCTGGTAACAATTCTGGAAGTCCTGTCCATTAGGCTCTTTAGAACCTGCATCGTGATTCTTTGGATGTTGTTTATTGTTCCAAAATGAGGACCTTTCAATTTCCGCTTAAGCATTGGAAAAACAAAATGATCACATTGAGTCATATCTAGACCATAGGGCGGAGTGGAACACATCTGGATCATCGCAAATTCTTGTGGGATTGTCCATAAAGAATTCATACCGCAAGGTCAGACAATGAATCCCGAGATCCTTGAACGTTTGTGGAAAAGAGTATTGCGTGTTCGCTCTGACATTGCCAGCTCATGGATCTTGTATCACGATGATGTCCCAAGTCACGGCTTATTGTCGGGGCATTAGGGAAAACTTTCCAGTACTCCCACACCCACCCTACAGTCCAGACACGGCTCCATGTCACCATTTTCTTTTTCCAGCGCTTAAGCGCAAATTAAAAGGTTTCCATTACATAAACACATCTAAAGAGTCACCATTAAGGTTATAAACAGCCCAACGGAACAAAACTTCCAGACTTGTTACTAGAAGTGGAAAGCTCGCTGGAGACGGTATATACATTCCAAAGGAGCATACTTTGAAAGGGAAAATATTAACATAATTATACCCAAAAGTCGAAAACGGTGCGTAGTAAGATTTGGCGAAGGAGTTGGCCATAAAATTGCACCATGTGCAGGTAACCAGCGGTTTTAGAAAACTTGGGTTAGTTGATCACTAATAATTTGCAAATTATGTGGTGGTACGTTATTTTGGTGGATAAGAGCTTGCTACCTAGCAGCTAAATTAAAGTTGTCTAAAATGTGCTACACTACATTTCTTATAATTTCAATGTAACGTTTAACTGTAAGAGCACCTTCGGAAATTATAAGACCTATAATCACTTTGTTTCTCAATTGGGCAACACCATACATTTACGCTAAACTGTCTCTAGAGATTAGCGTCATTACTCGGCAAAACTAAATGTAAGAAATTTGTGTTTTTCCAATTATAAAGTCCTTCTTTGGCATAGACTTAACAAATTATTTCGCATTTGATTGAAACTTTCGATAAAATATCTTTCGGGAAACAAAGTACTGTAATGTTTGAATACCATGTTCAACTGAATTGCAACACAAAATTTTCGCAATATCAGCTTAATTAAGGGAGATAACAACATTTCTCTCTTACTGTGGCTGTCCACGATAAATTCCATTGGTAAGGTACTCATGTTCTATTCTAATGTGCAGCGATGCATTTGTTCTTTTCCAAGTGTCTGGTAGTTACTCGTTAAATAGTTTTTTATGCAGGATTCAATCTCCTTTCAAAATAGGCAAAACAATACCGAGCGTTCCATTAAGTTGAAGTATTTATTTTTAAATATTCTAACAACTCGATGCCCAACTATTCTTCTGACTTCACCATCGGTTACAACAGGAAGGATGCTATCATTTTGTCAATTTAGCAAGCTTCAATAATAGCAACGTTAGCAATAATGGCGGTTTCAATGTTAACATAGTGTAGAGTCAACTTAATATCAAAGTCAATCCAAATTTCAACGATTCATGTCATTTACCACATAATGTCAATTATCTATACTTGTTTACGGAAGCAATATAGCAATTCTCAAACTAATTATAGTGTTAGCTTAGTGTCTAACAGAAATTATGACACTGATAAACTTAGCGTAAACGCAAAATATCTAAGTAAACAGCTTACCTCTCTCATTTTCGCTTTCTTCCAGTATATATTTAGCACGCCATCGTTATAGTGTGTCCCTGAAATTGAGAAAAAACGTGATAAGATGATTAATTTGGCAAATCGTAAAAATGGTCGAATTTGTAAACTATGATAAGAATGTGCGTCAATGTATTCTAGGATAGATTACAGGAAAATGCCTAATCTGGGTCGAAGGTCAAGATTTATAACGAATTTTCGCAATACCATACATTTAAAGTCCAATTCGATTTTTTATGACCTATGTACGCAAATAATTACAATTGCATACATGAGAGATGATCCAGACAGCGTTGGAATTAAAATATTTATCAGACGGCGTTTGTTTTGGTTAATTTCATTTTCAATACGTTAATTTAGGATCCTGTACGTATCTACATAATTAGATCTGTACCCGATCTGCATCTTATTCGTCCCCAAAGTGCGGTTACATGATTTCTTTATACATGACTCTAATGCAGATTGCTAAATATATGTGTACAATACAGTCCAAAATTGAATGAAAGCATAATCAAGGCTCAAGATGTATCAAATACGATGGTGTAACGAACAAAGTACTAGATTGTCACCAAACCGTTTAAGGTTTTTCATGTTCTTTTCAGTTGCCTTTTTCTTTTCCTTCTTGCATTGCTTTAAATTATTTGTACTGACAGCAAGTTTGAAGAATACTTCTTCTCGCCATTTGATGCCAATACAAATAACCAAAAGCAATACAATAAAGAATAACAAACAAATAACGGGGAAGAGCTTGAAATTAATATTAATAAGTTTAAGAAAGATGAAATTCCACGATACCTGGTCTGATCGTACAGCATATCTTGGAGATGGAAAATTCGTAATATCGGCTTAATCCAAAACATAAAAAGATATGTACTCGCCATTATTTTATTGTACTTTCTTCATATAAAGATTGTGATTAATCCAATAATGTTGGTTAATTTAGAATTTAAGAAAATAAAGTAACTCTTCAGTAACAAAATTGTATTTGCTGTATCTACGTGCCTTTAAAAATTCAGGAAAAGACAGGAGCGTCTAGTATTCAGCAGTAAAACGTTGATATCACTGTTCTTGATATTGAATCTATTATACCCGTACCCAATCCGTATCCGAGCAGTACCCTACCCATTGCTTGCTGTCTAACTCAAATGCATTTGTGATTCGACATTGTTGATATCTGACCCGATGCAGGAACCCTATAATCGAAAGCCTTTTATGCCATATAGGACTCCTACAGGCTTCCAAATTCTTTAATATGTTTATTTGAATTCTTCCACGATGATAAAATGCGTTTCCTTTTACAAGATTCAATATATCACATTCTGATGTTCGACAAATTAATTAAGTGATTTAGAGTGTATCTTAGCAAGAGTGGGGGTTGGCGTCACAGGTGATAGCTATTTATAAAACTATACTACTTATACATTTTTAGTTAACTGTTCGCAGATAGACTATTATCCACTACTGCTTCTTCAGTTCACTGATAAAAGGAATGTTATTAATCTGGAAAAACTTTTGTCCATGCAAAGTCTTGTCAAATTAAATAAACTTTCTTGCTATCCACGAGGGAAATTGAGACGATTTCTTATGTCAAGTTTCCATGACATCTTATAGTGTCATCTTCAAGTTTGATTCTAATCCCTTAATAGTTGACTTTTTTATTTCATTTTAAAGGAGTAAAAAATAAATTATTTGAAACTTGAGCACGAAACCGAAATTGTTAACTAAAGAAGACATTAGCCCGAAAATAGTGGCAATGTAAGGGGAAAATGGCCCGTCCTATTTCCAAGTCAAATATTGATGTAGCCAGTGCAAATGGTGACTTAAAAGTGTAAAGAACCTCTCTGCAAATACGAACTGAAAGTTTCAATTATTGCTAGAGAAATAGGAATATCATAAATGAGTGTTTTGAATATTGTACTCAGAGATTTGGGAATTAGCAAAGTGTGAGCACGATGTACTCCTAGGCTGCTCAGTCCCGAACAAAAACTGTGTGGATGAAAAATTAGCGATAAGAAGTCGACTGTTTTATCACAAAATAAAGATTCTTTGAATAGACTTATAACAGGAAATGAGACCTGGGTATACCATTGACAACATGAAATAGATTCATAATAGCTCTCCACCGCCCAAAAAGGTGAAAACGTGTTCTTTCGTAAAACAAGAACTACAATAGTGGAAATATCTACAAAGGTGCAATTAAGAACTTGAAAGACCTCGCAATTTTGTTTAGAAAATTCCCTGAAAAATAGAAAATGAATGAGTCTTTGAAGTATCACGTTATCCACCTCACAGTCCCAACCTCGTTCCCTGTGACTTAGACATTTCAAAAGAAATAATTCTCTTTAGAAAAATATTTAAGATGTACTTTTTATTGAATGACGACTTGGAAAATCATGTGAAATCATATTTTACAGAATTACCAAAATATTTTTTCCAATGTGATAGTGTTCTTAAGAAATCTCTTTGTACTTGGTTATTTAATAATATTTTTCTCAATATTCCAAGGATACAGCAATCTGGGCGTTAGAAAACGATAAAATTGTATCAAACGATTCTAAAGCTTTGTTGTCAGTAAGCTTAAGTCTTTGTTCTTAATCTGCTCAATGAACGTTGTACAATTTTTATTAAACAGCAGTTTAATAAAAAAATGTACAATCTTTGAACGACTTACTATATTTATTCGCTGAATGGAGCTGTAAAATTCTACCCGCCTTTTTACAACTTCCTCCATTCATTATGAAGAACTCCGTTACCTCTCCTGGCCAAAAATATTAAGATTAGTTACAAAGAGAATTTCGATCATCTCAAATTTAGAAAGTTTAACACCCTAGAATATGCATGAAAGAATCCTAATGTTGACAATATAAAGTTAATAGGGAGAACATGCAACAATGTGCATTTAAAATGTTTTGAAAGCGTTGAAATTTGCAAATATAACCATATTTTAATTACTACATCTATCAACCATAACATTAAAAAATATATAAATAATCTAGTTTTAGTTTAGTTTTGTAATATAGGTTTACAGCTGAAGATGACAGCTATGTATTGGAACGTGTCCAGAACTAGTGAAGGGTTGTGGTAAGGCTGACAGTGAAGTATTTCAGTGTTCTAGTGGTTCATTGTTCGAGTTAGTGACTTATGTAAACTTCCCCAAAGAGACAAATATATTGGCATCAATAAATCGACAGTTTTCACTGGTCATAGAATGTTTCTTACACCTTCTCTTTGGTGAGAAAGCTTCGCTACAATCCAAGGTGTATCAGTTTAAAGATGTTGTAGACTTCCGTGGTATTTGCTTTCTTTTAAAGAATTTAGGTTTCTGTGTTGAAACCGTGTCGCAGTTGCATGAGTCTGGCGATGTTTCGCTCTAAGTTGCATGAAACTTTTTCTAGACTGTTGCATCTAACTGAGGACAAAACGTCGGCAGACTGATCCAACTACGACATGGTTTCCACCCGGAAACCTAAATTCTTTAAAAGATGAAAGATATTGCTATAATTACAAAGAGTAGAAGGTAGTATAATAAACGCAAGCACCTCGGCACACTCCACACTACACCACATAAATTGATCATTTATCCAGAATACAGTGTTTTGAAAGCTCATGGATTCTCATTGTCAACTGAGATACTTATGTCTAATATTTGCAGCTGTTAATAAGATAAAGATATATCTATTGAGTCTGCCGATACTTATTGGAAGTCCATATTGAGCAATGGTCGGAGAAGTTAAACTCAATTTACAAAATTTCCAATATACTTATCAGTAGTAAATATCTGATGAAGCCATAGTACCAGCGAAACATGTCATACTAATACGGTGATAAATACATTGGAAATTTTCTAAATTGAGTTTTATTTCTCTGACCATTGTTCAAAATAAAGACACTTTTAAAAAGTAGGAGCCTCACAACTTAAGTTTAAATATTAAAAATTGTGCTTTGCGGTTTCAGTAAAGCAAAATTCTCTAAGTATAGCATTTCTTGTTTTCTTACATCTTCCGCGTAGTGCTATTTATTTGTATTCTCCAGAAAAATAAGCCTTACATAAGAAGACTGGTGCATACATGTACATATATACATATTGCGTATGCAGTTAGATACAAAATATAGCCTAAATAATTCGCATTTAATGAAATTCGACTATTCAGCGCTAGAGAAACGAAGACGTAATCCAGCAGTCTGCATAACAACTCTCTTCGTCTAACGTTCGGCGGTCGCGTTAGAAATTTATTTTATAAATTTTATGCACTAATAATAGTGCAAGGTTGTATTGCAAAGTACATTTGACGTCATGCGGCTGCGGCCCCTCTCTTACTTGTTCGAATGCATTTCCTACCGCGATCCTTGTCCCGTTCGAGCGAAACCTTGCGACCGTTTGGCAAAACGCTGCATGACCCTGACTGATCTTTTACTGTTCAATGTTATTGTTAATAATTATAACTTTAGGCTAATAATATGCGACCAATGTATTCGTGTGAAATACATAAGTTCGCTATATGTTTTACGTATATACATATACATGCATATGTGCATCTTGCGAAAGATTACAGAATTAGACGTTGTTCGTTGCAAAATGTAAGATTGAAAATTGCGGCTACAGTCTGCGGCAAAATTATAACAAACGATGTAATTACGGCAAAATAATACATACTCAAGGTTCTTGCTCTTATTTCAAGACACACGATTCTCGTAAATGGGTGTTTATTTGTTTTGCTATAATTCCTCCTATTAGAAATACGTTCGAACAAACTGCGAAAACGGAAATTGGCGGAGTCCTTCGTTAAGTAGTACGATTATATTTAAAGACAGGGAACTTTTCAATGTCGATACATTTCTGCTAGGTTTTGATAAGGAAAACAATTACGTTATCCATTTTTTTAAGTATCATATGGTGTTGTATAAAGTTGTTAATTTATTGGAACGAGGAAAATTTTAGAGCTATTGTAGAATTGAACAAAAAAACTTTGCAAATTATTCTTAAAGAAATATCTTACCAAGCAATGCCACCAATACAGAGTGTCTTTAAAATATAATGGAATATAAATCCAAACAATTTTGAGTCAATTACGATCCGAATGCCAGAATTAGCAAAGCCCTAGCCTAGCCTATTGATGCAGAATATGTATAAATAATGCATCCACACTTGCATACATACGAGGGCGACTTGAAATGTTTCCGGAATCGACAAGAAAATCACGATATTGGTGTGGTTTGTTATTTTTATTTTTCAATGTAGTCTTCTCCAAGATCAATACACTTTTTCAAACGGTGCTCCAGTCTTTTCGAGCCGTCGGAAAAGTAGAATGTTTCGGGGTCTCCCTAATATCCATCTGTTTGGCGATTAGCTCCTCATTTGAGACAAATCTCTTTTCTCCCAGTGATTTTCTCAGGTTTGGGAACAGAAAAATGTCGCTGGGGGCTAGGTCCGGTGAATATGGAGGATGAGAGACTGGAGGATGATACGATGGGAAAGCACTTTTTTCCGCTGCAAACGAGGCCGTTTCTCCTTCAATACAGCATCAAATTGGTTCAATAAATCTCTATAGTATTGCCCGGTGGTCGTTCTTCCCTTCTGCAGATAGTCGATGAGAATCACACCTTGGCAATCCCAAAAAATGGTCGCCATGGGCTTTCCGGCCGATGGAACGGTGTTTTCTTTCTTCGCAGCCGATTCTCCAGGAAAGGTCCACTGCTTCGACTGTTCCTCGGTCTCCAGTATGTAGTGGTGGATCCAAGTTTTATCTATGTTTAGGAGACGCATGAAGAAATCCCTTAGCTTGCGTTGGATCCTGGCCAGACATTCTTCCGAAACCGTCACTCGATTTCGTTTTTGTTTCGGTGTGAGCAAACGCGGTATCCATCGCGCCGAAAATTTTTTCATATGCAAAATTTCATGCAGGATATGGCTAACACGTTCTTCTGAGGCGCCTGTTGTATCTGCTATCTTCTTCAGCTTCAATCGGTGATCGGCTAACACGACATCATGAATCCTCTCGACCATTTCATCGTTGGTAGCGGTTTCAAGAACATATTTAAGGGACCCAGACTAATAATAGTACACACAGGAGGTAACATGAACTTTATCCCCAACGTCGTATTGATTTTTAAGTCCGGCGTAAAAATTGGTGATTACCATTTGGATATGAAAAATTAGAAAATTATGGCAGATGGATAAAATAGAAGCTTGTACCAAGTTTGCTCACAAACTCCAAGAAGTAACAGTAAGAAAAATGAAATGATTGAATGGTTAGAGTTAAAAACATTCCTTTTGATACTAGAATGTTAAAACCACACTTATACCAGACAATCGAACGCTGTAAGGGTCAATATATAACGTACAAGTTCGACGAAATTCTACAACGCAATGGACACACAGTTTCCAGACTTCCACCGTATCACCCAGATCTAAATCCGATTGAGTTGATCTGGGCTACCCTCAAAAACAATGTCGCTGCAAAAAATGTAAATTATAAGATAGAAATGTTCGTAAAATAGCGGAAGAAGAACCATTTACAAACTGAATATTCTTTATGCGTATTGAAACAAATGGAATTATGATTTGCGATATTCTTAACTACCTGTTACAAAGCTTCCCACTATTTCTAATGCTGCACGGACTTACTCCTACCGTTTTCTATCTAATTTGGCGTTTAACAATACACGTTGTATTATTTTTTCGAAACAAATTTTAGGTTCTAAAATTGCAAACATTCTGACCGAAACTGTCGATCTATTACTTCTTAAGGAGCTATTACTAATATTATTATTATTCTACAATTATTCTAAGTAATAATTTTAAAGTAAAATATTGGATTAAGAATTCTAACACATTACCTTTCCGGTGTTCTAAGTATTTTACGTAATAGCGTTGCCCGGAATAGACGTAAATTTCCAAAACGTAGAACATAGCCTTTGTAAATAACTCTTAGAATATTGCGATTCCGTTTGATGTTGTATTATGAACTGACGACCATAGCTGGACATCTATAAAAGTCTTAATATAAATAATATTCAACGTCAATACCTAGTTGTACCTTTGATTAAGGTTATTTGTTTTAAAGTGACGCGTATTTAGTCATAGCTTTGAACAAAACAAGTTTCACCTAGGGTCTTCACTTGTTGGCAGGGCGCGGGAAAATTTTTGGCAATAGCTTATGGCATAGGAAAAATTGAAAGTATAATTTACCGAAGGTCACTATTGTCAGTTATTTTCTCCGCGTATTTTATGCAAGTTTCGCTACCAAAGTTATTTGGAGAGTGAATGTTTTAGAGAGAGTCACTAAAGGATTTCCAACTTAGACAGAGGCGTTTGTCACGTTGTCAAAAACTGTGGAACACTACATATTATGCACTTAGTAATCTAAATATATTCAAATGACATTGTGTTGTTGCACATTTGCGGATGCATTGTATTGTTAGATAATTGTACGAAATTGTCCATAAATTATTTTCAAATACGCCAAAATTTTCAGAGATACTCTATGCAAATATTTGCTCTTGTCTTAATATTTAAATAAGTATGTAAATAACCCTATTTTCAGTTTCTTTTGAGCGCTATTGAAATAAAGGAGAAACAAAAATTGCCATAATTTTTCCTCGTTTACCTCACAATTGAACCTTGGCCAAGTTCAAAACATTGTCATAAATAAATACTTATCATTGTTGTGCAATGTTGACACGTTTAAGTTTAGTAATTTTGTAGTAAAAGTATTTTTACTAAGCACATATATTTATTTTCTAAGCGACGTTTTCACTTGTTTAAGTATTTTGGCTGTTTGCTTATTTATTTTATTATTCTAGGTTTACATCTAAATGTTATTGTTTACCACTGTACTATGAAACTCAAACGTCAATTAGATGCTTCTACGTAATTCTCTTCCTAATTTAAAGCGGAAAGTTTGAAGTTTTACATCCATTGAGTATGTAGAATTTTTTATTCGTTTGCAGCATATTCTGAAGGTTGCAGACAAAGTCACAGCTCCAGAATCACTTTTATTTTCTAGATTTTTTACTGGATTAAAACTATAGATTTGTATTTCATTAATTTGAAGTCGTTTCTGGAAAAATGTTAACAATATTAATAAATTACTACTTTGTATAATATTGTGTTTATGTTGGTATTTCTTCTATAACTGAGACATGTAATTAATTAATAGATTACGCTGTTAAACCGTACAGATTTTAATTTACTTAATTGCCCAAAAAATAAGAACAAAATTTTCAAGAAGCAAAATGGAAAAATTTAATCAATTGTATTGAGAAAATAAGAAAGGACTTTCAAGACCTTTGTCTGAACATTCTAACGGTTTACAGTTCCTGGTGTGCGTTTTCTGAAAAATAAATTGTTTATTGATGCTCCACTATCCAATTCTATGAACACTGGGAATTTGTTTCATTTGACTAAAGCCATTCTTAACTGAAACCCTAAAGTAGTTACAGAAAAAGTTTCAAAGAAATCTTATATGATGTAACGTAGTAAAGGAATTTCGGAATACGGTATCATACCACCACGCTGTGCAAATATAAGATAGCTTTCAAGAGAAATAAAATCCAAAATTTTAAGATACCTGCAATTTTTAATGTTCACAAATTTCTCCGAACGTCGACACCCACAATTTGTTATTTGTTAAAATTCAAGCAATTCACATACTTGTTTCGACTTATTAAAATAATAATAATAAATCCTTTTATTTCCAAATGTGCATATCGAAATACGAAAGAAAATATGACATCACGTTTTATTTTGGTAACTGCTTCATCATTATCACCAGTGGCCTGAATAAAAACTTCAGTTAATAATTCAGCTGAAGGAGATTCCTCTCCATTCAATCGAATGAACTAACAGATAAGTAACTGTCGGACAAGTTAATAGCACTAGGTTTTAATTAAGCCAATATTGTCCAAAATCGATAGCATAGCATGATGATTTATAATATCAAACGCTTTATTAAGATCTAACAAAACCAAGATGATAAATTTACTATTGTCAGTCGAAGTAATAATATTATCAGTTAGGTTTCGCAAGATGACAGTATAGGTTACCAATTCAAAACTATCAATTATATAAACTACTTAAAAAATTCTTTTGGACAACTTTGATGGTATAAAGTTTTAAGCAACATTGCTATTGCGTTGGTACTTTCCACATCAGAGTAGCGTGAGACTAATTTCAGTGTGAGATCAAAATGAATCCACAAATGTTAATTTGATCACATTTAAGTGTCCAAGAAACTAAAAGAAATACGGCAAACAAAATGGCCACTAATTTTTTTGAAAGGGCCAGATATGTTTCTTCATTAGTTTTAAATCTTTAGCTGCTAAAAGTCAATCAAATTTGCAAACTCTTATGAAACACATTTTTTTATAGAAATTAAATTGGTTGCTGATGCAACCAAAGCTAAATCGCTTTATTCATAATTCACTTTAAAGATGGGAAGATGCGCTTTCATTGTCAAACACATAAAACAAATTTTATAAGAAAAATGTGTTACAATGTAATGCAGCAATGGAAGCAAGTTCAGAATATAATATGATGGGGTTTCATTCTTCTAAGGTTAGGGTACAAACTGAATACATGATTTAGATGATGCTTTAACGTTCCAAGCATAAATTTGTGGTCATCAAATAAAATAAAAAATCTTAAATTTTGATGTATATATTTGCAAATTAGACCAGAATAATTCCTTCAGTTTCCTAGATTTTTTTTCCTAGTTCGAGACTGTCAATTTATACCACAAAATACTTGGAATAACCATTTTGTACAAATTTAATGGGAGTAAAATTAGATACAATATCTAACCGAAATGTTTACACTTTTAATGTTCATTATGAGAGTGTGAGGACAAAATATACGCATAAATTTTTATAAAAAAAAAATACAGATGCCAGACTTGAAACTAATATCATTGAACACGCCAGAAATACTTCTCCAATAATTTTAAATTGTTAGCTTTACTAAACTCAAATTGGCAAACCTAGATTTCCATTCTCTGATTGATTTTTTTTCTGGAAAATAAATTGATTGTTGATGCAATTAAAGCTTATTTCTTTAGGAAGAAATGTTTTCCCATTCTACAGTATTTATTTAAAGCAAATGTTGTAAATAAAGGTAGTGTTATAATCAAATGGAAGCAAGTTCAAAACATAGGATCATGCTGCTTCATTCTCCTAGGATAACATAGGTTAGGGTACAACAATAAACAAACCAAATAAATGACTAAATCATGCTTTCAATGTTCAAGGCATAAACTGAAAATTTGGCGAAAACACAAAAACTACTCCACGAAGCGAAAAGCCTCCAATTCGACTCGCTGTTTTAGGTTATGTTCGCATATAGAATCTAGTTTGTTATTCTAAGTACAACGACCTTCAAAGATCCTTGTTTTTCATTTATGGCATGGCAAAAACGGTACTGGTTGTGAATCTATGCGGAGGGTAGAGGTTCCGGATGATTGTTGCAAAAATTCGCGGCCAATGTAAATAAACCGAACCCAAGATGCCCGCCGGTTTTATGCAACAACATCGCAATAAGATCGCTCTGATATCACAACAAAAACTATACTAGCAATCAAAATACCGGTGTTACTTGTGTTTACGTGTGTCTATGTGTACGGTAATGATGTAACTATTACAAACAGCAATAGAATTTTTCCTTGATTAAACTAACCTTGACTTGAACTTGAATCGAAGCGCATATTTAAACGAGTATCTTTCACACGTACTAAGGAGATGTATTTATTTATGCTGCGGCTTTACGATATCGTCGACAAGATTATGCACGCTTTTGCCGACTAACTGTTGAACTGCTGCACCACATTTTCGTAATATGGCACTAGTTTCGGCGAAAATTTGGTACGAATGATGATGGCCAGCGCTGAAGCATCACCGATGTTTCGATTTCGATTTTAAAGGTCAAAGTTGAATGAACAATGACGGAGGAGTCTGATGGTGCGCGTTTTGGTTCGTTCCCCCAAGGCAAAAATCGCCGAAAACCAAAAAAATTGTGCGATAATTACAATTGTATGGCCGTGTATACTTGTTAGATGCGTTACCTTGAGAGAAGGAGAACATATCTATTTTAAAATAGACGCGGCGACACTGAAGGGTGGCGAATTATATTCGAAACGGAAGCTGGCCGGTAGCCATCTTGGATTTTCACTTTTGATCGTATTGAGCGCTGAGAATAACGAAACTTTTCTCGTTTGCGAAAAAGTACTCTCTTTTCAGGTAAAATTAAATGGAAATAAGAACGATACCCAAAAATAAGCGATCTACACTATGGAATGGTTGAGGTTATGTAACGTAAGAAGACGTATTCGTGATATGGAGCAAAATGGTTGTGTTTAAATAGATATGTCAAGATAGATCTGCATCTGCAAGATAATAAGCGATTTTTGGAAAATTTTAAGCATGTGCGAAGAAATCATTGATATTTTTGGAACGTTTTCGAAATATACGGTATGTATTTGATTATGTTGAAAATTTTGAGGTTATGTGCGCTCTTATAATTATTGGAATAATAGAAATACACGAAATTAATTTCAAAAACAATATAAATGTCTGGTCAATGATTTTAGTTAATGATTTAATTTATGAACACTTACCGTTAATTTTGCTGAGATAAAATCTACTTTTCCCACAAAAACGTTTTGATTATTTTGAATTGGAGCTTTACGTAATCATTAAGCTTCCATTTAATTAAAATCGGTTTAACAGAAATGTGATAAATAATTCACTACAGTGTCAAGATGCAAATTATTAAAATCCAGTTCCTATTAATAAACAATCACCACTGTATTTATACGCCAAAAAAGAATTACCATCTCAACTTAAATCGGGTTGGCCGTGGTCGAAACAATCGAATCACAGAAAGCTAACTAGATTTTACGATTGTTTATAATTGTTAGAGTTGTCAGCGTCTGTGTTTGTCGTTTTTTTTTCTTTTGTTATTGTCTTTTTGGAATTAATTAACAGCGCACGTGGTATTTCAACAGCGGATCACTCGATTTCAACGTCTTACACTATCTTCCCGTCGAATTTTTCGCCGGTTGCGTTCGTATTTTTGGCGGGAGGCACTGCCGGCTACGATTTCCGAACGGCACAACGCGGAAATGCACTGATGGTAAAGGTATGGAACACCCGACCTAGCCTAACACGCTCTAGTGTGAGCAGTTGCAGCGAACTGCACATGACTTCGTTCCGTCTCTGTTGTATCCTGCGCCGTATTGATAACGCTACGCGATCCGGTACGTCATTCATAAAATGATTATGCAATTCGTCCCCCTACGTCGACGAAAAAAATCGAGGGGGTCCGCATAATGATAGCCTCTCGTTTTACCGAATCCTCGCAATTCTTATATAAATGTAATTATTTCGCCGACCGTAAGGGATTTAATTGGAGAAAAGAAAATAACTTTCTGGCCCACCTTCGACGCCTGCAAATTAAGAAAAATAATCAAATAAATTGGCGGTTATTTTTAGAAAATTACACGCCCGTTTTCCACCGAAAATTCCAAGAGCCCGTTCGCGCTGAGGATAATTTGATGCGCTTGGAATTTTTCTGACATTGGACAAGGACGAAATGGCTGGTTAGGATGAGACTGCTGATAATAATAGTAATGGTAATGAGGCGCATAAACTATGTACATAAATATGTGAGTAGATGTAAAAAATCAAGGAAACTATTCGTTTATATATCTTCTCGTTTATGTAGACGTTCATGATTTTGATGCGCAATTGAGGTCGACAGTACGGAATTCTGAGAAATAATAGATTTCCAAATGAGAATGTTAAATAACAGTGGACTTTGAGACAATAGTTTCTTGGAAAACAAAATAATTTAAACGTAATGATTATGTATTTTGTATCGCGCAAATATGCTATAATTTATTTTTTCTAAATCGAAGGAGTAAAATGGAAACTTTTGCTTTCATGCTTCTGGAGAGATTTTTAAAAAAATATTTCAAAGTATTTGGTCCGTTTTTTTTTATTTCGAAACAAAACCGCGGGTATTATTATTTAATTATACTTACAAAGGAAGGTTCCCGGGTGTCAGATTCAGATCTTAATGAAACTTGGTAGGTAAGTAGAATATGTTGATACTTGAAAATAAAAAAAAATTATTTGCGCTGAAATTTACTCTGAGGGGGTGCAACACTCCTTCGAAAATTCACAGATTTTCACTTTTCTTGATTTAATTCTTAAACGGAAATGGATAGAAGAAAAATTTAAATGCAAATGTTATACCTTATCGAAAGGTCTTTCAGAATATGTTGATGTAGTATATATAGGATGTATATTTAAGCGCCACCCTCTTATCCTAGAACTGGTTGTGGTAATGTGGGAAAGTAATTAAGGCAAATTGTTCATCTTTAATATTCCTCTATTGATTTTAAAGCATTTTCGATTATACACGGCGTTCCAAAGGGTTAACATAAGACCTTATATCTTATGCTGTGCACGTACTACATATACATACCCGAGAAAAGGGAAATAGTTTCTCTATATGATCGTACTTCCCGCAATTTAGGTAGATCAATTTGCTTCGCATTAATTAAATTAATTAATTAAAATTTATGGAAGTATATAACTGCAATCGAAAAATTGATATTAGTATCAGATGCAGCTGTTGTTAGTTTAACTAGATATAAGTAAAACCCGACAAAATTGACGCATTGTGTGGTTGTGTGCTGTGTTTATATTTAGAAATATCACATTTCTTTAAAACGAAATATTTACAAACCACGTCCTACTATTTGAATATTCATAGTTAACGCAGTAATCGTATATAAAGGCGGTGTTGCAACCGCATCTAACACAGTCCTATAATATAAGATGTAATAAAATCTGTATCTGGTAAACTTATGTTATGTCTCCACTACTGACAGAACTGAAAGAACCTGGTGGCAAGTTAAGGCCCCAAGTGCAACAAACCCTATTTCGACCTGCAAACGTTGTTATTCAAACCTCATCTTCAGGTAAACTAACCACTGATTTATTTTACAATTAGTTTCTTAATATTTATTTGTCAAGCATTGGGCCAAAAATTCTTGTATTTTAAGACTCATAGACAGATCACTGTCCAGAGTCCTTCGCGAAAGGGGTCGCATCCAAAAAAGATGTTCAAATACTGACAATACCAAAGAAATCACTAAGTCTATGGACTTTGAATGTGGAATGAATTTAATCGACAATTTTCTGACCTGGTTCGTAAATGGGGATTAACATCAACCATTTACGATATAATGTCACAAAATTGTAATCATTAATACACCAGCAATTGTCGTTCTATAAATATATCAATTTGTTTGCATGTGCCTGGTCCGGTTATATAGAGAATCGACCTGGGGCATTCGAACATCCCATGAATTTTGCCTTTTCAAACAAAGACCTTCTGTTTCCTCCGAATTGCTTTCAATGTGATGCTTTTACATTCATTCGTTGTTCTTTCATTACCACACCAAATCACAAATACATAATTTAAATATTATTAGTATTATTGTCAAGTGTAATCCAGTGTTTGCATGAATTATGAACATTAGGGCGTAATAACTGGTGCAATTTCACTAATTAATGATATTTTTTCTTAATAAACATGTATGCAATATATAGACGGTTTTAGTGTAAGTAGTATAAGATATGACTTATTCTGCACCTTCGGAAATGCCTATATAATTGAAAATGCTTTAAAATCAATAGAGGATGTTAAAGTTTAACAACTTGCGTTAATTTCTTTTCCATATTACTATAATCAGCACTGGCAAAAGAGGATGGCGCTTAAATGGAACACTCTGTATATACAACATTCATGTGTCCTGAAACACCTTTCGAGAAGGTACAACATTTGCGTTTAAATTTTTGTTCTATTTCCGTTGAAGGATTAAATCAAGAAAACTGAAAATGTGTGAATTTTCGAAGAGGAGTTTCACCCCCTCAGAGTGAATTTCAGCAAAAACAAAAAAAAATATTTTAAAGTTTCAGAATACTCTATTTACCTACCAAATTTCACTAAGACCTGAATTTGACAACCGGGAGCATCTCCTTGTTAGTTAACATCTACATCTATACAAAAGCAGACCCAATATGTATACGAAATTATATCAAATTTTGCTTTCGTCAATATAGCCTCCTTTATTTGTCATAACTACAGCGGATGATCGAGATATTCTACTGTGGAGTGGCTTGTTTTACCTTTCGAGACATACCTTAGCTGTACGTTTCGATTCATGATCACGCTGAAATACGAACTAGTCGCAACCCTGATGAAAATACATCTTTTCTCTAATATTTCTGTAATTTCCTTTTCGTAGAATACTATTAATTTTCGCTAAATCTCCGACAAAAATGCTTGCAAAACACCTCCAGTCGTTCTCCTGCTGACCTTCGAACAGCTACACCTCTGTGTGTGCCGTAAACTTTGAACTTCGACTCGTCACTCCGTAACACCCTTTTCCAATCCTAGATTATCCAATTACTATGTGCTTGGTCCACTCATACCGCTTCTACTTATTTTATTTCCTTAATAAGGGCTTTCTTACCTCTACTTGTCTGGGAAGTCCAGCTTTGCCTAAGCGTAGTTTCACTATAGTCAGACTAATCGGTTTCCTGCATCCCCTGTACACTTCAGGCGCGGATTTTCCACATTTCCGCAATTACACAATCTTCTACTACCGTTGTTTTCTTCGTTACCCACATATCTTTTTGTTGGAAGAGCTACCACTAACTTTCATAGTGGTAACGTTTGTCGGGTTTCGCCCTGTCACTAGGTTTTCTGTCCTTGACGTTTCGCGAACAACTGCGGTTCACGTTTTTAAAGGTATCACTAAATTTCTTCATGTTGCAGTCCACTGTGTACCTACTAATTTGGTGTTGCAATAATCCTGGTTTGAAGAAGTTATGTTCTCTTGTTGTAACACGTTCTTTATAAAACTCGTAAATACAATATTTATACTACATTTACAGATAGTTACACAAATACACAATGACGAATTAACCTGCTCACTAACGAATTGAAACTCATCAGTTACTTTAAAAAGGTGAATAAAAGTTGAACAAGTTGAAACTCTATATACTTATGATGTTATATGGATAGAGTCATGTCTTGTTCTTTCCGAAAATTGTGTTATTTGGTCAAAAGAAACCTCGGTTGCCTTATAGGTAATTAGAAAATTACCTGAATACCCTTATAGTAAGAAACATTGTAGATATACCGATGACATTCTGGTCACAGTTGCAAAATACAACAATAATATCCTAAATTACAATGAGGAAATAATTTGCTGGTAATTAATAAGAAGTTAGCTTCCTGGAATTTCTACTAAGCCTGAAATTTATATCCACTTAATGAGATCCTAATTGTAGGAATATTTCATGGCAATAGAGTATTTGATTATAATAATAACAGATACATTAAAATATATATGAATAAAACATGAATATGAAGTACGATAAACTAGAGTTACAATAAACGTTTGGGACAATCTTTGGATCACAAAATGCAATAATGGAATTAACTATAATGCATCAAGTTCCAAGAAAGACTAAGTAACAGGGGATACCTTTATAACTCAGATATATCTAAAATGAATAAGTACTTCGAAGAACTTACTAATGGACCGTGTACTAATGATGGTTGCTTGTATCTACTCTCGTTTGTAGTATATAATTCATAACGAAAAATTAAGAAGAAACATAGGTGGCCAAATACTTGTGGGCGGTAGTGTATATGACAAAAGAATATGTTCTTCTAGAAAATACAAAAAATGTACCAAATGAAATAGCATATATTGTAGAAAAGGATTAAATACAATTTAAGACACAAACAAGATGCAGTAAAATTAAAAATAAGTAACCAACTCCATTCAGTCCAAATTATTGTCTGTCTATAGAACAGTATTATACTATTTTACTACCTTTAAACACCAATATCCTGTAATCCTTTACGTTACTGGATGAACACTAAACGAGATTTTGGTTGAAATTGTATTAGGTCCACAATTAATTAATGAAAATGATACTATAGCTATTTCGCGAGTTAGTTATATTCATTAGCTTCTCGCACATTAGTTACACAACCTTTTAAAGATTTAAGTGCAATTAGCTACAGAATGTATACAACCAAAACGCTGTGGAAGCACATTTAACTTTTCTACAGCAAAAACTCTTTACAATACTTTAATAGTTTCTGTAGGTATTAGCTTAAAAAAATGTAACTTTATATCAGATTCCATTTATATACAATTGTAATCATTTATACATATGCTTTGTATATGATAAATCCAGGTAATCAACGTGTTAACAAACATATAAAACTTCAGAACTGGTACACCTTACCTCTTGAAAATAACACCTCAGTTTTAACAAATCGCTGTAATGAACACTTCAAATTATAACTTCAACAACACAAACAGCTGTTATAACCTTAACGAAATTATGCACAAACAAGCATCGCTTTTTTGCAGTGAGGTAATTAACCTTAAAAAATAAGCGTTCATTCTTCTGTCATGTAATTAATATTTGCCTTCAAGACGGCGTTTATCCCTTTAAGTTAAATATGGTATTAGTTAAACCTTTTTTTAAGAGACCGTAATGATTTAAATAGCTATAGACCGATTAGTTTACTTAGCACTTTCAACAACATATACGAATCTCTATTTTGTGTCTAATTAGAATTAATAGAATTTCTCATCAAATACAATATATTTAATGAATTTCAACGCGGCTTTAACAAAGATAAATCGATTCAAATTATTCCCTTTTTTTTGACACAAATCCAATATTATCACTATTAGAAGAACATAAATTAGCATGTGGTGTATTTCACGATTTAAGCAAAGCTTTCGATTGAGACAAAGTTTAAATTGTACAGTGTTCGTAGAATCGCGAAAGAATTATTCATATGCTTCAATTGGGTAAGCAAACTGTAGACACTACGTGTAACATGAATACAACTTAATCTAGATCCTGAAAGGTAACAAAAGTACCTCAGAGCTGTATGTTACGGTCTTTATTTTTTGGCAACTATATAAATAACATACAATTTTTCTGGGTCATAAATTCATGGTTTGAACGAAATAGATTCATGGCCTTTAGCATCAGTCTATTCCGTGCAAATGTTCTGTCCACTTTTTAGAACAAATACTAGTTCCTTTAATTCTTTTAATCCTCGATCTACTAGCAAATTGGAACATCACAAATATTTTTATGGTGCAAAAACTATTTATAGGAAGAATTTCTTGTTTGCAAAAATTATACTTGAAAAGTCTTTGGATACAAGTGCATAGCTCTATAGCATTATAAGTTAAAAAATAACTCTTAAAAATCCTTTTGATCGGGCGCAAGATCAAGATAATTCTTATACAATAGAATCTACTACATTTTTTGGCGTATATCTTGATTGGTATTTAAATTGAGCTATTCACATTGAAAATACAACTGAACTTCTTATTTAATTTGTTAGGGTGTTATATGTTAGTAGTCTATAGAATATATGCTTATTAATATATAACGTTCCTGTTAAAGATTCTCTTATACTGTCGCAATACAGATTATTACTATTATGATTATGTCAAAAAATTGCAATGCTCTTCTGGTACATATTATCTAGTTGCAGTATATAACGATTCTAAATACCTTTTATGTAAAATTGCAAGCACTCCGGTGGAATTTAACTACTAAAATTTGTTAAATTGAATTTTCTTCAATATTACCAGCTAAAACATAAACAACTTTTATTTGTATTTAATTTTACATAACCCATTACAAAATATGGCAATTAGAAGTTAAAAGCGACTTTTCTAACATGCATAAATTCGAACATAAAAGATTTATGCGGTAAACCAATAATCCAGTTGAAGTCATAATATTTTACAGTTCAAGTTACACCCAATAACGTTTCATCCCATGTCGACTCATGTGGTTCCCCCACTTCATCGTTAAGAATTTTGGCGAATATGTGTACTATTAAATTTTGACGACTTTAACTCTCGTAAAATTTTAATCTAGTCAGTTTAGCTCTTGCGAGGATATGGCTGTTTCTTTACTGCCTATGTAACTCCAATCAAGTTCTAAGCAAGAATTCGTGTTTTTAGAAACAAGAACTGAACGTTCGAGAGAACAATTATCATGCTTCTAATTTTAATTTTAGGAAATTAATTTTTTTTTTCTGTGTTTTAATACTTTTTGCCTTTTCTTGAATTATAAGGCAAATGTTGTTGCAGATGAGGAAGTGCTGTCATGCCTTAGAAGAACTTTCTACGAAAAGAGTGGAAATGGTCTTGCTTCGTCCTAGATAATGAAATGTTATAATAATGTTCTAAAATATATTAAGATACGGAGAAATAACGAAGTGACGGAAGATTGTGCTACACTTCTTTCAAGCGGTCAGGTGGAATTACCTGTAGTAAGTAAATAGAACAAGATTGCTTCACAGATTGGTCGTAGTCTAAACAATTGAAAAATAACTTTCGGCGATCTTAAATTATAAAATTCTTATGCCATGCTATCCCTTCTAATGACATAATAAAAGTATTGTAGTTGCTGAGATGTTAAAAATATTGGAAAGCATTGTTCTCTGATAATAATCCAAAAATAACATTTTCTTTCTTATTTTATGATTTCCTTAGAAGTACAGAATAGCCAAGATAAAAGAGGCCCGGAGTCATACTGAACGCGACATTTGAATCGAGCTCTAGAGGGGGAGCACATGATATCCAGCAACCATTTCGTGTTAACTGTCATATTGTGTTTTCAATGCCATACGTTCATGGAATTTTCGCAGAAGAACGTACATTTTCCGCAGGTTTATGGCCCGATATGTCTACCTGCGACTTTTATCTGTGAGGTAGCTTAAAGGGTAAAGTTTACAGTACAGCCCCCATACAATTAAAGAGTTGAACATGAACAATCGCAATACAATTGTTGAAATAACATCAAATGAACTGGCAAAAGTTTTTGAAGACATATTGAGATGTGCTAATTTATGCATCGAAGTTCATGGTGAACACTTTCAACACCTCCTATGAACTATTGAATGTTCATTATGTTCTTGTTCATAATATTCTCTAATTACTAATTAAAGTTTGAACAGAAGATGTTAATACATGTTCCAATAATTATATTTCGCGGGGTAAAAATTATATTAATAATTCACTTTTCTGTAAGTATTTGTACTACTATGTGCATACCAGACCTCTTTTATCTTAACCACTCTGTATAATATTAGTAACACTAACATTTTTAAATAATAGTCCTATATTTTGCAGCGTATCAAGAACTCATTAGATTCCATTGCGGTGGCTTTGTTCGTCAAATGAAAACTACTAAAAACAAAAATTCCAAATACTATTGGTGAATCTGTCCGGGTCAACGTCCAGTAAAAGTTATTGATCTAACGAATTTTGTTTTTGGCGTGCTCGGTGAAACCAATTTTAAAGCAAAGTTTGAGCTTACTAGTTCCACTATAAATGGAACTTATTGACGATATTTAAATATGTTCTGGAAAAAAAAAGTGCTACTAGGTTCTATTGTTATATTTGTCAATACTTCAATAAGGAAACTACGTATTTATTGCTATACATAGAATGTATTCTAATATAGATTTGTACATAATTTTTCGCATATAGTTTTAAAAAACTTTTCGTAAAGGTCATCCATTAACACGTTAAAATTAGAATAAAATCGCCTTTATATACATTTTACAAACGCAATTAGCAAAGAAAGTATATGGCATAACAAGAAAAGCAATATTTCAAAATTCTTCAGAAACTTAAATTCTCATTTAAAACACGTGAGCAGGTGTTATTTGCTCATAAACTAGCGTAAATATATTGTTAATCCTGCGAGCGTTTACTGCAGAATAAATTTTAACCAATTAAATGTCAATAACGCTTTAATTCACTGTAGTACAGTGCAATTCATCCAATAAAATATCCTGCGAGTTCCGTCAAAACAAAATAAAAGTGAAATTATACAAAATCAATACGAGGTCGTTGAACTTAACGCGATGCACTTGCTGCATAGCCTGGAATAATCCTGGAATCCTAGGAGCAGGGAAAGGTATCTGCCCCGTCTATCTACAACTCTACTACTACTATGTACTACGAACGATCCGAATATACAGTAATGGTTTCGAATTCTAATTAAAAATCAAAAATGTTTTTTGTAAGAATTTTAAAAAGTTGAATGAAATCCAATTCTTAAAGAAAAAATCAAGTGATCTTTTAAAAAATCATATTGTCATAAAGTTTTCCTGTCAATAATTAATAAAGATTTCTTAGGAGAAGCTTAATTCCATGGAAAGGAGAAGAGGGGACACGCTTTTTTTGGCTTAGCAATTGCTATATCCTTAAGGACTTCAAGGATATAGATTTTATCTTTGAAAAGAACCTGGAAATTCAAAAAAAAAATTCCTTTCAGAAACTAATTACAGCCACTTAAAGTCCTTTTTCGCAGAAAGAACGCATAGTACATGCCTATATGCGATCTAAATTTCCCCCAAGTTTCAAACTTTTTTGAATTTCCGAATTCGGGATTATCCCTTGCAAGTTTAAAGGCATTGTTGAGATTTTAATCCACGATAGAACTCTATTTGTAATTAATGAATATAATTTTTGGTTTTAGGGTCACAGAGTAATTGCTACTGGGACCATCGTTCCCTCTTTCTTCTCCTCCAATTAATCGAAGATTCGTGTCCTGTTTTAGGCAAGAGAATTAAATCCTTGGAAAATGTAGAAGTCCAACAGAAAAGTAACATTATGATCTTGTATTGGTTACATGAATTACACACCAACTATTCTCAGCAATTTCAGGTGTAAAAAATACATTAAGAACAATGCATTTTCTTCGAAAAGTAAAGCTCAATATTTTGAGAAATTTAAAAAATAATTTTTGATTTGCTGTAAAGTCATTTAATGCTATTATTGATGGGACACAACATCATTCAAATGTCCTTCACGAGAGCGCTGGTAGGAATGTACCCGTTGAATTCAATGTTCCATGAGCTTTTCACTAAAATTTGGTCGAGCGTTAAGAATGACACATTGTTGACGCTTAAATCGTGTAATGTTGCTTATTTAATGAATAGAAAGTGTAAGAGTTAAATCGTATCACCAAGGAGTATAAATGACCGGTCTATTACCAGAAATAACCGACGCACTAACCTTTTCTAGTAAGAGAATTATTTGATGGACAGTGTAGTAGTTTGTTAAAATCGCATGTCGTCAAAATCGAAAACTAATGCACATCAACAGCAAAAAGAAAATAGGAACGACTTCTCCAGTACGAAATGCACACCAGAGAATTAGTTTAGATGAATTCATTACTTACTTTAATGCATTACTCCTGGCAGATTTACAGACCAAATACAACAGTTTTGCGACCCAGGAAATGATTTTCGATTTTAAGTCACTTGTAAGTACGTAAGCCAATAGCTTTTCACAAAATTCGCCACAATCTGTTGTTGGAAATGCCCAATGTTTGAGATCGACGAGAAATCAATGCATCATATTCAGCTGCAATATTCTTTTTGGTTATTGCATTTATTTGTTTCAGCAGCACGAAGGTAAGGTATTATGAACTGAATATCTGGATGTGAATTTCTGCAGAAGGCATTCAACTGTTCTTCAAATCGGTTAATTATAACGGCTAACAATTTCCTTAATGGGAAGAACAAACAGTCTCCAAACCTCTCCAGCCATAAAAATTGAAAATTTGTCGCAGTAATACTGATTACAAGTTCATAACTCTCTTTTGATTTTCTTTAATAGTTGATTGATGACGAAGTTATTTGACCAGTGACCCACCAGGACTACATAGTGGCCACTATGATAATGGTGGTTGTATTTTATCAATGAAGAATTATTACTTCCATCATAAAATATATAAATATAGTTACGACATGCATCAAAACCCCATTGACACATTCAAATTTATATCTATATATAACACACTTATTTCCTTGAAAGTAATGGATTATACCGCGATAACCAGTAAGTATGACAAAGCATTCTTTTGATGAATTTGGCCTCACTCAAATATCTGAAGGAATTACGGCATTTATTTATTACAAAGTAAATTACTAACTGACTAGGAAATTCTGCCAAACGAGATCTGAGTTGTTTTAAAAGTTAACAGTATAAAGATCTTTTTGTTTCAGTAAATTTGTTTGTGTGTACTTATTTCCATAGACTGCATTCCATGAGGTGGATAATATTATAGTAACCTTCAGTGTAAAACATGGATCACAATTAGATTTAGTCCCAATCATACTTCTACTTTCAAAGATTTTTTTACGAATAGTCTGGTAGCATTGAAGACTTTACTAGCGTATACTTTTAAATGTGACCCCTCATTTGCGTATAAAACCGAAGACAACTGGGATGTGATGGGTTCCAAACCAGCAAAGATTTGAGAGATATAAAAAGACTAATACGCTGGTCAAAGAAACCTAAACTGAAGGACAGAAATCTTAGATTCACACCAAGGTTTATTAAAAGCCCGAAACTATTCTAACCATATTTGGGCCATCCTTGCAATAGATCCCTTGGATCACAGTTATTACAGGCTTGCTCCAATAATGATAATATCTCGCTGAAAGAAATACATTTAAATGCAGCTGCGCAGGATGATCTATCCATTCAACCGGTAAACCAACGTACTGGCCTAAGGACAGAAACGAAGTGTCAAACTTAGTCCAACACTACTTTCCAATATGTCCGCATTGAGGAAAGCCTTGACTTGACAATGGATCATTCAGTAATAGTGCTTTCATCGAGTAAACACGCAATTACCAAGCAACAGCTAACGGAAGAACCGACCGAAATGGATTCTGAACCGGGCTTTAACAAAGAATTGAGCTAAACTATGAAATTAAAAAATTACCGATTGACTTGCAGTAAAAATGCTAGAGCAATCCCCTACTCTAAAGCTAAAGATACCAGGAGTAACCTGCAGTAGGAAAATTTATAATCGTTTTTCATATAAGAGAGTTAACGAAAGACAAAGACACTGACTCTTGCTGTAAAAAGCAATGAAAACCTTAAACAGACTAATGAACCATGAGTCACTAATTCGTAAAACCAGTGGCAACTGAGCTAGCCAAGATGAAGAAAAGGGGGATATCAAAATATTCCTGAACGAAATCCGAAGTCATATGAAGTTATTCATTTCGTTCTCGCCAAGTTTAGCAAAGGCATTGCTATCTCAGGTGACAAGACATGTTGCCTTGATGATGTCATTTATAAAAAATTGGAGAAGCTAAAGGCCCACATTGCAATATTTCAAGGGAGAATACCTAAAACCTTTTAAACTGTAGATAAAGAATGCCAGACTAGTACCAAGGTCGTTAAAAGTAAATTAAAAGCTTTATTGTCCAACAGATTTACAAAAATAAATGCAGTAGAGAATAATATACAAAGAATAGAATTGAAAAAAGTGAAATATTTATCCCTACAATATTCCAAAATGCAAAAAAATATAGTGTAATCACAAATTTACAATGCAATAAGATATAACGGGGGCTATGGGAGTTTAAGAACAACACATACGACTTACAATTAGTGGTGCTAAGAACTAAAATGTGTTAAAATATATGTGGATCTCTTAAAGAAATCAAATAACTTCATATGGGTCAAAACATTCTCAATAATATCAGAACAATCCATATGATTATCTTTTTCATAATATTTAATAGTTTTCATTTTCATTGATGAGATATATGAATGAGTCGGAATCCTATTGAATTACGCTTAGTGTATCTCTTAATTAAACTAAGTAAAGAAAGTGAATACACGATGTTCATATAAAAGTCGTAGGGTTTCGAATTATTCGAGTAACAGCTAATCCTTAAATTCTTCTCTTATCAAATGAATTTGTTTCTGTCTCAATATTTACTCTTCACACACAGTATAACCAAGTTCAACAGCACACAAAGGACATTTGAAACTAAAGAAAGGCAACCACTCTGTGCATCAACCCCTATATAGTATGCCGCCTTTCCACTGCACATATCGAACGTTACGCCATCTGTGCACAAGTTTATGCGCCGTTAAAGTGCATCTATATACGTAGATGTCGATGTTGTCTATGTATGTACAAGAAACCGCAGATGCACATCCATACTATAATTTACCGTATCTACGATACTTAATAAACATCATTCGTGAGTGAGCATTATATGAGTGAGTAATTTCAATCAAAGTATCTGATGTCTGTGTTCAAAAGGGAGAGGAAGAGACGAGAAACGGTCGGAAAATCGATCGGCGTAACCGCGACTTGCGTGACGGTTACCATGGAAAGTGTTGGCCCAGGTCATGTGGGGTCAAACCCGGACCTTTCGCAAGTGCATTTCGTCGTTGGTGCGGCCAAGTTTTCCGCCCGCTGCGTTATGTGTGCGGCTACCGTCGATAAAATTGATAATAGATGCGGACAAGCATAAAAAAGATGCATACCCGAGAGGTTTTTGTTTCGATAGACGAAACCCTTTTGACAATATCTTTCTTATCTAACGTGACATTTAAAATTAACGACGTATCCGTCCCATTTGGTAATCAATATCGCAGAACTTCAAAAAGATTTTAGTCTTTGGGAGTTCTAAGGGAAAGGAAAGATAAACTAAATGTAATTTCTGGAACTATTTTCACAAAAAAATAGGGAAATTCTATTTCGAATTTAAATAAAAAAAAATACCTACATCAATTGTTCTGTGAAATTTAGAAGATTCCAGGTAATTTCGTATTTTCCCTGTAACTGTAAAAGCTAAGAATTGCATCTTTGGGCATAATGAAATAGCTGAGGTATTATTATTTTATTAACATCGCTACTTTTAAATAACCGAACCTTCTATAGCTTAGAGGAACTAGATAGTCATTGTATGAAGTCAGACATTGCTTTCTAGCCTACTAGGTACTAATATACAATGTTTTCCAAAAGTCTTTTACAAACTAAAAAGAATATAATAAAGTAATGGCCAAGTTTAATGAATAAATGCATACCTTTTGTTGAATAATAAATTCCCGGACGTCTCTTGTATTTTATGAAAAGATTGAATATCATAAGCTCCTACAAAACACGTTTTCTTTAAACAACTGTAAGTAGCTAACTATTTCACGAATCGATTCAATTAATCATGTGGTCATTGTCAAACTTAATTGTTAATTCTGGGCAAATATTTATTGTACCAACTATTATACCACACTTGTTATTAATCAACGTTGCAGCATATTTATACGGTCATAAATCTCTTTGTTATTGATAAAGATCTTTCATATGCATAATGCACACTACTAAGTACAGATTAATAAGATATGTAATCATACGAAGAGCTAAGAACCTTTGGCATTCTGGTCGCATGAACTGCATCAGACTATTGGACAATTGTATCTAGAGAAATCGTGTCTCATTCCTCCTTGGTAGTAATTTGTAACATTTAAAGTGTTCGTGGTGACATATTTGGTGCAAAATCACATTTTGTCGCCCGAGATTCTGGGCGTGGTCCATTAGATTATCGTGAAAAGAATTGGTAAAGTACTCCATTATTTCTATGCCAACTCCATAAAACCACTTGTTTGAAGTATTTGATCAATAAACAAGCGCATGAATCAAGCAATTGGTCTGTTAAGATATCTTAATAATAGCTTGAATTTAGTCAGTTCAGAACTAAATCACCAATATTGTTTTGGATAGATATCCTTTTGTCCTTAGACACAGTAGCTGGTGAAAAACAATTATTTGACAAGTTGTATTGTAAGGTTTTCAAAAATAATTGTAGATCAAAATATTTCATTGTTATCCATTTGGCGATTGACCAAATTTGGGGTGGTGTAGACATTTTTGCATCTAATTCATTTTTAATTGGTGCGATTATTCTTAGATGGCCACGATGATTACAATAAAACCAGGAAAAACACTTATAAAGATGAAAGGAGAGATGGAGTAATTCAAAATTAAAGAATTCATAAACAATAACGTGCTGTCGTAACGGCCGTGAAAGCCTGAGAAACTGTAAAGTAACTTACTTCCCGAAGCACTGCTTAATTTGCTACAGGAATATATAACATGTAACATAAATGCGAGAAATCTAGGAACTAAAACTAAGTATAATTTGAAATTAAGATAAAAACCGTAAGATTCTCTAACAAGTTGGGATATAAAGATTTTTGAGTATATTAGTACAGAGCGATGAAAACAGGAACAAAAAGTTGGCAAAACCAAGGTTTTACGCTAATAAAGTACTACTGAAAAATAAAAGCCTTAAAGGTAAAGCAAAATATGCGTAGAATTGTCATACGGCTAGATAAGAACAAGCTAAGTTTGAATTAAATCATAAAATAGGAGACCTTATAAAAGAAGTAAAGTAACAGGATAAAGTTCTTTAGATATATGTATTTCTTCTTCTTTCATTTTAGGTCGTAACCTGTTTTCCTTCGTGCACCGTGGTGGAAATACAACTTTCGTTCCATCTCTTCAATGCTCTTCTGGACCTCTTTCCCATCTCGTTCCCATTAGTCTTTGGTATCTTGCTATCCTGGTCAATCTGGATTCCTCCGCTTTTTGCACACGATCATTCCACCGTCTTCTTTTTTCTCTATCGAATATAACTACATCTTCAATTCCACATTCCTCTCTTATATCCTTGTTTCTGACTCTATCTCCCTTTGTTTTTCCAGCTATCATCATTCTTAAGGTACTCATTTCGCTTGATCTGATCATCTGTTTGATTCTACTTGTATTGGCCCGTATGTCATTGGTCTTATATATCTTTACTTTGGTATTTGTTGTGAAGCATTTGTTTCTCCATATGACATCTTTCAAGTATTCAGATACTTGAGATGCCTTCTGTTGCCTTGTGTTGCTTTACCTCTTCATAGCTGTTGAGTCCTCTCGCCACTTCAATTCCTAGATATAGCAAGGACATCACTTGTTCAATCATTTGCTGTTTATTTCAAGCTTGCATCTTATAGGTTGTTTTCATCTTTTTAGTGAATACTAGCATATTATATCTTTCGACCTCTTTTGTTAATCCATATAGAAGCGTCTGTAGGTTGTCCTCATTATTCGCGATTAACACTGCATCGTCCGCATAATATAATATAGTCATATTATATCAGCTCATATCTTTCACGTTATCTAAGATCTTGTTCATAATTATATTGAAGAGGATCAGACTCAGGGAATCGCCATGCCTAACAATAGTGCCGCTTCTAGCTTCCCTACATAACCCACCTTTTTGTTTGTATTCTGGTCTTTGTTTCTTTATTCGAGTCCAATAGTATCTTTATTTCCCTTTTGTATGTTTTTCTCTTGTAATACTACTATCACGCTACCCTGTTGCACCCGAGGGAATGCCTCCTGTATATTAACAAAACTCATAAAGGTTGGCACGTTAAATTCGATCGACTTTTCAACTATCTGATGTAGCACAAATATTGCATGAATAGTGAATAGTGATGAGTTCTGCCAAATTATACGTGTTTGAAAGGCAATCGAATTATGTAGGAAAAGCAGAAGTATCAGACTTAAGTTCAAAGTAGCTAAACAATATGCCGAAAGACATCAAACGTGCAGGTTGGACGATCTGACATAGCCCAGAATAATGGATCTAGATTCTACTGGATGAGAAGAAATGTCCTTATATAACTATAACTATATAAAAATTAATCCAAAAAAGTGGAGTAAATTATTCCTAGAGTGCTACCCGTCAAAATACTGAACAAATCTAAGTCAAAAAGAAAAATCGAACAAAGATTCCGTTACTGAAAACTCTTTGCCTATTCTCGCATAAATTACCTTTAGCAGTCAAAAGTATTAACTGCACATCCCTCTTCAACTTGCCGTATCCAAAAGAACCCTCACGAAAGTGATTTACAAAGAGTAGACGACAAGAAGCAACCGCAACGATTTAACAACGTCATCGTACACTTGTACGTCTCCAGTAAAAACACCTGTATATTAGCATTGACGATTGACGCGTCGTCTCCTTTGTAAGCAACCGCATTTTCGCTTCTGGGCCCGGTTCACGCTGCGTTGCACCGGACCGTAGCTTCCGCTTCGCGTTATGTACGATTGTGAGAGTCATTCATGAAAGTTCACCGCTTATGGTATCGACGTTCTGCTCGACATTTTTGCATAGCCCGGCAATCGAGACAAGCGAAAACTTCGTAAAAGAAACGTAATTAAGTGAGCTAAAAGAAGAACGAGAGTAGTAAGCACTTGAAAATATTGAGTTTGCAATATTAAAGAAAGAAAAAGATCGCGTAAATCTGCATTGCTGTTTGTTAAATGTTTGCAGAGAAGTAATGCTAAAAAAGCTAAGTCTAATAAAATCACTTTGATGTGGGGATTAAAAGAAATTGTTAAAAATAAAGATTGAAATAGAAATGAAATATCGTTGTAAGGAATTAAAAATATTCTCTATACTTCTTTCCTTTTAGCTTTGGTTACTTGCGGTAATGATTATAGAATTTTTGGATAATTAACTATACATTCAACTATTGTACATCCACAAGAAATTTAAATAATGGTACGTGGAAATTTAGAACAAATGTTTAGTCTGTAAATTTGAAAGAACTTATTATAGTAATAGCTCACTGAAGTTTTAAAGCGAATTGGACAATAGTGATAATCTTCATAAAAAGCAATTGTTTATAAAATTCACAACGAATAACTGGTGATTGACCCCAAATATCACATTGAGGAGCAGTCTGTGGATTTATTTATAAAGAGAAAGCTCCCAAAGCTTTCAAAATGTAGCGGCTCGTTCAAATTCTAGTGGATCATTGATGCAACTGCTTTTATAGCGTATATTTTAACGAACTTTGGAGATGGTAATCGATTACAAGTGAAAGATTGAATAATGCTGCCCCTTTTGGGCGGATCTATACTGTGATTCATTTGACAATGTTCTTATAAAATCTCTCCGTCCTTAAAACCCATAAACATCTAAAGGCTGCACCATCCAGAGTATATTCATTGGCACTAAATTTTAAACATCACTAGAACTATGTCCACTCCAGGATTCCAATGGTAAGGTAAGTTTCCAGTATTTAACTGGAATGCGTTTGTAAACCAATCCTTAAAATCCTGAAAAGTTAGTTTTCCGGATGTTGAAGCAGATATGTACACTGAAAAGAGTTTCTTTTGCACACATAATCCAGATTGACCTGTTCCTCATATCACAAGAATAACGGGAGATAGTAGGCGTCCAGTTACTGAAACTGTTGCCATTATAGTATAACTATGTGAAGTAGCAGATAGTAATTGAACAATTCTGTTTTATTCCCATTTTATGTCTGAATTGAAATCACTCTAAAGAGCTTTATAAACGTTGCCTAGTAATGCTAGGTTTAGCTTAATTACTCATGTCTAACATGAGAGGGTTGTTATTTTATATGAAACAATTTTATGTAATTGTTTGAAATTCCATACCCACTAATGAGCATTAAATAAATTTTGCCGCACATCTGTGAGAGTCTATATCATGCAAATTTTGCTCTGCAATGTATCTAAACTGTACGCATAAACTTATCCTTTGTATATATGCATATATATTGTGTAGTAGATGTTTTCGTGGGTTGTTCTGTTTTTCTCTCAGATACATCTTTTTGAAGTTGTGTTTGTGAGGTGTTTCAATTCAAGCAATACCGAACGCGGGATGAAACCCGAAAGAAAGACATATGGAAAGTCCATTGTGGTTTTTCGTGTAATTTATTAAATATAAAGCATAATCAGCACCACAACACAGAGATATGAAGATACTTAATTTAAATTAAATGTCAATAACATCTGATAACAATAGTGAAACCGAAAGCTGAACAACGACAACCCTGTATATCTGTAAATACAGGGTGTCCATGAAATAAAATAAAAAAAATATAAAAATGGAAAGATCTGATTTTAAATTCAAAATATTTTGCGAAAATGTCTTTTTAGATCCGAGAAAAAAATTTATTTATTTATTAAAGATATTTAAAATAAAAATTCCTACGTAAGCATGTTGTAGAACTAGCGTGCTGTTTGAAAAGTATACAGTGTTATCTTGTAGTTTTTATAGCATCAACATAGTTATTACAGTGTATGTAGTCTGCATGTACATACGTATGTGAGTTGGGTTGGATGGATGTAATATGTATACACATTCTGCATCCATAGGCGGCACATATTACAATTTCCTAAGGTTTCTTTTAACTTTGACGTTCGCGTTTGACTCAATTTTTTTTTGGATTCATGTTCTATATAATTACACCTTTTCATTTTCCGTACTTTTTTATTTTATTTCAAGGACACTCTGTATATCAGACTATTTAATAATATACTTGACGAGTAATATATATATATATATATATATATATATATATATATATATATATATATTATAATATATATTTCCGCAAATTGGATTACTTCGTAATAAACCCACTGTATAATATGAATTTAATGTAATATCTATATTTAAAAAAAAATAAAAGCTTTTATATTTGAAAGAATTAGAGGGATAGGGGTTTGTCCCCACAAACTGTCACTATCCAGGGGGAAGTACTGCTATAATTTAATAGTAGTAAAACAGTGAGGAAGTTATTCAATGTATGTCTAAATATTTTCCACAATTTTAAGACACCATAAATGCAGTACAACACCCTGTTGTACTGCATTTATGGTGCGTTACACCCCGAAATGGGCACATAAGAAGATTATCACTGGCTTTGCACTAAGTTGGACTATAAACCCACAAAATTTCATTTATCATTACAAATTATGGGTTTAAAATGTGCTAAAATAATGATAAACGTTCTTCCCTGTTTAGAAAATCTCTTAATCCGTAAATAGAATAAGAATAAGGCAGCTTTGTTTGTAATAGTTATTCCTCAGTCTCTCTGGTAAGATAACTCTGCGTGCTGTGTTGACTTGGAACCAATTCCTAACAGATTGCTACCACCCATTTGCTTATTTCCTGGACATACACGCATAGAGTTAGCTTTGATTTTAATATTCCATGTTAAACAGTTACGTAAATTCTGTTAAGCTCTTATCAGTTAGTTATTACTTTTTTCTTTTGCATAGTAATCAACTTCGTCCTGTGTATTGGCTCTACTACTTTGTCTACTTCCTTGGTACTTCAGTATTTCATCCGTCCTTTTTGCTTGTTATCCGTTCTCTGAAAAATGAGAAATTGATCGCATCCTTAATTCCTTTCCTATTCCTCCTGCGTCTAGTTTCAATTATGCGCATTATTTCGCCATCTAGTTTAACACAGGAAACCTAATTGATTCATTTAATTATAACAATAAAAAAAACACCAACTAATGGCTTGGATCAATTTCAGAATTTAATATTAACCGATTATTAACAAGTTGCCGACGAATTGCCTTACATCCTGCAATTAAATCCGACTACAGTTTTATACGCGCATATTTTATTTTTGCCGATGTTCATGGATGATTGTTGGCATGACAGGCAAGGTGTTGAAGAAGAGACTATAATTAAAAGGAAACAAGTCCTCGTCTGTAATTATAAACAACGTACTACAGAAGTAATGACAGGTGCGCCGACGATAATTGCAGCTTATCTGTATCTTGATTAACATCAAATTATAACGAAGCATGTACATATGTAACTATGTAGTTAGGACATGACCCTGTATAATAGAGCTTTGAAATATTTCTTTTATATTTCAATGGGATTTTTATTGCCAAAAGATGAAATAAAGCAAGAAAGCTTCTTTTAGTTTTGTATTCCGATTAATACTACCTTTTAAATTGCTGTATCTTGCTGAAAATATATACAAGGAAACAGTACTCATGTTTATAAATTCCAAATACGTCGGACCATAGTTCCAAAAGAATAATCACAGTCTTATTTGAAATTGGTTTGTATATTCACTGATTCTCGATTCAACGCCAAAGATTTACGATATGGGTCATTCTAGTACGCTGAGTCAACACCCATGCACGTGCACTTATCTAGCACTGCCTCTCATGGCTTTCTCGATTCCATCCCTCCATGATGTCGCAGGCCTTCCTCTTCCATTTTGTGGTGTATAATTTAGTACCCTCTTTGGCCATATACCTTCATTCATTGTTTGTACGTGTCCATACCATATAATCTACCTACCGATTCGATCCGTACTAGTAATAACTCTTCCTGTTCTTCATCATATCTCTTCGTTTCTTAATGTCCTAATTTTGATACTCCTCAGGCTCTTCTCAGGAAGTCAATTTCGATGGTGTCTACATTCTTTTTATTGCTGTTTGTCATCTGCCAGCTTTATATATTTTTATCTTTGTTTCCAGTCTTAATCCTTTAGACCACAGCAAGGAATTTAAGGCCTGGGTTGCTCTTTTCTCTTGTATTTCATTTCGTACGTCTATTTCCAATGTACCTTTCTTACTAAATATATTTCCTAGGTCTTTGTACTTATTTGTTCTCTTCTAATTTGCAAGTCCTTGTGATCATCTTCGTTTTTACGCCCCACCTTCATATATTTAGTCTCTGTCATGTTTCGTGTTAGTCCCCAATGTTCGTATTCTTATCTGAGTTTTCTAAACATGTAGCCCATGTCCCCTTCACCACAAGCTATAATTACTTGATCATCTACGAAATAAAGACTTATGAGAGAATGATCTTCCATTTATCAGCACGAATAACAAAATGATTTTATCAGGAATCAAGTGGAATCTATTTTTTACATAATCATTCTAACGATTGAGACATTTGTTATATCATAGGACGCGTATGCCACTACCTTTTTTATAGTAGGATGCCGCCAACGTGTTGGGATAGCACCTCGTTGTTGGATTCTTTATGATAATCCAGATTCTATGAACAGCTCAACTAATAGATGCTTGCAAACTCTCCAAACAAATGAAAAAATTTCAAATGAGCGTGCAGCAATAAGAACGTCATGGCTAACGTTTTCTACAATCTTTCAATGTTACTTGTAGAATTTAGAGGACTACGATTACTGCAGACATACACTCTTCATAAACTCATAAACCCTTGCGAAGGATTTTGGGAAAAAAATGGAACATGTCTTGTGGAATTGTTTTAACTTATGACAACGCACACGATTCACAATTTATCTGACTTTCATCCTTTTCGGCAGCTGTAAACAGGTCTGTGAGGACAGTACCTCCGCAGGACTGAAGGACTTCAAAACACCGTGGAAACCTATCTGAACACGTTGGCAGCCCTTCTACGAAGAGACTATTGGAAAAGAATATAAGAAATATCTCAATTTTGCGGTGATTATGTCTAATTGTAATTTTGATTGTACGTGGCTTCACACTTGCCTTTCTTTTAAAATCGGTCGGGGGTTAAAGAAATATCCTTCGTATCTATCTACCTATCTGACTAAACAAATAAAGCGATCACAGCTTGCCCACGCAGGTATTTATTTAAAGCATTTATTTCATTTTATTGAAAAAATGTATTGTTTAATGCAAAGAAACTTTTTTCGAAGGTATATTTTTATTCTCTAGTGTAGTATAAACATATTGGAAGGAACAAAAGTAATTACTGCTTTGAGAAATCTTAATTTTAAAATCCAATATATCTTAAAAAAATAGCATTTTATGAATATTAATTTTTTGATTGGTGTTATTTTGCAGTGATAAAATATTCGCTATAAAAACGATATTATTAGAAATACAAAATATGCAAAGATCAAGCGCGAAATTCAAACTCATTTCATTGCCAACACTTGCTTTTGCCACCAATAGATGTCGCTTCGTGAAGATAATCGAACGCCCGGCGAAGATCCGCTTGCCTCTTCTACGATATTCGCTAATCTTAACGCCGGTCGTTATTTGGATTCGCAGTTTTCCACCTTTTTCTATATTGTAAGGCGCACGGGCAGCTACGATCGGCATATCCTTCAATACTAATCGAAGCTATCAATCAAACGTTATACATTTAGGCGTATATAGAAAAACTCCTGTCTGTAGGTCAGCTATAGCGTTTTTAGGCCAAAAGGCCAGCAAGCGCTTAACGCGTCGTAATATGGTCGGTAAATGCGAAAGCGGCTTCGACAGACTCGCCATTGGCCACCGCACTAGCAATATGACCTGCTTTTCGTGGTACACGCACACACGTACACAGACACACACATACACATATACCATACCGTCTGTATATAATTTATAAGAAGCAAAAATGCGCATTTGGCGTTTATTATCGCTAATTATATTTCTTTATAAAGAGAAATAGTAGGTGATATAGAATGCTTAGTTAGATAATATAATAGAATTAGAAGCCAGGTATACCATTGAAACTAAAAAAGTTTGTGGTTACTATTGGCGCTCATAAAGAGCTTCAAAGCAAGTTTAAGTCATAAAGGATAATGCAAACTTTACCACTGTAATCCTTGTAATGGTGGTAACGCATTCAGCAGTTTTTGACTAAACTTCGGTTCAATAACCTAACTGATATTAAAGACGGGAGATAGCAGCTCCGGCTTGTAAATCTAAAGCAATCTAAAACTATATGCGCATACAAATTTATTCTCGAGCAAGCCATGAAATTGATAGTGAGTAGTGAATTGATAGTGATAAATATCGTTTCTTAATTACGGTGCATATCCATTCAAGGAAAGTTAGTAAACTGTAAAGTATAGATCTCTACATAAACTTTCGATAAGTGGAATTATGTACTTTGAAACGCTGATCGTTATGAACTCTTACTGTGTATTCATATACACACGAGTCATGTCGAGTTTTGTGCATGAAAAAGCACGCACTATTTTTCTTTTTTAATCCAAAAAAGGCTGTTGAAAGTCATCGTCTTCTGGTAGAAACATATAGTGAACACGCTCCATCGATTAGAACATGTGAGACATGGTTTGGACAATTTAAAAGTGGTGATTTCAGAGTGAAGGAGAGCGCTTTGGTGGACCACAAAAATGCGAGTAATTGCAGGAGCTATTGGATGATAACCCAACCCAACCTCAACGGCAATTAGCAGAAGTGATAATGTGTGTCACAAGAAGCAATCAACAGACGTTTACGAACAATGGGGAAGATCAATAAACTCGGTAAATGTGTCCCACAAGATTTGAATGAATGTCAAATAGAAAATCGCAGTCACATGTGAAATATTTTATATTTCGGCCGATGGAACAGTCTTTGCTTTCTTCGGAGCCGATTCGCCCCGAAAAGTCCACTGCTTCGGCTGCTTGAGCTAACGTGGTACCCATCGCGCCGAAAACTTTTTCATATCGAAAATTTCGTCTAGGGTATGGCCAGCGTGTTCTTCTGAGTTGCCTGTTGTCTCTACTATCTCTTTCAGTTTCAATTGGCGATCGGCTAGCACGACACCATGAATCTTGTCGACCATTTCATCGTTGGTAGCGGTTTCTGGCCGTCCACTGCGTGGTTCGTCACTTGTACTTGTGCGGCCACGTTTGAACTCGCTCACCAAGAAGCTGATCGAAAATGATGGAATACCTATGCCATGAACTTCTAGCAAGACATTTCGAATTTCCGTTGCCGTTTTTCCAGCCATCCAGAAGTGTTTTAATGAATGAAATGAATTCACTTCAATCTACGTGCGCCATCTCTTGCCGATGCCGAAAACCTTTCACGTCGCCCTCGTATAGGCGATTTTATACAGTAATATACTACACTTCAATTAATATGAAACTAATTAAGCCAAATTTTACTACAAATTAATCTGCAACAGCAGGTGGACGATTTTCATTGCTATTAACTGTTGCTAATTGTTAAAATCTCATTGCAAAACGCCTGCAAATCTATTCCATGGAATAACTATTTCACTGTTTATACCAGTATTGTACAACCGGTCCTAAATCTATTAATTTGAGCATCGTACTACTGGAGACAGTTCGTTCATCTACGAAAACAGTATAGAAAATTGCCTAATAATAGCTAAAAACTACGTTAAGTTTCAGCGAAGATAGTGAAAAAGATGACAAAATCAATAAATTTTTCGCTACTTTGAAATGTTAACCATGACGTGTCTGTACCGCTACATAGTAAAGAAAACCCTAAGCTACAATAATAATTATCGATAAGCATGTACGTATTTCAATGGAGAGTTCCGACCGACCGTCAATGAACAAAGAACTTTGTCCTTTAACGAATATACAATACGCATACACATATACATGCCCGATACAAAGGCGTCCACGGCACGCACCGGATCGCATATTAGGGGGAATTTGGTGGTAGCGCACGGATTATGCGATGAGCATCGCTTCCTACCGCAGTCCGTAGACAGGTGAAAGAGGAAGGAGAACTCGCACACAGAGAACGACAGCAGCGCGAACACCGGCATCGCTCCGGTCCGGCAGTGTGTCGGACGTTGAACCCGTGGTCTCAATGTTGACATCCCGATTGCAATAACCTTTTCTCGTCTACCTTGATGCGGCCGACGCGTTCGCGAACCTTTCTTTTCGCGTTATTACGCTAAGTTCTCGCATACGCACGAGTTTTATTAGATCTAAACCGGATCTATCTTTCAAACGGAGACCCAGGTTTTATATAGGGTGATATCAGGTGCATCAAAATAGAAATGCACGATATACGTATCAGTACATGCGTTTTACTATTATCGCTCCGACACTAACATTAACATTTTTTAACTTCGTATTAATTAAAATGCGCTCTCGTGTACTTTTACTAAGTTGTATTTATTTGCACATATTGTTCTAAATTCTACATAATAGCTGAGAATCTTGGTTTAAAACTTTTAGTGCGCACAAGATTACCTTTTTATTTTCTTTTACAAGCACATGATTGAGATTTTTCTATCCTATTTAGTTCTAATATAAGTAAATATAGATACAGTCACTGTCCATTTTATTAGCGCCACCTTATAAATTTAAGCTTTTGTGTTTCCAACGCGATAATTTACAAATGCAGGTATAAACCTTCCCTAAATAGGTTTCACACAGTAATTTGTACAATACTATTTAGATCGGTTTCCGCCAAAGAAATAGGAAATCTAATGCCCCAACAAGGAGTGCAAATATCCACCCGTACAATGCGTAGGCAATTATACGAAGCTGGTTTAAAATGCTGACGCCCTTTGAAAAAGCCAAGATTAACACCAATGATGAAACGAGCTCTGTATGAATGGACAAAACGTCATCAACTTCACACAATAGAAGATTGGCGAAAGGTAAGACAAAAAGCAAATTTTTTTTATATGTACAATGTCTTTTCGTTAAAGATTGGTATTCAGCGATGAGTCAAAGCTAGAAGCCATGACTGAAAAAGCCCAAATTGTTAGGCGACGTCTATCTGAACGGTTTGATGAAGTTTGTGTACTAGAAATGATGAAACACCCTCCGTTAGTTATGGTACGGACCTGTATATCAGTCGAAGGTCCCGGGCCACTGTATTTTTGCCGTGAATCAACAGCAACATAAGCGTTTATTTGAGGCTGTCTTGATGCCATATATCAATAATTTAGATACTAATGACGGTCGTTACACATTCATGCACGATAAGGCACCATGTCACATGGCCGAATCCATCCAAAGTTTTTTAGAAACCATTATCTTGGCCGAGAAGAAACACTATAAAAGGGCAATTAGTAAGAAATATTGATGATGTATGGCAAAATGATGCTACAATTAAACATACCATTAACACTTGCGTAGACAATATGTCAAAAAGAACAAGAACAAAAAGAGCATAAATAATATAAAAATAAAATAAGTAAATATAAACATAAAAGCCAAAGAAGGCATTACAAAATATTAGTTATATAGCTGTGACGATGGTATTTTAGTAAGTGGCCTTAGTAAATTTGACAGGAACTGTACTTGACAGTTAATTTTTATGGCATTAGAGGTATAATAAAGCCGCTAACCTCTTATTAACAAATGAAATCATTAAACACGTAACTCATCGATATTCCATGCGAAAAGTACAAAGTACGTACCTACCCAAGAAAGTATTATCAATTGTACACACCTATGTTTGCAATAAGACTGAATTGTTGCCTTGCTCAACTATAGCTCAACTATAAAAGATCTTCGGAGTGTACTTCGGCAGTAGATTTACTTTTGTTGAACATATAAGTCGGACTACTGCCTTTGTATGAAAGATGCTAGGATTTATAGTTCGTAATACATATTCCTTTAGTAACGTGCCTGGTATCAAGATTATAGAATCTGTTATTTGGGCTATTTCCATCGATTAACTTAGTGGTCAAGTATTTCGGATTACAAATGTTTCGAGAATATTTAAATCGAGCTCAGTTCCCATACCAGACGAATTTCACTAAAAAGTAATATGGAAGACAAATACCTAGACAAATCCTTGAACTAATGGTGAATCAAACAAACAACAACCCTTATCAAGGCTAGTCTGAAGTCGACAGAAGATACACTGCCGAAACGTCGGGATATTAAAATTCCACAAACAATAGAAATAGCCTAAACAACAACTCCAATTATCATCTATCGTGAACAATATCACGTCAAAGGCTAATTGCTCTCGAGATGCTTTTATTATTCCTATGAACGATGAAACTTGGAGTATACTTCTATAATTTAGCTCATAGGAATGCACTAGAATGAGTTTGAATTTCTTAAGTACTTGTATTTTAAAGTTGAAGTTCATTTCCACCAAGCGGGATGATTACAACCTGCTACTCCAAGAAAGTAACATACCTTTCAGTTTTGCCCTTATTTCGTTTATATATACCTATTCATATACACATGTCAACGTACTAAATGAACATTATTATTAATATTATAACTTGTTATTATTAAAATTAACGCAGAAACTTTGAATAAAGTAGTAAAAAAAATAACAAAAAGTAATAAAGCTCCAAGGTAGACTTTGTTATGGAACCATTTAGCTGTTGTATATGTTACTTCGTTATAGTATTATAATTTCCAACAAATATGCTTCCGTTTCCTCATTAAAAATGTGTTGGTCTTTTTTTAATTATATCTTAACGTAAATTTCTTAAGATGGTCTTAAACTTATTTGCGGTAGTGTACACCTAGCTGTAGAGTTGCAATAGAACAAAAATAATAGAAGTAAAACTGTACCTAACTACATGAAAAGCTTGCCGTATTTATATTTGACGGCACCGTCAAGTTTGTTTGGTCTAAGCTAGGCAGATGTTCTTCACGGCCTCGCAAATTCTACAAATCCTTGCCAAAGGGCGGGTTAAAACCAATTATACCGAAATTGTTGACCAAAAGACGTCAGAGAAGGTTTGCAGAAGGGATTAAAAGTTCTAGGTAAGACCGTTTCAAGTATTCTTACCTTACACAAAGGGCCAACATTCGAAGCTGGCAAACAGAAGAAGAATAACAGCCTACGCTCTTTAGCTTAAACTTACCGTTTACTTGTGCCGATATGTGCAATTTCGCAGTTTATTAAAATGAATAAGCAAATTCTGCATTTATATAAATATTCGTTTCTTTTTATGTTTGTGTGGGTATGAGTTAATGAATTTGTATCTATGTAGTATACGCATGCATATATAATTATATACAAAATTAGCAAAAGCGAAATGTCAAAAAATAATATCTGGTAATACAATGATTTTAACACGTTGCGATGACATTAAGACAAAAGTTCAATCATCGTTACGTCAAAGTGTTGCTTACTGTTTTTTTTACGATTTTATTTTAATTAGGCGCTTTGAATATTTGTCACAAGCTCAACCAGTCGAAATAATGGCGTATTAAAATAGTTACGTGCAAAAATTCGCAAGAAAAATCTACACTTCTGATAAAGCAACTCGTGGTTTCTGCATCATAGCAGTGTCAATTTTATGCCAAAAATCAGATGACCATCCTCTCCCAGTCTCCCAACTCGTCAGGCCTAGCTTCTAGTGACTTTTTTATATCTCCGAGATTGAAATTACTTCCAATAAGGCGCAGTTTTGACGATAATGATACAAATTCGTCATAAACATTGAAAGTATCTCTGAAGGACGTAAAGCGTATGAATAGAGGAAGAGAGTACCTTGCAGAAAACAATGATGAATAATCTTAAAGGTTAAAAGAACAATTTTCGGTTATTTTCTTTATAAACCTCGTATACGTGTTTTTTTCTTAATAAAAATGCATTTTATTATTAATGAAATCAGTTTCAAAGGTGGTCTTAATCTTATGAGCGGTAGTGCATATACAATTCTTCTAACCGCTAATGCAATTCCAAAAGCTATAAAACCGTGGTTGCTGACGTTGTAACTGTGTTACTACCGTTTCTACTGACACAGTTCGACGTTACAAGTGCCATTGTTCAAATCGGGAAATTTGAACGCGACAAATCAAAATAGAATCGAGAAGCTCTACCGACGAATGATGTAAAGCCGCCGATAGAGGTTTTATAACCTTCTAGTTTTTTTCTGTCTTTGACTTTTCTCCTTACGGTTTAGTAGGATACTAGGGCAGGCCATTGACCTCGTAGTCTTACATGTAAGCTAGGTAACGGCTAACAGTGATTACCACTTGTCCGTGCTTTATTTCTCGTATGTATGTATGTATGTATCTTGATGTCGTCGGTTCAGGTTTTAAAAGTTCAGTTATGCGCATTTGAAACGGCAGTTGTTCGAATGCTTAAACAATTAACGCGTAAAAATGGTTTTGCCTGGATACAGTAGTCATGCCGACTGCTAAAAACGAAATAATTGAGATTTTTTGTCGGATGTTTTTTTCAATTTCTCAATTTTTTGCAATACCGAGCTCTACAAAGTACATTCACATATATGATAACTTAATAGTTTATTAGTTTCAATGCAATTATAAAGATAAATGTTTATAGCTGTGTGCCTCAATTGTCTGGTAAAATATAAGTATTTTCCATAGTTAAAGATTCCAAGAAAAACATTGTGTTTCGTGCTTTTTGCTTATACCACTCCTGTTATTTTCAATAAGTCCATAAATCGTATGGAGCAGATCTTTCTTACAAAAAAAATTATTTCTCGATATAAACTACAACTAATATGGATGCACACATCCGTCTTCTTCCAAATTGCATGAAATACTATGAGATAGATGATCAACATATTTATGGATATACTACTCTACCGCTCATTAGAAAATTATAATAAAATTCAACTAAAAAGGAGAATAAAAAAAGTATTTTAGATGATAAATTTTAATTTTACTTGCAATTTCCAAAGTTAAATTTTTTCATAAAACTTTAACTTCGGACATTACAAGGAAAATTTGAAAAATTTCAAGGTAATGGAATATTTGAGGCCTCTATTCTCCGCAAAAATATGACTACTTTTTGCCGTATTTGTAAAACGTACTTTTCACTCAGCTTATTTTCTTTATTTATAATTTCCTTTAATATAATTGTATTGTTAGGGAGAACGCAGTGTTGGACTCACTCTAAGCTAGGTTAGTTCCTTAATATCAGACTAAATTATTACATACCTTAATGTAATCGTAGATTACAATTTTTCGTCCTTATTATCAAAAAATTCTTGTTCTTTTGGAAAAGGTAGAAAGAAGAGTCCCTTAAACAACAGGAAAAGAGGACAATGAAATTATTCCATCAGCAGTTTATATCACAAAATTCAATGTAATTAATGTAGAATTTTATACAATAATATTAAACACACTCATATACACACGGCAAATGGCGAAGATTACACCCAAGACTTACCTTACCGTAGTCACTTGTCACCTAATATCAGAATCTAGTAGCGGCTCAGAAGCGTGGTGGACAAACGACCCGCGAAACAAGAGACAGTTAGGGTCGGTAGCTAATACAGAGCACCAACAGAGTCCTTATTTATGCAAATTTCGCTAGTTATTTAGAGAAAAATACCCCAGAATTTATATAGAAGTGGACCATGTCGCCACAATATATTACCCGAATACCGGGCAAACCACCGCTGAATTAGCAGAAAACCTTTGACAACAACCTTGAAACCTCCGTTATCAGCATGCTATTACGTGATAGAAGATTTGCCGATATAGAATACCACAGTGTGTGTGAGAGTGTAAAAAGAAAAGGACTCTAGCCTTATTAAAATTATTTATTAATTGAAATAAAAAATAAGTTTATTAGCTTGCTAGGGATTGCGATAGGTATTTGTGAGAGTACTACACGATGCAAGTGGCATAACCTGAATTATATAATAGTTTTTCGGTTTAATCTATTTTCTGCATTAATTTAATTCGAGTCATCCAAATTTGCTACGGCAAAATTCATGATAAAGGAATTCTCTCGCTGCCATACATTACGAACGATGATAAATTTCACTATAATATACTTATTAGAAATGATAGCACTAAAACCGAGAAAAAAACATAAGTGGTTTTGCCAAAAAGTTCATATCTACTTTGGAATCATTTTTTCTAACTGCAACTTCATAAAATTGCGCAATTCAAAAGCATGCAAAAGCATAGTTAAATTAAGCTTAAATAAGTGATTAATCGAATCATTCATTCATTGCTTTATTAAACTGTTCTCAATTCTCTAACTTTCCAAAAGTTGAGGAAATCAAATTGAATAAATTTGAAAATTAAGATAATTTTGGCAGTTGCTTTTGCGTTATTTACTATGTGCTACACTATAAGATACTATGGAATGCTTTCTCCAAAACTGTTTGGCATTAGCACTGCTTTTGGTGGTTACGAATTTCTATTCAATCTTAATTTAAACAATGTTTAAGATGTTCAATAGTAATAGGCACAATATGATCAAAAGAGACTGATTAAGTTGGAAGCTTAGAGAGAGATATGTTTAGCTAGTTAAGTTCAGAACAACTTTTACATACGTTTCCATTATTTTATTGTTGCCTACGTACATATAAATATTAGCACTTCTCAGTACTACGGGTGTATGAATGTACTATTTTACCTGGAGCAGGATACTTTTATAGTCATGACGTACTTCCGCAAAGGTATTCAAAATGAAATGGGTTATTCGATACATTTAAAGGAATTTCGCTACAAACAATATACGGCTGTGCATCGTGATAATGGTGTACTATTTCTGGAAATGTTCGCATCAACCGCCTCCTGGTAATCTGTAGCTCTTAACTTCTAGGATTAGGGAAGGTATATGCCAACGAATACTTCAAGATACTAATAAGTCTCATAGCAGGCTTCGACAGCCAATAGGTCTCGTTTCATATTGTTCACATACCAAAATAAACATTATTTTCCTGCAAGCTTATCATATGAAAGTCAACATGCAGCTATACACTCTTTTAATCATATAAAGTCACTGCGGTTCAGCAATTATTTTGGACATGACAGTCTTTATTGGTGAAGATTCACTTGTTTGATCATCTGAACACACAAAATTACAGAACTTGATCAATTGGATATCCACATGCTTTCGTTAAAACAAGTTTTACCATTAATATTGGTGTGCCTTGAAGAAAAATTATAGGATCCACTTTCCGTCACGAAGCTATTAATGGTGAAAGATATATGCAAATAAAACACTTTTCTAAATCAGTTAAGTCCAGAGGAAGTGTTATATCGATATACTCAGCAATTCGGGGCAACTGTACGTACAGCAGCTATTACACTCGCATATTTAGAGGATTTCTTTTACTCAAAGGATAAGTAGGAAAAGATGGCCAACCAAATTATCCGATTTCACTTCGTTCGATTTGTATTTGTTTGAATAATTGGGCAATAAAATATTTCATAATAGACTCCATAACATTGAAGAATTATAGGCAGCGATTCAAAATGGGATATCAAATATAAACATCGAAGCACTACATAATGCATTTGAGAATTTAAAATAAGAAATTCAGATGTACTGGCATAATAGCATGATAGCAACATGATTTTTACAATGTTTAATTAATATAATCTACTGTACTAATTACACACAACTTATTTTATTTATTCAGATTTGTGCTGAGTTAGATTCAAATATATTTTTATCTTTATAAATAAAATTGAAAAGTACTGCTTTTACTACATACAGTTCAAAGAATACAGAGTGTCCATGAAGTGAAATAAAAACGTCTGAAAAATTGGCAATTTTTTGTGGAGATCGTGCTTTATAAATTTCTGTAATAATTATACCACTCTCATTACTTACACCAATCAATCATATTGAACAAACCTTTCATACCATAAATTATTTTTCGATACACACTACAATATAAATGTATACAGGCTGTCCATGAAATAAAATAAAAAAGTATGAAAGATGGAAAAGTCTAATGTCATTAGACCTAAATCCATAATATTTTGAGAAAATTCCTTCGCAGACGCGAGAAAAAATGATAAAGACATTTAAAATAAAAATTATACACAGCCGAAATATTCGTATATGAGCATGTTATTCAACTCAGGCGTTTGAAAGGTAGACAATGTTATCTTGTAGTATTTATGCAGTGTATGCAGTCTACGTGTATCTTTGCAAGTTTAGTTAACATAGGCAGCACATATAACAATTTTCAATTGTCTTTTTTAATTCTTTCGCGTCGTAATTGACACAAAATTCTTTGGATATATGTTCTATATAATTACACCTTTTCATTTTCCGTAGTTTTGTATTTTTTATTATATTGTTCCACTGCGCCACTAAAAAATATAAAATTGCCATGAACGTCGTATTTCAGACACATCACAACTTTTTGAGCACACTGTATATTTGAAAATGATTAGTCATTTGTGATTAATAAATTAAATATTAAATTTCGACATAAACATCTAATTGTATAGTCTTATTCTGTAATAGTGGGCGTGGCGATTTTTTTTTTTTAATTAATTGATTTCGTTTTAAATAATCGATGCATCAATATCGAAACGTACCGTTTTAATAAGTGATCACGTCATCGAAGTCAAGCAGGCTAATAAATAAACATTCATAACGCGATGAATTAAAGCTATCGTGTCTTACAGTCTTTCAAAGCGAATCGCATGCTTAACCCTCAATGTAAAATCATTGAAAAACAGAAAACAAGAATGTTAATCACCAACAATGAAGGAAATCAACAGCTCGTTATACGTGCAAAACATTACTATTACCTCTTTCGTTAATTAACCTAATCTAGAAACATAAATTAGGAAGCAGAAAGATATAGAAAAACGATTACTCTCTTCATCTGTTGACCGTGAGTGACGTCAGATCTGCGTACGTTCATAATACTTGCCTCGGTTCTCTTTCCAAAATTAATTGCACGATCATACTTTTGCTTGCTGTAAACAATGACACGATACTCCGATGATCCTGCGGCGTAAAACGGTATTGTGTATACCTCTGCTTGCACATAGTTGTCTGTAAACAAATTGACGACTGGCGCGACTTAATCTAGGAAAGTATTACATCGTTTTCGAAAGTACTTCTCGATTATTCTTCTGCGCGTTGCTCTAGATCTTCGGTGCGTACGCATTTGAAGAGGTCGAGCAAGGAAAATTTGATAAATATTAGATACAGATGAAGAATATGCATACATTACTAGGAGCATAAAATTACATATGGAAGTGACCTAAATAATCTTTCTGGAAGAAGACAATAGTAATAGTAACATACAGTGACTCACAGTAAAAATGATGCAGTGGTATATAATTTGGTAAGAAGCTGGAAATTAGGACAAGTAATTATTTGGGAAAAGTAAATTGAACATATTTTATTTACTATTCTTGAAATGCATTACAAAAATAAAGCAAAACTAATTCGAACAGGTATTACAAATTTTAAGCATATAACATTACAGCGGTTACATATTGAACATCATAGTGAAATATTTTACCTAACATTTTCAGCTTCTTACCAAATTATTTACCACTGCATCATTTTCACTGTAGGTAATAGGGAATTTATTAGAAGAACAAAGTTTAAATTCTCGATTGTTCTAGACTAAAGAAACATAACCAATAAAATTGGAAACAAACATATTTCAAAATTATCTTTTGCTGTAACTTTGATTGCAATTCAATTTCTTTATAAAGAAGTTGTCCTTGTTATTGCTAGACATTACTAAGCCAAAATTCGTGTGATATTTTCTCATTGAAGAATAACGTTTCGACAGTCTTCAACATTTCATATTTGTGTAATTTGTGTATAGTATACTCCGAAAAAGATGAAGAAAAATTGCAGCGGTGTTAACTTGTTAACAATTTTTGAGAAAGGACAGAATATATAATTTTTCAAAAAGTAAACATTCACTCAACGTGTCAACCTGGGGATGTGTGGCAAAGTGACACTAGAATTAGACATACCATCAACGCGTGCAAGTACAGATTCCGGAAAGAATAAGAGCAATAAAAGCCAAAAGACACATTACAAAATATTAGTTATATAGTTGTGACGATGTCTATAAGCAGTTCTGAATAAACTTATGCTTATACAATATGTTTTTCGTTATATATTTTAACAAAATTGCTATTTTAACAAGTGGCCCTAATAAATTGGACAGGGACTGTAATATTTATATCAATAAAAAGATGTCTTAAATTCATTTTGCATTCTGCGATAGTTTACTAAGGAAACGTGAGAAAATGGTTTATGTTATTGAAAGTTTTCCTTTTGAATTTGGTTTATTTTTTTAAGTTTTACTGAAAATAATGTGAATTTACACTTTATAGAGCCCTCTAAACAAAGAATGAGCATAGCAATGCAAACTTCAACTCCTTCGTTAGACTAGAACAATAAAAAAAAGCAGATACTGCCATCGTACAAAATTTATTTACAACAGCGACTCATAAACACTACATTATGCGTTAATTGGAATTTTAAGTTCACTGAACCGATTCAATAATTACTATAATACTTATTATAAATCGAACATCGACAAACGGATAGGCGACCGCCGCTAGACAAGGATGGAAGTACGGTGAAATGTAAATGACTTGTGCCGAAAAGTTCGATGCCATTTACTAACACATCTGAGATGATGTTGTGTTCCGTAGTTACAAGTCACAACGCCGAATAAGCGATACTGGATAGGTATTATTGCGACTTTCTGTTAGAGGACTCTATAGCGAGCACTATGTTTGGATTCACGTGCGGCGAATTCTAAAACTGGTCACGCCATACGAAATATTATGGTCTTCTATGTATGCGTGTCTATGTCTGTATTGGTTGAATTATCGTATATGGAATTAAGGTCTAGACTTGATGTAAGATTGTATATCTATGTCTACATGGCCGTTCATAAAATTCTGACGCCCTCTTGCGTTTCAATTGGCATTAGACAAAGTTATAAGTGATGTAACTCCAATAGTATATAGTCATAGAGGTATGCTACCAAAAATTTATAAGATATATGTACACTACCGTCCGTATTAGTTCGAACACTACTACTGTAAAGTCTACTAAAAGATAATATAATTGCTTTTATATACAAATAACATTTATATAAGGTCCTCTATGAACTTCCAGGAATATCGATTATGGAATGATTAAAAATCTATTATATTTTATGACCCAGTAAATAATTTTCAGTATAATCCTCGTCGCCGCAAATAGGATTATTTTTGGGATAATATTGCAGCTAATAAATTTCCAATGCTCTTTGGCGTGGGAGCTGGACACCCTAAAGCGTATTGTGTATTGATAAATGCTTTAGCTTCTAAATGAACCTGCTTGTGCGTGTGTTAGTGTTAAGAGCGTATCTTTTTGTGTGAACCTGATTCAAGTTATTAAAATGCCGAGAAGAAAACCGTCAAGTTTAGAGAGACGCTGTGTAAATTGTTGCTTTTCATCAAGAAGGTTATTCAGTGCGTCAAATTACCGAAAAAATAAATGTTAATAAATCGACTGTTAGTGATATCAATCGAAGACATCAACGCACGGGCAGTTTAAAGAGATTAGGCCTGTTCAGGTAGTAAAAGAATAACAACTCACGCCGACGATAAGCGAATAAAATTACTGAGCAAGCGAAATAAGAGACTGACAGCACCAGAAGTCGCCGCCGAAATGAATCGCGACCGTGCAAGAAAAATTTTTGTTACTGCAGTGAAAAGAAAATTAAAAGCTGCAAATCTTCATAGCAGGATTGCAACAAGAATATCCCTACTTCTATGGGAAAACAGGCAAAAACGGTAGAAATACAGAAATTTGTCAATGAATGATTGGAAAAGGATGCTATGGACTGATGAATCAAAGTTTGAGGTGTTAGAACAATCAAGGCGCGTTTTTGTAAGAATAATGACAGGCGAAAAAATGTTGCAGAATTGTGTAGTGCCAACTGTGAAGCCAGGCAGAAGTTCTGTGCTTGTTTGGAGTTGTCCTAAGTCGGTACAGGACACTTGAAGTGAATCGAAGGTATTTTGTGAAAAGAGGGATATTTAGAAATACTCCAGGAAAGTGCAATACCATGGGGAAAATTTTGTATTCATGCAGAACAACGACCCAAAACACTCATCAGTTCTATGAAAAAATTTCTTAAATGAAGGACAAAACAAATGACACTTTACAAATGATGACATGGCTGCCGAAAAGCCCCGATCTAAATCCCATCGAGCTGTTATGGGATGAAATGGACAGTGGGGTCTGTGAAGCATGCCCTACCTCTGTAGGGTACCTGTGGAATATTTTACAAGAGGAATTGACTAATACGCCAAACAAAGTCCTTAAAAAACTGGTCTAGGAGATGCCTCGGATTGTGAAAGCTGTTCTTCGCGCAAAAGAGAGTTTCTTTGATGAACTGAATGTTTAAGAAATTTTTGTATACTTGTCGTTAGAATGACTTTTTTTTTCATTTATACTTTAATTTTAATGCTATTAATAAAATGCAATAAAAATTTTAAGTTTTACAAAAATGAATGAATATTTTCTCGTTCGCTTGAAATTTATTTGGTTGCCCAAACTAATATGGACGGTAGTGTATATCATTATTATCAAAACCACAGCATCTGTTATAAAGGAAAACGAGTCAAAACGCTGTAAAATAATCATAATCCCATACAAAATGATTAAAATCTTTAACAATCAAAAGAACACTAACTACATATTTTCCACAAAACACTTTTTCAATTCCAGCAAATGATGCTCTAACTAAAGAAAGAACAAAATCCAAAGCAAACAACAAGGTGTTCAATCCGTTTTGAGCGTCTGCGTATGTGATAGTAAATCTATTTCTGTACTAAACTGGTTGTGAGATCAAGATGGATTTTTTTTCGCACATTATTTATTGAGTACATATTCCATACAAGTAAATTGAACCCGGAAGAGGACGCCGTGTGGTATGTACAGATAGTATCGTATAACGTATTAATCTGTTTTGCAAATCAATTTGAGACATCTTGTGACGACGTCGTAAACGAATTGTTAGTAAGTAGAAACCAAAATCTGCATTTTTGCAAAATCGGAAGCGCTGTATATACTCCATATAGTAATATCACTCCTTGTCGGCGCTTTTGATCTTTTGTCCGATAGTAGCAATTCGCGCATCCCGCTGCGCAGTTTCGCATAGTGGTAACCTGATGTACTACGATATTTAAATGCGTAGTGCTGGCATAAAGTATTGGCCCATGTACAGATTCTTATTTATTGGAAGTCTATAATGAAAATGAATATGCTATTGTAATAAAAAGAAATATTACAAATGTTCCCTGTAGTAGTAAGAAAGAACAGCAGTTCTATTTATATGTAAGAAGTTTAGGATTTCTTTTCGAAGGATTTTGAGTTTTTAAGTTGTGATTAATAAATTTTAATATAAAATATATACGTACTCTTACAGAAAGACCTAATAAGTAATCTAAATAAAAAGTTACGTACGGTGCAGCAAATTGTACGTCTTTTAATTTAGTTTTCGTTGTCTCCACAACTTATGCAGCTATTGATAACATTTCGAAGGATGAACAGAATATTTTCTCTAATCTAGAAATGTATTGAATAAATGTTGCTGATAGCATCAACAAATTACCAGTGTCCCTATTTTTGTTTCCGTAATTTTTAAAATGAATAAATATAGTGTCCTGACTTAAACTAACGTTTACATTAGAATAAGCCATACAACCTTGGCACGAAAGATAAACTAAAGCATATTTTTCAGGCGGATCTATATCTTGATAATCAGTACTTTTACAATTGGGTACACAACGCTTCTAACTCGTATCTTCTTAGTCAGCTAAGGAAATACAAAACTTGCGGTGGAGCTCCAACAGATAACCAATCGATTTCAACACAAACAAGAAATGTATTGGATTGAAGTTCTAGCCGATGTTTAACAGGAATTGTCATTTCTCATTCAATCGGCAGTAGTACTAATTTTCGCCGTCCATGCGCTACTGCGCACCGGATTGCGCGTGGTTCCATCTTCGAACAAGAAATTCGAGGAGAGATACTACTGTATGAAGTACATAGTGAGTCCGAAGTTATTTTTCCAAACATTCGACTATAAAACAAATCTTTATGATACAAAACAAATTACGTTGAATGCTGCTGCAAAAGCTATACACTGCGTTCAAATTGAAATTGCTAACTTATTACCTGTTATTACAGAAACTACAAAGTTTATTAAATTGATGCAGTAGTAACATGTTTCCTACACTTAACAATAGATAAATCAGAAAAAGAGTGGAAAAGCGAGTTGTTGAAATATTTAAAAATAAATTTAATTTCTTATAAATTCTCAAAAATAAAAGATGTCACAAACGAGCTGGCCATAAAATTGAACTACGTCCAGCTAAACAATAATTCTGAAAAAGGTGTGTGAAGTAGATCACCAACAATTTGCAAAATTCAGTAGTGGTATGCCAATTTCCTGAAACAAGACTTGTTGACAATCAGCTAAATTGGGCTTGGCCAAAAATGTTTCCATTTCACTTCTAATCAAATCAATGAAACGTTTCTTTTACTAACTAGTCCATACCATATTCTCATCCAAACCATCTTTAGGGATTGTGTTTGGGTCTTGTTTTTCGGTTAAACATGTCACTGCCGTTGGTAACACGGTTGACAATGGGAGTCCACGTGCTGCCGCAACGCTGCGTTCCGAATAATTAATAAATTTGTGTGAGTGGAGTTTACTGCTATACCTATGAATGCCACTGTTGCTAAAGTGGGCTTCTTATCTCTGCAAAACTAAAGAAGAAATTTGGGATTGTTGCTAACAGCATCAATTACCCACTGGTAAAATGCCATCCGCTTTCCTTGGCCACTAACCAAAAGAACTTGAGGTGATCTACATTTACAAGACATATATTATACTGGTAAAAATCATTGAAGACTTACAAAAATAGAATCGAAAGCATAGTGTTTTGTGAGCACAGAGGTTGTGAAAAAGTAGATAGTTGAACTAGTTTAGCAGTGGAGATGGAAAAGTTATTCAAGTCGCTGAAGGTACGAAAAATCCAGAGTTTATTATGGGGTACAAACCTGCATTTCAAAGATCATATCTACTATATCTTCTAGGATTCGTGGTGCTTTTGTTAAATTAGTAATTCTATACAGATGAATAAATAATCTGTCTCCCAGACTGGCAGGTGACTGTACGATGTACCCTCTGTTTCAAGATATAATGCTAAACGCAAGCTTTTACAGTAGCACGAACACAGCAGGTGGTGTGCAATAACATTTAAACTTCAGAATATTCTTAATTGGGTACAGATACTTTGAAGGTACCTCAAACTTTGTGTTTACCATCAAGGGTTGGTGAGGAAATTATCGGGTTTGTTTATAATTGTGCGTTAAGAATTGAATTGTTTCTGTTAAATCGCGCGGATATAACACCATAGTTTTCTTAATTAAGAGGACATCTGGTATATTTAACGCGTGCAGAACCAATGTTTGTGTGCCATTTATGGATTGACAAGATATGACCCTATATCACGAACAAAATTATACTTCTCTGTCTATGCCAGAAAATTATTGTACCTCAAACTTACGTCTTACTCCGCTACACTCACATCTTGAATTTCAGATTTGTGGGTTTCTCTCTCACCTGTAGATAAAGCTGTGCATTTTAGCCTGCTACAGTTAACTTGCATTGTTTAGCCATTGTAGTTTATATCTTGTTAATTTGTTATCTATTGTCTATTACGTCGTCATTGTTTGATTAGAATTTCTTATATCTTTTCCTTCCTTAGAACAACCGACTCTAGCTTTTAGTCTCTTTTAATTACAAAATGTATCACGTGGTTCCTTAATTAACTATAAACTTATTTTTTTGCTATAGACTTAACAAAAACTTGATAGAGAAACCAAAAATTATTATCACGCAGGTAAGCTTCTTATGGGAAACAAAGTGCTGTAATATTTCAAATCGCGTTGATAACTTTTATCACAATTTGTATATCTAACTCTCTAACACGTAACATTTTTCTAAATTCGTGAATATCATTTTCAACTGAATTACAATACAAAATTTCCGGAGTATTAGTTAAACTATGATACATGGTATATATTCTTCTTTTATCATGCTTGCCCTTGATAAATTATATTCATAAAGTACTTGCATATGCCCAGTTTTGATGTGTAGTAACGCATTTAAATGCTTATAAATCTTTTATTGTCTTCTTTCGAAACGTGCGCAACTACAATAAGTACACGAATAGAAAAGATTATCTCTAAACATCTCAACAAGTAGATGTTCAATTGTTTTTCTAGGTTCCACCACCACTAATATCAGCAAAATACTATTGCTATGGCACTTTAACCTATGTAATTTCAATAATAACAAACTTAAAATTAGTACCAACTTCAATTTGAACACACTGTATAAGATTATATTAATATGAAGCTTCCGATTTCTTAATGACAAATTATAATTTCCTTACCCATAATTATCAACGTTAAATTTTTTTCGAAAAAATTTCGGTTTCGGTAGGATTTGATTCAATGCCCTCTGGCTTACCGGGAGAACGTCTTAACCATCTACACCACGGAACTTTGTCTAGATTTAAAACGGTGGAGGGTGTAGGTTCAAATCCTATCAAGACGTATTTTCGGAGAAGTCTTGATTAGTAATTGGTTGGTAATTATAAAGAAATTATAATTTAACACTTCATATGATGGTGAAGATATATTCAGTCCCCATAAACTCATTGACTGTTAAATGAAAAGATCTCCAGTAAACACTATTGGCAAATCTATATTTCTACACAGCTTAAGTTGTTCTACTGATCTTAAAAGTATAGTCGTTACCAAAATTTTTTAGAGGTATTATAATTTTGTATATAAGTGTATATATAATAGATGGCTCTGTCTGAATACCATGTCCGTGAAAAGTATGGACCGTTATTGACAATGTATAAGTATTCTATTTTTTAATTGGGGGGAGTAACATGGAAAGACGTGTTTACACAATGGAATTTTTTAAAACTACCTTTTGGCGACAATTTTAAAACTAGCTAGGTAATTTTTATTACAACGCAAATTTGAGGAGAAAAAATTTAAAATAAAATACTGGATCTAAACGTCAATCAATTGTTATAACAATATGGCGGTCGGCAATATATCAAATATCGATAGAGTAATTTGTGCCGAAAACTGACCAACAGCTAGCCTACTTTTCGGCGCTTCCATTTAAAAACACTCCTCCGCATTAAAAAAATAGAGTATATATGGTATTAATTACTTCTTGACATCTAATCTAAGCTTTTAAATCAAACTTTTCCTCTACATATCCTTCCTTAATAAAGAAGAATTGGTTACGTTACTGCGTTCTGTATATACGAGGTACGGTCATTAAATTACATTAATTCAACCATTAGTGATTTTCATTATTCGACTATATTATTATATTGGCGTCATATTTTTGAAATGTAATATTACTATTATAATGTTATTCATAATTTTTACGCCACAACGTGCATATATATTATATTACTTAAATTTCCCTCATTGTAATAAAATTAGCTACACTAAGCAAGTCGTTAGAAGATATATTTATTTTACAAGCAATGAAGCTGAGCTATTTACTTATTTAGAACTTGAAACCATATTTTTATCAATTATAATAATGCAATCCAGAAAAATATATATAATATAATCCAATTAACGAAAAAAGTAACCAAATGATAATTTTTGGTCAGAAACCAGAATGATAAAACAGCAGAAAATACAGCTGCTATTCTAGAAATTTCATGTGAGAAGATTAATTGGCAATAATTACTGATTTACTCAAAGCGCCATCTAGCGGAAAATTATTTGAGCATGCGCACTTAGAAACTGTGTTATATGTGTCATAATATGAATTTAATCAGTTTCATCTTAATTCTATAGATGTAACTTAATTTCCTATCTACTTTAAAATTTGACATTCAAAAAAAATGTAAAAATGCGAAATTATTAATTTACTTTGTTTCGATAGTATTTATTCATGTATCACTTACACTAATAGAGAACTAATAGATTTAATTTATGAAATGATAAATATGATTGTCAAAAGAATATTTAATAATTTATACTATAGTAAACTTATGTAAAACTACCATAAGAATTCATAGCAAACTACATTTCTAAAATTCAAAACTATTTTGTGCTTGGATAAAAATTTTATCCTTTTTATAAAATTCTTAACGCAAGGAAATCTTTATACGCGCAAATCATTATCAGCTATTTCTTATTCTCAACCCGGCGTGTAACCCTGGTTACGCGTTTAACAGCGGTGTTCCTGTCATGACGTCTCATTGAAATCGCCGAATGTATTATCGAATTAACGACTCTAAAACGGAACTGACCTTGTAGAACGTGAGTTCGGCTATCCAAAGTAGTATCCAAAAAGTTTATTTTGTCGCTTACACTATATGCACACAAAAAATGTTATATCTGCACACGATAAGAGACAAATAGTCAATGTACGATTAACTTAAATGTTAATTAACTAAATTATTTTTTTATTCGTCTTTAATCACACATCCTATGCATGCGGAAGATTGCATCGAAACAAAATGTATTGTTTATATTAGAGTTGTATATAATCACTTTTAAATTAAAACACTATTTCTTGGTGTCCTCCGATAGTAATACGATAAATCCTTTATCGCTTGTATTGTCTTATATAATCGGCGGCACTTTTTCGGTGAATCACCTGTTAAGGCATGGTAAAAAGGGTAAACGTTATACACACACCACTCAGTTTCAGTCACCTTGACAGTCTTTCCGAAACTAACCATGAAGCGGCGTAAACTTGACCGTGATGGTATACGCAACTAGCGCTACACCACGGTGATAGTTGGAAGCTCGCATCGGAGGTAACGGTACAATTCGGGTCGTCGACCTCCAAAATCGAACTCGAACAGAACTCTCGGCGGTACGCCGGTGAGCCAACACCGCGAGGAGTTCTTAAGCTTGCTCGATAGGTAAGCACATCTCTCATCGCACGTTTAAGGAAGTCTTTTTCTCCGATGTTGTCGTCGCCATCCTCCTCGTCCTCTCGTAATACGCTCGTTAAACTCTTCCTACTACGTACATATATCTAAACTACTTCGATTTCTTCGGACTGGTCCTCCGACTCCGTTCAGGTTCAGCGATAAAAATTCGTGTCGTAAACGGCATCGTAAGCATCCAACGCCGCCGCATTTAAACGTCGATCTCGTGCTTTTACCTTCGTTCGAAAGAGAATACGGTAGGTACGTACGTATACGTGAGCGCGAGTTGGATGCACGAAAGAGGAAGAAAAGCGACGGTATCACACGGTCTCTCGCGTCTCTCTGTTTCCCATCGGCCGGCCGTATTTGTAATGAGGAAATAGAATACGCTACGCGTATATGCGGCACGTAATTCTTTTGTTTGTTTTGGTTCTTGTTCGCGATTATAAATAACGACTTAAAGCCTTTTAAAGTCCTCGTATAATGCGGCGGAATGGATTCAAGGTTATGGTCCAATATATACGGGGCTTTTTAAAGGCCACATAGGAAATGGTAATTTATATACTCTAGTAGTCAAATCGTGGTTGCGTTCAAGGCGGTGTGCATATCTTAAGATAAAGATTTAGGTTATCTTGTACATATTTATAATTAGTCTGTTGCAATGCACTCTAATAAAGGATCTAGTAAAATTACATGTCGTCAACTTGATGGATTTGTTGCCAATGATTTGTCATGTAAAATTAATGGTGCTCAGCAAATTTATTAATGAAGAATAATAAATATATGCATTGAAAACGACATGGTTATAATAAATACAAAATTTAGACATAAAGACATTCACTGTGAAATTGTCAAAGAAAAAATATAATTCTATAAACTAAAAGATGAAGAAATTCGAGAGAAATACCAATACAAGACCAATGAACAGTTTGAACGGGAGAACAGAAAAAATGAAATAGGGATAGAGGACAAATGGAAAAGACTCAAAAGCAACATACTAAAGGCCGCACAAGACAGCTATGGAATAACAAAAATAGCAAATACATACACAAAAATAGCAGATGGTGGGCAGCAAAAATACAACTCAAAGTTGAGCAATAAACCAATTGAGACACAAGAAGACACCAAGATTGAAAAATAAAAAGACGATAAAGGAAATATACTGCCTGAGGAAAAAGAAAATAGAAAGATGGATACAGTACTTAGAAGAACTCACAACATTAAAACAAGATAGATATATAAGAGAAACAGACCCAATAGCAAAAAGCGACAAAGAGCGTATCACACTAATAAGCGATGAAGTCATAGAAGCCGTTAGCAAAGTAAAACTAGGAAGGGTGGCCGGGGAGGATGGAATCACGGCTGAAATGATAAAATACATGGGAGACAAAGGGAACAGAGAACTACTTGACCTCTTAAACAACAGCATATTAAAAAAAAATACCTATGGAATGGAATATGGGAATAATGTCGTTTACCACCTAGAGAAGCTTAGGGCTTTGTTTGAAGCACCATGCATGTTTGCATATTATTTACGGTTAAAACTGAATTACTACAAACAAATATATTCTAGTATAATTATATATTACTTGTCTTCAAACCTACACTACTACAGTATAAGTTCACATCATCATCCACTACCTACGTCTAGTGATGTCACCCAAGAAAAATTCATCGCGTCCATACTCAACATTACTACGCCGGTAAGTATTCCCAAATAAACAATTCAATCAAAAATAAGCGTGACGTATGAATATTGTGTTTACTACAAACTACATGTAAAATTATCTCAATACAGTAGTTAATTTCCAATAGAACTAACACTTCCTTTATATAATAGGAATGGTTTTAGTTACCTTCCAGCAATTTGGTAAACACAAGTTGTTAAAGAAAGGTTAAATAGATAGCACAATAGTTTAGCAAAAACATTTGCGCAATCTTTAACTGTGAAACTGGGTAAGTTGTCATGTACCATTGTGTGTTTACTTTTTAAATGCTTCAGTGCACGATAGACACTCGATTCTTGAACTGACACCACACTGATTAATTAGTTATAGTTTAATGTCGTAGAATTTTGCTGGTCAGATTTGGAAGAATGTGTATATACTGATTGAAAAAAATTTTCAAAGACGTTCACAATTGAAGATGGTATTATAAATGGGTCTCCCTGTGCTGGCTTGACAACGTTGGGCAAACCAGAAGAGCTCTTTTTGGAATTAATAACTATCCAAAATTGCTTAGAATTGTTTTCAATATTATTTTGTACATTGACCATGTAATTTTTATATAGTACGGACGACTCAGACTTTATTGTTCTACTCAGCTCCCTATATCTATTGAAATCGACAATGTTATTAACTTTTGTATTTTTAGTGGTAGTAATTCTTTAATTTAATGTTATTGATATGTTCTTGAGTAAACCTAATTGGATAGTTTCTAGATTTAGAACTACATTTATAGGGAACGTATTTATCCAAGCTTTCACAGATTTTATTGTAAAACTGTAGATAGGCTTCGTTAATATTACTTTATAATTGAAAAGATTACCAACCAATTTTTATAAGTTCTCTATATAAATCAATATAGCTAGCTTTTCCGTAGTTATACGTTTTAGCTTAGAGGCTTGAGGGTAACGGTACATAATTGTCGTTATGTACATTGCATTGAATTTCGAGATTTGGGCGATACAAATCCACATTCACTAATGGTATTTTAAAAGAAAACAACGACAGCGGAAGTCAACAACATAAAATCATTTATATGTTTACGAAAATGTAAGACCGACAAAATAAGGCCCCAAAGCGTAGGGGCAAAAGCCAATGTTTGATCCTTGATTTCTAGGTTTCAGATTCTATTAAATTGCAGTTTACGAAAGATACATACATTGGCCTTGTAACATTTTCACATTTGGACTTTCGCAGAAGACGTATGAAATATTGACGTATACAGTACAAAATATAATGGACCTAAAGTATATCCCTATAGGACACCGCTCCGCACATATACAGAATTAGTTATATTAAAGTTATATTATTTAAAACTATTCGTGGGATGGAGGGGATGGAGTGGGGATAAGGGCGCTAGCTAGATGTCATTCTAATTGGCGACTCATCATTAGTATCTAAGTTAAGTTGCTACCCCATAGCGTCAGTCGCTTACGAATAGTTGTGTGCTAAACAAGTCATTCCGGAAGAAAACTGAAGCTATGGAGGAAATTGAACACCGTGCTGTGATAAAGTTACTTACAAAGCAAGGAAAGAACGCTCAAACCATATTGAATGAAATGGAAACCGTTTATGGGGAACAGTGCCCTAGTAAATCAATGATTTATAAGTGGCATGATCTTTTTAAACATGGTCGGGAGTCGATTAAAGACGACCCCCGCTCAGGACGGCCAGTTGAGGCCACCACATCAGACATCGTCGAAAAAGTGCAAAAGAAAGAACAAAGAAGAAAAAACAATTATCTGCATTAGTTGGAGTATCAGATACCACCATTTTGCATATCCTACATGACCAGCTAGGTATGACAAAAGTCAGTGCAAGATGGGTACCGAGAATGCTCACGCCGCTGCACAACAAACGTCTGTGCGTCCAAACAATTTTTGGAGCTGTGTGGAGACAAACCTGCACAGATTTTGGAGCGGATTGTTACCGGAGATGAAACATGGGTTCATCACTTTGAGCCTGAGTCCAAACAGGAGTCCATGCAATGGAATGAAAAGGGGACACCACCGCCAAAGAAATTCAAAGTGTCAGAATCGGCTGGAAAGTTGATGGCTACTGTTTTTCGGGATTGTGAGGGGATATTATTGATTGATTATAAAGAAAAAGGTAGGAGCATAACCGGAGAATATTACGCAGCGATATTAGAAAAATTAAAAGAGGCCATCAAGGAAAAACGTCGAGGAAAATTGACCAAGGATGTGTTGCTCTTGCGCCGGTTCACAAGAGCAAAGTTGCAATGGCCGCTCTGCACAAGCATGGTTTTCAATCAATAGGACTTACGTGGAAGAAAGTCTACCAAAGACAATGAGGTAAAGGAGGCAATTTTGATCCATTTTGAGGCGAAAGATAAAAAATATTCTTATGATGGTTTAGAAAAATTAATTCATAGATCTAATAAATGGCTTGTGCTTAAGGGTGATTATATTGAAAACGAAAAATAGATTTATTGTTTTATTTCATTTAAAACCCTTTCATTCCACGAACTTCTGGTCCTCCCCTCGTATATTATTTAAAACTATTTCCTGAACCGGTTAGATAGACGTTCTTTGGTAAGAAAGGCTGCTTCATTGCTAAAATCTAAGGATATTAGAATTGTAACAAGCAAATCATGATTTTCCCTGTCAAAGGCAAAAAGAAGTTGAATAGAAGAAAATAAATATTATTTTACTAGAATCAGGGGCTTTACTACATTGTCGTCTACCAGAGCTGATAAGAAGTGCAACTATAATGAGGCTAAACCCTTGCTGGTTTGAAGAAAGAATATTCTCAAAAAATTAACATTTTGCAAACGGTACTTATAGGACGTAAATCATCGAATGTGCGCTGATTTCCAAACATGATTACAAGGACGAGATGAGGATCAATACCATTATAATCGAATTCGATGATTCTTCGCAGAATAATAAATATATGTACAGATTTTTGTGTTCCTTTCACAAATTTCGATACAATCAATATACTTAAGTGTATAAGAATTTTGAAATTCCTTAAATTGTTTGGTTACTAGTTCCGTAGTCGTTTACCAATATTCATTGATAGTAGAATAAGAAAAAAATATATAATAAATATTAAGATAAATTACACCGAAAACCAAATATTTGTAAATGCAAATATATTTGTTGTATAACGCTTGTTCTCGGAAAGGCAAGAACGACAACATTGAGGCAAACAAAATTTCGTTTTTTCTGGTAGAATTTCGACGAGAAGATAAAGATAAGCCGACGGAATTAATTTCGACATCAACATTCTTCAGGCATTCGAATCGCGCAATAAAACTTCATATTTACATTCTTTCTCGTTTCGATATCCACGCAGAAACTCCTTTGTACGCTTAAAAAAGCGCCCTCGATGCAGGTGCAAACGCATATAATCATTTTGTTTGTCCTTTTTCGCGTTCGCAGAATATATGCATATCCAGTTGACAGGTGCAGGACCCGCGCTAACTAGTCATTTAATAAATTTGCGCCGAATTTCGTGCTTTCTGCGAGCTAACTTACTTACTGGAGAAGACGTAGATGTGAGCTGAATTACGTCTACGTACGCATGCGAACTCACACACCACCAGTTCAACAACCTTAATTTTGCTCTCGCACACTGCACAACATTAATTTAAAACAAATAGTTTCTTCATCGTACCGTTTTGCTTTTTTTTTTCCAGTTCCTTATTCCATCCAACGCCTGACACATAATTAACGCTAATCGGCTGCTACTTCTCTATCGTTGGAGAAGCGTTAGACGCAGCTAAACTAAACAGTAAATAAATTAATTGACGTAAAGGATAGGGAATAGGTACTAGAGATTTAGAAGAATCGCGAAAATGGTTTATTGTATATTTTATGGTTGAGGGATTGGATGGATACTAATGAATCTTTCAAACTATTCCTAAATGCTATCGGATTTTTGTCGATTAATTATAGAAATTATATTGACACAAAGCTAAAAAACTATGTAAACAGGTAGCAATTACTTACGCATCATTAGCGATACAAACTGTTGACTTTTACCATTAACAGCAATGATATTTCCTTTATTATAAACTTTTGTAGTAAAAAAATTCCATATGGAACTTTGTGTATACAGATCAATCTATCAACAAGAACAGAATGCTAGAGTATAACGGATATAAACAACTAGGGATGCATTTAACTCTTTATTATATTTTTTTCCAATAACAATATTTTATGATGTATTTATGTTTACACCGCACGTACATTATCGTCGATATTAGTTCGGACACCCAGTAAAATGTTGTAAACTCCACTAACAGATAATATAATTGCTTTCACATATCTAAATAACATTTGTACTGAGTCCTCTATGAAGTTTATTGTTTACTAATTGTACAGGCAAACTTCTAAGAATATCGATTAGAGAATGATTAAAAACCTATTATATTTTATGACACAATACAGTAATTTTTGGAATAATCCTCATCGAAACAAATAGGATCATTCTTGGGTCAATATTGCATGTAATAAATTTACAACACTCTTTGAGGTGGGTGCTAGCAACGCAAAAGTGTATTGTGTATTAATAAATGCTTTAGTTCCTAAATAGGCCTGCTTGTGCGTGCGTTAGTGTCGTATCATTTTGTATGAACCTGATCAAAGTTATTGAAATACCGAGAGCAAAATGACAAGTTTAGAAAAGCTTCCTGCAATTGTTACTTTTCGTCAAGAAGATTATTCACTGCATCAAATTTTCGAAAAAGTACATATTAGTAAATCGATTGTTAGTGATATAATTCTATCTATATCATAATAAAATGCACTAAAATTTTAAGTTTTGCAAAAATGAGTGAATATTTTCTTGTTCTTGTTAAATTTGTTTGGTTGTCCAAACCAATATAGGCGGTAGTGTACATACATATGTACCTGTGAATATCATCTGCATTTCTATTTTTCTCTAGCAGTTAGTATTTAATAATATTTACAAACAATATGTAATCACGAGAGCATATAAATGCATAAAACATTACAAGTATGAGAAATTTGATGGAAACTATTTATTATTAATTACTACCAAAAAGTGCCAGTTATGTCAGATATGCGTTTTCGTGTGTGTTTGACTTTTGTGAGCATTTTAGCTTGCTAGTTCCTTTTAATCAGCACCATTGTACTGCCTTGAATATGAGGATGATGTTATTACATAAAAGGGGAGCTTCATTTAATATTTCTTACTTCATCCTGATCCATCTATCGTAGTCTTACGATGTGATTCAGAACCCTCCTTTGAGATTGAGGATATTCTAATTTTTCAACGAAGAAGCTTGTTATCTCTCATAGTAGCTACTTAACCAGGAAATTGGCATGTCACGAAAGTATTTTTATATTGCAAAAATTATTTATCAGAAAAATTTTTTTCTGCAGAAATTATAAAGCTATATCTTCTTCTCCAAAAGTCTATAAAGGCGAGTATGTTAACTCCACCGTAAATTAAAAAAGAACAGCTCTTGAAAATCATTTTGAGTTGCATCTTGAACCTTGTGATGACTTGAGTCCAGGTGTCCCTTAAATAAAGAAAAGTGTAGAATACGAAATATATTTGATAGCTGAGAGGTTAAGTATTAACAACCACTATAATATATCTACACTTAATATTTTATATAAGAACGTCTTTTTAGATTCGACTTGCCACTGATACGCCAAATTTTTCACCTAGCATGCGCCTTCCATCACCCCATATGAAAATTAGAAACATTTTCTTTAAACCTTGTAAAGGCTGTTTTTTTATAGAGGTACAAAACTTTAAGTTGGCAACACTTTTTTAACTGGCGGCCATTTTGTCAGCTGTCAAGTGATTTATGTTTAATTTGGTTTGGCATTTCAACATGAATAGACTGACGCATAAACAACGCTTCTAAATTGTGCAAATTTATTTTGAAAATCATGGTTCTGTTCGAAACTACGTCCATTTTGCGGTCAACATAATCGTCCATCAGAGCAATTAATTCGATTAATTACGGAACGTTTTCGCACCACGTTTACTCTAAATGATAACACGCATTCACAGAGATATCGTACAGAAGAAGTCATCGCTGCTGTAGAGCGTAGCGTAGAGGAAGACCCGAATCAGTCTATCCGGCATCGTGCACAGGATATGTGTCCATCCATTTTATGGAAGATTTTGCGGAAAGATCTTGGTTTGCGTGCTTACAAAATTCAACTCGTGCAAGAATTGAAGCCACACGATCACCTAGCAAGGCGTAAATGCGGTGAATGGTCCCAAAACAAGATTGCCGTTGATCCCGATTTTCATAAGCGAATTTTGTTTAGCGATGAAGCTCACTTTTGTTTGAATGGATACGTCAATAAACGAAACTGCCGTATTTTGAGGGATGGTAATCCTCAAGTGTATGTTGAGACACCGTTACATCCAGAAAAACTGACTCTTTGGTGTGGTTTATGGGCTGGTGGAATCATTGGTCCGTACTTCTTTAAAACGATGGTGGTCAGAAGGTTACAGTCAATGGTGACCGCTATAGAACCATGATTACTGACCTTTACGTTCATCAATTGAACAACCATGATGTGCAGGAGCTGTGGTTTCAACAAGGCGCCGCAACATGTCACACAGCTCGTGCCACAATTCATTTATTGAAGGAAACGTTTGGTAAGCGCATAGTTTCACGTTTCGGACCCGTGAATTGTCCTCAAAGATCGTGCGATTTAACGCCGCTAGACTATTCTTTGTGGGGATATGTGAAGTCCCTAGGCTACGCCGATAAGCCTGAAACGATTGACCACTTGAAGGACAACATTCGCCGCGTTATTGCCGATATACGGCAACAAATGTTGGAAAAAGTCATCGAAAATTAGACCTCCAGATTGGACTACGTCCGAGCCAGCCGTGGCGGTCATATGCCAGACGTAATATTTAAATTATAATGCCAGAAGATTATCTTTCGAATAAATTTCATGTCAATTTAAAAAATTCATCTTTGTTTTATTTCATTTTAAAGTTCTATACCTCTATAAAAAACATCCTTTATATGCCACTTTTGATTCATCTTCTAAATCACCTAAATACCTATCGGGATCCTATCCGCCGTCTTCTTGGTGAAAACCTAATAATGGAAACTGTATTTAACCTAACCTATGGACGTATGCAATACTAACTACTATAGAATAAAACTATTAGTTGAGTTCAGTGGAACCAACGTATCGTACTTAAAAGTGTTTCCTAGAATTAGTGAAATCTGGTCACGATACGTACCCTATCTATACTTTCGGCAGTGCAAAACACGATTCTGAAGTCAGCCATAATACTTCTAGTTTAAGAGAGGTTCAAGTTTCAAGTTTCAAAAAGATGATAGGCTCAGCACTATTTCTTGCAATTACTTTAGAACCATAAGGATTTTCCCGAACCGATAGCTTTTCTGCCATCTACGCTGTGTGGTGCTTGCATTTATGAGTATTTGAAAATGGTTCGAAGGATATCGATTTTTCGCAAGAATCCGTAAGTCTTTGAAATTTTATCGAAATTTCGTCACTCTCAAATGTGCTTCAGAACTCTCGTATCTATACTTCCGGCCGTGCAGAACACGATTACGAAGTCGGAGAATTGTCGTAACACGTCTAACTTAAGAGAAATTCAAGTTTGAAGTTTTAAAAAGGTGCCATGCTCATCACTTTTCTTGCAATAACTTTAGAACTATAAGGTTCTCCCTCGAACTGATAGCTTTTCTGCAATCTACGCTGTGTGGTGCTTGCATTTATGAGTATTTGAAAATGATTCGAAGGATATCGATTTTTCGCAAGAATCCGTAAGTCTTTGAAATTTTATCGAAATTTCGTCACTCTCAAATGTGCTTCAGAACCATTCTGTCTATACTTCCGGCCGTAAAGAACACGATTACGAAGTCGGAGAATTGTCGTAACACGTCTAACTTAAGAGAAATTCAAGTTTGAAGTTTTAAAAAGGTGCCATGCTCATCACTTTTCTTGCAATAACTTTAGAACTATAAGGTTCTCCCTCGAACTGATAGCTTCTCTGCAATCTACGCTGTGTGGTGTTTGCATTTATGCGTATTTGAAAATGTGTTGGAGAATATCCATTTTTCGCAAAAATCGTAAATTTTATCGAAATTCAAAGTCAAAAATCCCATAATACGATACGCAAAATAAATAAAGTGCTTCACTTTCAAACACATGCTTAACTGTGTTTCCTTTAACAATTAAGTTCAAGCTGGATTATGAGTTGCAATGTTAATTATGAATTATAAGAAGGTATGTTCATCGCCAGAAATGCTAGAGGCGACACTCAAATGAGGCATCAACTTCGACTATTCACTACCATTGACTACTTTCTAAATTCTGTACCGTAAAGATAACTAAAATTACCATAAAGTGATAAACATACATATATATTAGTGTTATATACATATGTTACGCTGATTATTTGTATTGTATTAATTCATTATAAGATCAAAACACTTATTTTGAAGAACTTATTGGAGGTTGTAAGTTCGTGACAAAGAATAAATATCTACGAACACATCCCAAATTTGCAATAAATCGCACAAACGGACCATTCTGGCTGCATTTAAGTCTTAAAGCACTGTTACTTTAATTTTGGCAATTTGAAAATAAAATTGAAACGATTTACTTAAATTATGTAAAGAAAGTATACAATTATTCCAGAAATAATTTAGCACTTGACTGGAACTGTTTACGCATCTAGTCAGAATTTATCACCAATTTTTTTTCTTTTTGTGTAGGATAACACTCATAGCACTAACATTGCATTATTCTATTTATAACCTTTTCTTTTTTAAATCTTTTAACTCATAATATCATCCAAATTTATTGAATAATGAGAATACTTCCACATGTGGCAATGACTCATGCTTTACATATCAGTGAAATATTTCCAACAAAGAACTGTATAGGAATCGCTTCTATGAAACTGATATAACACCTTTCCTTTCTAATAAAAATAACTAGAGCAATTTGTCATCTGTAAGAATAAAGACTTATTCATAGCACAAAAACAACTAATCTGTTATAGAATTTGTTTATTTATTGTGATAATTAAATGATATTCGTTTGTTAAGCCTAAATATCTAAATGTACTAACTTTAATATCTTCATTATCATATCAACATGTATAAATTGGGCGCCGTAGGGTCTTCATATGATACAGAGACAATCCACTTCGTAAAATATTGTAAGTTAAGTTTTAATAATATAATATAATCCATGGCTTCATATACTCAACAACTTTCGGCAATTAAACATCGGACCACCATAAATTATTATTATGCGTGTGTCTTAAGATATTCGTTCTTAGCAATCGCTATGGAGTGAGGAAAACTACAGAGTTCGAGCCCGGCATCCCGAGACTGATAGTCAAGCTAACATGGTTCTGAATCACCAGTCTCATTAGAAGTATGTCATAATATGGTAAAAAGAAAGAGAAATGGATCCTATAGTTCGTAATGTATTCTATAATTTCTACTATTAGATGGTATTGGAAAAGTTACAACAATATCTTTGTATATTTTCCCATTGCATAAGTAAGACAGGCTGGTTTCGAATAGCAATTCAGACGACAATTAAGGTAATATTTCCACCGATTCTAACATCCGTATCGTGCAATTAACAATAATATCTTTCTCGGTAAACGTTGCTAGTTTTAGCGTCAGAACAATAATTATCTTAGATATAAAAACAAAAGCTCAAAATCTATCTTCTTCTTTGTTATGTAAAAAACAGCGAAACTATTCCATTCGCCCTCGTACAATAAACAACCATCAAACGAGCTCGCGCTCTTCAAAATCCGTTCGAGCGAGTGAGTGACTTCTTATTATATGGTATTCACCTTACTTACCATGTCTGACATAACAATTCTTCGGATAACGAGCAGGAGTATGCGGGCAAGGCGAATGGTCCTCGCATGCGTTTTCGTCGAAATAACTTTCTCTCGGACGACGACGCATAAATGTATCTGACTCATTAGACTAACGTTTCCTAAAAACAAAAACCATAAACGTATACGTACATACATGTGTAGGTATGGTACGCCAGATGCCTGTACCTGGCCGATTACCGGCTATATTCACGTAATGCCAGTTCATCCGATAGTGACAATAACCGCGTGAACTCTGTTCTATCGTTCCTTTCCCGAATTACATCAGCTATTACAAGGTATAGCGGTAGAGGCGATGACTGTATACTCCGAGCGGGGTTAGTCGCTTGATTTATCGTTCAATTTCGACTAGAAATACCTCTTAGAACGGTAAATAACGGTAGTGGGCTTTTTGTTGTTTAATGTTTTTGTTTATGCTTCGTATTGTTCCTCGGAAATGTAGGTGTCTAAACTATTTTAAACAATTTCGATTAAATTTTGAAATGTAAATGAAAAATAACTTCCCTTATTATACAATTTCCAAATCCATTAGTCATGTCAAATATTACTTCGTATTAAATCGTATTATTGAGTGATATATTCTGTATATTTTTCCCGTATAGTAGTATATTATAGGGCTTTTGTAAATTTATCATTTCAATATTTACCTGTGCCTATAGTACGTCATTTCTTCAGTGAATATGAAATTATACAGATAGCTTTTTCGTTTTATAAATTAGTAATGCACGGAGTCACTAAAAATCTTCATTAAAAAGAGCTTAAGCAAAATGTTATTCAACATACTCCTAGCATACGCATATTATACATAAGACTCAGGGCCGGTTTATTCACATTCTGATAAAGTTGCGGGTAGCGCAATCTAACGGATAAACACAAACATGTGTTTATTCACCTTCTGACAGATAAAAAGCAGTTGGTAAATTCCTTATCGGAGGGATAAGTTTATCTGTTGTTAAATCCTCCCGATGAATGTATATCTATCGGATATTATAACCTCACTTTATTTCGTGCGTTTGTTTTCATACAGATATATCCTGAATGAATATGGAAGTTCTTGAAGATTTTGGAGATGTCTTTATCGCAGAGGAAGTTCAAGCAATTGATAACTTTGATAATCGCTGTTAATTTAGTTTTGTTCTTGACTTACTGTTGGTTTTATGTTAAATTTACTACATTTTATTTTATTAATTAATAATTAATTAATCATTTTATCGCAGTCCAAAATGAAGTTCGCATTAGAAGTACAAGCCTATCTTTCACGTTTATCCATTGCTATACTAATCGTCTAAAAACATTAGAAAGTCCTGGTTTATTACCTCTCAGATAAAATTTGGTGAATATACCAAAATGAGATATCTACTACGTGATAAACTTATCTTGCTGGGTGTTATCTGCCACTTTATCGGAATGTGAACAAACCGGCCCTAAGAACTCAAACATAGCCTATGTCTCAAAACATAGAACTTATCCATCTTGAATAAAAAGACCAAACAGTTTTATTATAACATGTCTTCCATCTCTTTAGCTAACAATTATGTTTGCTACATTTTTAAAACTAATTTCGTAATAAATCATCACCATATATGCTCTGCTGCAACAGAGTAAGCTGGATGTAACAAATGTTATATTTTGAAATATCTATGAAATGCTTTGACATGGGTATAGAAATCGTACTTTGTACCATTTACTTACACTTAACTTAATCTAATTTTACTAAGACACCCAATCAAAATTGGTATTGGTTAAGCTGTTTGGTTTAGTGCCCCCAATTTTACTTTGTAAATCTTCGTCATTCTGCAATTTTAAAGAATGTTATTACTAATCACATAGTACATTCGCTTGTATAATGCGCAATACTTTTAATTCAAGATAGTACACGTAAATTTAGTAAATAAATTAATCCAAAATAGAACCACAACTCCCTTGTCAACCCATATAACCAACATTTTAACATAATAAAAACAAAAATCGTGAGATAATACAAAATCAATCCATTTTCATTATATTATGAGTAAACATTACCTCCAAATAAAGTTAGAATTCGTTTTGTACTTCCAATCTTGAAGGACCCCAACCAGTTCGTCTTTATCAATCATAAAAGCAATATAATTGGCGCTAATATTTCAAATTTTCTTATCAAAATGAAATTATTAAACATTGTAGACCGCCTGATTTACATCTAAAAGAATATATTGGTTTTATTTTCTTCATTGTCTGTATCTTCTTAAGGATATTTTGTTCCTTACATAGTTTGTGATCTGTGTGCTTACGATTTGCCATTTTTTAAAAAAAGATGTTCTTTTTTTGGATACTCATTTTCAAAATCGATCTTGGACTGCAACAGCAATATCTGCTCCTGTTTCGTAGTTGGTATAGTCACCAGCAACAAAATCGCTGTAAATACAGCCTTTCTCATGATATTGGTATTTCTATTTACAGCGGTTTTGTCGTTGGCGTTATTTTCTAGGCATTCCTTTAGATGTGCTAGCATAGTCAGTTCATAATCAAATATAGGGGGAAAAAAGGAAATGGAACCCATCTCACAGTATCTCAAATAATTTCATTAAACAATGGCTACCGGTTACGTGCAAATTTGCATATCATTAGGCCAAGACACTCAAGCAAGGGACTAAATCAAATAATCAATTTGCATCTGTTTCAATTTTATAGTCCTTTACTGGAAAGCCAGATTTTGGTTTTATTTGTTGATATTTTCATTTCATAGTTGTGATAGATTTTTTGTAATGTATATATCCCTTTCTGTAGATCATCCTCTGTTTCTGTTAGGAGTACTAAGTCGTTAGCAGGTAAGGTAGAATTTATAGCGATGTTCTGGTCTGAATGTATTTCTTTAGGGCATTTCTTTTTTCATTCCTTTATAATAACATCACTATATATACGTTAAACAATGTTGACGATGCACAGCAGCCTTATCTATCTCCTTTATTTGCTGGCATTTCAATAATTAATCTTCCACCTATATCATCCATAATTCTGGTGTCAGTATGTAAACCCTGTATCGCTCTTATTAAATGATGTGGATATTCCTGTTCTTTCATAGTATCCCATAATTAACGTATGTTTACATTTTCGAAAGCCTTCTCGAAGTCTATAAGCCCAATGTGTGTTTCTCTATTGTATTCCCTGTGCTTTTCTATAATTTGTTGTAGAGCGCCCAATTTGCATTTTCTAAAACCCGTTTGTTCCTCTTCCATTAACTTTTCTGTTATGATTCTCAACCTGTGTAATATTTTGGAGTAAATTTTATAAGCGATGTGTAATAGGGTGATTCTTCGGTGATTTTGACGATTATTTTTATAGCCCTTTTTGGACAACGAGACTACTTTGGCTCTTTTCCAATCAGGGATAATACTATTATTCCAACATTTGTTAAATATACGCTCTAATAATAGGTGAATGTAGGCGTCAGTGAACCGCAATTTGCTATGAAGGTGCTAAAACGAGTTTCCTACATAAACTTTCGTCAAGTTGGTAGAGAGCATAAAAGAGCTTTTTATAAGTTTAAGTACAATTGTAAGTTTCTCGTTTATTTATCCGTTTTGCATTAATGCTATTTTTTTTTCTTTTGCATTTATCTGTGGTTAAAAGAGTATTCTCATCAACAGTTTAAGTAGAATTATGGAAACTTCGGTGAGTGCTTTCCTTATGGTAAGCTCATTCATTCGACAAACAGAACATTTTGTAAAGAACGATTTTTCATCGTAAAACGAAATTTCGTAAGCCTCATTCGGGAGTACACTGTATAAATATGTCTTATTTTGAAACAGACTCCTTATCCTATTTCCTTGTTAATTACCGTACCGTTAACATTTCACCTACATTTCGAATATTGTCTAGCATATTTCTAGCAACCCTTTTACAACCTAGACAATATAACGGTACATTCAACTATATCTCAGGCTATCCGGTTCCAAGAGAATCTCTGGTGAACAGACGACGTCACAAAAAGAAACAGGCACTCTCTACACCTCCCGCTGATATTCCATCCATAAATTAGGCGGTGAAATTGTGGTTTACGACTGACCACCCTCCCTATTCATACGCACGAAACTTCAACTACCCGGCAGCTCCATACGGATGATATACGACATCGACTGACCCTTCTACCGTTATGAATAGCTAATATCTGGAACGCTAAGCCATTTACGACACTGTTGTGGTTCTTTCAGCTATCTGCATGTCTATAAACTAATTTAAAGAAATTTAAGGAAGCTTCTAGGTATTGAAAGTGGCATGCGGTTATAGACTGTTGTATTCTTTTCGAGTAGTAAAATTTAGAGCAGGTAGTTTACGTAGATTTATTGTACAAGCTAATTAAACGTGTTCATATTTCGCCTTGGAATCTTTTTCAGCGTCCTTCGCGTGAATATAAATGCATAATATATACTGCAGGCCTTACGAATGGAATATGTTTGAACAGATATACGTGCTTACATGTCTCCGCTTCGGTAAAATGTAATGTTCTCAAAAAAAGGCCAATGCAACTGCAAATATTTACGTAAACGTGTTAAAAAGGTAACTCTGCAATGGGACAAGTTTTGAATGCAATGTAAACTTGCTTTACATGAGTAATATTGACGCGTTTCCGATGCACTTCCTCGAAGTTTGAGCGGATACCTGTCTCGTGACACTATAAACCATTTAACCTATAATTCTCTGACCGACGAGAGTGTGTTATTTTTTTAAGTCGTCTTCGAATTTTCGGAAGTACAGCGTACGGAAAACGACTTTTCTGGTTGCATACGTATATATATTATTCCTTAAAAATTGATATCAGGATGAACTTAGCGTAGAATAGTACACTTACTATATACTACTGCATACCAAACCCTTTAAACAAACAGTAATATCATTTTGTAAATTTAAAAATTTTCATTTATTTAGCTTATTTCCTTAACCCATGTATTACAAACTATGTATAGGGTAAGTCCGGGGTGATGGCCATAGTTTTTTCAATGGTGAAAAAGTATGGCCATTATAAAGTTATTCAAACATATTTATTTGTAATGTAAAGATATAACAAAAGTAATACAACATAAAATGATCAATTGCACGGAAAAAATTAAACATATACCCAATATAAATTTCTATGAAATAATACGTATGGTCATTTCTCTTCTGTCTTCAGGAAGAGATGATCACAAAAAATATTAATTACTCTTTTTGAGTTTTTTTAACTTATAGTTATGTTTTCCACACCTCTGGCAGAAATCTTCGTAAGACGCACAACTTTGATGCAACCAGAGCATAGGGAATTACTCTGTACTACAAAATACTAACAATAAAAAATCCTCCCTATTTATGTAACAAAATAACATTCAGGACGAACAACCATCACATTACAACAAGGTTCCGGGGTATGATATCTCCGCATGCAAAACAGCTCTCTTTGAGAGATCATTTTCCTTTTGTAGATATGCCAAATACAATTATCTGTCGCCCTCGTTAAAACAATGTGCTAGTATTAAATAATTCAAATTCAAATTACGGTTTATGCTCTCTAGATAACAAATTTAATATATTTTCCTTAGCTTCTCCACAAATAGAATTAGTATGCAGCTGTAGAGTCTACGTCTTTTGTTCGTTGTTGATAATTGTGCAAACCAGGTGGGTAAATAGTATACATATATCTTTTTAGAATTGTCACATTGATAATAGAGGATTAGGTAGAACAGCACCATAGCTTCGATGTTACTGAACCTCATCCCAAGATTGTGCATTTACCTTATATTGTATCGAATTTGTATTTTATTTTTGTATGTACCAGTATTATGTAAAATAATGTAATTTATTATAAATTTCTAGGTATAGCTATATCTGCCATATAACCATATATCCGGAACTTAATCTAGTTCCTTTCAAATTATAAAAAACAAATTGTGACGTTCCTCATGCATTTATAACGCACCTGTAGCAATAATAGCAAAGATGATACGGTTTATCTGGTCGCAAAGGCTGCTACATATGTCCTTACACTGATATTAGAACAACAGCTTTCATTACTGGAGTTCTGTTAGTACTAGAATGCTTTGCTGAGAGCTATGTTGATCACGTCTACTTGTCGAGTAGTAATAGTTGAACATCACTAACAAATCCATACGAATGAAGAGAGCGATACCATTTCACGCAGCTATGTAGGCTACTGTAAAAAGGTTGCTCAAAAACTTTAGTGCAATTAGGGGAACCCTCCAAAGCGCAGTCGTGAAAAAGGAAACTTGAAAGTGCATCATGTCCACAAACCATAGTCCCTTTCAGTTGATTTACCTGGTGAATGCATAAGTTTTTTCCGGTTTAACCAACAAATGGCACTAGCGAAAAGTACGCAGCGCATTAATTTGACACATATTTTGTTCGCCTGGCATTCAAACTACAAACACAAAAAAGTCCGAGTTTGAGTTCCCCAAAAACTAGCGTCTTTGCTTTATCGTTCAATGATTATTTCGAGTTTTGTAGCTGAAAAAGAACATATGCGCAACGCATTGTTTGCGTTCAAAGTCAACGGCAATTATCAAAAGCATTACATGTGTCACAGGAAACAATCAGTAGATGTTTACGAGCAATGGGGAAAATCAATAAACTCGGTAAATGGGTTCCATTGGATTTGTCAAATAGAAAATTCCAGTCACCTGTGAAATGTATCGAATTGTGACGGGTGACGAAAAACGGATTTATTCCAAAAACCCGAAGCGGAAAAAATCATAGCTTTCACAAGGCAAAGCTGGTCCTTCAACACTAAGGCCAAATCGCTTCGGCAAGAAGACCATGCATTGTATTGTATATTCTGAACTTTTGAAATCCGTCCAAACCGTTAATACACAATGCTATCGCCAACAAGATTAATTTAAACCACGCATTAATCGAAAAACGACCAGAATGAGTCAGAAGATAGCAGAACCAGTGAAGGACCTTGAAATCGCTTGGATGGGACATTCTTCCGCACTCGCCGTACCCCCAGACCTCATCTCTTCGCAGAGCAGCATTTCAGATATTTCGAGAAAGTTAGAAAATGGCTCGAGGAATGGTTTACCACAAACGGCAAGCGGTTTTTCTGGTACGTATATATAAATTACCTGTTTCCTTTTACTATAAATCCGAAAGAGAAGTTAGGCATACACTTGGCATAAAAAAGTTGCTTTAAAACAATTGCACAATTGGGGAGAATACAAATTGCCCTGTAGTTAATAATATCTACACTATTGCCTTCTTTGAAAGCTGGTGCTATCCTGAAGGCGTTATCCTGATGGACATAGCGTAAAGAGGCTCACATGACACCGTATCGCGGTCATGAAAAAGAGAACTTGAAAGTGCATCATGCCCAGAAACCATAGTCGCTTTTGGGTTGGTTTACAGTATGCAAAACATCTTGGACAGAGAAATGTCCAGTACTGAAAGAGCAACCATTGAAATCTGATATAAGTATATGGAAGGTATTGTTATCTGCAAGTTAACTGAATATGTTAATGGCTTTAGTAATAAATTCAAATGTTTCTTAAGGATCATGACCGATATGTAATCGATTCCACAAGTATTTAGATTGAATATCGCATATTTCTGTTGTACATAGTTATGTAATCCGGCGTAGTAACTGATAAAAATTGGGAACTGTTCCGTGAATTGTTGAAGATGTAAATTAAGCACATCTGCTAACTTTCGAGGACCTCAATCTTCTCATTATCTTGGATAATTTCAATATTCTTATAATAAGCATCGGTAAAACCAAATATACAGTTATTACACAAAATTTTCGATGACTCACTCTCATTTAGTTATAGCAAATGAAATGGTATAATTTCGGTTGCACTGACACTCGCTTTTCTGAAAATAAAAACGAAAAAAGGAAAGAAATAAAAGCGAGAAGGAAAAGAAAAAGTGCGTGGGAAAACGAAAGAATAAACAAAGGAGCGTATGAAACGCGCAAAGTTTGTTTGAACAGAAAGAAAAGACGTTGAAATTTTACGATTCGGAACGTCGTCATAATCTCATAGGAATATTCTGTTTAATGAAGAAGGCAGCGGATTTAATCGCTAGCGTACTCGGAGACACTGACCGTCAAAAGTAACCAAAGACAATCAGTGTCAGATATAAGAGAAGTGGTAGTACTCGCAGCGATCGTAGTTGGCAATCCGCTGGCCCGGTCGACGACCCTCGCCGTAATGTGTTACGCTATCATTCGCGACGTTAATCGTCGACGTACGTCGCGAGAGATTTCGCCGTTGCCGAACGGAAACCCATCGGCGGACGTAGGTCCGTGAAAACGCCATCAGTAGGTGTAAAAATGCCGCAAATTGAGGGCGAAAGGTAATCCTTGAGGTGTGTATAGCGCGCTGAGCGCTCGCGTGTGTTGGTTGGCTAAGGCGAATGTGTGCGTACAGCAAAATCAGACCGTAAAGCACAGACATACGCATTGTGTCACGTGCGTACTTGTACATACATGTACATATGTAGCTAATACATATTATAATAAACTTTTGTACCTAATACATAGTTATTTAAGTAGATCCTAAAGACGTACCAAATGTATTTCTACGAGTAAAGTAGGAGAGTCATGAATGACGTTAATATATGTATGCTGATAATAAAATAATAAACCGCTGGATGTATACTTATGCTTTATTATTCGCCGACACGTACTATTTTCCTTCTCTCTCTGCAATTATGCAGCATAAAAAACAAACTCGTAAAATTAAACAATTCTACCAGGTATAGAAATATTAACAATAATAGTTACAGTTTACTTCCAACCGGGTATAACACCCAATTACTACTACTAACTTACTGCTAACAATGGAAGCATTTGAATTGTTAATCGCCGGTTTTGATGAAACTTTGTCAGTTTGTAGACTACCTCGAGTGTTGCTAATCATACCTTTACCTTTACTCTCTTTGGACCGGTGCACATACACATATACAGGATGTTATAATAAAGACAGAATAACATGTACGAATTCAGGAAACTGTTACAATGGCTGTGTCTGCTATTAGATACAGAAACAGTGTGCCATGGAATTTGAAGATGTATGTTGTAGCTAGTTTCATTTTTTTTATGTACCTCTGACAGGTTGGTGTTACACTGTCATTAATATTTATCGTATTTTCTCTATGGAATTTTAAGTAATTTTTCAATTATAGTTTTCACCACGGCACATAAAACTTACATGATTGAAGCCTATTTTGGAACAGTTGTGGTAGTTAATGGAATTTGGTAATAGAGTAAGCTTTTATGTTTGGATAATTTTTTTTGAGCACTTCTCAGATTTCGCAGTAGCAGAACAAGATTGTTATGTATGCCTTGCATATATTGTTGGTGTATTTTGTGAAACTGGATCTGTAACTCATAAGAAAGATATTGGTTAGTTGATTATTGATGTTTGTAATCGTGTGGAACAGGGCCCTAGAGGCGCTTGACCTAATAAATTTTAGTTTCTCGTGAAATATGTGGAGCCGTTCTAAAGAAGAATGTGCATCCATATAACATACAATCATATCAAGCCCTTTTGCTAACAGATCACCCCATACATCTTGCGTACTACCAATGGGTCGTCAATAATTCAATGAATAATGACCTGGCAAACTTAGCACTTTCTTCGGATGAGGCGTGATTTTATCTGTCGGGTTACGTGAATTTTCAAAATATGCGAATGTGGAACACCGATAAGCCGCATTTTTTTGTGGAATCTGCATCGAATGCTCAGAAAATTGGTGTTTGCTAATAAGTTTGCACATGTAAGTTGAATTTCTTCCGAGGTCACCAGTTTTAACTATTACCGACTATTTTGTATTTTCCTAACGCCATAAATGCTGCAAAATGCTTTTGATACCATCGTAAAGCACTTGCGCATTGAAAAATGCGATGGTCATTCTCAACAGCTATTGTAACTTTTCTTTTAATTAAAATGCTATTCATACATATAAATCATTTTTATTTAATCATTAAAATACACTTTTTATAGTTATGTACCAATATTAATGCCAATGTGACGCCTCACCTGTCAGAATTACATCAAAAAAATGAAATGAGCTAGGTCATACATTTTGAAATTCCATGGCATACTTTTATCAACATAATTTTTGCTCTCTCGCTACTATACAGAGATAATATCAATAATTATGTAAATTGATATCACACAGTAAGTACTTATGTGCTATAGTTTCCTAGATATTTACTTGTGAATACACTACATCTTGAAGTAACACAGGTAGTTAGAAGTACATGCATTGATTTACCTCTTTATCCTCAACAATATAGCACTACAATTATTAGTACTGTTAGTGGATATACAAAAGAAACCTAATCATTGGTAGCAGCATTTATTATTCTAATACATAGGTACTCTATTCATTCGTTAGTCTTCATCATGACAATAAAAGTCTTCAAAAAACAGAAATATTGATTGCAATGCACATATCTTCCGATCATATTGTGCATGAGAGCGGAATACTTTGATCATGGAATGACATATATGTTACTGGATGAACAAATACCCCTAGTTACGAAGAATATAAAAACGCTAATGATAAATTTTAAATTTTCTTGTAATTACCAACGTATTTAAAAATGTTTTTCTGAAAAAGTCAGTCCCGGTAGGATTTAAACCCACGCCCCTTGCCGGGGAAGCGTCTTCACTGCTAAATAACAAGACTGTGTGAGTTCAAATCACTTTTAAAATCTAGATATTGTACTGTCTATAGTTATAATATCTCAACAGACAATACTACTTAAAGCCAAGTTCGTATTAATTAAATTTTAGTTAATAAGAAAAAGACATTATCATCATAAAGACTGGTTTATAAAATATTACGATCGAGATAATACCAAAGATACTTACCATAAGCAACAGAAATAATAACTACATTTACACATCATAAGCAAACACCAAATGACTAATGCAGCCGAGCTTACCGATCAACGAATGGTAAAGGTTATTTGGGATATAATGACTTGATCATTATATTATTTACTTTATATGTTTTACTTACTTCTTATATTATACGTCTTTAATGAAATGGTTTCTCCTTACCTTTTGGATTCCCGTGTCGTTGACTATTTATTAATTCCTCCGCATTTAGGACCGATTTTTTGATCCATGGGCAATAGAGTGCTTCTTTCTGTTATTAGCTCATCCACCCGAAGCTTTGGCCAATACGATGAGGACTGCTTTTTACGGCACTTAGTCGGCAGAGCCTCGTTAGTTCTCTAGCAGGATGCACCACGAGCAGGTGAGGTTGTCATGTGATGGCGGCGACCTAATGAGTTTCGTCCCAGAAAGGCAAAAGTCGTTTAATCAACGAAAAAGGTGATGACCACAATATTCTGGGATTGTAAGGACATTTTGTTAATTGACTTTGAAGAGCGCAATGCACGTGTGAACGGCACATATTATCGCCGTCTTTATTGCATAAATTATGGGACAATATTCGTGCAAAACGTTGTGGAAAATTGACAAGAGGTGTGGGATTATTGCGCGACAAGCTGTCATCCGCAAATGTGACTTTCAAGAATTGGAACATCCACCGTATAGTTCGGATATGGGTTCTTGGGATTTTTATTTGTTTTCTAATTTTAAGAAAAGACTTTAGGGGACATCGTTTTAAGGACGAGAGTGAGTTGCAAGCAGCTGCTATTGAACATTTTGACGGAAAAACTTGAGATCATTTTTACAAGGGTATCAAATTATTAATTAATCGTTGTAATAAAAGTGTAGTAAGTAAGGAAATTTCTTATATTGTTCCAAGTTTCTTCTTTCTATACCACTCCTATCATGTTGATTATACTTTCCAATGCTTAGTTCTCTTTGGATGGAAATAAATCCGTCACATTTGTATAAACTATTGTTGATATCTCAAAAATAATTGGAGTTGGACTTTAATCTCATTGAATTTAAAGAAATGAAGGTGCAATGCTCAAGAGGTAAGATAATTATTATTTAGGAGGGGTCTATGTAATAGAATTCACGTAAAATTGTAAATCTTAGACAGTGTATCTATTTGCAATTTATTCAGACGCAAAAATAACAAGTATCATATTAAGAAGCGATGAGGTATATAGCAAAAAAATGTTACTGAGAAATACAAATATTTTATGCAAATAAACACGTTAAAGTATATATTTATAAACGCAACCGGTGTAATCGTTTCTATTCAGCCTTGATCTTGACAGCGAAGGAAAACCTTGAACGGTTAGATTCCGTATCTAGACTCACACAACACCTACGCACCTTCGTACAACGTTTCCATTACTAAAATTAACGCGTTTCTAACGAACTATTTACGATTTTAGCTGAAAGCGTCGTAAATAAAGCGATTATAATGTAATATAAAGCGTGTAGCAAGTCGGGATCATCAAACGCGGAAGAATAAAATCGTATGCAAGCGCGTACGCAACGACGTAGGCACCCTGGCGGCGTACCACGCAACAACAAAAAACGAGATCCATTAGATTTGAAAGTTGACGCTTTCGGATGAACGCAGAACGGCGCGTACCCGACCGCTTACGTTAGGTTAGGTCCGTCCCGCGTGACGTCAGGTAAAAGTCAACGAACTCGTTCCAAAGACGACTTTAGAACCTATTGACCTAAAACATAAGGGGCCGAATTGCTCTCGGTGCGGCGATAGTGGTCCGGGTGGCCGCGTCGTCCTCGTAAAAAAGAATAGCTTTGGTTCGTCGAGGAGAGCCGAACTGGAGTAATATAAGTTTAATTTTATCGATGGCTTAAGGCCGACGATCCTCGTTCGCCAGCTACATGCCGTGAGGTCAAGATCTTTCTATTTCTTAGAGGTGCTAGACGTTAAAGTAGCGCCTAGATTGCTTCTCGTTGAAAGTAACAAAGAATATTTAAAAGATATATGGAAATACGTTAGGTAAATTTGTTTCATGAATAAAGTAAATTGTTACTTTTACTAGGTTAATGCATTCTTAGGAAAAACAAACCATTAATGTAGTTGGAAATGGAATATTTTCCTTTGTATGTGTGCCACCTGCTTTCTATTTAGTATTTGACTAAACTAGGTTCTAAAATATGCATTTTAATAATAATAATCAAAGTTATTCGCCAACAAATATAAACAAACCTAATTATAGGACAATACATAAAGTATAATGATTTGCAGTACAATTGACAATCTGAATTATAAATACAACAAAAACAAGAAACATTCCTAAAAAAAATACGTAATTTTCAAGGGAAATTATTTTTTTTAATCAAAATATTGGCCATCGATCTCTAGACATTTCACCCATTTTATAAGTATTTTATGGATACCGTGGCAGAAGAACGGCTTGCCTTTTAGGGCAAACCATTCGTCGAGCCATTTTCCAATTTCCTTGTGCTGAAGTGCTGCTCCGCGAGTGCGTGTTCCAGTAATGCAAAGAGGTGAAAGTCAGATGGCACCAGGTCTGGGGAGTACGGTGCTTCCTCAATTAGAGTTCTGAAACATGAAAATTCACTTTAATTTGTATTGAATTTTTCATCCTTCCATTTTCTCTAATGGTGGTATCGAACCATGGTAGGTAATAACGTCGATAATTTCTGTACTTTAGAACTAGTTCGAAAACATCATTAATGCTTTGCTGGAATTGGCAAAACAAGTTGATTCGAAATGTTGATTTACGAAAAGCGTCTGATGAAGTAGATCAGAAGCTGTTATTTCAAGAGCTCAATAGTGCTCACGGCTCTCTACTTCGGAGAACCTGAAAAGAGAAATGCGGGGCAAAGAACGCAATCATTCTTATTTTACGTAGGAAATAAAGTTTAATGATATCACTGTTGCAGTAAATGAGTGTGTTATAAGTTCATTCATCAGTACAGGTGCAGGTTTTTGGTAAACAATTTACATGTTGAATTGTAGTTAGGATTATTGCCATTTACAATATATTATTATTTCTATATGGTGAATTCGTTGTTTGGCATTTGTGTGGCTCCATTTTCGGGATATCTTTTTAAAGACCAAAGATGTTTTAATTAATAAATAATGACCATAGATAAATTCAGAAAAAAAATAGTTAAAGAAAAAGAATGAATCAAAAAGAAAATTGCATTGACAAAATTTATTGTACTTTTTACAGAAAATAGTAGTTCGCAATACTTCTTAAACTTAATGTGTGTTGAATCCTTTATTCAAAACAACTCCAAATACCCGTTTCTCGATATTCAACAAACTGGATTAATGTTGAGATAAGAATCTCATTCCGGCAGGCCTTTTCATTGGTGTTATCGAATTACTTACACTTGGCATATGTATATCTTTGTTGGATCTTCAGGATTTTCCTTTTTAAACATCTTTTCACGAGAAAGCATATTGTTCCTTCATTGATGATCTCATCCCATGTGCTCTTACGCAAATTTTATTCTTGTTTGTTAGACTTGTTAATATATCCAGGTGACAATAAAAAGAAGTCGGGCGTCGTACAAATACAGTATCATGAAAAGTTTTATAGTATTGAAACTTATATTTAAAGGGTCTTATATCTTGGAAGGCAATTTCAAAGTTAAGGGCATAATACCACAACCTGTTGCTGTATTGTTGGGCATCATCAGATTACGAAATGCACCCAGCACATCTAGGCATCAACTATTATGATGGAATTTTATCGAATTCAAAGGTATTCCAGTTTCTATTAGGGATTTTTAACGTTCCAAACACCATACTGAATGTGTGGTTTTACTTTGTTGTCCGAGAAGAAGGTATGCTCCGATTTTTATTCGTAATCAAAAATCAACCGTCACCATCATTATTTGAATACTCATCCTTGGAATCGTAGGTCGGATATATTAACCATTCAACCGTCACGGGGCGGTCAATCCATTAAATTTTTCAAGCTCTCACGGCCATTGTTGCTGGTTGCAGTTTGATTTTCGGGTACTCTGCCGCGTAAAAAAATTGTGACACTTGACGTATGATTCATCTTGTCGTGATCTTCTTCGCTTCTGAAGAACAAGACTGTTAAAATCATTTATTTCCCTAAAACCAGAACAGTATTCAGATCAATTCTCGCATTTGGATGTGAAACCTGGGTACAAAATCGCCAACAAAAAAGTAAGACCTAAACCCTAGTTCCTTCACTTTCAAATAGCGATCTTCTTGCAATAAATCTTCAATCATTGAAATTTGTTGAGGCGGTATCACTTCAATTGGTCGACTCAACCGTTCAGCATCTTCCAGGAATTCTTGCCCCAAACACTTTGCCCACTTTTTTACAATGGAATACGAAGGATATGAATCACCGTAAACGCCGTCTAAACCTTGTTTTGTGTAATTAGGGGTATGCCCTTCTTTTGTTAAAGATTTGATGACCGCGCGGTACTCAATTTTCATTACTTCAGACATTTTCATGGGCTAGTCGGGTTGGTTGGCTGGCTACTAAGAACTGATACTCTTCGAACCGTCGTGAGGGAGTTTAAACACGATTAAACTTGTATAAGCCTGTCAGTCCAAGAATTTATGGCGCCTACCTCGTATATATACACGAGTATATATATATATATATGTATATATATATATATATATATCTATATATATATATATATATATATATATATATATATATAATATTCTTCTAAGACCATCCTACGGTTGTCTCTTTGAGTAACTGTTCAATATTCTTGGTCCCATGCCAGTGTGCCTCAAGAAAGGTATTGATTTTTTACATTTGTAAAAGAAACATTTGCTGTTGCTGTTGTCTGCTAAGTTATTAATAATTTTATTAAATAAAATAGGATTCGTTCATGTTTCTAATGAATTTAGTGTGCACACTAAATTCACCATCAAAGAGGAAGCGAATAATAGCATTTCCTTCCTAGACGCTTTAGCAATTCCTTTGAGTGATCCATAGAGTGGAATATTTTTTGTTCCACTTTAAAGATCTGCTCAAACTTTCTTTACCAAAAAATAATTTCTACTCAATATTAACTCCAAAACTATTTTTTTCTTGCTTATTTTATTAATTTAAAAAGAAATCCAAGCTCCTCCTTCACGGCTTATTAGAACCTTAGAAATTGACAAAACAAAGGATAAACATCCACCGATTTAGAAAATGAGTGGAAATTTCCAGAAGACCAAATTTAGTCCAGCGCGCGTATGCGACTCTAAACAAAGAAAACGAAAATTCCAACGCAGCCGTCAGCTTCAGCTTTCTTCTTCCGGACTATTCGCGCTATCGCCATCATCGGATTTTCATTTAAAGCGCGCCGCGATTATTCACCGGCCATTCGGGAAAATGAATTCACTACCGGCGACCGTAGAACGCTCACTACCAACGAGAATATACATACAAACACCGTAAGTGTATTTTGCATCTCGATTTCAAGGCAAAGAGGTCTTTGACCGTTTACCGTAATGTAGGTAACATCACCGTGACGTCAGCATCGTTACCTCCATGTTCCAGTGGTCTAGTTATGAGTTTGAGCCAATCTTAGCGTGTGCGTTTGCAAACCACTTCTATTGGTGCATCGATGGCGAGCAAGCAACCGGGTCGTTGAACTTTTCTGCATGTCCTCGATGGCCACGATCGACTACTTCTGTTGCTGCTACGCGTTAGCAATAAGCGTTCCAACGGTGACCGTGTAAGGGGGTTTCGATCGTCGCAAGTACTCGGAAACGAAAGAAAATCACTTCACCCGAAGATCAAGTCCGGCGATGTATCGCGTGCGAGTTCCATATGCAGGATGTTTAGCTTTCCTACGTCTATGCCCACACGAAATCAGATTTACTCGTCGATGATTTCATCTGTCAAACATCTCGTTAAGACTATAACAAAAATATTACTATATACATTTGTTTATGTGTGAATTAAAAGCGAATACCTTGGTATAAATTTGCAGACACGCTTGAACGTTGACGGCATCAGTTAATATACATATGCATATATTTTTCTGACCTCGTTATTATTGCATTGTCTCATAATATTGTTCCTTGTAGAAGTTCATTGCCTTTCCGAAAGTAAAAATAAGTTAGCCATTTTTTATTTTTAAATAAGAATTCTAGGTATCGCATTTCCATTTCTATCTCGACTCTTTTTGTATTGACCACTTGCTACAAACCAAGATTATGGCATTTTACTTTATAACTGAAAGCTGTTTCCTTCACTCCCTTTTATCTAAGCCTTCTTCTTCTTCACTTCAGGTTTTAGGCACTTTGTTTCTTACGATGCCCATCTCTTATTTGGCCTGCATCTTCTCCATGTTCCTTCCACTTATTTTTGTTTTCCCTTATTCTCACATTTATATCGAAGGTGTTTAGTTCTGTTCTTATATCTACATTTCTTATTCTATCAGATCTATCCGAGCAACCTTCCACTCTTCGTAAAAATTTCATCTCTTGTGTCTGTAGCCAGCTTTCTTGTTTTTCGTTGTTGTCATGTTTCGCTACCGTATAAAAATGGTGGCACTGCTACCGTCTTGTAAAATTTTATTGGTTCTATTTTTTAACGTTCTGCTGATTGTTCCACAGATATGCGTGAATTTATTCACTTTTTCTTCTATGTCTTTATTTCGCAGCCTAAATAACACATGTGCTGAAAAGTCCCGGGCCTAACAAAGAAAACACGTTTTTTTTTTAGTTCAAAATTAGCTTTATTCATTAACGTAATCTCCATCAAGAGCAACGCAATCATTCTAGCGCCGCTCTAACATTTCAATACCACTTTTGTAGAACGATTTATCTTTTGCCTCAAAATAGGCCTCAGTTTCAGCGATAACCTCTTCATTCGTGCGAAATTCCTTACCGGCGAGCATTTTTTTGAGGTCTGCGAACAGCCAGTAGTCGCTGGGAGCCAAATCTGGCGAACACGGTGGATGTGGGAGCAATTCGAAGTTCAATTCATGTAGTTTTGCCATTGTTTTGATTGACTTGTGACACGGTGCGTTTTCTTGATGAAACAAATTTTTTTTCTTTGCCATATGCGGTCGTTTCTTTGCAATTTCGGGCTTCAAACGCTCCAATAACGCTATATAATATTCACTGTTGATGGTATTTCCTTTCTCAAGATAGTCGATGGATATTACACCACGCGTATCCCAAAATACCGAGGCCATAACCTTTCCAGCCGATTGTTGGGCTTTCGGGCGCTTTGGACGAGGTTCACCAGTTGCTGTTCACTCAGATGACGATCGTTTTGATTCCGGAGTGAAGTGATGGATCCATGTTTCATCCATTGTCACATATGGACGCAAAAATTCCGGTTTGTTACGTTTAAACATGGCCAAACACTGCTCAGAATCATCAACACGTTCTTATTTTTGGTCAACAGTGAGCAAACGCGGCATCCACTGTGAACAGAGCTTTCTCATAGTCAAATGCTCATGCAATATAAAGTCAATACGTTCTTTTGATATCTTTACGATGTCAGCTAACTCACGCAACTTCACTTTTCGATCATTCAAAACGATTTTGTCGATTTTTTTGATGTTTTCTGGTGTTACCGCCTCATTTGGACGTCCAGTGCGTTCTGCATCATTGGTGTCTCCACGACCACGTTTCAAGTCAGCAAACCAACGTTCTATTGTTGTTTCTGATGGAGCGGACTCCCCATAACACTTTTCAAGCCATTGCTTCGCTTAAACGGTATTTTTTCCCATCAAGAAGCTGTGTAAAATTAAAATACGAAATTGTTTTTGATCCATTGTTTTGAAAATAACAAAAGTAGCGTGACTCTTAGCACAATAACTCACAAACTAATGAATAGAATATCATGAAATTTTAACAGCTATCTTTTGAAGGTTAGTACTAAGTGAGAGAAAGGTGACTGCAATAAAACTAGCGTCATCTATGTGTTAAGCCCGGGACTTTTCAGCCCATGTGTTAATTAAAAATTAAAAAATAGAGTATAGCTTTATTGGATTTCGGTGAATCATAGGAACCAGCTGAGATTTACAGGTGATGTCCCAATACAAGTAGTTCGAATTTCTTTACCAGTACTATTTCTGTAGCTGATGAAAATAGACATATTCTTAAGAATGTATACTTTCAATATAGATTTAAGTAGTAAAATTGCATGCTTATTTAATGATTCTTCTGAAAATTACATGCTCATTAAATTTAAGTCTGGAAATCACATGTGCATTATTTTTTATCCATGAAAATTACATATACCTTAGATATTATAGTAAACTTGCTGTGCTGCATTAATTTTACATGATAAATTGTTGGTAACAAAGTTGCCATCGATTCTAAATGTAATTTTTTTAATTCTTTTACGCTATAGAACTCATGTTATTCAACCTATGCCATTAATGATTTCTCGAAATCAATTGTAAGTTAATCTGAGATGATTAATTCTACATGTTTACCAGAAGCAATAAAAATCGCATTAGGGATACCATTCGTATCGTTCCCATCCAAAAATCTTTTCCGCTAAACGTATCTCGCGTACAAAAAGATTTACAAGCTATTTAGTCCTAAAAATATTATGACAATGATTTCTTTTGCGAAACGACGCGTCTGTAAAATCGAAATTTATTGTGCCATAAAGATTTTTTAACCATTCGCGCAAGTAATGGGTTTTTTACAGCGTCAAGCGTGCAAATTAAAGCTTAAATAAAGTCGACGGCGAACATTCCGCACTAAAATTTATGGTTTGGCGTCCGGTTATGTATCGGGAAACAGGAGGTAATACGACTTTTCGCAAATTCGACCTTGACTTAGCACTTTCGTCTTCTTTATTTCTTTGGAAGCGTTGCGAATTACTGCAGACGTAAGCCCATGCTTATCAAATGAAGACATACAATTTGCACGCAGTAAAACGCGATTAACAGATTTTATTTTAAATTCGCCTTTCACTATTTAAAAAATATTCCTTCCAGTAAAATTTTACGAACCCAAAATTTATTGCGTATTCAATAAAACCATTAGGATTTCATTTGCAACCGCAGTAAATTGTTCCGATGTCCCCTAATCGCGTTAGTTCTGGTTGTTGTCCGCGTATCTTTTGTATCGACTACCTGACCATGGTCAACGTTTGTCGCAAGGACAATTTTAGCGAATTGGTATTTACACGTTGGGTACTGCCGTCACTAAATTCCTAGCAAAATCTGCAATTTCTTTTATGAAACACCCTTGGGAAATGTCTTCTTAGAATTAAAGAGAAAACGTACTTTTTAAGGCTAAAGCAGTACGGTTAACCCTTTAATTGTATAGGCCATCCCAAATTAGCACGCCGCGATGAGAGACTTCAGTTATTTTCAAAACCTGCTTAGTCATATCTGAAGAATGGAAGTTATATGATTATGACACTGTAATCTATATCTTTTAGAACTTTGGATGATTTAGAAAATAAATGCCACTTAGCTATGGCAACTTTTACTAATACTCTGAATATGTTTATATTTCTCTTCTAGCATTTCAAAGATTTTTACCTTTTAGGTATTCTTTTATATCTCCATTAAATCATTTTTTTTTTCATTAATTGTAATATATATTTATATAATATAAACCTTTTACAATCCTACAGACCGTTTAATTTGCAATGCATTGCCAAATTTTTAATACAAGGATTATTTAAAATAATAGGTTGGTATCCCGTACTATTATTATGTCATTGTGGTAGGTATTAGCAGAAAAAATGTCTGCCTAAGTTGCTGATACTTATAATGAACGTAATTTGTATAAATTATATTTAAATAAAATAATCCAAAAACAAACACGTCAATTTAAGTTTTTTTATTTCTATTAATACATAATTTGAAACATAATTTTATTCCTTTATTACAAGACAATAAATATATTTGTAAGTTATTCATAGTCTTAAAAAGTCAAAATGCTTGTCAATTTAAAATGGAAAACAACAAAAGTGACAAGTAAATAACAAATTCCTCTGGATTACAGAACTCGTACATTGTGACACTGCTACACTAACTCCCTAACCACAACACTTCACTGAAAACTAAACGCACGTTTCGACTGCTGTAATACTCAACAATTTAGTATTAGTGGTGAAGATGATAGTTTAGCTATCTTAAACTTAAACCGACACACTTGTTTCTCAAACATTTTATTTAAATATAGAAATTAAATATATACTAAACATATTATATAACTAACGTAAAAATTATAAACGAAAAATAAATCGAATAATCCTAATAAATGGGGTTGGTCAAATATTCGGCGAGCCAGATCCGGACTCGCTCATACGCACGACCGATATAAGAATTGACCGAGCTCGTTAAAGCAATCTGTGTCCGTTTCCCTGCTGTGTATGTATGTATTGTACATCGTATTATGCGTTATAATGTATTTATACTTCATTATATAGAAGAATATTTTAACAGTTTGTCTGTATATATTTCATCATGAATAGTAATATGTAGTAATTGTAAAATAGGGCTAAATGTTTCGGCTGGACAGAATCTAATTAAGCTGGAGAATGTGAGAACCTTTCTTTATATGTAAAGATGCTCAATTGTTTTTCTCTTTGTTAAAAGGTTAACTGTGAAAGATATAAACTAACCGAACTTATCCCTTGCTAGATAATAAGATTATAAACGTCGATTTCAAAGGTTCTAATGCACGCACTATAACTTTGCAACCGAGCTTTTTTACGATATCTGGTGTCGTCTACATATAACCACAACTGTTTATCTTGTAATTCAGCTTTAGTCCTTGTTTAAACATTTAATGCTATCTGAAACGGCAGCTTCCATTTGGGGTCCTATGCGTGCCAGAAGTGTTGAAATTGTTGTTTATTGAGCAAGTTAAGGGACAACGCACAAGTAATAAACATCAAAAGTAAAGCTAACATAAATTTTTCTATACCATTTTTTTTATTTGTGTGAGTTGCACTACGTCTCTTGCAATCGCTGTTGCACCAGCACGTCAAAAGGATTTTGCAATCATTATGCCATATTTTACAACCATCGAACCTTAAATCAGGATATTTAGCTATAAACTTTATTTGGTAAACCAATGGATGCTTCTTCCCCTTACGTGCGTGCTCGTCATGCTTAATTAATTATTATTACGCGTAATACGATGTACGACTTCTATCGTTGTCAGAGACTGCGAGATGGCTGAGTCACGTGGGGAACGTGGTAGGTGTCCGCATCGGTCTGGGCGAGGATCTGGTGCGCCGAATATTTGGCTAACTTTGCATATTACCATTCTTCATGAAATATATACAGGCAAACTGTTAAACTTGAGACGGGTAGAGATTGGTTCAATGAACTCAATTTTCATATCGGTCGTGCATGTGGCCGAGTCCGGACCTGGCACGACTAAGATTTGACCAATTCTACTAATAAACGAATCTTAAGCTATTTTCCTGATTTCCGCCATAAAAATATAATTGCAATTTGTTATTGCAGGTTTCGTAGTGTCTTTATAGCCTAAAATATTAAGCGTTAGACCTGAAACACCTACAATCAATCAATGACATAAATTGTCATAAACAAAGCGTTTTTGAAGTTTGATTGCTCTTTTGTAATCGAAACTTTGGAATTGACATCTTCCAGAATATTAACATAATCTTTTACAGAAGTATATAGAAAACTGACAATTTAAAACAAGATTTTAGTGCAGTAAATTAGGTCTTACCGTTCAAAGAATCAATGGCATTGTATTTATCTACCGCATTGAACGTTTTAGGATCTAATGATACATTGAAATCACTTTGTTTCTCATTTACACGCTCTAAACTTTTACACAAGTTTGACCATTCTTGCCTCACTTAAAACAATAGGTGAAATAAATATAATAATACCTGATTCAGTTTTAGTTCAAATTTTAGCTATATTCTTTATTAGACAGTAGGTCCTCACTTTGTAGTTTTCTTTTATAGTTAGTCACTAATTGTGACATGCATCATAAGTAGCAGGACAGATGCTTCTAAATCGTACCGCTGTTTTTTAGACTTTAACTATGCATTTTACTTACTTATTAAACTAGGATTTCTGTTATTTTTTTAATAGGACAATAAAAATATCTTTGAGATCTAAGAATCTAAACAGAAATTCTCAATCGAAAATAACAATCTCAAACAAATTTTAACAGTAAAAAACTGAAACATTTATCATGAATACCATTACAAAGCATAGTTTGATTTAAAACAAGTTTTCAGGTAACAAAAAGACCTCTCGCACATGTATACATACAAATACTCCGATAGATTTGATTATAACATTCTGTCCGAACCTGTGGCTGCCCTTCAATTAACTTTAGCACCTGCTACGCGTCATCATTTTTTTCTCTCTTCCAAATCTAAATCTCTAATGAGCGACAAACGGTCCGTCTCCTTTTTTACGATTGGATCCAGGTTTGAGAAGGGTTAAGGATAATTACGACGAAGCACCGTTAGATCTTAAAATATAGGTCATCTATAAGGTGCCAATCCAAATAACATCTGTTCACGTAGAAGATATATGAATACAGGAAGACGCGTACCGTATAATATTAGAACATCTTGAGGCGAAGATGATAAACATCGATATTAGGTTTCATATTATGTATATGCGGTCCCCCTACGGTTCTGTATGATTACATGTTTCTTTGTACGTAATGGAAATAGCTTAATGCATATGTACCATAGCGTCATGGGTCATAGGTAATACCAATAAATATAGTGTTTAGTTAAACGGTACTTTTTGAAGAAAATAAATGACATTGTTTAAATTACATTAGCTAATACTAAAGAATTATATACTATATTCAACTCGTTTTTTAAAATGTTGAAAATAATGGTATAATGCCATAATATACAAAAAAATATATATAAATACCTACCTAGCTTCAATAAAAATAACTCTTCATAAATTTTATACTTCACTCGCCCGGGTAGCTCAGTCGGTAGAGCATTGGACTTTTAATCCAAGGGTCCAGGGTTCAAGTCCCTGCTCGGGCGAACTTTTTTTTTAATTTCGAAACTGTTCTTACATAATTTAAATATTGTTCTAAATATATCGTTTTGGGACTTTACTCAATCTTCGTGGAATTAAAAGCCGATAAGAAATTTTTAAAGCAAATAGATCTATTATTAGCTATTATTGCTGTGGTTTTGAAGAGGAATTTCAGCCAGAACGCGGCTTGCTTACACGAAATCTTATTTATTATTATATAATATTTTAATAATGTGAGATCTAAGATTTTTTTAAATGATTACCAATTCCGTATGTATTACAGAATTTATTTTTGTTAATAAAATATATATAACCTACAACCTCGAAGGCTTTAAAACGTCAAAGTAAATGTAATTCGATTAATTCAGAAATAAGAAATATATTCCGGGTCCTTCCAGATGTTTCAATTCTTATTATGCTTAACATCGTGCTAACGTTATCACCTGCCTCGTCTAAATACATTTCTAAAGACATTTGGTTAGAATGCCTATACATATAAGTATATATGCCATACATATATGTATATACACTGAAGCTCACAAATTTAAGACCTCTAACGTATTTAAATTTGAATTCTAGATCCGTCCGATGTTGGATGTTTTGTTGCTGAGGATGTTTTACATTCTCTTAAAAAAACTAAAACCTTCTACGACTTCCGTACATAGCGGTCTACTTCATTATTGCATAGTTATACTAAGTAAACCAGCTACTCTACTAGTTTGGCCCTTCGCCCTTATTAAATAATCAGCAGAATTCCACCAGTGTTTAAGAAATCCCCCCTTCTTAAACACTAACGACATCCACAACTACAGACTAATTAATACTCTATCAAATTGCGGTAAGATTTTTGAATATACAAGTGAAACTTTTCGATATCCATCACTAAATGAATCTATACTGATTTTTGCAAAGTGTTTAACACAATCGGTCACTCTGTGTTAACTTTTAAGTTACTATCGATAGCGATTCCTACGACAACTATTGCCTTCCTTGTTTCGTATCTGAGGGACAGAAAATATGTACTTTATAATAGATACCTCCCCAACTTTTTTACAGTCTCAGTGTCTCTAGTCTCGATAAGGATCTAACTTAGATTCTTTGCTCTTCAACGCATGCAGATGACCGGAAAATATTTAATAATCCCATTTTTATTGCCAACTGCTTATAATTGGTATATTAACAATCGTACTTGTTTAAATATTTTCTTTCTTCAAACGCCTTAACCCTCTTACTTTTCTTGAACCGACATTCCGAGAGCAATGCAGTTTAAAGATTTTGGTTTGTTCTTTGATCCTTGTTTGTCTTTTAATTCGCATATTTCGGTTATATGTCCTTTCACATGTTGATCTCTAGGTTTCCTTATACGATCTTGCAGAGCATTTCATAATTTGAATTATCAGTATTTTTTATATCCTCATTCGATCCGAATTAGAATTTACGTCTTTGGTCTGGTAGCCGCATTGCAGCAACAGCTGCTTCTTGAACGTATACAAAAAAAAATGTTAATGGTTTTTTTTATTATGAATGGGACGGTGTCTATCTTCAACTGACGAGACTGAATCTATGCACTTTTTATTACGGAATATAATTCATTCAAAATGAAAATGAAAATGTGTTGAATTTACATTTTCTCTCATTGTTATAAAATAAAAGCGTCTATCGTATAATCAACAGCATTCATTGAAATTCCTAAGTTGCTTTGACATATTTAAGGAATTATATGAAAATTGCAGTATTTTGTAGGAAACGCATCGTCCTGTTACAGCGAATTGGTACTAACACATGGGCTGAAAAGTCCCGGGCCTAACACATAGATGAGCCTAGTTTTATTGCAGTCATCTTTCTCTCAGTTAGTATTAACCTTCAAAAGACAGCTGTTAAAATTTCATGATATTCTATTCATTAGTTTGTGAGTTATTGTGCTAAGAGTCACGCTACTTTTGTTATTTTCAAAACAATGGATCAAAAACAATTTCGTGTTTTAATTTTACACTGCTTCTTGATGGGAAAAAATACCGTTCAAGCGAAGCAATGGCTTGAAAAGTGTTATGGGGACTCCGTTCCATCAGAAACAACAATAAAACGTTGGTTTGCTGACTTCAAACGTGGTCGTAGAGACACCGATGATGCAGAACGCAGTGGACGTCCAAATGAGGCGGTAACACCAGAAAACATCAAAAAAATCCACAAAATCGTTTTGAATGATCGAAAAGTGAAGTTGCGTGAGTTAGCTGACATCGTAAGGATATCAAAAGAGCGTATTGGCTTTATATTGCATGAGCATTTGACTATGAGAAAGCTCTGTTCAAAGTGGGTGCCGCATTTGCTCACTGTTGACCAAGAACAAGAACATGTTGATGATTCTGAGCAGTGTTTGGCCATGTTTAAACGTAACAAACCGGAATTTTTGCGTCGATATGTGACAATGGATGAAACATGGATCCATCGCTTCACTCCGGAATCAAAACGATCGTCATCTGAGTGGACAGCAACTGGCGAACCTCGTCCAAAGCGCCCGAAAGCACAACAATCGGCTGGAAAGGTTATGGCCTCGGTATTTTGGGATGTGCGTGGTGTAATATTCATCGACTATCTTGAGAAAGGAAATACCATCAACAGTGAATATTATATAGCGTTATTGGAGCGTTTGAAGGCCGAAATTGCAAAGAAACGACCGCATATGTCAAAGAAAAAAATTTTGTTTCATCAAGACAACGCACCGTGTCACAAGTCAATCAAAACAATGGCAAAAGTACATGAATTGAACTTCGAATTGCTCCCACATCCACCGTATTCGCCAGATTTGGCTCCCAGCGACTACTGGCTGTTCACAGACCTCAAAAAAATGCTCGCCGGTAAGAAATTTCGCACGAATGAAGAGGTTATCGCTGAAACTGAGGCCTATTTTGAGGCAAAAGATAACTCGTTCTACAAAAGTGGTATTGAAATGTTAGAGCGGCGCTGGAATGATTGCGTTGCTCTTGATGGAGATTACGTTGTTGAATAAAGCTAATTTTGAACCAAAAAAGCCGTGTTTTCTTTGTTAGGCCCGGGACTTTTCAGCCCATGTGTTATAGTGCACAAAATTAAAGTTGACAGAAGGAGCATGGTGGTAGGGATATTGCGATATCTAACTAGATTAAACCTTTCTCATAATTACCGATTGAAGGTTTAATAGCGATCGAAACTTGCGTATATACTACTGCATATTATATTTTACAGCACTACAATCAGGGTTTGAATAGATATTTCCTAGAAAGAACGAAAATGCCATCTGTAAGAAACTGCTCAGTAAGGAAAACATACAGAGTGGCCAAGATACAAAGAAGCAAAGAGGCCCGGAGTCATACTGTACGTGATATTTGAATCGAGCACTCGAGAGGGGTCACGCGATATCCAGCAGCCATTTCGTGTTAACTGTCATATTGTGTTTGCCAGTGTTGCGTTATCTTTTGTTAACTGTGTTTGTGAATGGAGTTCTCCATAATGCCGCTTTCAATCGAACAAAGAATGTTCATTGTTGAAAATTATTTGGAACTTAAAGGGTAAAGTATACAGTAACAACTCGCACACAGTTGAAGGGTTCACACCAAATAAAGTGGCAAAAATTTTTGAAAGCATGTTGAGCCGTGTTAAATTGTGCATCGAAGTTTATGGTGAACACTTTCAACACCTCCTGTGAAAAACTGAATGTTAATTATGTTGTTACTCATAATATTTTGTATCTACTTTTAAATAAAAATTATAGAGCTAATAATATAAATATTACAAAAATTCGAACAGATATTACAAAATAAAAATTTACGAATGTACCGGAGATGTTAATACATGTTCCAATAATGTTTATTATTTAAAATTCTATATATATTTCATGTAAAAAATTCGAACGTAAAAAGTTCCCCAACCATCCCCGGTGCCCTGTAATATACGAAGATAAGCTGAAAAATTCGATAACTAAATCACAGCAAATAGTAATATTTCAATGAAATGTGTTTTAGTTTTCGACATAATCCCTCTCAAGATCAATGCATTTATTTAGTCAATGCAAGTTTCTTTATGTCTTCGCAGTATTCCTTTTCCTCGAGTTTTTGTGGTGGTGTGAGCAAACGCGGCATACATCTTGCACACCGCTTAGACATGTTTAATTTAATATTTAAAATGTAGGTCACCCGTTCTCTGGAGATGCCTGTAGCCCTACCAATATCCTTCAGTGTTGATCGGAGATCGGCTTCCATAAATTTCAAAACTTTTTGCACACTTTCTGCAGAAGTGGCTGTTTTTGGGCCTCCAGAATAGGGATCGTCATTTACGCTCCAGCGACCTTTTCTTAAATTGATTCACCCATTTGAAAATAGTCTTAAAAGAAGGAGCACCTTCACCTAACACATTTACCATATCAGCATAAATTTCTTTCCCCGAAAAACTTTTTCCACAAGTATTTAATCATTGCGCGAATTTCAATATTGCCCATTTTTAAGAAGCGCCAAAAGTGCTCAGCTTTGAACGGGTGTACACAGCAAACTACTTGACAGATCGACATCAAGTTTAACACGTGTCATTGAAACATCAAGCTATACAGTAGCGTCAAAGATTGCTTTCATACAGCACCATCTTATAGTTAGTTACCGAATTTTTCAGCGTACCCTCGTATCAGTAATTCACTTTTCTGTACTACTGCATTCATACCGGGCCTCTTTTATCTTGGCCACTCTGTAGAATTCAGTACTTCATTCTAATTAACCTTTGAGCGATATGATTTGGCATGTCGATTTTAGTTTTTTTATTCTTTTTTATTTTTTTTTAGAAGGGATTGATTTTCCTTTAACCTTTCCTTTAAATAATACAAACGTAACAAATCTAACAATTTAATGTACACGTATCTTAGCAACAGATACCAGACCCACAGCTATATCAACTATACCACCACGCATATGTATAATATCAACCCACAGAACGAGGAAAGAAACGCTAAGCGCCGGCAGGCGTTCCAGCGCAAACGTAATACTCTTGTCTTCTTGATCTGCTGCAGCGGAGGTCAGTCGCGGGCATCGGTCCACTTACCTACACAGAACCCCACCACCACCACACGTATATAGTAACAGAGGCACACACGTACGACATACAAGCACGACGACGGTACTTGGGAGACCCCCCCATACTATTACTACTACATGCTCGCATAGTTGTAGCATTGAACTTCACATTTATTTCCAGAGATATAGGACTCATCTTCTGAACGGTTTTTTTGCCGAGAACAAACGCGGATGGTCTGGTATGTATACATATGTATCTCATAGAAATTCTTTTAAGGTTACAGGTGAGGATGGAAGAGCTTATAGGAGTTGTTTTTAGATAAGAAAAAATATGGGTTGTATTTGTGTTTATTCGTTTACCTAGTGGAGCACGGCTACCTTTGACGATTCTAGGACCAAATTATCAATCTCCCGCCTATTTTCAGTAACAGATATAAGATAACTAGAAAGCTCACGAACTTCTTAAAGCTCGTGTTAGGAGAGCTTATTTCCAGCTAATTGGTTTCGTAACAGTAACATTCATCATGCAAAGTTCATTTTCTGAAGTACATGTACGTTTTCTGTGAAATCCATATCCGATTACTATTGATTAACAAACATTCATCAAACATTTTTACACAAACGTAGGATGAAACGTTTAGATATGTCTTGTCTTATTGCTCAATTTTTAGAAATACATTCTTTTCCAATTATTATTGCTATAATTTACACCCCTACTTATATCTATCACCATAATAGAAGTTTCTAAACTTATAGACTACAATATGTTATCATAGTTTAAAAGTAAACAGACATAAACACACAAATATTTGATTTACTACCTGTACCTTTTGTTAGAAAACATATTGCAGTCTTTTTAAACATTACCTGTACGAGTTTAAATATTTGAAAAACCTATGAGTTTGTGATGAGAGGTATTAGCGCTAGACTACTTGTAAGTCAGTTCTACTAACTCAAAGGAATATATCGATTCATTTGACACCTTGTCTATACAGTGACCATGGATTGCAGAGTTCGCAGACCATGAGTTACCCTTGTTGAAAAATATACAAATATTTCTACTTTCCTCTTTTTCTTCTTCTTCCTTTTTACACGTGGTAGGTGGACTATTGTCTGTTTTCTTCCTATGCCTCTTCAGCTGCAGGTGTCCAGCATTCTTTCCAGCGTTATGATGGCCTGCCCTGATTTCTTTTCTCGACAGGGTTATTTATTTATTTTGGCACTCTTCACCAGTCTATCATCGCTCATTCTGCTTACATGTTTTTCCGGGATTTTCTTCGTCTTCTTATTCATTTCTTCACGTCTTGTATCTTGCTTTCTTGTTGTAGGTCTTCGCTTCTGACTTTGTCGAGTAATGTTTTTTCATGAATGCTTCTTATTATTTGCATTTCCACTGTTCACATAATTTGCTGTGTCTTGGAGGTGTTTGGTCTTGCTTCAGCAGCGTATGTCACTACGGGCCTTGTTGCTGATTTGTATACTCTCACCTTGCTTTCCATTTTAAGGTATTTGTTCCTCCATACGATGTCTCGAACTTCACAAGCTAGATTTCGAAAGCTTGTTAAATCAGTTCCCAGGTATTTAAACTGTTTCAATTGTTCGATGATCGTTTAATCAAACTTCAGTTTGCATCTTACCGGTTCTTTGGATGTTGCTAGACATTTAGTTTTATCAGTGTTAATAATCATATTCAGTTTTGCTTATTGATTAAGGGAGTAAAGTAATCTTTTGCAAGTTATTTTCAGAGCCAGCACACAGTATTAAAGTAAGTATTAACCATTTTGTAGCCTGATACTGTAGGTAGTTTTCCGATTATTTTATCCATAATCATGTAGAATGTAAGAGGTTGCCAGCCAGAGCGAGACTTCATAGGTGTTTAGGAAGAATAAGTACTGGTAAACCAAATAATAGATGGGTATCGTAACGAAAGACTTTATAGCTTTTAAAACTAGGCTTTTCTCTAAACTCATTATGGTATTCAATTGTAATAATTTTGGCCACACTCAACAAGAATGCAGAAAATTCGCTAGACGGGATAATAATGAAGACACTACCAAAGATAACACCAAGAATCCAAACACTTCAAGGAACATTGAGTGTTACGGATGTGGTGCACCGGGTGTTATTCATGCGAAATGTCACACAGTTTAACGAACTCTATTTTAGACAGTTCGATGGCGAAATCGATATCACCTCTTTTACCATTGAAGAATAAGAACCATTGTGGTATTAGATTTGCTGATTCTGGCGCCCAAGTAAGTATTACCAGCTACAAGTTGTACACATTCAGGACAGACTTTTGCTAAAGCACATGTAAAACTTTTATTTATGGATGGCAATCTTAAAGATGAAGAAGTTTTAAAAACTACTGTTGACGTCTCAATTTTAGATAAAACTATCTCATTAGGGCTCGTTATTTTACCGGATGTACGTAAAAATCATACGTTACTTGGTGTAGATTTCCACGATGCACTTTACCTAAAATTCGAAGTGAAGAAGAACAAGGAACCAAAACAAACTCTAAAATTTATGTTTTTGTTGAGTCACCATTACGCAGTCCAAGAAAACATAATCAACAGATTTTCAGAACTTAGTAAAATGCAAAAATCGCAATTGTGGAAAAAGGACGAAGTCTTTTTTATGACATGCACAACATATTCTTGTGCATAATTGGAAATTGAAGAATTTTGTAACAAATAACATTTTTATTAACAAAAATTTGGTATTTTGAGTTTCATAATTTTAAGTTTTCAATTGAGTTTGCGATCACATACATGTTCTTTGTTTAGCTTTTTATACTAAAAGAAAGAATGATAGAAAGTTAGTTGCAAATGCTCCCATTTACCGACAGTCGGTAACACGGTTGACAATGAGAGCCCATGTGCTCTCGAAACGCTGCGTTCCGCATAATTAATTAATTTGTGTGAGTGGAGTTTACTGCTATACCTGTGAATTGTACATCCACACAGTCCTTGCAATCGTCATTTGCTGGTTGTTTATTTCGGTTGTAGTATACTTTGAAGTGCAATACTTCTATCTAACGAAAAATATGTTCGTCGAAGTCTTTTTAATAGTATATGAATAATCCGTTGATATTTTGATAATGTATGAATCACATACTACATTAAGCTGGAGAGTAGTACATCCAGATAGTACTAATACCATGTTCCTTCTTTTTGATTCCATCTAAATTCTTAAGAAAGCAACTGTACACGTACGCATACGCATATACAACCTCGATAGGATCGATGAGGAAAAGTTTTTACGCCGTATCTCCTCACAGATGTCGTCTATTATATCTCTTTTACGAGATAGATAGTATCCGACTTGTTCTACGATCGCTAGGCGTTCTTTTTTTCCTACGAATTCTCTCCTCTTCTCTCCGATTCGCTTCCGTTTACATTCATTCTGCGGCGGTGTTCGCATTGCTCCGGCGGAGAGAGGGTTACTCCGGTGCATTGGTCCACATTTTCCGGAACGGATGGCGAATTCTGCGAGTGCGAAAAGGACGCCGCGTTCAGCGTTCGTCGGTGGGACGGAGACGGAGACACCGGCAAGCGCGAGGTCCATGAACCTCAACTCCGCTAACTGTAATACATTGCATAAGTGAACGTCCCGTTAGTACTTTCATTCACGGCCAGGCAAGTGTACCTCCTCTACCTCTATATTCTACATCGCGATGGTCGCGAATAACTTCGTGTGAAGTCGTGGGGGGAAGAAAGCCGAAGGAAATCGTACGTACTACGTTCGTATGTACAGCGGCGGGGACGACGAAACGTTGATGCTCCGGTATGACGGCCATCGATGGTTTAAAGTTCAATTTCGAAATCGATGCTATTATGGGTTTTGGGTATAGTCGTCAAGATATACAATTCCTGGTTATGAAGTAGAAATGTTTTCTTCTTCGTTATTATCGTCAACTGTGGTAACAAAGTGCCATATTTTGAAGTTTTTATGCCATATCTCCTTTAATATCAGTTGAATTTTCAATACAATATAGATTTATATCTTTGTTATCAACTTATAAATCTTAAAGAAATTTTAGTTATAACAGAAGGGACGGAAGAATTATTTTCCGTGGTAACAACTCACTCCGTTTGTCGGGGGACTAAGTGCTACCCTCTCGTTTCTCTTAGAAAGGATATTAGAACGTTTTGTGGTTATCAGTCACCCTACAGAATTCAAATGTTCAGATTTATTATGTTGCGAACTGTTTAAAAGATGGGTAAAACCAAAAAAAAGATAAAAAGGAGAACTACATACATATGTTTGAAACCAGTCATTATAAACGTATAAAGCGTCAACATAATTAAAATTTTTAATAACAAAACGGCAAAAGGTTGCCAGTGCGATCCTAAAAAAAAATCGTGAGTTGGTGGGAACACTTTTTATTTAAAAAATCCCCCTTAAACATTAAGTCAAGTTAAGAGGAAACTAACTTTAACTAACGTATGTACAACTGTCGTAAACTTCACTGTAGGAACTTTTCAAAAAATTGATTTAAAAAATGGAAGATAAGGGGATTAGTAGTCAATTGCTGATTTCAGTTGACGGCACAATTTTCTTTTTAATTTGTTGTTCCTTGTACCAGAAAATATCAGGAGGCTCAGGCCATACCCAGAATTTTCCTTTCTTTCTCATACAGGATACGCTGACAGAAAGGTTGAATAAACAAAATTCATACTAAGAAAGAAAATAACGTAATTTTCAAATTATTTAAAAGTTATTGCAGTGACAACTAGAAATATCATAACATAACGCTCAAAGACACCTAACTCGTTACAAAAACTCTCGAACGTTAATCAACATGTTTTTATTATGGCCATTTTTTTCTACATTTGGATGTAATCTCGATTATATTAGCCTATCTTAGCAAAATTTCATTGTTGTATCGCAATCGATAAAAAGAATTATTCTTGCTTTGTTATATGAGCCAATCTATATACTGAAGACACTCACTTCACTACAAGACCCTATTTTATACTTGTATATGTCTAGACACCCTTTTTATTAGGGTAATTGGATACACCGTTCTTAGGAAAAGAAATGGAAAACTGTTACTTGCTACGGTTATCGATATACGTTGACGTATAATGGATATTAGAGGCGACGTCACGTTATTTTTCGGTAATAGCAATTAAAGCAGCTGTAAAAGTACAGCAATAACATACTTTCATTTGCAAGAAACTTATACACAATTTTAGCAAAAGTCTAAATAGGTGTGTCATAACGTACCGCTAAAGTATACTAATTCCAAATAATTAAAGTTTACTATTTAAAAGTCAATACAAAAATAATTCAACAAAATTAATATTTCGTGCCAATAGATTTTCATTTTATTGATTTACAAAACTTTAGTAATAGAGTAATCTTTTTGTTTATAAAAAGATTTTTATGACAATGCAGTTTAAAGTTGTCTCAAATCAAGTATATCTTGATCGTATGCGAATACCTTCCCTTTAATTTGAATATAAGCTCGCTTGGCTGCATAAGAATACTTGATAAATTAAGTTCCACGAAGAAATCCGCTGTTGTAAAATTTGACTGAGTCCTGAGTCCGTAATAGTATCTCCATCAATTACTTGAACAATCGGCTGAACGTATACAAACGGTCGACAATGATATTTGATGGATAGAACCTTTTCAGTCAATGTGCATTACTATTGATATCGATGGTGAAACATCGTTCATAAATTGCCGAAGGCCTTTCTTCGAGATGAAACAATTATGGCGTTGTTTGCGTGAAAATTTTGGTTTACAAAAACTGCGCTATGCCCCTTTCCTGAGCAGTTTATACATAGCTGTTTCTTCTTTACATCTTCAATACATTTATTAGCAAACAGTTGCCAGAAGGCAATCCATTGAGAGATGTGCTGTGACTCATTACAAAAGAAAAGAACTTGATTTATGTGTTGATACTAAGGAGGTTATTTCGTCCAGTCATTTGCATTACTTAAGGTAATTGATATCCATCTGATATCAACCTTCCTATAAGTAGCTTCAAAAGTTCTGAGCATTTTATAATTGTCGCCGTTCAGCTTTTCTGCCCAGATCATTCATAAACCTTGATTGTTTACTTCACATGCTGTTCTTTTTCTTTCCTAAAAGTTTTTGCTTTGGGTTGTTATCTTCTTAGAATATGAACGGTTGACCGATAATGCGACTCTCAGATAGAAATGCGTTGTTTACTAGGATGTCCAAATACTCCAAATACCCCAAACCATCGCATTTCCACCCCTATGTTTCACCAAAGGCAACAGATTAACTTATTATGGCTTTCACCTGGACAACAACGAACAAAAATTCTACATTCAGAAACGAAGATTTCAAATTTTTGGCCCATAATACCATCTTCCATTAATCTAACATCCAGTTTAGGTGTCTTTTTGCTACAGTAATCTTTTTTCTTTGTAAATACATTTTCGTAAAGTTCTTTTTACCGGAATACGTCCTTTAACAACTAATAACTGCTTTTGATAATGGCAGTACCTTCATTCTTCTCTGGGTATTTTGTTGTTGTTACTATAAATCGCGATTTTTTAGGCCACTGGATCTCTTATCACAAAACTATCCCGCGCATCGTTTCTTTCCTAAAGTACCGTAAATATCTTTTGGTAAAGCGCTCAATATATCATCTTTCTGAAAGCTTTCCCCTTGAAACATACATATTGCGAAACGTTATTTTAAACTTAGTTGCTTATGCTTTCATACATTTTTATAGCAGTTGTTTAACTCTGAAAGAAGTTTAAACTTACGTCTTGATTTAGAAAAATATATAACCAAACTCGCATATATACATGCAGACTGCATACACTGCAATAATAGCTGTCGATGTTAGATAACACTGTCTACCTTTCAAACAGCATGCGAAGAGATTAATAACATGCTTACGTAAGAATATTTCGGCTGTGAATAATAAAGAAATATTGATTTTAAATATTACTACCACTTTTTTCTCGCGTCTGCGAAGGAATTTTCCCAAAATATTTTTGATTTAAATCTAATAATAATTAGAACCTCCAATTTTTCGTACATTTCTATTTTACTTCATAGACACCCTGTATATTGTAACAATTACTGTAACATTAATACAGAACTGTTTGACCCTTTAACTATCCTATTTAGTATAATGAACCCCTAAATCATAAATATCCCCATTACCAAAACGGTTTATACTTAAATTTGTCTTATGACATTTCATATTTCAAAATGATAATTTAGTTTAAAATAGAGCGTAGCGATTTTATCATAGCTTTATTAATATTTAAGTTTTCGAGAACCTTACACTTGTTTTCAAACTTTGTGTAGTGTATACACTTCTAACTCTTATAAAGTATTTTATCGCAAAACGTTGCAGCTAAATACCATTGAGTAATTAACTCTTGCAGTATTTATTGGAGCTATTACTAAACGGCTTCACAAGACCGCAATATATTTTGAAATAACAACCACAACCTACAAACCTTCCACAAACAGCATAATTTCAAACAACCGTAACGCGGAACAGAAAAAAAACACCCTAGAACGTAAAAACACCCCCTTGATGATGGCGAGGCCGCAATAAATAACACATCTACCGCTTCATTAGTTCCAGCAATTCATGACCTTCTGTGATTTGACTGCATCTACCACCTGACGGAACCCAAAGCGCTAGTTGCGTATTATGTGTAGAAAAGGTATGGTGTTGCTGTAGTACCTATACGGTCTCTTCATAGCAGGAGGGGATCTCGTCTATACCGTAATATCAACAAAAAACCAGATCCTTGTTACCCCGTGACCTTTTTTTCTCTACGCCGATGAATAATGTCTTATACGTTTCCCGGTTTATTTACAGTTAGGTTACTTCCTTATTGATGGCGGGAGGAATCTTATTTCGGGCGTTTTACCTTCCCTTCTGTTATGCGTAGATTGTATTTTATGAATATATGTTTCTTTTCGAGAAAAGTGATCTAAGGGTTTCTATACAATAAAAAGATCTTAACGGAATGGAATTCATTTAAAAATATTATGGTAGCAAAAAATTATTACGATGTTTTTAAAGGAATATTACGTTTCATTGTGTGCGCTACCCTTTCGTGTTCCTTTGATCCTTCTTTAAGCGTTTTATAGGATGTTAAGGCTTGGTTACACTCGATTGCGTCTTCGATGTGTTTATTTAGTTGCGACCTTCGGAATGAAAATATTTATTTTTCAATCGAACAAACAAAAGAATGGCGAAGATATACCGAGTGTGATAATTATCCTTGATTGGTCTATTACAGTTTACACCAAAATATTTCCAAGGAAAATTGTTCGCCATTAAGTAGTTTACATTGAAATACAAATTTAGATAACACATTCTATTCGTAGACTACCGGATTTTGGGATATTCATTTCTCAAGAAAAGAACTGCATTTCTTTAAGAAAACAACATTGCCTTCATCTGCAATTATTTTACAATAATTCTTAAAGTATCACGGTGATAATGGTTCAAAGCGAGTAATTCAGGTCTGGCTTTACTGTGCTATACAGAATATTTTCAACATGTAAAGGAATGTAATGATTTTCATGAGTGAAGCAAGTTTTTTTCAAATGGAATACCTGAATATCTTAATGTCAATTTATACAAGGTTATCTAAAAATTAAAAATCAATTATAGCAATTCAATTTCAACTAATTTAAAAGTGATTTCAGTTGTTTGTAGTAGGATGTGCAAGAGTAATATTTTCTACATAAATTGTAAACTTTTGGGGTCATATATTCTTCCTTTACTAAGATAGCAAAATTTGATCAAAAAATTCTACGAGTTGACTTTTTTAAATTTGTTACACGCTGACACTTTACGATTTTAGTCTGACCAATATTTCAAGGTTTCAACGCCAACGTACTTCGTTTAAAATGTATAGCAATGCAAATATTGGGTTTTGTTAATGATATCTCATATATAGGAGCATGGCTGGAGACTTTTAATCAACTGTTACAATTTAAGTTTGGAATTAAAACCAAGTAATTTCAATTTCCTTAGTAATCCATTTCTCGATAGCATTGAGCACATTGATATTATTCAGGTGAAGTAAGAGTATTTTCGATTGGTAAATTTTCGATTTAGAAGATTGTCAAAATGAAAACTGTTGGCATGCTATATTATCATTGTTGTAACTATGTGCAACTAAATTATCTGGAGATTTTACACTTTTTGTAGAGCCAAAATGCCCAAGATTTTGATAATTACCGTTGATGGCGGTCGTATACTACGTAAAGTTGAAGGTATTATCTCAGATCTGACTGAGCAAAACTGGTATAAAAGATTTTAGAATGGTCAAACACATGAAAGAACAAAGTTCCGAGAGACCCATCGTTGACCAAGAGGTTCTTTGCCAAAACAATTGAGGTCACTTCGGCTTCCAGTATGCGATTGTCGCTCAGAGCATTTCTCTGGGAGAATCTTGGCCTAAGACATTTCAAGGTATTCATGGGAAACTTCAAGAAGCAAAGACCATGCTATCAGCAGAAACAAACTACGGCTCCTTACAGCTTTCCTTACAGGGCACTGTCATCTTGGGGAACACATGGCAAGGGTAGGTCTGAAACAGAATAGCGACTGCAGGTTTTGTGGGGCGGACGCTGAAAGTCCGGAATATATAAGATCTAACTGCATTGATATCATAGAGACCCCTGTCAACCATCTCGGTAAAGACGTTGTAGAGATGAGGGAAATACCTTCTCTGGAACCATCATAGTTGCTACAGGTTATTAAAACTCTTAGACTGGATGGGGAGTTATAAGTGTGCGCAAAGCCTAGCAGCTTACACCTCATGTAACAGGGCACAACAGACCAATTGGTCGCAGTGGCAACATCACCCTTAATCAATCTAATCTAATACAATTGTCACATGAGCTTGGCCCTTTACAGTGACCAATAGGTCGCCAGTTTCACAAAATAGGGTAGGCGAACATGATGCCGAGAAGTGACCAATGAATTAACTATAAAACAAGCACAACGGCGAGTACACTGTAATCAAATTCTTGCGAATCCATACCATTTCTATCGATGAATTGCAACGTGTAACGAAAAGTGAATCAACCTTCGTGATCTAAGTAATTAAATCTATAGTCAATCTGTGCTCAAAAACCAAAACTTTAAAACAGAGATCCTGCTAGATGTTTGATGAAATTAAGAAGGTGTTAAATTGAACTATCTTCCGAGGTATTGCGAGCAATTGGATCAAATGTATGCAGTTTTAATAGAAAGATACGTCCAATTGTCAACAACAATAGCACGCTATTCCATCAAGATACTACCCAAAGAACGCTCTAAACACCGGAAGAATTTGGATGGGTGGAGTTGCTACCACATCCGGCTTATAATCCGAACTTATAGTATAGTTCGATTTCCATCCTTTTAGATCAATGGTGCACTTTCTCGCTGGTCAAGTTGTTTTTCAAAATATAGTAATAATACTAGAAGAAAAATGTCGGGGGTTCTTGAGTTAAACAAGCGGAATGGTGCAGGCATGGAATCGAAGGCTATACCAGACAATGTCAGAGAATTATATATGACAATAGATTATATTTGGAATATCATTTTGTGTTCCTTATATCGTTAAATTAAATTTTGTTGAAGAAACTAAATCAATATTTGAAAACTGTATGAGTTAAGATAATACCTTGGAAAAGTACACATTGATAAGATAATTTGTTAATTTCCATTTTGTCAAGTTCTTTTCAAGCTACACCCCGCATTTAAACGCCAATGTTCTCAGTAATATAATAGCAGCACCACAAATAGACATTACTTGACCAATTTTGAAGAAAATATTACACCATTGAAATTTTAAGTCCATATCCAGTGACGTTTTTGTGTGGATTTGTACGATTCCTTTGTATTCTTAATTAAAGTTCCCTTTAAGCTTCGCTATTACATCTAGACCCAATCTAATATGGCTAGCAATGTCGAGAAAGAGGTAGTAAAGCCATGGACCCATGGACCAAGAACACTGCACATCAATCTCTTAAGTTGCAGGGAGGGATCAACTGGCTTTTTCTACCAGGTCTTTAACTAATGTTTAGTTTGGTGATCAAGAGCATCCATTAAACGTAAAATAACATCTTCTCGACATGCTCTCTTTATCGGCTACTTCTTGCATTACCACTCACGACTGAACACCAAGAACAATGTTTAAAGTGATGCAAGCAAAGGCTCCACTCGAATGTTAAACAACGCAAGATTACCTTCAGTAACGTATCCAAAATAGACTTGGAGACGTGAATAAAGATGCCACCTCCAATTCTCCGGTAAAGGATATGTGCTACTGGGGTTTTGGTCTTTATAGGTTAGAGGTCATTTCTTTTCGGGAAAGTAACGCAGGTCTCCATATTTTTTCCTTTTGGAAAAATCTTTTGAAAGAATTGATCAAATTGCTTAGTATTCGAGTAACCAAATTATAAAAGAAAGAATAGAGAGCATTTACAGTCACTCAACATACTTAAGCATGACACGATATTGACGTGAAGCAAAACAAAAAAAAAACGAAAATAAGTCGACTGCGAACGAAGTTCCTCCACGGACATTGAACGCAAAACAAATAAACCAGCTTCACTTATTTATTTTCGATGTAATACGAAACGAACGAGTGCGTCGTCTATTTTACCTAACTAACCGTTATTGGTTGTTTCTTTCTTTGTCTTAATAACTCTAAATAAATCGTTACGTGACATATACGCTGTCTATATGTACGTAAACGTATAGGCCACATGTAAAGAAGCACCTTGACCAGTCTCTCTACGATTACGATCGAAATGGAACCCATTTTCTTTTCAACCCGTCCACCGACCTGTCCCGTTACTCACCACGCTTCCAATCAAGCCGACGTCTGTAGTTGCCGTGCGCTCCGAACTTCCAAAATTACTCGGTAGTGACCCGAGTCGGTTGGTTCCCTTGCGTTCAACGCCAAGTAACGGACCTTAAAAATGTAATCTAGATTTTGGTCAACGACCCTCTCTCGAACGTAATTCGATCTTATTCTAAGAGTAAATCGATCTTTTTTCGAGAGAGGTTCGAAATAATCGATTGGCGGATAGAAAGACGTAATTGGAGACAAATTCGCGTTAATCTGTTACGTGATTTTTTTTTTGCTTCTATATGGGAAGGAGATCTTCTTAAATTGCATAGAAAAGAAGTTCTTTTTCTAATCGGTAAGAAGAAAAAAACGTTTACAGATGTTCAAGTAAACTATCTACATATGGAAGGAGAATTGACATGTGTAGATATAGCATACGTTAGTTTCCAAAAAATATTGGATGTCTATAACAGCCTTAAGAGATAGGCGAGGAACACAAAAGGCAAAGTATTTATATTTTGTACAATTGCCATCATTACACATGATTTCTTACCATCTGTTTGGCAAACTGATAAAACACGATATTCTAGAGCCAAAGAAATTTCGCAAGCATGCTTTTTATATCCTATATGTTAGCAAAAGTTACTTCAGAAGCTTTAACTTAATAAATGTGGATTCAAGCCTTTAGAAGGGGTACTGGGGCAACGGTTCAATTACATCCAACATTAAAAAAAAACACGCGTCAAGCCTTGTTCTTTATATTGGCGTCAAAACAATCCAATTTAATCTAATTCCTTCACTTTAGAGAAGAAGAAACCCGCACTAATGATATTTTTTTATAACTTTTAATACATTTCATATATAATAAATTTTGGCTTTAAATAAGCATTCCCACACTATCAAAAACTACTAACAAAGAAATCACTTAGAAACAGCATCCCAGTCAAGAAAAATGGAAAAGTCAAGCTAGTCTTCCCTGTCTGAAAGAGTAGAAGCAGTACTGGAATAATATGACAAGAAGTAAGCACCATCTTTTCGAAAAACTTGGCATTGTACCAAAAGCATTTCTTAATTTTTTTTACTGATACATAATAAGTTGTGGGTAACAATACTCTTCCAGAAGCTATGTTTGTCGCTGCATTGTATAAGTTAAACATTATGGTATGATTGTGGAAGGTGATGGTATGATCAGGGCTATCAAAAACTGTAATAAATACGGAAGTGTTCAATAAAATTACTAGTACAGGTTCGAATGTCCCAACAATCGATACCAAAGAGATGAATATGATTGAATACACACAATTTGAAAAAAAACAATATCCTGTCTCTGTTTAATTTCAAATCTCATTCTCCATCAAATCATTTTGGTATATTTTTCTCTGATAAGCAGAAATTTATAAGTTAACATCCATTTTTTCTGGTTTGGACATGTCACGAAAAATTTTATTTTTCATAATGCAAGTATATGGAATTTTCCTGTAACTTCTGCATGTGTAGCTTTTACTGAGCTTTTTTTTATCGGTGGTGAGTGACCCAACGGGGTTATAAGCTCTTTTTGGCTTGACACAACCTCAGGAGTCTTAGGGTGTAGGAAAGTGCATGTAAAGTGTTCCATGGCCTTGTTACTGCACCCACTCTCTGTAAAGGGTAAAGCGCCGTTAATTATTTTCCCAACGGCGGATGGTGACTCGAAAGCATACCGAACCCGCCCGAAAAGTACCTCCACTATACTCGTCGGACGCTGGTTTCAAACGCACGACACCAAATTTAAGTACTGGTTCTCTTACCACTGAACTACTGAGCCGTTATAAAATAGGTTTTAATAGCAAACACTCGTTGTGCAATCGTATATCTTACCATTTTTATTAACAGCCGTGCTTCCACTTGTCATTTGTCAAATCTAATCATCTAATACAAAAAAAAATGGTATAAAGAACAATCTCAAACTAGAACAGCCTTTATGAGGCTGATTTACTATTGTCACACCAACAGAAAAAAGAGCTGTCAATATACTTTCCAGCCAAGAAGGGGAACACTGGAGCTGCTGAATAGATTCAACAACACTATGACTAAACTAAATGAAGGTAAAACAGTGATATCCCTTTTTACTGGCATTCGATATTATTTAACATATGAAGTTCTTGAGAATAGTAGTATTGTAGTTTTCAGCTAGATATGTACGAGGCAGCTAGAAGGTTTGCTAAAACTTTGACATTGATACAATGGGTGTTTCTTTAAGAGATTTATTTCTCCAATTGGTAACACTCTTTCTCGTGACAGTTATTTTAACCGTTGACAGCTGATTAGTGCTCAATATGTTTTGCCATTTCACCATGAATGAACATACGCCCGAACAACACTTGCAAATTGTGCTACTTTCCTTCGAAAATCATAGTTCAATTATGTACTTTCAATGTCGATATGTAACATGCGCAACTGCAAAGTAGCCTTTGAATTTTTAATTATGTCTGGTTACAGAAACTTAACAGGAATTTTACTTAGAATAAGCTATTAGAATGATATGACAAGTATCAAAATCATAAAGCGAAAAGTTTTACCCCAATGAAATGAATGAAAGATTGTTGAAAGTGGCCTCCACCTTGTTAGAGCCATCTTTTCACATCTTCTTCTAATAGAAGAAAAAAAGGTGCTGTAGAATCATATCGTCAATTTCGTTAATTCTTTATGCAATTCTAATTTGAAGGTCTGCAAAATAATCTATCTGTACTCGATAAATTGATTTCCTTAAGGGAGACCATAAAAGAATCATAGGAGGTAATATCATAAGATCTTGGTGAAAATTCATATACGGTGTTTAAACTTATTAACCAATTTTGAAGAAATTGCTGTAGCATATTCATGCTTTCACCTGGTGTGTACACTCTAGCTCCGCTTTGTCCTGTATTATTTCTTTCATTAAGCTGTTCGATAAATGACATAATAATTTGTTATCGATACTTTTCTCCTGCGAATGTACTATTAAAAGAATAGGGCCATTAAATCTCTTTCGACTAATCGCACACCATACGCTAATTTTCTGCAGATGATGTGAGGTTTCAACATAAAAATCATGTTTTTCAGTAGTCTTCATCTTCATATATGAGTTAACATATCCGTTCAGATAAAGTCATGACTCCTCGAAAAAAATGTTTTGTTAAGAAGGTCATTATTAAAATTATTTACAAACCATTGACTAAACATTGCTCTTCAGTCGACCACTGTCTCCTTTCTGTTTAACATTCCCTGTTTCCCTGAAAGTCTTAAAGCGATGTTTAAGTGTGTACCAAAAACTATCGTAATCAAACACAAGGTTGAGAAACTCATTTCTAAATTCTTCTAAACAACCTTCGAGAGAATACTGCCATTGTCCGTCAATCTTATATTCGTTTGGAAAATAAGATTCAACCATGAATGATTTTTGTGTTGTATAGTGAAAACCATTTTAAATCAATTTTAAATTACTATACAATTTTATCAAGTTCCTGTCAACTATGCATCTGAACGAATGCTCTGTCAAATTAACAACTAATGCAATTGCAAGTAGTACAAGTTATGACAGAAGTTTTTATTGGCATGGACTACTAGAGGTAAAATTCATTTGAACGCTTTATACAATACAGTTTACTTTGATGATAACATGAGCCTATTTAATTTCAAAGTTTATATCCAGCTTGTTTCTGTTCATGTTCCAGTAACTCAATGTGTAACGTCACTTTGTTTTTAGGCGTCAAATTTAAAAAAAAAATAATTTACACATAAACTGTTATTATTACTACTATTAAGCATTTCATAGTTGTTAGACAAATCAAATAGACTTTACGCATTACTTTCACGATTTTCAATCTACAAACAAACTATTAATTTAAACATTTATAATTAAATATAACAAGTTACTTTTACAATGACTAGTTACTTTTTTCCAGGCTATCAGATTAACAACATCTTTTCCCTTCTATTACGCAAATCGTGCGTAGAAATTAACCGTTTTCTTTTACTTCTTCTTCCATTTCACAGTTGCGTTCCTAAGCGTCCCCCTTCGCCCGCCCGCCCGCCGCGCCGTCCCTGGCCGCACACGCAACTCGAAATTCCCCGCTCGCCGTTTAGACTACTTACACATAGAGATAACGGAGCGCGAGTAGGAGTGTCCCTGTTTCTTCTTTACTATTTTATTTACAATGGTTAATTAAAGAGCCTTCGTTTCGTTTACAGTTAGGAGAAAAGTGTTAAGGCCCCGAAGACAGGCGGACGGCGTTGCTCGAACGCTAAAACTCGCGGACGAACGATGGAAGGCGATTCCCGTTATGATGAAAGTAAACTTCGAATAGCGGTAAGCGACGGCGATGTCGAACGGTGTACGTATGCGATTCGGTTTTGGATACTTACTACTACCTACGGTATGACACATAATCGTACTGGCACGAAACCATGACGGAATGACAATTGTTTTCGATCGTGTAGAACGGCTATTATTCGACGCGAAATACGGAGTACGTCTAGAAAGCTTTGAAAGATAATAACAAAAATCCGGAGTATATTTTGATAAAAGAATGATTACCTTTTTCTATCCATTTACCACCATTTTTGGCGCCTTTATCATATCCTGGTACAATTCTAAGCGTTCCTTACTCACAGAATAACGCCATCTACCTTATTAACTACGTGGCAATAGCTTCTTTCACTTTGTCGTCATCATCGAACTGCTGACTAAAAGATCGAGAGATGCAAAGTCTGAGTTGTAAGGGAGGCCACCAAATTCGCCCCGGCTAGAGTTCTGCTGGAATTGTTTTGTCACATTGGCAATGTATGAACGGATATTGAATGAGAACAATGGATTGTCGGTTTGAGGAAAACCCACACCTTATTCTGATTGACTATATGACCTAAGAAGGCCTCACCATCCTCGTTGCACCAAGTCAAAAAATTAAGTAAACATGCATGATACACGGTGAAGTATTTGGTCTGACTGCAGAGGTGTACCAGATGTGTGCAATTTTTTCCGGCTTTTTGCTAAAAAGAAACACGTAATTTTCAAGGAAAATTATTTTTCTCTTATTCAAAATATTGACCATAGGCTTCTACACATTTCACCCATCTTTCAGGTAATTTATGGATACCATATCAGAAAAAATGTTTGCCGTTTGCTGCAAACCATTCAGCGAGCCATTTTTCAGATTCCTCGAAATTGCCAAAGTGCTACTCTGCGAGCACATGCCCCATTGATGTAAGGAGGTGACGGTCAGATGGCGCCAGGTCTGGAGAGTATGGCGGGTGTGGAAGGATGTCCTACCCACGCGATTTTAAGATGTCTTTCACTAGTTTTGCTGTGCGAAATGGCATTGTGTAACAAAATCACTTTGCCATGTCTCCTGACCCATTCCTTTCGTCTTTCGATTAATGCGTGGTCTAAATGAATCACTTGCCGGCGATAGTGTTGTGTATTAACGGCTTCGCCGGACTTCAAAAGTTCATATTACACAATATCGCTTTGGTCCCACCAGACACAGAGCATGGCCTACTTGCCACAGCGATTTGTCCTTGGTATTGAAGGATCGACTTGGCCAGGTGAAAACCACGGTTTCTTCCGTTTCGGATTTTTAAAATAAAGCCATTTTTCGTCACCCGTCGTAATTAGATACAAAAATCATTTTCTTTCGTGGCCTTGGAGCACATTTCACAGGTAACTTTGCGGTTTTCTATTTGATGTTCATGAAAATCATGCGGGACCCATTTACCAAAACCATTGATCTTCCCCATTACTCGTAAGCATCTGCTGATTGTTTCTTGTGACACATGTAATGCTTCCGCTAATTGGTGTTGAGTTTGAGTTGGGTCATCATTCAATAACTCCTGCAATTGCTTGTCTTCGCTCGTCACCAAAGCGTTCAGTGTCTTTCACATTAAAATCACCACTTTTAAATTGTCGAAACCATGTCTCACACGTTCTAATCGATAGAGCCTGTTCACCATATGGTTCTTCCAGCAAACGATGACTTTCAACAGCCTTTTTCTTTTTATTAAATAAGAAAAGTAATACGTGTCGAATATGTTCTTTTTTAAACTCGGTATAATCACTGAATGATAAAGCAAAGACGTTACTTTTTGGCAGACTCAACTTTTGTGTCTTTAGTGTAATTTGTAGTTTAAATGCCAGACGAACAAAATTCAACAAAATTCGCTCGCGACTTCTCTTAGTAGACCAGAAAAAACTTATTCATACATCGAGTATCACTACTACATTCAAAATTGTCCGCTACCCTATGTCACCCTGTATAAAGGTTCAAGATGTAGACTTGCTGCTTTTTTATTCCTAATTACAAATCAGAACCTGCCCTTTTTTGGCCGCCTACATAATACCTCAACTGTTAGTAATTTTAGTATCCTTTTATGCGCAAATTTCGAATGCTAAAAAACTATCTTGTATTCAAATATATCTTGTTTCAAATATCTACTATATTTGAAACTATCGAGGTTTCCAGATTTCCATTCGTATTAATTTGAGTTGATTTTTTTGCAACTAAAAATTGGATTCTCAACTCATTGTAACATTGTAATATTAAAGAAAACTAAAAGTAAGTCTGTTCAAATGCTTTTGGACAAAATTTCCTTACAAAATTTATTACGAAGGCAATCACCAATCTTAATTCAATATAAGCGTACACACATTAAGCGACGAACGTTTATATTGGAAACTGGTATGCATGAGGAAGATCATCAGTGGGACAAAACGGTCAACGACCAACCTTCGTTTCATCGTCGTAGTCGTCAAGAGGTAAATATGTAAGCACACGTATACGTATACAACAACAAGACGACCGAAAGGAAGACAACGACGCTCTACTCAATAGAAGATCGCTTCTTCTCTTTCTCCATCTATCTCTCTCTCTCTCTCTTTCTCGACCGCGAAGTCGAAGCCTCCCCACGGCCGCGGACTCTTTTCTACCAACCAACCAATTCAACATCGTTTTACCAAGGTAAGTTACAAAATACCTGTCCGCCGATCGAACACTTCGAATACTGCCTCTCCGTTTGGATCGCCGGCATGCTATCAGCTGTCTTGGCCGACTGTGATGTAACGGTACATCGTATTATATTTCGAGTAGGCGAGGAGGTATGCTTCTGCTCGATATGTATGAGCTTGTGTGGGTAGTTATATGTACAGTACGTGTATTCGACACGAAGGAGGACCGAAATGATTCTATATGCTGTTCGTTTGGGTGACGGTGTTCTAGAAGTAAGATACGAAGATATTAGCTTCTAAGAAGGCAGTGAACTATATTTTATACACGGTTACGCTTTCGATTAATTCATTACGAAGAAACTAAACTCGGATGTAGTGGATTGGTTTCCATGTAAACTTGAAGAGTCCAAAAGAAAGTATTTGTTTAATTAGCGACTATGAGTCACATCAATGATGAATGTTTTAATTTTGGTTTTAAATTTATCGTCTTTGAAACTAGGGGGAGTACATCTTAAAAGTTGAAATTCCAAAAACTATTTATTGAAATCCCAATATTAAGTGTAATCCTTTCAATGTGACGAAAGTGTTTGTATTTTTAAAAATTGTAACGTAAAATAGGAAAACTGGAAAATATACTTTTCAGGAAAAAAGTTTTGCCATTTTAATAACAAACAGTTTTTGAAGCGAAGAATGTAAAGACGATGATCTTTCTAGTAACATGCATCTCAAATAAATTAAATTTAAATATATTGAAGTACTTACTTTCACAAAGAAAAAGTCATCTTTTTTATATAATTATACAATCGACGCTAGGGTACTAACTCAGTGCAATAGGATTATTGCCCAACACCAGGATGTTTACTAACGTATTTTCATTAAAACTGTTATTTTTTATTTAGTGCGTTCTAAACTTGCTTGAGTATGCTACAAGTGTACGGTGTTATATATTATGATGTTCATATAAAAGCCATTGAAAATGTGCAAAGGAGTTTTCTTAAGTGCTTATGGTTTAAAGAAAATAACATCTCCCCTTGCAGAGGTTTTCCATATAAAACATTGTTGGACTCCTTTTCAGTAACATCTTTAGAAGTTAGACGCTGTAATGCCTATCTCTCTCTTTTATACAAGTTGCTTAATAACAAAGCTGATTCCCCCTTCTTGTTGTCGGCACACACTAACTTAATGTTCATGCCGCCTGTAATGAATGTGTGACAACTATAATCGCATATGCCTTGATTGTTATATATTTAATATTTCTTTGAGGCAATTGTTGCATGTTAACATCAGCAGACTTGGTTAATGCACTCGTTATGATGCCTAGGATATTTATAATTATTCTTTGTTTATATTTTCCAATTGTATGTTGTATTTCTGTACATATTTAAAGTAATATTGCAACATTATCCTTAATTTAGTACTTGTACTGTTGGATTGACATTATTATACCCATCAATATTATAACACATGGGCTGAAAAGTCCCGGGCCTAACAAAGAAAACACGTTTTTTTTTGGTTCAAAATTAGCATTATTCATCAACGTAATCTCCATCAAGAGCAACGCAATCATTCCAGCACCGCTCTAACATTTCAATACCACTTTTGTAGAACGATTTATCTTTTGCCTCAAAATAGGCCTCAGTTTCAGCGATAACCTCTTCATTCGTGCGAAATTTCTTACCGGCGAGCATTTTCTTGAGTTCTGCGAACAGCCAGTAGTCGCTGGGAACCAAATCTGGCGAATACGGTGGATATGGAAGGAATTCGAAGTTCAATTCATGTAGCTTTGCCATTGTTTTGATTGACTTGTGACACGGTGCTTTGTGTTGATGAAACAACATTTTTTTCTTTGCCATATGCGGTCATTTCTTTGCAATTTCGGCCTTCAAACGCTCCAATAACGCTATATAATATTCACTGTTGATGGTATTTCCTTTCTCAAGATAGTCGATGAATATTACACCACGCACATCCTAAAATACCGAGGCCATAACCTTTCCAGCCGATTGTTGTGCTTTTGTGCGCTTTGGACGAGGTTCACCAGTTGCTGTCCACTCAGATGACGATCGTTTTGATTCCGGAGTGAAGTGATGGATCCATGTTTCGTCCATTGTCACATATCGACGCAAAAATTCCGGTTTGTTACGTTTAAACATGGCCAAACACTGCTCAGAATCATCAACACGTTCTTGTTTTTGGTCAACAGTGAGCAAATGCGGCATCCACTTTGAACAGAGCTTTCTCATAGTCAAATGCTCATGCAATATAAAGCCAATACGTTCTTTTGATATCCTTACGATGTCAGCTAACTCACGCAACTTGACTTTTCGATTATTCAAAACGATTTCGTAGATTTTTTTGATGTTTTCTGGTGTTACCGCCTCATTTGGACGTCCACTGCGTTCTGCATCATCGGTGTCTCTACGACCACGTTTGAAGTCAGCAAACCAACGTTTTATTGTTGTTTCTGATGGAGCGGAGTCTCCATAACACTTTTCAAGCCATTGCTTCGCTTGAACGGTATTTTTTCCCATCAAGAAGCAGTGTAAAATTAAAACACGAAATTGTTTTTGATCCATTGCTTTGAAAATAACAAAAGTAGCGTGACTCTTAGCACAATAACTCGCAAACTAATTAATAGAATATCATGAAATTTTAACAGCTGTCTTTTGAAGGTTAGTACTAACTGAGAGAAAGGTGACTGCAATGAAACTAGCGTCATCTATGTGTTAGGCCCGGAACTTTTCAGCCCATGTGTTACCTGTTCATAATATTATTGTTGCAGAAATTGTGTAAGGTACTGAAAAATATTAAAGGTTCTGAATTTTCGTCGGACTTCTAAATATATAGAAGCCTTCACTCCATGTGTATATTCAACGTTTTCATTAGGTGCGACACGTAACTTCATCTTAGATCTTTAAAACTTTGTTTGTCGTGTAAACTTCTCAACTAGACAAATTACCACCTTCGTTACTACATCTTTTTTGATAGCTAATAACATCCATAGCTGATGGAACAACAAGTCTTTATCCATTCGTTACGAATTGTGATATGTGACGGCATACTGAATTTTCGGTTTTGAAACACATTCGATTTTTGTGCATTAATATAAAAGTATTTCAATTCAAAAATTCTTCGAAAATGGTCTTCAATATATTAATAATCTTAAGAATTAAGAATTTTTAATAGCTTCTGTTACATCACACAACCCTATAGTACAGGGTGTCCGAAATGTTCTTTCAAAACAAAAATAATATAATGGAGATAATGACCAGGTATAATGAATAAATGTTTCTTTCTTTATTAAAATACAAGCTTTGGGAATTTATTTCTTGAAAATGTTTTCTAAATGCGTTCCGTGATTTTGCCGGGATTCTTCTAAACGTGACGCAAAATTTTCGAGAACGACTCGATATATATTTTCCGTGATAGCCGCCACTTCTGAGAGAGTGAGGAGTTCGGCTATATACCTTTAATTTAAGATAGCCCATAGGAAAAAGATCCATTGGCTTAGGTTTAGATAAGGCACATAATAGCCAAAGGTATAACGATAATTTAGAATGTATGTAAAAAGAACATTTAAATTCTAAGCACGTAATTATTTCGCACCATTACTTTTGAAACGCCCTATATATACTTACTTTTGTACATACCTGTATATTGCCAGCGATACCGATTGTTTATCATTAGAGCAAGGCAGGAAGGCGGAAATGTCTTATCTCTTCATACACATGTCTGTGACGTCTACGAGCTAGGCGCAGAGGGGATAAAATGTGAATGCGAACCTACATATGAAAATGCATGGAATTTTGCGCCAGAATCAACATTTTATTCTTGCATTTTCGAAAAAATACGGGCTGGTAATTCCTTACACCGAAATTGCAGCCCAAACAGATTTGGCATCCCATGCTTCTGTTTTGAACTTGTTGAACGGCACTTTTACGTGTTTACCTGGTCTTTAAGGTGAAACTGCGCTGGAAGTTTTCGTGAAATTTGCGCATACAGCACGCACACTTCGCTCCCATAAAACGCTCCATGGTGATCAAATTCTCAAAGACAGAGCTAGCGATTGGCATGCCCCCTGCCCTAAATTGAGAAAGACTTTCCGGATACGCAATGCTAATGGTTCCTTCAGGACGTGGCACCATTCACCGTCTTGAATTTGAAGGTTTGCTTAAACTTAGTTTTCCAAATATTTTCCAAGAATTGGATGGCTGCGTCATCAAAATGACAAGTTTGAGAAGATTCCAGATACGAAAAGCACACTCTTTAGCACTTTCTAAAATTTCTTCGTTATTTTAGTATTTGCACTTAAATAAATCCTATACAAATTGTGGTCCATCTTTGAACATATATTTGCCTCTTTAAGATAATCAATGCTCTTGCTTTCGACCATTTTAATTTCCTTACTCGCATAAAACGTTTTGGTTGAATTTTTCTGTTACCATTCCAACCCAATATTAATGCGCATTACATGCTATTACATGTTTACTTTTTTACAAGTTTAGTATTAATTAATCAATCAGAGCTCCTTCAAACTCCGCCTGTAAACCTAGGTGGTAAGCGCTAGGTGGATTGAGTAGCTTAGTAACTCCCACTGCCGGTCCCAAGTTCAGATAAAGGAGGAGGGTTCTCAGATTAGGTTAGTTTCCTGCCTGGGGAGAAAAAAGATAACTTAGCTCACAAAATCAAAGATATGCCTTGGAAGTGGACGGATCTAAATACTGAACATTTACATCCGAAGAGGCATAGGAAGAAAATAGGCAATAGCCTACCTAGCACCCGTAGAAGGGAAGAAGAAGAAAAGTTCCTCCATTCTACTTAAATAATTTACCATTAACATCACCAGTCCAAAAGGTGACCAGATTACAAAAGCATATTCTAATTTTGAGGGAGCAAAAGTAGACCAGTAGTATGAGGTCAATGATGGTAAAGGATCTTACAATATAGACCATAAATTCCAATAGTTTCAGAGCCGAGTTGATTATTGTGAAGATAATGTCTGAGATCCTTAATTATTAACCGCGTAAGTAAGATCTTATTACCAATATAATAAGTATTGTATATAGGATGAACTTTTGCGGAGAGAAAGACAGTCATCAATAGTGTTAGTAGTGTTGTATAGTTATAAATCGTCAGCAAAGAGCATTTTATGACAAGCAAGCGTATCACATGTGTCACTAATAGAAGTACTAACAGAAGAGGCCCTAAATTCGTTCATTGAGGAACACCAAAGATGGGATAAGAATGATGTAAGTCATATCCTAGGTAAACCATGTAAGTTTTCTTTGCGTAAAGTTTAACAAGACCAAGAGCAGTAGATATTAATCTGAAGAAAAAGGTTCAAAGCACAAATCAATTACAAATGAAAAATTAATTATTTGTGGCACGTAAAAACTCTATTTCAACATAGAAATAATTTGCACATTACAATTACATACGGCAATCTTTACAGCATATGACATTAAAGCTACATTACACACTTGCAACTCAGCAATCGTTGAACGATCTCTTTTTAGCAATAACTCCAATACTGTGCAGCGACACACGATAAAATAACTGTTTTATTGCAGCTGTTTTTTTTTTTCATTCTATTCAATTGTCTTTCACATAAACGCGAGTTAGCCGTTTTATAAAAAGAAATATGCCTGCCTGCATGTCGTGTGTTATTGAGAGAAACAAGCACCAAGGTTCACTTACGGTCAATGTCATACATTAGAGTCGCGACTGTGTCTCCCACTTTATCTAACTTTTTTCTCTTTTCGAGAATTGCGCTTGGCCTCCTCGGATCTTTTGCACTTCCTGGTTTTATATTTGATCGAGCGCTAGATGTAATTCATTCTAAGCTTACGGTAATATTTCACGAGTTATTCGATTCGTATTCTTTTGGGGTTACTATCGAACTTTTGCATCTCTCCAGCGAGGAAAATGGCAAATGGAGAAAAAAAGTAATTATACTCATATACATATATACATCGCTAAAACCAGTTGCTCCAAATCTGATGTTTAATCATTGTAAGCGGGTTCTACTTTTTGGGATACAAAAAATCGAGACGGTTATCAAACGTAGATATTTGCCCGATAGGAATAGTCACTGTAACTTTCTTTCGACTCCTATGTAATTATGTTTATAAATCTTGTATATATAAACGTCGATGTATAGTTTGCCACGAGATTACCGTTGATAGGATTCAAAGAAATTTATTACGAAAAAAAAGATCAAAGCTATCGATTGAGGATAGCGATGGCCAAATTACTTTTGAAAGGCCATTTGGAAATATTTCGCAGATTTCTAACGATGAACTTCCTATTTGATTACATATAATTCTAGACTCATAACTAATGATTATGAGAACAGGTCAAAATCGTAATAAATTCACCATCCCAATTCACAAAATATGTAATTTATGTGTTAAAGTTTTAATTTTTCCGCAAATCATCCAATGGCCAGCCATCGTCAGTAGATGTAATAGAAGGTTTCTGAATAGCATTCATGATAATGATCGTAAGTGTTATACTACTAAATAATAATAATAACAATAATAATATTTATTTTGGGATAAAACCACCACAATAAGTCGGTCCTTTTATACATATGGCTAGCTGCACTTACAAGTTTTGTATATAAACAGAAATTGTATATACCTACAAAACAGATAAATGCATGATAAACAAAAATAACATATATACATATGTCTCTCCATAGACACATTTCCTCATAACACAAAAATAAGTTTACTTCGATCTACAATTTTATGGTTTTGTAAAACAAAGTACATTTAAAAGAAACCAAACTTTGCTCAAAATAACTCCCTTTAGCTTCAATACACCCTTCCAACCTTATATTCACGCGTGATGATTAATGGATAAGGTTACAGAAATGAGTACTGTTAGAGATGCGTGAAGCTCGGTTACCATCAATATTAAAAATAATTAATGCAATTACTTACAATTTTAATTTGATTGTGTTGTTGATGTGGATTCTACATCAACAAAGCCTGCTTCAACAACACGATCAAACTAAAATAGTAAGTAATTAAATTCATTATTTTTAATATTGATAGTAACCCAGCCGCACGCATCGCTAAGAGTACCAGCTGCTTTAACCATAAACTTTTCAATATTAAGGAGCATTTTAGAGCAAACAATCCTCTAAAACAGATCATATTTTAGTATAATGGATTTAAGGCCAGGGTTTAACGAAGGCCAATCATCCGCACCTATAATGTCAGGAACGTTTTCTATCAACCATTTTAAGTAGAATTTGCTTTCTGGCCTTGTGCTGAAATCTACTGAAAATTCCAATACTAATTTTGAAATGGAGTTATATCCAGTGGTTTCCTAAAACTGTTTCTTGATACATTTTAGTTGTTTTAATGCCTCTTTTACAAAAATGTAACTCCCAACCACTACTACAATTGATTTCCTATTATACCATTATTCCAACTTGGTGGTAACCTCGTTTTATTCTTCCAGTAAGTTCTTTTGGTTCATTTGGACTCGAATCGTAAGCTCGATGATCATTTAGTAAGTGATCACTCGTAATTTTGAAAGCTCCCCGCAGACGGCCAGCTTTTTAGCGGTCACAAACATTCGAAGCTCGTAACGTTTTGAATGTTTTATTCGGTTGCATTCTTGCTGTATGAAGTGCAATTTCATCAGAAAACGAGCCAAAGAACTTTTACAATTAGTGAAACTTCGTTGTTGCTAGATAGCAATTCTGATCGCCATTTTTTTTTGTTCAAGCAAATCAACCATTGCGCTTACACACGGTCAAAGATTTAACCGGAAAAATGAACTTCTAACAATTTCACATGAATAAATAATCTCTTTGTCCTTTAAACGTCTACTAAACATTCCAAAGTTTGTTTGTTGCTTTTTGTATGTATTTTAAAGAAAGTACTCTCCTGATATTTAAATTACGTATTCATTGTTTGAAGGCATTTCGTCTTGTAATTTTTTTTGATGTTATGATACTGGACTGCATAAAAAGAATTGTTTGCGGCACGTCTCAATCATAAATATGTTTCCAATGACAACTTGATTGACATGATGGACCAGTAAGACTTCGAATATTAATAGTAGATACGGATCAAGAATAAACCATATAGAATTTTTTAAAAAGCTCCAGTACCTTGTTATTTAACAAATTACAAAATGCAGGGGACTTGTTTTATTTCAACAATTTTTTCATGATTTTTTTGATTCCTTAAAATAAATAAAACTATTTCACTTTCTTGAAATTTTACTTAAGATTAAAATAAAAAGTATTTGATTTTAGTACTGCTTCATAATTAAATAATATTATCGATTCTGTTTAGACATGAACGTTGCTCAAACCAAGAAACCGACGGTAATAGCAGAGAATGCTTTACTGTTTTCATTAACAGCTTGAACTTGGGCGATGTAACCATTGGTACAATAAAGAGTTTTTCATGATCAAGAACCTGATGGAAATTGTGTCAAAAAGCAGCAACCTTTGCAGATCTGACTTAACTAGGTAAACGCTTGCACAGAGAGGTGCAAAAATTACGAAGACTACGTTTGAATAAAGAAAAAAATACATTTGCCCTAAAGGTTTTGCTGCGAGAATCTCTTAACTCCTCAAGAAATATTCGTACAGTATATATACCTTGAACACATCCATTCGCGCCAATTTTCAATGATTTACGTTATATACAAGGTGATCCCCAAAAGTTGTTGAAATTCGAAAGTTCCTGAAATTTGACTCATCCACACACAAACGGTACTGAAAGCATTAACGAAACAGATCTTCCAGGGTGCATTCCTGCCAAAGTAACGAACGTGAACGAAATTCTGGTATTTTGCAATTTTATTTGTCGCTACAACTCGAGGACTCTTAGAGACGTATTGGGATCTGCCAGGAGGAAAGATCCCTTAAAACCTTATATTCAAGTGTTTATCTTTATTTTGATAATGGAAAATACCACAAAGATTTATTTTCTTATTCATTGATTATTTGAAAAAGCAAATAAGGGCTTGTCTAATAAACCACATAATGAAGCATATATTAATTTTGCATTTTTTAACTCTAAACTACCACCTACGGATAACATTTAAAGTAGATTAATGCCTTTCTAGACTCTGCCAAACTTTGATTTTGATCCTGTTTTTCGGAACCTTCTATCATAAAACCATGAGTACCTAACAGCAAAAAGTCCCTTTCCGATTGAGAAAAATGATACCTTTTTTACTTGTGAATATCTTATTATGCTTCTTGTTTTACTTCAAATACTAAACCTGAGAGATTGGAATATGAAACTATACACTATTGTAATGCGGACTATAACCGTCACATTATTATATTAATATGGAAATGTTGGGGATGTCAGACGACTGCATAGACCTGGACGATGGACGAATAGCATCGACCTCGTTGGGTAAAATGTTGTAGATAACCCTGAAACATCAACACAACAACTTTCAATACAATTGGCTATACCGATTGGCATAATGCGTCAGAATTTGAAAAAAACCTTTACGCCAATACCCTTACAAAATTCAGTAGGTGTAACACCTCCATCCAGTGATTTGGCATTGCACTTGGAGTACTAACCTAAATCTCGGCTAGAGCTAACTTTTTTGCAAAATTTAATGATGTCCGTGAGCGGATTTATAAGCAAGCAAAACTACATAATCCCCAAAGTTTCCACAAACGTCTTTTACACCTACTGCATGTCACTGTTTAGTGGGGCATAACCTCGCGCAAGATTCGTAGACCGCAGTTCTTCGGAAATGCAACAGGTGCATGCGTTACAATCAACAGCGACCACTATAGAACAATTCTTCATGGCAAAGGTAGCATATAGTTTCAGCAAGACGGTGCTATGGTTCAGACCACTCATGAGACAATGAAATGGCTGCAAGAACAATTGCCAAATCGTATAATCTCGACAACTAGTATCTTTAGATGACCACCACGATTGCTTGATCTAACACCTCCAGAAGAAGAAGCTACCTGAACTAAAACGTCTATGTCAACGCATCATAGATTTTACAGCAGCTAAAAAGCAACGTTACACCGCTAGCGATACAAACAGTCATGTAAAACATAATGAAAAGAACTGACACGTGCATTAATTCTAATGATGAATACTTAACAGATATTTTCCACGCCTAATGTAAAAAAAATATTGGATTAAATTTTAATTTGTAGCTATTCTTTTAATGACTTACATTAACAGTTATTACGATTATAAATTAGAAAGCAAATTTTTGGCCCACCCTGTATCCTTGCCACTGTACTCATCTTGGAGTTTCATTGATACAAGAACTCAAAGAACTTTAACTACTTAAAACTTTTCATTTAATCTACCCTTTTCAATTCTCCCTGATGGTAATTCCCTGTTTAAGGTTTTTGCTACCTCACTACCAAAAGTTAAATAAACTGGTATTGACTTAAATGGCAATTTACTCATAGATAAATGCATTTCAATTTTATAAGAATATATTAAGTATTTTTTGGAGGTATGCAGTACATGCAACTTCTTACTATGACTAATACGACTGCGATTACTACCAATAGTATAACCCGAGATGTTTCTATTACACTTACCGATGATGGCCGGCCATTGAACGACTTTCTGCAAAACGAATAAGGTTATGATAGAGACTGTCGAGTTTACTTGAGAGCATTGTGCCACTTACCCGCACTTATGCTGCTACAGAAAAGAAGAGTACATTACAAAATTAAGCCCGCGATGCCAATGAACTCTTCGTTGTATGTTGTACAAACTGCATGAACCATTTTCCACTCGGTTATTACCTTGTTTATTCCATTATCATAACTCGAACGGTCTTGAACTTGCAACGTGAGTCGATTTCAAAAACAAGCTTTTTTTATTAGCATAGATAAAGAACAAGATTGAAGCAATCGGGCGTCGGATTGAGAAAAAATGTAGATTGGGTAAAATATTGAGAGAGAAAAAACTGACTGTTAACGTAGCTTTTTGCCTTTAAGAGTTAATGCAGTTCGTTACTTTCGGTTTATCGCATAGGTTAACGAACTATCAGCACTTTTCTTCGAGCGAAACGCAAGGAACGCAATTATGCATCTCAAGCATGCAAACGTTTTTACATAAAACCCGGAATGCGCTTCGTATCCAACTTTTGAAAGGTTCAGGCTCCTTTACTTATCTGGCATTGATGTTACGAAGTTCTGCGTCAAAATGTTTACTTGTCAATATTAATACGAGGGGAGGTCCAGAAGTTCGTGGAATGGAGGGGATGGAGTGGAGATAGGGGTGCTCACTGGGTGTCATTCTGATTGGCGACTCATCATTAGTATATAAGTTAAGTTGCAGCCCTATAGCGTCAGTCGTTTACGAATAGTTGCCTGCTAAACAAGTCAATCCGGAAGAAAACTGAAACTATGGAGGAAATTGGAACCGTGCTGTGATAAAGTTCCTTACAAAGCAAGGCAAGAATGCTCAGACCATATTAAATGAAATGGAAACCGTTTATTGGGAGCAGTGCCCTAGTAAATCAATGATTTATAAGTGGCATGATCTTGTTAAACATGGTCGGGAGTCGATTGAAGACGATCCCCGCTCAGGACGGCCAGTTGAGGCCATTACATCAAACATCGTCGAAAAAGTGCAAAAATGTCTACTGCAAGAAAAAACAATTATCTGCATTAGTTGGAGTATCAGATACCACTATTTTGTGTATCCTACATCACCACCTGGATATGACAAAAGTCAGTGCAAGATGGATACCGAGAATGGTCACGCCGCTGCAGAAACAGCAGCGCGTCTGTGCGTCCAAACAATTTTTCGAGCTGTGTGGAGACAAATCTGCACAGATTTTGAAGCGGATTGTTACCGGAGATGAAGGATGGTATCATCACTTTGACCCTGAGTCCAAACAGAAGTCTATGCAATGGCATAAAAAGGGGACACCACCACCAAAGGAATTCAAAGTGTCAGAATCGGCTGGAAAGTTGATGGCTACTGTTTTTGGGATTGTGAGGGGATATTATTGAATGATTACAAAGAAAAAGGTAAGAGCATAACCGGAGAATATTACGCAGCAATATTCGAAAAATTAAAGAAGGCCATCAAGAAAAAACGTCTAGAAAAATTAACCAAGGGTGTGTTGCTCTTGCATGACAATACGCCGGTTCACAAGAGCAAAGTTGCAATGGCTGCTCTGCACAAGCATGGCTTTCAATCAATAGTCCATCCACCCCACAGTCCAGATCTGGTACCTAGTGATTTTTATTTGTACCCCAATTTAAAAAAAAGACTTACATGGAAGAAAGTTTTCCGACGACAATGAGGTAAAGGAGGCAACTTCGGCCCATTTTAAGGCGAAAGATAAAAAATATTTTTATGATGGTTTAGAAAAATTAATTCATAGATCTAATAAATGTATTGTGCTTAAGGGTGATTCTATTGAAAAGGAAAAATAGATTTATTGTTATATTTTATTTAAAATCCTTTCATTCCACAAACTTCTGGAACTCCCCTCGTATTATGATAGCTATCTGAAATACAACTGCTAGAATACGTCATTAAATAAGTATAGAGTTCCGAAATTATAACTTAAATCTGAGATGCCATGGAAGTAACATTGACGTCAGACTTGTTTCAGACAAGCATCAACGCATATTTTTTCGAAATGTATGTCTGTATACGAAATATTTAAAATTGAGGAGAAGGTTTTTATGTGTGTTACATATAATCAGCCATACGGACAAATTACCAGAAGGCCTTAGGGCTAACTTTAACATTCGCTTCTACCTGCATTGAATAACCATGAAATACCATGTTTACAAGTCTTTTAACTTTTGCCATGAACTAAGGCGAATACTTTTGACATACCTATTTGATTCTTTAGGTACACAATGATGAATGACATTGTAAAAAGCGTTCATATAAATTTTACCTCTAGTAGTCATTCCTACAAAAACTTTTGTCGTAACTTGTACTATTCTCAATTGCATCAGTTGTCAATTTGACAGAGTATTCGTTAAGGTGCATACGATGTGATGCTATAAAACGTTTCTTTCTCTATTGGAAGAAGATGCGAGAAATGTGGCGAAGGCCACTTTCGCCAATTTTTATAAAATCTTATTTCATCATCAAGTTAAAAATTTTCGTTTTATGATTTTAACATTTGTCATATCATTTAAATACTTATACCAAACAGAATTCGTATTAAAAACTGCAGTAACAAGCTAAGACATAATTATAATTTCAAAGGCTACTTACAAAATTTATTTAACGGTTCGATCAAGATAAATGCATCCACCAGAGCACCTGACAGTTTCTCGATAAATACGAATAGAACACCTCCAACAGATCTCTCTATCAAAACAAACTGCCTACTACAAAAGCAGGATTCAGAAACTCTCTGTTATCTACATCATCGGCCAACCAGGTTAATAGAATAGCTATAGGGATTCTGGCACATTCTTTAAGGAACAGAACCTTTGCATCATATGTATATATATATATAACATATTCTGCATGTACCCAGTTTTATGGAATTATTTATAGGTTGTTTCATAGATTTGTAGTTTATAACCAGTGTAGGAGGTTAAAACGAGTTTATCGTGTATGATAAAAAAACGTCAAATTATTGAGAATATTAAAATGAAGTGTAAACTGCGTAGGAAATATAAGAGATCAAGCACTTATGTAGACCTGGAGAATTTCAAGAGATTGCGTACTTTGGTAAAATCCCAAATAACAAACGCATATAGCTGTTATATATCAAATGTTGAGTTGTCATTGTGTTCTGATGCCAGGAGCTTTTGGTCGTTCATCGGGCTACATACAAGAATTCCTGGAGTTATGTATAAAGATGAAGAACGTCTCGACTAACCGCAATCAATAGTTGATGCGCTTTCTGATAATTTTTTGAATGTGTTTCAAACATCCACGTTGTTCCTTTCTCGATGTGCTATCTGCGATGAAATCGTTGGGAAACAAACAAGGGACTTCTGAACCTGACCAAGTTCCTAGTTTCCTTTTGAAAGACTGCGCCAATGTCCTGTCTCAACCATTGTGTGTATGATTTTCAACCTTATTTTGAAGCCGCCAGTTTTTCCATCTACTTGGAAACGTGCTACAATTTGCCCTGTATTTAAAAGTGGTGCGCGATCAGACATCAATAATTATCGGGGGGTTTCAATACTATTCAATATTTTTTTGAGATAGTAATTTACAAAAAAATATATATCTCACTTTGGCAAATAATCTGCTCAGCATGGTTTTATTGATAAGCGGTCGACTACCACTAATTTGGAAAACTTTGTGCAGTATCTTGCGGAGGCATTGGACAATCAGGTTCAAGTTCATGCAATCTATACCGATATGTCAAAGACATTCGATGGTATTGATCATGGTATATTATTACATAAATTACTGAGTTCGTACTTGATTGGTCGCAGCTTTTACGTGTCCTGCAGTGGTTTCAAATCAGCAGGTGGATTAATTACATCGGGTGTACCGCCAGGTTCCAATTTGGGCCCTTTACTGTCTGTTTTATTCGTCAACGATATCACTCACATTGTGGATTGCGAGATTCTAATGTTCGCTGATGCTATTAAGATTTTATCCTACATAACATCACACAACGATTGTCTGAAACTGCAGAATGACTTGGAATCGGTACATCTCAAATAGATTAAACTTAAATGTATTGAAGTGTAAAATACTATCCTCCACTGAGAAAAAATCAACTTTCTTGTTCAATTATTCAATTGACACTAAGGTAACTAGAGTTGTTTGGGCCGCAGTCTGCCTACTGCCGTCTTCAGGGGCGCTCTGAGAAGGGCTGTTGCTTGCCAGAGCAATCATGCTGCCGAAACGTCGGACTATACAAGTTTAACGAACCATGGAAATAGCCCAAACAGCAACTCTAGTTATTATGAGAATCCATCGTCAACAATATCACGTGAAGAGTGACACTAACTTGCTGTGGGAGATAAATAAAAAGAATGGTAGTTCAACTCGGCAAGGTACAAAGCGCGTAAGATTTAAAAAAAAACATATTTTTGTTATTATTACAACAAACAACAATTCATTACCCATGGACACGTATCTCAAATAATATAATAAAATACCAGCGTGACTCATCGGAAGGTCACATTGTTGCAAACGTGTTAAAACGTTAAATTCAAACGGTCCCATTGTACGTAATGTCCGAAAATATTTCAATTTTCTCTGAGTAACTTCAATCACAGAATTTAGATAAATTTATTACAATATCCATTCCATTTTCGCTAGAGATCGTATTCATAAATTCGCGCTCGTTCATAGCTCGGTCGGCAATTAGCATTAGCAGTGAACTTGGACAAAGGTAGGCCACTCGAGTTCAATGCCTTACTTTCATAACAGCACAATTCTTCTTACATCACCATACGATACGGCAAATCGCGCTACTACGCTATACCTACGCTCCTACCGCTTCGCCTTGTCGTGAGCCACTCTCCGGAGTCGAGCGAGCAAAGGAGGGGATCGCAATTCCGCATTTTTAATTACGCTTATCGGGCCTACGATATCTCTTTCTCGGCGAGCGCGCGACTCTTCGATCTTTCTTCGGTTCAGCGAAGCGATCGGCCGACAGCAGATCGTCGAAGATGCCCGTCGGGTCTCTTTTTCCATATATGAGAGTATCTAATTACGTACACTTGACGTTTGTTCGCGAAAACGTGCGCAAAAAATTATTTATCGATATTGAAGATGATTGGATTTCATAGGTACGATAGCAACGTACGAAATATAGATCTTAGATTGGATTAGGAAATGATTTTGGTACATACACTAGCTCAGCTGCAAGAAAGTCTGTATTTAGCTGCGTATTTGATCGGAACGTTGATAATTCTAAGAACTTAACACGCAGGAAGTTTTTGATATATCGCATGTTTTTCCATTACAGTATATTACATAGCTATGCGTTTAACGTTTCCCAGACCTCCAGGGACAAGGTAGAAGGAGAAGTTTATGAGATCAAAACGCAGTTTATATAGTCATATACTGCGGGAGTTTTTTCTTACCTACCTGGCTATGAAAATAACATTTTTAAGCCAAATTTCTGTTTTACAGTGGCCACCCAAATTTGGTTCCAATCGCTTCAAAATTGACATTTTTATTTCAATTTAAAGAATCGAAAATGAGCAATTTGGAATTTAAAGACAGGAACGTCACGAAATTTCTATCGAAAGAAAGCAGTAGCACAAAAGCTATCAATGAAAGGATGGTAGCAGTGTATGGAGAAAATAACTCATCCTCTTTCCACGTCAAATATTGGTGCAAGCAGTGAATTCACTTATGATGAGCCAAAGTTTGTAAGATCTCTGGAAGCACGAATAAAGGTGATTTGTGAAAACTCTACACGATGATTTGAAAGTAAGAAACGTGTCGGCACGATAGATTCCCAGACCCTTTAGTCCCAAACCATAACTGTGTGGACAAGATGAAGACTTCTTATATAGAATTATAACAGAGGACGAGATCCAAGAAGGCGTAGATGCAGTTTTCTACCGGAAAAGTGATGGCCACAACTTTCTGGGATGTAGAAGGGATTCTCTTAATTGAGTATCTGCCACAAAGAACTACAACAACGAGAAATACCTACAAAAGCACAATTAAGAACTTGAAAGCAGCTACACGCCAAAGGAGATCCCACAATAGAGTACACATATACGAAAAACATATAGTAGGAATAAAAAGATATACGCAAATGACTTAAACTGCGTATGATTTATTGAATAATGTTCAAAAAAAGAATAAAGTTCAAATTAGCAAATCGACCACATGCAGTTATACCCGAATATATGCGATTGATATCATTAAAAAGTATTCATATTCATCGGATTTACGACGTATTTACATGCATCTAAATCTCTTGTATTTGTTTTGTAAACGATTTCAGTATTATTTTATTGTTTTCTAACAAGGTATTCCCAAATAAACGAGTGGAAAATGTCAGATATAGAGTTTGTTGTAGCGCAAAGCGATAACTTGCCAGACGTAGACGCATTCATGTTGATGGAATTCATAAAAGGAAAAAGACGTTCATACTTACATACTTCAAAGTACTACAAAGTTTACAAACAAATCCCCTTGTATCTTTAGATAAATCACTTTCATTAGTGGCTCGGTGGTCCAGTGGTAAGAGGGCTAGCAGTTGAATTTCAAAATTCAGGTATCATGTATCAATATAGTAGCACTGCTGTTTTAAGTTGGGACAATAATTGAAGGTGTTTCTGTCCTTATGGTGAGGGGGTGCAGTAGCAAGGCCATCAAACACTTTACACATACTTCCCTACACCTTAGGCTCCTGTGATTATGACAAACTAAAATAGCTTATAACACCATTTAGCCGCTCACCACTAAGAAAAAAACAAAGAAGCCAACCACAATTTGCATTTTTTTATATTTCTTTCCCCATATGGTAACGATATGAATATTGGTTCTGTACAATATTTAATATTTTTTATGAGTTTTATTTCTCATCTTGCACAAAGTAGTAAACGTCTCGTACTTAGAAGTTATGTTTCTCGCAGTTTTCAAATTAGAAGTGTGTTGGAATCTAATGACGTCAGTCATGTTTTGGCGCTCATTTAGAAATTACAATTTTCATTATTGTCTTTTGCTAATATAGTTGAATTAAAAACATTTTGATTTAACGTTTGTTCTCTACACTAAAATAGGTCGCATACTAGGTAGTTGTAAGAAATGCACTTGTATGCTAAAAAACTCTGCTTCTACACGACAACTACAAGATACATAAAGCACTAATTGTTCAAGCAGCAGTCAATAAATGCGGCTTAGAGGACTTTACAGTACCTACCAAGAACACTTGGGATGGCGTCGCTTTTTATCAAATGATGACTTGGAAAACGTTGTACAGTCGTATTTTGCAGATTTACCAAACTACCAGCTTGAACGGAGACAATGCACGAAAGTAAACCTCTCGTTCCTCAAGTAGTATCCTGGAATGAGAATTATAACTGTAGGATCTTTGAATTATTGAATGAGCGAATTGCTATATATATAGAGGTTACGCAGCACCAGACATTACAGACTTATTCAACTAATAGACATTTTATGGTGAAACATAAGGATACCTAGACAGCTTCAATTCCAAAGTAACGTCTTCAAGACCGTAGGGTATATATTAGCTTAAAAGGAATAGTATTAAACTAAAAAAAAATTGCTTCAGGTTTCTATTAGAAATTATATTTTTTGAAATCGCCAAAATCAACGAACTGCTGGGTTTTGTGTGTTTTGTTTGTTAATTTGAGACTACTGAGTAACATCAAGGTTCTAACCAAGGTTCTCACAAATCTCTAAAATGTCACACAACAATTGCAAAATAATAATTAAAACTTATTAAGCATTATATTTATTATAAATAATTGAAACTTCGAAGTAGTATATTAAATATTTTACTATTTACATAAAACTAATATTTATACAAAAATTTTTCAGTTCTATGAAAAACTTTTGCAAGAAATATTCTTAAATGTTAAATTAAAAGTTTGACATTTTTAATTTATACAAATAAATGGACAGATAAATTACTCTGCATTGGTTTGCTGTCAAGTTAAACTAATTATTTTCATATTTAACGCGTCACTGGGTTTGAGTTCATTTAACACTAATTACTTTGAATTCAAATTGATTAAGAAAAACATTTTAATTGCCGGCAATATTTGCAGAACATCTAAGGAACCGCATAAATTTTTAATCAACTATATGAAACGTCAATAACGAAAGGTTTATAGCTATAATAAATATACTTTATTTCAAGATGTAGTGCTGAAAGTAAGCTTTTAGAGTAGCATGAAAACACCAGGTAATATGCAATAAAGTTTATGGTTATAAGAAATTTTGTATTTGATTATAATTAATAAAAGTATATGAGTACCAATTACAGGATCGAAAGTTATTGATGAATCATATATGTACTTATAAGAAACGTAGCTTGGTTGTGCTATGTCAAATATAAGAATACATTTTGCACGAACTGTTTCTAAAAATAGGCTATAGTCCTATATGAAAGCAAGAAAAAATGAGAAATACACAAAAATAAGCTATTAATTAAATCCATAATGTAATATCATGATCCTTTTGCCTCTGAATGTAGGAACATTTAACCGACACTGATCCAACCTACCTCTCCAAACGACTCGAACTTTTCCATAGTATAGTGTTTTCAATCAACTTCCTTGTATTTGAATCTGTTTTCTTTTAACCATCTCCAAAGCATCTGCTTTGAATATTTAATATAGTGACTTCTTTATCCAACCATAAGTATTTAATTTTTTCCCGTAAGAACAGTATCAGTACATCCCTTTCTTCTATTAAAAAGACCAAAATTCACAAATTTTCTAATGATCGGTTCTGTTAGTTAATTGTAAACTATTAAGCCCTTTAATAGACTTTGAATAAGATAATTCATCTTTTTCCACCAATCCATCGTAACCATTTAATACAGTTTGCTTTGGATCCTGAGATAGATATTGTCTTTATTATCCACTACTCATTCTATCATTGTTGTTAGCACCCGCATCAATTGCTACATCATCTCTTAAAGCACCCGTAACATCCCAAGGTCTGAATACGTCTAAAATTGAAACGGCCACTACGTGCACTCCTTATTAATAGATGACAATTTCGGGAACACACAACGCAATTATATTCACTAAATGACTCAGTAATTTCAAATGTTAGATACCTAATTGCGTTTTAGTTATTTATTTCTACTTTTTAATCACCTATGAGCATTGTGAACTAAAATAATTGAGAACCATTTGTGCTCTATAATGAAAGGGTAATCCAAGCAGGTCCTATTGCATATACAGGATTTCTTCAATTAGGACGGGACGATATTGGCAGCCTGTGGCTGCCATGTTGTTTTGGCGGCGTCTGTCTAACCTGTTGTTTATTATTCAATCACCATGACAAGTTACACGATTGAGTAGCATGTCCAAATGGTAAAACTTTATTATCAAAATGAATGCTCGTTAATGCAAACATTGCACGTGTTGCGCCCATTTACAAACGCTGTGGCCCTTCAAAGTCGACTCTCCAAAGTTTGATAACGAGTTCGGTAGAGAATCTGCCAACATCCGTACGTCAAAAGAAAATGTGCAGCAGAATCTGAGGCAGTCAATTCCTCGCCGTTCACAAGAAATCGGCCTATCGCAGACTTCAATTTGGCGAATTTTGTATCGGGACATGAGCCTCCATCTGCACAAGATGTAACTGATCCAGTAACTCAAAGTTAATCACCATATAGAACACCGTTTGCGCCGCTGCGTGGGCTTTGGGGCGTTTAGAGATCAACTTTGGTCGCAAAATCATCTTTGGCGACGAGGCGCATTTTTGAATGAATAGCTACGTTAACAATCATAAGTGCCACATATGGAACTACGCCAATCCACACGAGGTTTAGCTGGTAGGAATGCATCCACAAAACGTTAAATTTTGGTGCGGATTTGGGGCCGACGGGGTCATTGGTCCTTACGTTTTAAAACAAGACGTTGGTGAGGCCATTACTGTGCTTGACGAACGCTGCAAAACGATGATAAGCGATTTCATTTAGCCCAAATTGAACCATATGAACGTGGACGACATGTGATTTCAGCAGGACGGCGCTACATGCCACACGCCGGACTCCACGATAGACATTCTGCGTGAACGGTTCAGGGGTATGGTTATCTGTCTATGATAACCTGAATTTGGCCATCAAGATCATGTGATTTGATACCGCTAGACTTTCTCTTGTGACGTATTCTAAAGTCGCAGGTTTATGCCAATAAGCAACAATCGACCAACGCCCTCAAAGTCAACATAGCCCCCAAGTCATTGCTCAAATCCACCGGATCTATGCGGCAGAGTCACTGAAAATTGGACCACTCACATCCGTGCCACTGGAAAGCTGCGACGTATGTTTGAACATTTGAGCGATCTTATATTTCACACATAATGGCATTCGCGAGCGTTTTAAATAAATAAGGAATTTCGTTTTATTGCATTTCAGCATTAACCCGCCCTTATTGAATATCGCTTTATTAATTCATTCGCCTCCATAAATACAATTTCTCAAATATGTCCACATAATTAACCATTCTTGGTCGCACTTTATTCAACGAAAAACTAAAATCTATCAAAGTACAAATTTGGTTAGGTTTGGCAACCACGAGTAATGACCTCTCCATAACCCGTCTTTAATTCGCACGAGATCCAGTTAATAAAATAGTTTTAAACACTTTATAATCGTTCCGTCCAGCATATCAAACGAGATTATTAATTCGCGCATAAAATAATTAGCGAACACCGGGTAGAGAAGCGAATTTCCTCGTTATATTGTGCTATGACTGCGTCGAAAGTGAACTCTTCGCAAAATTCGCCGTTACCTTACTCTTATGTCTTATTCTCGGCAAAGATCAACGACCTTCGAAACGACGCACAGCCCGCAATAACCTTCTCTTCCATAGAATCATTGCATATTCTACGAGAGCGAATATGAACGTGCAAAAGGAGAATGGCGGAAAATGCTCGCTATCGAGAGGCGTAGATGAGAAGCGAACGTGACCGTTAATTTTTTGCACGCCAAAGAGGTAACGATCGCGAAAAAGAACGCGATTGTTACTTGATCGCGTAGGAATGTATTGTAAGTTAAGAGCCTGCGATTCTACGGCAAGTATGCCTTGGCGTACTGTGGGATTTCTGAGTCAGGCAGTTTGTAATGTAAACATTAAGCAGAAACCAAACGAGCAATATGATGTAACATTAAAACCTACTAAATATCCATACGAAAATATCCATGACCTATGCATCTAGATCATACTTTTTGTTTGTTACCATTTTACATATTAACAAAATGATGCCTCTCTGTAATGATTTTGCTATGCTGCAGTTACGAAATTTATTTCTTGATTTTCTAAACGCCTATCAGAAAAGAGTGATCCAATTAATGCTTTAGGTTTTTAAAGTAAAATATGGACAAAACTCCACAGCTACTACCATCCTGAATTTGTCAGTTTTGTAAATCCGGTTATTATAGGACAACGTGGAACATTTAACGTCCCAAGAACGTTGCGAAACGATGAAAACTTATTATCAGAAACAATACTCTGTAAAGGAAACTTGAAGTTGGTTATGGTACACATCATCGACTAAGCGAACAAGGAATTCGTAATTTGGGTGTGCTGAATCCGAAAATCGTATTAGTTTTTGCGCATCACGTCAAAATTTAATTCTATGCCATGTTATGCTCTTTGAGGAATAACTAATTAAGCTAAGTTGTTACTTAAGAACTGATAAAGATATAAACAAAATATAAAATTTTAATAAATAAATTTTATTTAAATATAATATTAGTCAGGAGTATAGTACAAGTATCTGTTTTAATAATCATTAACAAATTACAAGAATACTTGTAGAAACACGATCAACAATTAGGGCATAAATTTTCATTTGCTGTACCCTCTGCCGTATATTTTGGTTTGGCAGTCCCTTTGAACACGCCTAACAGTAAATTTTCGGGAAACCTATCAAAATAATTTGAAGGAAATGAAGCTTTATGCTCATGCTACAACCTAGGCGGTAAAATTTTTGAGACATTGATTTCACTAGATATTTGTAATTGCAGCCTTTTTTGTTTCCAAGAAAATTGGTCGCGATCATAGTGAATGAAGTCCAAACCTCTTTCACCGCTTCATTAGTAGAGTTAATGAAATTTGGATCTGTCATTAAGCTTCTAATTTGAGGTCCATCAAATACCCCAGCTATAATTTTTTCGTAACTTAGTTGGGAAGTTTTTGACGTACTTGAAAGAGTGCCCTTGCCAATCTAGAGCATTAACATATTGGTTCATGAGACCCAGAAAGAAACCATGACATGATGAGGAAAAATGGGTTTCATATTTTGCATTAGCGTACCTAAAATATTTAAAAACAGGTGTCAGATTTTAGTCAACAGAAAAAAATTATTTGTTGGCCAGTGTATTCATTTCTCTAAACTAGCTACCATCATGAGTAGGTGCACCCTCCTTTACAGGGAGGAAGGAAGCTTAAATTCTACCATTACCAAAATGAATCATTTAATTCCAACTTTAATATGATTTATTCTGCCTAAAATTTGTCAAAAAACTGTCTATGCGAGGGGTCATTTACCTAACAAGACTAATATTCTACCACAATAGTGCTTATAATTTTTGTTATTAAATATATAGCACACAAAAGTTTCCAATTTATTCATTATTATTTTATCGAAAAAATCAAATGATCAAATTTTATTAAAAACCAGTTGCAATGTTTTTACTACCGATTAGTTTATTTATTTTTACTTTAATTTAAGTGATTCTTATCGGTAATATTAAGTTTTCATTTATGTTATTTGAGTAAACGGAAGAAAACTCATCTTTTATATTCGCATAAAGGTGGCTAAAATATATTTTGTATACAAGAAGGCGGTGCACTAGCTCAAAACTATCGGGTGTCCAAAAAAATCCGAAGTCAAAAATAGTATTGTATATTTTAAAATTTTAAAAACATTCATAATTGAATAGTGTATTTTCGAAATAGTCAAAAGATCGTTAGACAGTGGAAGTACTCTATTCAAGATTGTGTAGAAGAATTTCCAGATAAATTCCCTAATCTTATTTTTTGATTATAATACCTTTAAAATCATACTCAATAGAATTGTGTGCAGTTTCTCGGTAAACTGGTAATGTGGCTTCACAAAAAGGTGGTGGGCATTTAACAAATCTGAACTAGAAACCTTCCTATCTCATTTATTGTTCCAAACACATCTTAATGATAAGAAACAACCATTAATACAAGTTTTAATATAAAATCTACTTTCAAATTCAAAGTTCAAGATTTAATCTTTTATGATAACCTAGAACAGAAGCTGAAAACCAAGACGATTTGCTTCATTTGAAGTTCAACGCGTTTGAACGCAGTTTAATGAATTTGCTAATTCCCCAAAAAAATTACCAAAAGTAGGTACAACATCTAGATTAACTCGAAAACTTTGAGTTACAAGTTATTTGGAAAATAACAGTACTGACTGTCCAAACAAACGAAAGTATACATGTGGCTACTAATTCACTCCAATAATAATTTCAGGAAGTTCATATTCCGTATGGACAGATCTATTATATCGTAGGCATATAAAGTGAAAGAAGCAGTACCGTTAATTGAAAATGTTTATCACTTCGTCGCACGATGCAACCTAAATGATCGTAATTCTTGTTTACAATGCTCCTACTTCCTGCAATAACTATCCAGAAGGAAGTATTGAATTACACCCAACGTACTTATGTTGACTTGACACTTTGGTTCTCATTAATGACGCACAATATCCTTCCTAATCTTCATGCTTTGCTAGAGCAACGCGAACTTTCTCTAAGTGCTTCCGTTGTCATTGATTCTTATGGCAATCTGTCAACTACTCTAATTACATACATATTTCTACATGTGTTAAATAGATGGTAGATAAGAATTCTTTCGTTGCCGTTTAAATCCAAAAATGGTTAAAAGTTATGCGTCTTGATTTAATCCCTAAATCAATATAAGAATAGACATTAAAATAGCCATTGGAATATTATAAAATACGCGATGATTTCCTCTACATCCGGCACTGCCACCAAAATTATCGGCATGATATGGACGATATCGATACTGTTAAACCAAATTGCATACAAAGAATGTTAAATTAGCGTATTCTGTGGTATTAACCTCGCTTAGCAAGGTCGAGAGAATGTAACAAAATTTTATAATTATCTGTAGGGAATAACAATTAAATTTTATTAGATAGTTTAAAGAACCACATAGTACCTTTCTAAAATATAGTTGAAGACACTAATGCTAATTTGGTAACTTTGTCACTCGATCTGATGTTTTTAATACCACATTTTAGACAAGTGATTCAAAATGTAGACATGTCTGATACCTATCTTTGTAACAAGTCAGAATTTGTCTGACATGTATGTAAGCTGGGAAGGAAGAAAAGAGGAAGAAACTGTCTCTTTTTATCCAACACTTCAAATAACCCAGATAGAAATGCGTACAAGTATCGAGAATTTGCAGATACACCATGCCCTCAATTTTCATTTAGAGTAGCCTATGATTTTCATTTATATTCGGGAACACTGGAATAGTGACGTTCTTCGGAAATTAAACTTTGACAACTGTCACAGCAAAGTCGATTTATTGAAAACTTGTCTTATCAATTAGATTATTTATCATTTCGACTTTGCTACGACAGTTGTTTGACTTTCGAAAAACTTAACTGTACCACAGTGTTCCCAAATTTAAATGAAAATCATGGGCTACTCTAAATGAAAATTTAATTGAAGGCATGGTACATATACAATGTTAATTTTAAACTAAAGGGAGTTGGTATCAACTTCCTGTATAACAGAAAACAGCAGATATGCCTAAATATCTTATATTCGTTGGGTTCACAGGTATTTTACCACAAACTAACAGTTAAAGTTGGCAGTGAGATGCCACGCACTTGCCAGGATATGTGTATCTCGATGCAAATAATAAAAATGTAAAAAAATTAATAATAATCCAGTATCTTTGGAATATAATGTTCAGACAAACTACGAACTAGTTCTGGCCACACTGACTAGAAGTAATGTTGATGGCAACGGGACAATGCCGCATTTCTTATAAAACTAAGTAATGGTAAAGTAGTAAAAAGACATTTAAATCAAATATCGACAAATGAACGATGTGATTCTAAAGTAAACAACGAAGACTTTCCTATTTCTTTAAATGAATCTGTTACCGATCCTGAAATTAATAATACCACTAGCGTTGACAATGATTGTGGTCTTGTTCAAAAAGATAAGAATTCAACTAATCAAGAAAACGAAATGAATCTTAGAACAGAGAAAATGTAATAAGTACTAATGATAAACGAAATTCACCTATGACTACTCCAACATTTAGACGATATCAAAGACATTAAGGTTATAATCATTCTATGTGCGGTGTTAAATTACTTATGTCATTGTTATACTTATCTTTCTTAATACTTACACGCGCAAAACGTTTTAGTTATTGTGTTATATATTCAAAGTTCATTTAACAAGGAGGAAATGTGGTGTGTTCTAGCTTATCGATAGAAACGAATATACAGTGTTCTAACTTGTCGATAGAACCAGATATGCAGTGTTCTGACTTATCGATAGTGTATTATAAGAGAAATATATTGTTGTGTACTTGCATAATCGAAATGTAACCTCCATTTTTATAGTCAGTAAAAGTTCCAAATATTCTATTATGTTCGTGTTATTATTATTATTCAACAAACTTCTTTTGAATACCATCTTTATATCATCGTACTACTGGGAAGTACTGTTATTTATACATACACGCGGAGGTCAAGGAAAATAATAATAATATACAACCTATACCATGAAGCCCCAGTATTTCAATGGCAATAGTAAAGTGGGAGAAAACATTTTAATAAAAATGGTTCTAAAGCTAGCCTTCACATTGCACTTGCAATGTAACAGAAGTTTATAATGTAAAACAGTGAATCTTTTTGAGTATATTTATTACGGATACTTATATGCAACTAACGCATTTATTTCATGTCACCTCGCATAATCTCTTCTTAGTTACTTCTTGATACCCACAAGGAACTTTTATCTAAGTATAAAGGTAGAACATACCAGTTTGTCATAGACTGTATATACACATACACAAGTATACCACATTAGAAACCAATAGACAGCGCATAAATACATAGTCTTCTGTTATCCACGGATATATCTGTGTACGTGTATAAGCGGTCATTAATCTAAGAATAATAAGATGTATGGGTATAGATTCGACGGCACGAACTATGTAGGTATATGTTTATGCATTTCGCGGTAAGCAACGAGCACTGCTTGCTTTCAATGCTGAACTTTTGAACTTGAACTTTAAGAATGGCACTTAGACGCTGTTATTTCATTCGTTTCGTAACGTGCACGTGTTTAAATTGTATAAAATTACGTCAAAATATCTCCCCTGCAAACGTTCGTACCGAGCATGATTCAGCGCAGCCTACCATTCTGCGACTTTCGCGAAGAAGGTCAAAGGGAAATGAAACAACATGACTTAATTTTTGAATCAACAAACGGCTGTTAAATTTCCGGTGCGCTAAATTTGTATTCAAGACATACATGCAACTATATATACAGTGGTGGGAAAAAAATAGGTACAAAGTAAGTAGTATTAAGCTTTTAATACCGTAATACTGATTACTTACTGCTTATGACATCTGGTGGTGGATAGCCGCAATTAGTTTTGAAAATATCTGGTACTAATACCAGATATCATTTGAGTACAGTTGCTGTAATTCTCCGGCATTATTGGGATTGTGAGTCATATGAATGCGGTCATAAAAATAGACATAGTATAGTAAAGTTAACCGAAAAATTGTAAAGTATAGGATGGGACCTATTTTATGTTATATTAAAACACTTCCTTCGCTTGAACTAGTTTATTAGGACTCTTACGCTACATTCTCTTGCCAACTTAACTTTTAACTTGGTCACAGCTACTGAACCAGGATTGCCAACCCGACACGGTCGGTAAGGCAGAATTCTCACCAAAAGATTAAGGCGTTTAGTTTTAAATTATTTACCACAAAAGTCAACATCAATTTACTACTAAAATACGTATAAATATTGTGGTAATTATCTATTATACTTAGATAAAATGGATCGAAGTAAACATTGTTCGGAGGTAGATTGATTGATTGATCATTATTAGAAGATTGCGTACGGAAGGAAAAACGATTATGGAAATTGCCAAAGTATTAAATCGATTTCCAAGGCCGAGAAAAACAACTCCACACATGGATCGTTGTATTACCAGACTGGCAACCCCCGTATCAATTCTAAAAGAAATGGATGTGGATATTAGTGCCCGTACAATACGCCGCCGATTGGTGGCAGAGCCGTAAGAAAGATTCCACTATTGAGCAAACGAATATTGCAGCCAGACTGATGCTTGTAAGAACTTGTACGGAATGGAAGGTTGAAAGATGGAGAAATATATCATGGAATGACGAAACGAAAATAAATTTACTCCGATCTGATGGCAGAGTTTACGTTGGTCGGCCAGTAAATAAAGAACTGTCAGCAAAATATACAATATAAATAATAAAGCATGGTGGCGGCCATCCTGGTGTGGGGCTATTTCTCGTGGCATGGGGTTAGTCTAATTCATTGGATTAAGGACACAATGACCAACGAAGTTTATAGAGATATTTAGCAAGATGTTACGCTTCCGTATGCCGAGGATAACCTGCCCCTGACTCGGATGTATCAGCAAGATAACGATTTTAAACACACTTCCAAGTGTGTCAAATAATGGTTTACCAAAAATAATATTCGAATTCTGGGGTGACCCGCCCAATCGCCGGATATCAATCCAATAGAGAACCTGTGGAAGTATGTTAAGGATTCATTGCGGCACAAAAAAAATTTAAAAATTAGAACGAACTATGGCAAGCAGTTGAAAAAAACTTGGTACGCTATACCACTTGCAACATGCCAGTGGTTAGTTAATTCTCTGCCTAACAGGTGCCATGGTGTAATACGGCCATGCAATAAAGTACTAAGCATACAATTACACTACTACACACTGACCAACCAGTTTGAAGTACATGCTGTATTTATTGGACTTTTATGGCATATCTATTATTTTGTCTAAGCAGAATTTGTCGTTTCTTTTTATTTTAGTTAAATCTTTACTAAGCATCCTTTCGATTTATATAAATGTTCTTCATTACTAAACAAAGACTATTTTTGTTTTTAAAACCCAATATTTTCTGTTACTTTATTGTACAATATTTTCCTAAATGCTGACATTGCACCTATTTTTTGTCTACCACTGTACATATGCACATATGTTAACCATGAATATTTCTCGTAGGTTGACTTTAATTTAACCTCGTTTAATGGATTTTCGTATTTTATAATGAATGTCACTTGCGTAAAAGTTAAAAATTGTTATCTACGATAATTAATAGGGAATAGTGTAACTATTAAATATACTTTAATGTAAGCAAGAATGTAAACATTATTATCATTAACTATTCAATTACTCAAACATGAACATGCAAAAACCGCACTATGTTTACAAAGCATAGCGCTTAAAATTGATGGTTTCTAAGAACAACTGACATACTGAGTGACGTGACGCTCAGTAAAAGTAAATATATGTTAGTGTGTTGGCTTATGCACTACAGTCATGCATTTCCGGTACCGGTTAACCAACAATATCTGTTTTTATTGCAACACGTTCTAAATAGAAAACGGATCATGACATATCTTTAAAAATTAAATATTGACTTAGAACAAAATTAATTTAAATTATAACACAATTCTCAATTTAAATCCGATAAGAAGTTGTGAAATATTACCTGAATTTAAAATTTTATTTATATTAATGCTTCTGACAGAGAGTCATCTGATAAATAGGAGCCAAACTACAACTCCATCAAAGTAGTAAGATGAATAAATACCGGATGTCGCTGTACCACATTTATTGAAGTAAAGTGATCTGTTCGTCTATAACCTCACATCTTATTTCTTTCTTTGTTATACATAAATTAAAAAAATAAAACAGGATTAGATTAAAAGGTAACTTTGTAGTAAATATCCTTTAAAATGGCCACAAATATATCTATCTCTAAGGTATGTAAATTCTTACTTTAAGTACGTGAAGTAACCATAAAACTTTAGGAAAGTATTGAGTGTTAACTTTTAATTTCAAATAAACGCTTTATTTTTAAATAGCTCAAACACTCGATAACTTAATTAGCTTATTAAAAACATTTTATTGCTAGGGCAATTACACATTTAAAGAAAATCAGGCGGATATTTACCGCCAAAACATCGATTACTTCCGTGAACGTTCGGAATTATGACAACCGCGAAATTCAAATATTCAAATTAAAATAATTCTTTTAGGGTGTATTTGTGTTTAAAAACAACGCAAAGAAGCTAAGAGAACGAAAAGGAAGTAGCGGACTGATAAACTTTAATGTATATTCTGAGGAACCATGGTATCATACTTACATAAACCAATGGAAGAATATTGAAAAGAAAATCTGTGTAAAATCCCCATTTTACACACCTAATTACCATCTATCTGTAATCTAATTTTAGGAATTAAATAAGGAAACGTTTTCTTCTATCTTAATAGACCTAGTGAATTTTATAAAAGATAGTTATTCGGATGAAGTGTCCGAAATACCAGCAGCAGCGCTTTTAACTGGGATTAATATGCCAGATCATGTAGCGCAGTTCTCCACATTACTCAATACCATCAGACAAGATATCACACCACATGTTGCTTGTGTATATTCGCAAGATTGCCAGAATATTAAAATGTTCGTTGAGAATATGATTGACCAATTTGTAAATAAGAATGTGCTGTTACTTAAGGATGAGGTATATAGGATTTGTTTAGAAGTTGGTAGATGAATATAATTATCATGATTTTAGTGCCAGTATGAAATGGAGAATAAATATAAGGTGAAAAAAACCCAATTAAACTTTTCAATGCTACAAGCATGGTATGAACGAGAGCATGATACAGCAAAACAAGCCAAATTGAACAAATTTCTGCGAAAACACCAACGAAAAGTACTAGTAGTGATTCTACCTGATTTAGAAAGCTTTAACGAGAGAATCTTACAAGAATTTCTTTTAATTTGCAGGTAAGACTGTGATTTTCAATTCTTTGCTTCCTACCCTAATTTTTCTCTTTAATTTATTATAGTTCTTATATAAATATTCTTCCGTTTGTCTTTGTGTTTGGTATTGCTACATCTCTATCAATCCTACATAAAATATTACCATATCATGTCTCGTCGAAGGTGAACATACAGTATTTCAATTCTCAATCATCAACAGTTTATTTAAACAATATATTAGAGAATGTTTTCTTTACGAATGATTGTGCCTTCCATTTAGGGGCAAAAGTATTCAACTTACTATTGGATGTCTTTTTATTTTATGATTTATCTGTTACTGGTTTCATAAAAAAATTTAAGGTATATATGATGAACCATTAAGGTGAAAAAATTATGCAGTTTATTATTGTTCTAGTATGCTATGTTAGAGCATTTTAGTTATGGTGCTGCAATGACCCTATGTACTAAAAGGAATTCAAACGATGTCATTGAAAAATTCAGTCACGAAGATTGCGAAAATGTTAGACGACTGCTTTCATTTAGGAGATTAGTTGAAAATGAGTCTAACAGAAACAAAATCAAATTATTAACTGATGATGATTATTTCAAATCCGTATTGCAAGAAGAAATATGTAAAATACGACAATATTTAAATACGTTTCATTTATTCTTGAAATGCTTAAAAATTTTAGTTGCCGATTTGCCTAAAAATCAGCTGGGAAAGCAGGTAAGCGAATAATTGTCTTTTACACATCTGATTGAAACCATTACTTTAAATTATATAAACTACATTTTTAGATACGAGAATTATACAGTAAAGCTGTTGCGAGTGATATAACGAAGTCAGAGGAATATGGGACCTGTATTCAATTATTACGGTTTCAGTCGAAAGATGATCTGCAGGATAAACTTTCCCAAATTGCAGAATTGATACAGGACGAATGTAAAGCAAATTATCCAAACAAAGATTCGCTTAAAAAGGATTTAAACACTCTTTACGAATATTTAGATGAAATAGAGAATTGGGATAAGGATGTTGATGTGACTGATATGCTTGTAAAAGAAGTAGAAAAAGTTAAAATTAATAATACGAACAATAGAAAACAATTTAAAGAGGTACACTTATGCATATAATAAATATCGAATAGAATTTATGTTGTTCCTTGTAGATGTTACATAAAGGAACGCAGAAATCTAAGGCATCTAGTAAATACGAGGCAGCGAAAGAAAAAGTTTTGCAATTCCTTAGCAATTTATTCGAGAAATATCTTTATTGCCCAACGAATCTTAACTTCCATGAAATATTCTTCTTCGATGATGTCTCTATTGAAAATCATATCATCGGCTCCCATAGAGCTGCGATTCACACAGCTTTAAATGATCCATGCTACTATTTACAGGTAATTCGTCTTTGTTGAACATAATTCAGTCTTAATGATTGCAAGAACTGTATGGTAATTCACAGGTATCGCAGTGCTAATTAATTAATTTGTGTGGTATGGATTTTACTGCGATACCTGTGAATAATTTAATCAATAATCTTCGTTTTACTTCAGTGTAATTGTTGTAAGAAAGAAAATGAAGCTTCGATTTTGAAAACAATGCCGGATATTTGTATTATTTATAAATTGCATTTGGAATACGGCAAAATGATTAATTTGTACGACTGGTTGCAAGCATTTGTTTCAATTGTTAGCCCGAGTACTGAAGATGACGAGGAAGAAAATGACAATACCGATCCGTTTTTACAGTATCCTTTCCAACGATGTTTGTAGCATACAGTTTGAACGGTGTATGCTGTATTAGTGGTTGCATATTATTAGTTAGGTGTTGACTTTTAATTAACTTGATTAACTATAGATGGCGCGATGAAACTATTTTATTGATGTTGCTTTCCTTAACAGTGTGTACAGAGCAAGATTTACTTTGGCAGTTGCAGAATTAGAATTTTTAGGTTTCATCAAAAGTTCCAAGAGAGAAGCCGATCATGTCCAGCGACTTACGTGGGGTGGATGAAATAAATGTTTATAAAGATGTATAGGAAGTACTATGGATACTGAATATGATCTGCTCAAGAATTTTTCTCATGTGATTCTTATTATACGTTTGTATAAGTGAAATATACCTTATTTATTTTTTATAATCTACACTTTTAAGTAATAAAATTCTAGATTACAGATTTGTGCATCAATTTACCTTTCAAATTTCTTAAAGTATTTTGAAGAGTATTTCAAAAGCATCTAACAAAGTTAGATAATCAGGATTGATTATAAACAAATGCTCATTATAATTAATGGTTATTCAAATTGTTTTGAGCAGTGAATTTTGGAGACGACTATGTATATTAGCAATGATTCTAAGAAATGTTTTACATTGAATTTATATCTTGTTTGAGGATTACATAAGCCAAAGCAGATCAATTCAAGGCAATAAGCGCTATATTCATTGATTTTTTACAACAATACTTAGAAGTATGGTCTTTACTGCCGGAACTTGCAACTTATATCGTTCGCGGAACTTAAAAATAGTTTACTGGGAATCTAATCTGTGTTTCTGAATGGTGATAATTTAAATTATAGGTTCGCTAAAATTTTATTCTGAGGTGACATCTCAAACCGATCGCATTATTTGGGGTGACAGCTTTACGTGGTTTCAAAACTACGTGGAAAATTATATACAGACATAATCTGAGCAAAGTCAACGACGCGGAGGTATCTCCAATCCTAAGTTCCCCCACTATAGCTATAATAATGATGTAGTAAGGCAATAGCGAAGTACTGCTTACGGCGAAGGACTGATGGACTCATTGTAGGGGAATACTGCAGCTAGATAGAATAACGGAAGATACATGTGCGTGTTACAGCCGTTGACTTTGCTGAGATTATATCTGTATACAGCGAATACGGTTAAAAGTGAGTACATGTGCACAATCCAGAAGATTTATAGGGTTTAAACTCTTTGTGTACATAATGGTAGCGACAACAATTATCTCCCTAAACACGAAGCGTTACTGAAACATAGCAACGTTCACTATTTTATTATTACATACGCCTTTAACTTTGCGAAGATATGTCATTTGCATTTTTCTTTGCAACTGTTACTGAAAAATGTGTGTAAAACATTGGTTCCTAATATGTTAGCAACTAATTAACGAGGTATGCCTTAACAACACTTGATGCGACACCTTCTTATAAGATATCTATAATATAAACAAATTTTAAATCGAAAATCATCCTCGTTTATCTTCGATAATGATATAAGCGTACAACGTAGGTTGTAGTGCTGCAAGAAAGCGCAGACAAACTCCTAACCTAATCATCCAAACAAATGATGCCCGTTTCAGAATAATAATTTTATATCTTTAAATATTTTAAATAAAAGTAAACGTCACATCATACAATATGCTTGTATATTTATGAAAGAGTATATAGATAGAAAATTGAAAGATATTGAAACAAGAATAAAGCGCAAAGGAGCACTACGGTGAGACGATCAACTACTTCACGTCAAAAACAGAAAGAAACTAATGTACTGTCAGAATCATAAGAGAAGAGCCTACGTCATTAATATGTATGAATTAAATCAATACTGCAGAGTCATATTAGATATCGTATTTCCGGCAGTATTTCAAAAATATCATGGCGCGCACATAACGAAGTTTCAAACTACAAGGTTAATGTCATTTTCAAGTTACTTTACGTTTTATGCAGTATTAAAATATAGTAGGCACCTAACTTCTGCTTGCAGATATAAAGAGTGGACAAAAGGTAACATTAAATATTTGTCAATTAAGTAAAAAAAATAGGTAATTTACGTTGCAATAAATGAGGTTATATGAATTTTGTTATAATTTCAAACAAGATATTCTAGAAACGGGGAACAACGTTAATCAAATTACATCTTCAGTACGACTGCTTTTGAAGTAACTTGACTAATAACTTTACAAATTAATGTGTGTCGTTGCTAGACGCGGCAATTTGTGGTGCAAGGTTCTTCTCTTATGATTCTGATAGTAAATAAGCATTGATAGTCACCGTAAATATTCTCTGAGCCCATGGTACGCACTCACTACGAGCCTGGTGAGCTGACAAGTGTGACCGGTCTGTTTATTACTGTACAAATTGGTCATAATTACTTGCGATTATCCACTGCGCAATCTTTTAAAAGGATATATTTTTAGACACTAGTTTTATTTATTCTTTTACATTATTTTTACGGCCACAATCCAGAATGCTTAAAATCGAATGAAGAACATGTTTATCAGAATGCTGTGATTTATAAAGTAGAACGTAAAGATTATAAAGAATGTTACAGTTAAATTAAATATTACATCCACGCAAAAGAAGCACGCACAAATGTTTCGCATCCATTAGCTAATTCCTAATGACTACAGCGGCCTAATTAATTCAAGAACAATACTATGTTTGCTCTTATGGCGTTCTGTTCCGACACGTGAGTTGCTTTAAAGTCGAATAATTATAAATACATATATGGTTAGTGCCTACATACAGGATTAGCAGAAAGTCCGGGGACGTTGCCATAACGGCCATGGTCTTAAAATTTCGTATAATAGCAATAGAATATTTTTCGATTATATTAAGATTTTTAAATAAATATTCGTTTTAATAAAATACCATCCGAGTCTAGTCGCCATCTTAATTTTTTTGACGGCAATGTGAAATACAATTAAAACTGCATTCAAGTATGTAAAGAACAGACAGGATAATGTATGGGCGGTTGGCACCTTAAAATTCAGTATTGGGTCTTGTGGAATGTTATCCTCTGTCTCTATCGACAGAAAGTTTATGTATATCCATCTCTTTTAATCCTGCGCGATTCTATACTAGTGAATTTCTTTGATAGCTGCATTGCCCATAATTTCCATGACGTGAACCAGTGCTTTGTGAATCAAGGTGTTCCAGAATCCGTTCAACCATACACACTTCATCTAGGGCTTATGCAATGCTTGCAAAGAAAAATAAAAGTAGTGTGAAGTCTTGCTATTTTGCTCCTGCACTCAGTTGAAGGCCAACATTTCGAGAAAAAGAGGTGTGAAACTAGATCAGCCCTACAAAAATTATGAAAGTAGTTGCTCCCAGTTTCATTGATTCCTTGACCACTGTTATTAATTCTTGCATTATACAGGCAATCTTTCTCACTGAACTAAAATTTGCAAAGATACTTTCAATGCACAAAGAAGGAAATTTTAATGTATCTGAAAACTCTAAGAGGATCTCCATACTGTTAGCGTTTTCAGATATACTTGAAATTGTAGTCGAAAACCGGTTAATTACTTTTTTACTCCATTACCAACATGAATTTTATTAAGCCAAAATCCACTACAATTGGATTGGCGAAAATAATGAATGGAATTCTAGATAAAAGCCACAATACAGAGCACGTGTTACCGACTCGCCATGGTCTAAGCAAAATACTTGACGCAGTAGATCACAAATTACTAATGGAGGAATTATTTGTTGGAATCTTACGTTGGCGATAGACGGCAATGTGTTGAAATGGCGTCTAGATAATTTATAGGATTTCTTCGCGAGTAACAATGTTATGCATAGTTACAGAATTCGATAACTATGCATAACAAGTTATCGAAATAATTTCTGCATTTTCTTGACGAATAGTTATACTTTAGTTTGTCATACATGATGTCATATATACAACAATGGTTATATATTTTGTAACTACTTCACGAAGGTGGTTATTCGTAGTTGTTAATCAGAAATGATATATATATCATCAGTTACTTGTTGAGAAAATTTGTGATCAAATAAGTTTTAATGTAAATTACAAAGGAAAATATATACAATAGGAAGTGATATATACCATTTCTGTTATTTCATTCGTCATTTTACATATAAAGTAATTCACATGGAAGTTCAGTTCCAGAACTTATTTCTTTGCGTATATGTTTGATTATTTATATTCAAATAGCAAAAAATAAACACAACCAACTTCATATTTGAAAACACCGCTTTTGCGACGAAGTTCGTGGTTATAGAAAACTACGTCATTGTCCTGATTATTTGTGGTTATAACTTCGTAACCATAGTTACTCGCGAAAAAATCCTTTTAGTGTAATGGCAATAAAATATGGAGTTTCTCAGGCATCTATACTATATATTAATGACCTCTGTGGGAAAATTTTGGCAGATGTGGTTTGTCTAAATGCTGACGACACGTCAAAAAGTAATTTCGAACAGTGCCAAAGTTTTGGGTCTCCATTTGGACAATAGGCTAACTTTGTTCGATCATACAGAAGAATTGGCCAAAAAATTAAGTGCTGCGGTATATAGCACGCAAGAAATAAGAAGTATGTCTACCCTGACGAGTGCATACATGCTAATGACTACAAAGTACACATCCACAAATAAAAAAATTTTTGACAAGAATTGCGATAGTCACAACTATGACACTAGTTTAAACAAATAAATGCAAAGTACACCGACTTCTAGCGAGTCAAGAATTTTAATCATCCGACCGAAAGTGCGAAAGCCTTGCCAACTATTTATCGGTAAACACAAGACACGTTTGTTAAATCACGCTTTCCATACATTCAACCATTTTTTTAACTGTATTACAAACTGAATGTTTGTTTGTTCTTCATGCTGTGACTGTTCACATACTTACCTATTCTATTTTATTTTATATACACAAATATATACGTATAATTTACATATTTTACTTATATCACACATAGTTGTAGACTATTAATTTTTTGTCGATATTGAGAGTGAGTTCCTTCACTCCAGTGTGGATTATAGTCAGCGTGGCATGTACAGTTATGTCTGTTGGCGGTATTATTTAAATAGAAAAAGTGGCTTTATCGGAAAATATAATTTAACGTAGAAAATCGGGAGCACTTTCAATTTCCTGTGGTGTACCTCTATCACGATACACCCTATCATTTTTGAAAGAGAAAAATTTTAAAAATTTGAGCTGAATACCAAATCTAAAGAATCAGAAATATGTAAGGGATACTAAATTAAAGAAGCATATTCCACTTTGTCCTTAAAATAATTGAATAGGCATATTGTAAGTCTAAGTGGTTTACAAGCATTATGCACACCCCTTTGAATATAAGGCTTAAAAGTGAAGTTAGCATCGAAGAGGACTCCAAGATCCTATACCTATACTTCGTCAAATGGATCTTTAAACGCACGTCATTGTTTGGTGACATAAGCAAAAGTCGAAGATACGTATATCTGATGATGTATGTATGATGACGAATATCTCATGACGTTTGTTTGATGACGTACGTCTAAAGATCCATGTGATGAATCATATATGATAAGGTGAAATATAAGATAATTGAGAATTACTATATGGAACCACACAACATTTATCAACATTCAAAATCAATTTATGTTTCTTCTTCTAACTTGTTATACCCACATCATGTTGTAGTATATTGGCATTGCTAATAGTAGTAGAAACTTCAAAACATATTTTGATGTCATCAGCGTAGCCAAAAGCTGGAGATGCAAATGGTTAATAAATAATAAGAATAAGGGCGGACCTAAAGTACAGCCCCGTGGAACAGCTGTAATTAGTAAGAATTGTTCAGAGGAAGATAAATTACAGACTATTATTATATGAATTCAAAAAAAGGGGGAACTAAACCAAATGCTACTAATTGATGTAGGAGAATTTTATTATAGATTACATCAAAGGCTCTGGACAGGTCAATATAGATTACGTCAATCTGACAACGCTTATCTAGAACTTCACAAATATGTCAAGTTATTGTGGCTAAATTCGGAGGCAACTATGTTGATTGATACCGACTAAAGAGCGAGTACTGTTACAGAGACCGGTGCATAGTACATTTTCAGAGACTTTTGCACAATTTAATATAATATGTATATATTGGCCTATAATTAGATAAAAGTCGTTCTCTTTATTAAATGGCTCTGGCTTTTTACAACGATCGGGGAAGATTAATAATTATTCGAAGAAGAAAAACAAAATACATATCTGCAGTCACGAAAAAATCGGGTATTAAATCATCACCAACAATGAGCTTGCTAGATAAAGCAGCCGTTGTTATAACTAATTTATCCTCGATAACGGGTAAAATGGAATGTGCTAATGAGTTACATCCAGATTCGTTAGAAACGGTACTAGAATTAGAGGACGAATATATGTTAGAAAATCTTGTAGCAAATAGATTTAATATTTCATTGGGATTAACAAATTCCTAACCAACATCGTTATGAAGTTTAGCACGTATACGAGTAGATCGTCATTTGACATGAAGGACACTCCGCAGTTCAGTTACATAGCTTTTCTTTTTACGCAAGTATTGCATATCTATTTTCTAACTAGGGTTCTGAATCTCTTGAATTCATTAAGGAAGAATATATTATAAGTTTTTTTCCATTGTTTATGGAAAAAAGTTGGCTATCGTTAGATATATTTAGCAACGAACTTTTTCAACATATATATTGTGTGTTAAAAGATGACCGCAACTTTGAATTAATTGGAAGAAGTCGTGGTGGTGGAGTGATTTTTACTTTTGAGACTTATAATTATAGGCAACTAGATTTTGCACATGTTAAAGGTGTCACTCCACTTGTTGACATGGTCGGGGCTATTATCACTTTATCTAATTATAAATTCGCTATTTGTGTAGTTTATGTACCACCGCATATTTCAGTTCCTGAGTTTGAGAATTTTCTAACGAGTCTGGATGTTATAAATACAAGTTTTACAGAAATTATCATTCTCGGAGATTCTTCCCGTGAATTTCTTCGCTGCTATGGAGACGAAAAGAACAACTTCTTAGACTCGATTGTCACGGGTGACGAAACCTGGGCATTCCACTTTACACCTGAGACAGAACAACAGTCACGCGAGTGGCGGCATCCCTCTTCGCCCAAGCCACGAAAATTCAAGCAAACACAATCTGCCGGTAAAGTCATGACAACTGTGTTTTGGGACAGGAAGGGGGTACTGTTGGTCGACTTTCTGCCTGCTGGGACAACAGTGAACGCTGACAGGTACTGTAATACTGAAGAAAATCAGAAGGGCAATTCAGAACCGGAGAAGAGGGATGTTGAGCAAGGGTGTAAGCATTCTCCACGACAACGGCCGTCCTCACGTCGCCCGTCAAACCGTCGATCTCCTGCAAAATTTTGGTTGGAACGTCATCACACACCCACCCTACAGTCCGGACTTGGCACCCAGCGATTTCTACCTGTTCCCTAAGTTGAAGTAACATTTGTCTGGACGGCGGTTCTACTCCGATGATGAGGTGAAAGATGAGGTTCAACGCTTCCTGAAGGACACTGCCGCAAGCTGGTATGACATGGGCATTGTAAAACTGCCACAGCGTCTACAACAATGCATCGACCGAAATGGCGATTATGTTGAAAAACAAAGCATTCTTCAATCTTTAAAACGATGTAGCAATTATAGAAAATAAACGGTTCTTTGTATATCTAAAAATATAGGAGACCTTTTTTTTTGGGATTGTCCTCGTATCACTATCAATCATTCTTAGGATTGTAATCATTCGCATGGCAAACTTGATATTCCACTTGTGATATATCAACATTAACCTGACGGATAGTGTGAATAAGGGTAAAGTTGTCACTTATGTTGTAAGACAATTCCAATTATCCATAATTATCACTAACTTATTAGGGACTTAGGTGTCATTTTTGATTCAAAACTGACATTTGCTGAGCATATATCTAGTATTTTTTCATCGGCGTTGAGTGTGCTGGGTTTCGTGTTACACGACCTTTTCCTTCCATAACAATCATTCTTTGTCTTTATTTTGTTTCTATTCGGTCTCGTCTGGAATATGCATCCTTGATTTGGTCACTTATATACACTTATCAGATGCATCATCTGGAACAGATTCAGGGGAGGTTTCTAAGTTTTTATAAAATTTAATACTTACCCGATATAGTCACAATACTGTACTAGAAACATTTAACATTGACTACTTGGACCTACGTAGAAAACAAGCTGAGTGCAAACTCCTATTTAATTTGCTCAATAATGGACTTGATGTCCCTGAATTCTTGAATCAAATTAATTTCGTTGTTCCACGTTTAGGCTCCAGGCAACACATATTTTATGTCAGTCATGATTTCAAATAAGAACCACAGAATATAGAGCATTATAGAAAGCAGTCAACGTCCTGTTTATATTAGCGAAATCCTGCAAAAAGGACCAATCAAAATTCAGTAGGTGGTTATACAAAGAAATGTAATTCGCTTTGTTGAAATTAAGCTTTTCTCGTTCCGGATTTTGATGCTGCCATATTGTTTTTGCCATATTGAGTACATTTACGAAGTTTAAAAGTACTTTTGTTTCCGTCCAATGTTAATTAATTGGTAAAAATAAATTAGGAAGATTAAAATCTCCAAAAGAAATCACAACCATCTATATTCCTCAAATACCAGTCTATTTTTATTATCAATCACAGTCTATTTTTATTATCAAGGTCTTCGAGAAATTCTACCTTCTATGCAAACTCCACTAATTTAATGACGGTCAATGTCATATGTTTTTATTTTCGTATTATGCAGCGGATATCGCTTCGCAGAAGACATGACCGTAAGAGCCAATAAATTGTTCGGCTTATACGCCATGCGATACTTAAGAGATGCACATTTTTAAACGAAATGGTCACGGCGTACGTACAGAACGCATTAAAAAAAAAAGAAGTTATAAAAGCAAATCAGTAACCGGTTTAAAGGTAACCAAAAATGTTTCGGTTTTAATGTGAAAGGTACACAAGGTGTTGTTAAAATGTGGAAGGCGATTGCATAGACGTAGACAAGCGATAATTAATACCGCAAACACTAAAAATCATAACGGCCTTTTCGTTGCTAGTGGTTCACAGATATTTCCCAACAGCGAGCGCGCAACTCGCCATCACGAAACTGTCCGTCCAATGCACACAGGATACCTGGTAATAAATATCCAGGCATCGGCACCGTCAACCAGCCGATCCACCGTTCCGTGCTCTGTACATAACATTTAAGTATGGGTACTACATATAACAAAGATACGCCTTAGTATTCATCTCTGAACGCCCGAAGAAGAACTCTTAAATTGTGCAATAGTGTAAATTACGCTGCGTAGAGCCGGTCCACTTGGAGGTACTTTAAAATTAAATAAAAGTTTAAACAACTAAGACTATTTTTATTCCTCGATAAATAACCTTTGTTGTATAAGTATTTTAGCAAATAAAATAATTTTGCCTTGAAGAAACTGAAACGTTATTTGCTTAATGTTGATATGGATATATGACCATTAGTTATTATTAAAAGCAAAGATATATATACATACATGCATACATACACCACCGCTCATAATAGAATGGGCACTTTAAATTTTAACAAAATATTTTTAAAAGAAGTGCTTCTATTCATGTAATAATTCTATATTCCTCTCTTTATATAGCGATATGCTTGCAGTCGACTGGAGTTTCTTGGATGAATACAGTGATGTGGATGTCGCTGTTGAGGCATTTTATAATACATTATACTCCGTTATAGATCGTTCAGTTGAGAAAACTAAACGTCCTACCTCCACGTTTCCTCCATGGTTTAGTGCTAAAATAAAACAACGTCTTAAATTAAAAGAATTTTACTTCAAGAAGTGGAAAAGAACAAAAGCGATATACTATTTTAATGAATTCAAACGATTGAGATCTCTCACAAAGAATGAAATTAGAGACGTATACAAGGCTTACTTGGCAGATGCTGAAATTAATATCAACAGAGATCCTAAGTTGTTCTGGCGCTTCATTAACAACAAGAAAACTTCTTCCAGAATTCCGGGAAGTATGCAGTATGACGGCAGAGAATTTACTCAACCAAACGAAATCGTGGATGCCTTTTCCAGTGTCTTTGCGAGTGTGTATAAACCTAGTGTTCAAAATGTATCTTTCAACTCTTTTCTCAATTATAATAATTTTTGTGTTCATGCCTTCTCTGAATTGGATGTGAGAACAGTATCAGGAGACTTAAATCTAATATGACAACTGGAGATGATGGAATAATGAGCTTCTTGTACGTGATTGTGCTCCTGTTCTGTCCTATCCACTGTCAACTATATTCCACCTAGCGATAAGCACGTCAACTTTTCCAAAGGTTTGGAAAATTAGCAGAATTACCCCTGTATTTAAGAAAGGAAACCGATCTAACATTGCTGATTATAGGCCTATAAGTATACTGCCCAATTTCGCTAAGGTATTTGAACATTTGCTTTACAAAGAAATATCTACCTGCATAACTCCTTTCATATCTGGAGCATCAGCACGGTTTTGTTGCAGGTAGGTCGACGATCACTAATTTAGCATGCATTGGCCAATATCTTAGTGAAGCGCTTGATAAGCGAAAGCAGGTGGATGTTATTTACGTAGATTTTTCTAAAGCTTTCTGACTGCATTAACCACGAGATGCTACTACAAAAATGGACAAATTTGGTTTTGGTGTGGGTTTCTGACGTTGATTGAGTCTTACCTTACTGGAAGGAAGTGTTATGTCTGCTACAATGGTTATTCCTCTACGCCGTTTTCTCCAACATCAGGTGTTCCTCAAGGTTCAAATCTTGGACCACTTCTCTTCAATTTTATATAAATGATTTACTATCTCTGTTTACGTGTCACGTCTTAGCATACGCAGATGACGTAAAGATATTTAATACTGTTGGTAGCATTTTCGATTGTAAACATTTACAAGACAATCTTCTTCGCATTAATACTTGGAGCAAGGTCAATTATCTCTCTGAACATCAACAAGTGTACTGTGGTTTCCTACAATAACACACACTACTTTATACTATAACTACCAAATTAATGATGCAGCCATACCACGCAATATCAAAACTTTGATCTTGGTATTTTGTTTGATGATAGACTGTCATTTACGGAACATATTTCGTCCATGTGTTCATCTGCTTCCAAAACTCTCGGTTTTGTCATGCGTTCTTGCAGGCATTTCTCAGACTTAGGTGTAATGAAACGTTTATATTATGCCTACGTTCGTTCTAAGCTTGAATACGCCTCTATTGTTTGGTATCCCCGTTATTTACACCAAGAGCTTATGATCGATCGCGTTCAAAAGAAATTTCTAAAATATCTCTCCTTTCGAATGGACAACGTGTATCCTGCAAGAGGTGTCGAGTATTATAGCTTACTTGTTGAGCATGGTTTTCTATCTCTGCTGACCGCCGCGAGCGTAACAGTGTGGAGTTTTTGCAGGATCCTGAAAAATACTGTTGACTCGCCAGCCCTTCTAGCGCAAATAAACTTTACCGTACCTACTCATCATACTCGCTACTATAATACATTTCAAGTACCTAGAGCTAATACCAACATTTTGCTTAAGGCACCTCTCAGTCACACGGTGAGGAACGCAAACAAACGGGATCTGGAGCCATTTTTGTGAGTCTTTCTTTTTTTGTTTGTTTCATTATTATATACATTTTCAGCATGTTATTATTGTAGGCAACACGATTTTAGTTATTTTATTTTAAATAAGAATTGTATTGTAATTTGTCCTGTAATTGGCCCTTGGGCTGTTGGGCAATAAAGGATTATTATTATTATTATTATTATTATTATTATTATTATAAGCATGTACACAATTTACTATTTAAAGAATTAACAAGTAAAGGTTCCCAGATGTCAAATTATATCATTCAAATCTTAATGAAATTTGGTGGGATTTTGTTTGTGCTGAAATTCACTCTGAGTAGGTGAAACACCCCTTCGAAAATTCACAGATTTTCAGTTTTCCCAATTTAATTCTTGAACGGAGATAGATAGAGCAAAAATTTTAACACAAATATTATACCTTATCGAAAGGTTTTTCAGGACACATGAATGTGGTATATACAGGGTGTTGAATTTAAACCCCACCCTCTTATGCTGGAACTGATTATAGTAATGTGAAAAAACAATTAACATAATTTGTTCATCTTTAACATCCTTTACTGATTTTATAGCATTTTCAGTTATACAGGGTGATATTAACATAAGAACCTATATCTTATGCTACGCACGTACTACATATACATATATACATCAGAGAAGAGACGCAGTTACTCTATATGATGCCACTTTATACAGTTTAGGTAGTTGAATTTGCTTCACAGTAATTAAATTAAATTAATTAATTAAATTATATTGAAGCACATAACTGCAATTGCCAATTTATGTGGTATAAGATGCAGCTGTTGTTAGTCTAACTGGATTTAGGTAAAGCCCGACAAAATTCACACATTATGTGGTTGTTTGTTATTGTTAATATTCAAAAATATCACATTTCTTTAAAACGAAATATTTGCAAACCACATCCTACTATTTGAAAGCCATAGTTAAGGTATTATTGTGCTTTAATGCCAATTTTAAGGATATACATATTTCGATATTGGGGATATTTGTCTGATTCTAGATATTTTGATAATATACCACAAAATTCTTTATTTTTCTTAAGGTATAGAAAAACAAATATATAGTGGAGATAACGTTGTCGTCTTATAATACAATATTTGTGGAGCTAATCGACGAATTTAAAAGCAAGCAGCTATCGTATATAAACGCGGTGTTACAAGTGCATCTCTGACAGTCCTATAACATACAATGTAATAATATCTGTATCCGGTAAATTTATGTCTGCACTACTGATACTACTAAAAGAACCTGGTGGCAAGTTTAGGCTCTAAGTACAAGAAACCCTATTTCGACGTGCAAACGTTGTTATTCAAGCCTCATCTATGGGTAAATTAATCACTGATTTCATCAAGCATTGTGCCAAGATGTCTTATACTTTTAGACTCATAGACAGGTCACTGCTCAAAGTCTTTCAAGAAAGAGGTCGCATCCAACGAAGACGTTTACATACTGACAATACCAAAGAAAAAAACAGGTACGATTCAACCGCTGGACATTATGGATTTCGAATATGGAAGAGATTTAATCGACGTTTTTCTGACCTGGTTCTTAGTTCAAATTATGATGTTAATCCCCATTTACGAAATCATGTCATAAAATTGTAATCATTATTACACAATCAATCAATTTGTTTGCATATTCCTGGTAAAAGTCCGGTTATATAGAGCATCGATCTGTACCATTGATGTACGATAACGATACGAAACAAACGTCGTTATTAAGCAATAACTACCTCGCTGATGCAGAGAACGAATGAATATTAAAAATAATGTCTTGGTCTCCCCAAAGTTCCGATCTTAATCCGATAGAGCTTCTGTGGGACGAACTGGAGAGACGAATTAGAAAAGAATGTTCAACGTCCAAAACTCATCTATGGATGGTATTGCAGAGGGAGTGGGACAATATTCCTCGAAATACATTGAGAAAATTGGTAGAAAGAATGTCACGAGTTATTTCATTTTTTTCTATAATTTTAGCAGGTTGTCTCTCTGACATTAATATTTGGTTAACTGCGAAAAGTGTATTTTAATGATGACGATTTACATGTTTGAATAACATTTTAATTAAAGAAAGAGATAATAACTTGTTTAATGCACAATTTTACCTGCCTTATCATGCTATCAAAAGCATTTTGTAGCATTTTCGGTGTTATGTTTGCATATTCTTGAATTATCTTTTGTTGCAGTTCTTGCAAATAAAGTACAGAAGTTTTGTAAAGTCTATCTTTCAAGTAAGAGAATTCAAAATAGTCCGTAATAGTAAAATAAACTTGATAATTAGCCGACCATCAGTAACTCACGGAGGAAAGATATAGTTTTACTCGACGTATGTGCTGTTGCGCCGTCACGCTGGAAATAAGCATTTTGGAGTTCATTTTCGAGGAGTTGTTGAACAAATTCAGTCAACTTCAGCCTCTCTGCCTTAAAAAAAAATCATTATCATTAATTACTCTTCTACTGGAGACTGGAATCCAATCTGTTGGTAAAAGGTCTTGGTATGATTGCATCTGATATGGATGTATGTTCAAGTTTTTCTTTACAACGGCTCGGCATGTTCCATAAGAAACTCCAATTTCTTGAGCTAGGCTTCTCAAAAGTTTTGTGGGGTCCTGTTCCATACGATTATGAACATCAATAATCAATTCTTCTGTTCGAATAGTTGGCCTAGCAATACCTTTCTTATGAGTTACAGATCCACTTTTGCGAAATAAATAAAGGTTTACTTTACAACGCACATATAAAAATTCTGGGAAATCTGGAAAGTGGTCACGAAAATTGTCCAAATATAAGCGCTTACTGTATTGGCAAATTGCTTTAACTACCACATCTATTCTAAAGTATGCTTCAATCAGGCAAATTTTGTGCGCTGTGGTAAAAGCCATGATTAAAAAATTCCAGAGACAAAATATGACAAATATTAACTGCAATGTAATAATTAACAAAAAAAATGAAATAAGCTACGACATACATTTTCAAATTCCATGGCATACTTTTATCAATATAATTTTTGCTCCTTCAGTATATTTATTATCTGAAAAGTAATTTTACTTGAGAAAGACGACGTATGCGGTCAACTGACAGGATCTGAAATCATGCTATAGCACTTGAAGATGCACGCCAGAAAGAACGAGAGAATGAAATTGTAGAAAAATACGTTCAGGAAGTAAGTTAAAAAGTTCGAAAATTCATGTTCACGTACACAAATGACGTAGTAATAATTCTTAGAAAAAAAATTAGCAAACATTTTTTTTTGTAGCAGCATATTTATTAGATATACGAAAAATTATTGTTAAATATGATACCGCCGAAAATTTTAAATATGTATATTTATTTGTATTTTTATTTATATATCCTTTTATAAACGCGATAATATCTATTTGAATTTGTACCGTGCCATTTCCCTGTTGCGAATAAATGGCGCGTATTGTCATTTATTTATCTAAATACTTCGCTGCGAGATAATAATTTCAAAAATTAGTAGGAAAATAATAATGTCTATATTAAATATACTTAGTTAAATGGGATTAATTATTATTAGTACCTAAATAGCGGTGAAAGCACTAACAATAATAGAAAGTGTTTTTTTAATCAATCACGACCTCTAGGGCCAATGTTCCTTCTTTATATTATAAGTAAGTTTATCATACCTTTGCAAAAAGCACTTGTTTTGGCAAGAGGATTGCACATTATCCTTCTTTTGTTGTAAAAATTAACACAATATTTGTAATGATACATTAATGTGTTATCAATAAAATAGGGATGCAGCAGTTGAAGTAACAGTGTATTAATATGTTATGAATACCCAGGAAAGCTCTGCATTCACACCACTATTTTATTTAATTTACGAAAGCGACTATAAGTATTTACTCACCCTTAAAATATTACAAAAAGAAGTGAAAAAGTAATTATGAAGTATACCTTTATTTTGTACTTATACTAAGAACTGTAACAGTTATAAAAACAATGCGCTTATCAATTTGCTTACAGAGATGATCATAAATTAACTTAAATTTGCAATTCGTCAATGAGTCCACTTTTCGCTTTTATTACTACCGCACACAATCTTGATATTCCTTCTAGCGGATTCGGCAGTGAGAGCGGCTCTATTTTCCTCTGCGTATCCTGCAGTTGTGTCCAAAGTATTCTTGTCGAATTTGGACCAGATTTTCGTACCTGTTGGTCGAGTTCCTACCACAAAAGTTTGATCAGATTGGGACCTGGGATTTGGGGTGGCCACTTCATGACAATAATTTTCTATTTGAGCTCCATTTGTTCTAAATACTCACTGAATGTCTATACAGTGTGTTTTGGATCATTGTCGCGCTGGAACACGAAGTTTTCACCGATTAATCATATCCCATATGAGATGCCATTCCTCCCCAAAATCTCGCCATAACCTTCTTTTCTAAAGGTACCGTCGATTTTGACCAAATCGTGACTGTTGGTGTAATACAGGATTCAGGTACTCGTTCTCCTTTCGATCTACTGACTAATGTTCTTCTGTTTGAATCAAAGATGAGATATTTGGATTCGTGGGTCCTGAACACCTTCTTCCAGTCTCTCAACATTCCAACTTGTTTGTTTGCTTTTTGTAATAACAGTTTCCACATACCTTTTCGTTAAAGATCTTATTCAGTGATGAGTCAAAACTAGAAGCCATGACCGTTAGAGCTCAATTTGTTAGATCATAGCAGAAAGATTATGAACGCGGACGGTATAACTCGAAATTCAATTTATGTCAGCGTACTGAATACCTACTCGTGCCTATACGTGAGGATCTTTGTAGGAGGCATTTGAATTATTGTCTTAATTAATAATAAAATGGGAGGAAACGATGATGGAAATAGTGTAACTGTATCTTAGTTAGCAGGACTTGTAAGTGGAGGTTTACAAAATCTAATTAAAAGTATATCGAAAACCACTCAAGATAAATATACAGTTACTCACGAAAGTCTACGTACATTAGTAAAAACCTTAAGGTAACCACTACGAAAAAGATTTTAAGTATATTAATAATTGTAATACAAATATTATAATTAGAGACCGGATTATATGCAAAGTTCATATATTTTATTTTATTTATTTACTATATTTTACATCTATTTGTAGATGTCTTACACTGATTAAAGTTAATTAACGCTAATTAACTTTAATCAGTGTAGTATTAATTAATTAAAAAGAAACCGAAAAAATATGTATTCAAAATCTTACGAAAGTCATACAGGTTAAAAAGATGCATGCATAAAACCTAGTCTTTCTAAAATAGGGAATGTCCTGGTATTTATAGAAGTAACAAGGTATGTAAAATAATTTTAGTTGAATAAAGTTCCCCTAACTATCAATATGTAACAAAGAAGGAAAATTTCGAATAGCATCAAACAGTTAGTCGTTAAATTGAAAAATGAAGGGAAATGATTAACAGAAGTTTAAAAAATTGTTGGCAGACGACGATAATCTGTAATAATAGTGGTGCACAAGTATAATCGTGCCGGTAGATTCGGTGAAACTAGTGTAGTGAAAAGGGTGAAACGCTCTCCGTCAGTTATGGCTTTTTGGAAACGCACGTTCTACCCGTGTTATCTTGCCCGAGAAATTCTCCCGAACTCAATGCAATTGAGAACGTATGGAGTGTTCTAAAATCACGCATGTATTCGAGAAGAATCACTAAAAAACAGCAATTAGTAAAAAATATTGGGGATGTGTGGCGAAATAACCCTACAATTAGACGTACTATTAACGCTTGCATAGACAGTATGCTAAAAAGAATAAGAGCAATTATAAAAGCCAAAGAAGGCATTATTGTTGATGTCTGTAAGCAGTTCTGAATAAACTTATGCTTGTACAATGCGTCTTTCATTATATATTTTAACAAAATCAATATTTTAGCAAGTGGCCCTAATAAATTGGACAGGGACTGTACATAACCTTCTATTTGATAAATTGTCCGAATTTTTATGACTTATGTAATAGCTCTCAAATTTCCACGGCTGTATTCTGGAAAGAATAATTACCCTGCAAAATCGAGGAAAGATTAAAAGTTATGTTAAAATGTAATGAAAGGAAGAAGTAACACTTAAAGTAATAGCCCGAAACTTGACAGGACAATGAAGACAATTGACTAAGGCAGTAGCTTACTTTAGTAATTTCTGTCAGACACACGTATCTTCCGTACGTGAATACTCGATATTGATATTAAATAAGGATAGTTAGATTAACTAGGAATCTTTTCTTATACCATCAAGCAATGACGTCAAATGTTAATGAAGTCTATACAGTATGCATGCAGATGAAGACACGAAAGTTTGTAGTTACATTATTGTTTCATCGATAAAATGAAGACAAGCACTATATATAAAAGTCAGAAGCATAGGTATACACAAACCAGATAGACGTATGTACATATATAACACAAGTCGTTGCTACTTAAGTATCCTTCACAACCAAGTATGATGTGACTACAAAGCTTCGTGGCTTTCAGTGTATACGAATATATCTATATAAACAACTTCAGTAACTTTAGAAACAAGAATATCATACGAAAGAATGAGAATACATGAAGGAGCTTCATGAAGCCAACAAAACTACAAGAGCATTAGGAACAAATTAGAAGAATGGTGTATAGAAAGCAAGAAAACAAACAAACTTGCATTATCGCAAAATATCCCGACAATAATTCTATAAATAAATAATTGTCTAGTATCTAAACTTCTTATGTAAAGTACTGTAATCAAATTAATCTCTAACCTTCAAAATATCTTATATCATTCGTACGCAATGTCTCAGATCGCTGTATCTAAAAATATAGAATTAGAAATGTATACCAAGTAAATACGTATTTACATTAAGTCACGTTCGATCACGAATTAGCACGTGCATATGATGCAATTGTTAACGTGTAGTACAGCTGACGGTCAATGTTTTTTCGAAACGTCAACGTCATCCTTCACCAAGCGCTGTATAAGTAGATTTACCATTCTAATTGGATTTAGGACTCATGGTTTTATATATATATATATATGTATATATATATATTTAGCAAAGACTGCAGTATATTTTAATCTAGACACCCTTCTATTTATGAATTAGTTAACTAGCTATGATATACAGTGTGTTCATAAACGAACATTTCAGGAATGACAAATACCAAAATCCATGGAAACTTAATTTATTTTTCGCGAATAATGTTTTCTTAGAACTTTCTAATACTGATCATGAATTTTTTTGTTAAAAATGAACTTTTGTTTGGATATTAGGTCGCTTGTGGAGAGAAGAAACTTTCTTGTTTCAATTATTATTAGTACGACGTTTCATTAACATGGCTGCCAACATTCTCAAGCTTGTCTATAAACGAAGTTTAGAATTAGTAATGTTTGTTGGCAATAAAATAGTAAATACAGAAACAAGAAAAATACAAGCAGAAACTATATTAGCCAATGGGATCGTCTTTGGCAGACAAAGAAATTTTCCTGTTGTTAATGACGACCCAAGAAAAAAGAAGAAATAAGAAAATAAAAAAACCAAATCATGTATCATACTGCAAATATTTATCTGCCGGAAACTTGTTCATATGTCAATTACGTCAGTCGATTTTCCTGCCGTTTATTGACCACACACTACTGTCTTTCTGCTCTAAAACTTTTCTTTTCATTTTCATTCTTGCATTTTCGTTTTTGCAATTCTTAATTATAACTAATTCTTCCTCTTCTAACTTGTAGCTTTACTTTTAGAATGAGCTGTAATATATCAGCAGGTAATCTGTTTTTTTATGTATTGTTTCTTTAGAAACTTATATTAAATTGCAAACAAATATAGGGGTGAACTGTAAGACGAACAACTAGAAATTAACAGCGTAAAAACCTACGAAATTTATCAAATATAAAATTTTCTTTATTTCTTTCCGCCCCTCATTTACATTATGTTGGAGATGCGCACTTGTTTCAGTATTTCTTTCGCCATCTAAGCAATGGAATGGTTTGGTTTTTCTAGTTGGTAAAATATCTAAACAATACAATACTATTACTTTGATTTTCAACTGTAAATTGTATTCGGGGAAGAAGAGAATTGAACATTGTCAATATATAAGTTTGTCCTTCAACTGGTATTGCTGGAATATAATCATCTATCCTTTAAAAAATGAAGTTGGTGTTTTTATTTTTTTAGTACTTCTATTTCCAGCTCTTCCCTAACTAATTTAACCACCACTACTGAAATGGAAGAACCAATTGCAGTTCCAAAAACTTGTTGATAAGTTTTATTATTGAAGTTTAAGCATATGGTACTATGACATAATTTTAATGTTTTAGCAAATACATCTACATCTAAATTAGCATGCCAGTCTAATTCATTCCATCTTTCTTTGACACCTTGAATCGCTAACTCCGTTGGGATAGTGGTATATCTAGGCTGATTAATTGATATACTTTCGGTATTATTATTTTTTAGTAAACATTGATAAAATCCCAGGAACCTTTAACATAGTATTCATATTTTTTCTAAATTTTTATGGCTAGATATTTGGATAAGTTGTGAGTGGGGCGAATTCTAGAAACTATTCATCTTAAAGGTCCACATAACACATGCGCTGAAAAGTCCCGGGCCTAAATAAGAAAACACGGTTTTTTTGGTTCAAAATTAGATTTATTCATCAACGTAATCTCCATCAAGAGCAACACAATCATTCCAGCGCCGCTCTAACATTTCAATACCACTTTTGTAGAACGATTTATCTTTTGCCTCAAAATAGGCCTCAGTTTCAGCGATAACCTCTTCATTCGTGCGAAATTTATTACCGGCGAGCATTTTTTTGAGGTCTGCGAACAGACAGTAGTCGCTGGGGGCCAAATCTGGTGAATGGGAGCATGGATGTGGGAGCAATTCGAAGTTCAATTCATGTAGTTTTGCCATTGTTTTGATTGACTTGTGACACGGTGCGTTATCTTGATGAAACAAAACTTTTCTCTTTGCCATATGCGGTCGTTTCTTTGCAATTTCCGCCTTCAAACGCTCTAATAACGCTATATAATATTCACTGTTGATGGTATTTCCTTTCTCAAGATAGTCGATAAATATTACACCACGCACATCCCAAAATACCGAGGCCATAACCTTTCCAGCCGATTGTTGTGCTTTTGGACGCTTTGGACGAGGTTCACCAGTTGCTGTCCACTCAGATGACGATCGTTTTGATTCCGGAGTGAAGTGATGGATCCATGTTTCATCCATTGTCACATATCGATGCAAAAATTCCGGTTTGTTACGTTTAAACATGGCCAAACACTGCTCAGAATCATCAACACGTTCTTATTTTTGGTCAACAGTGAGCAAACGCGGCACCCACTTTGAACAGAGCTTTCTCATAGTCAAATGCTCATGCAATATAATGCCAATACGTTCTTTTGATATCTTTACGATGTCAGCTAACTCACGCAACTTCACTTTTCGATCATTGAAAACGATTTTGTGGATTTTTTTGATGTTTTCTGGTGTTACCGCCTCATTTGGACGTCCACTGCGTTCTGCATCATCGGTGTCTCTACGACCACGTTTGAAGTCAGCAAACCAACGCTTTATTGTTGTTTCTGATGGAGCGGAGTCCTCATAACACTTTTCAAGCCATTGCTTCGCTTGAACGGTATTTTTTTCCATCAAGAAGCAGTGTAAAATTAAAACTCGAAATTGTTTTTGATCCATTGTTTTGAAAATAACAAAAGTAGCGTGACTCTTAGCACAATAACTCAAAAACTAATGAATAGAATATCATGAAATTTTAACAGCTGTCTTTTGAAGGTTAGTACTAACTGAGAGAAAGGTGACTGCAATAAAACTAGCGTCATCTATGTGTTAGGCCCGGGACTTTTCAGCCCTGTAACTTTTAACTTGTTTCAATGCTTTTTCCCCGATTTTGATGCTATGTTTTCTTTCTTCTGCTGCTATTATCATTGTGTTTGTTTTCCTCCTGTTTATCTCCATGTTTATCTTCGTTAGTTCTTCTTGGTATATCTTCAAGTTTTGCTGTAATGTCTCTTTCGAGTGTGCTATCAGTACCATATCATCTGCAAACATTAGTTCCTGTACGTTAATTGCATTCATTTTCCAGTTTCCTACTTTCATATTTTTTCCTTTTTGTTTAGCTTTTTTAATAGCGTCGTCTATTAATATAGAGAATAACAATGGACTCAATACGCATCCCTGTTTTAATCCAATTTGCGATTCGAATTCAACTGATTCTGCATTGGAAGTTCTCACCTTATTCTTATTGCTTTTATACAATGCCGTAATCATCTCTATCATTCCTTTCTCTAAATCTCTCCTTTCCAAGCTCTGCCATACATCTTCTCTTCTTACCCTATCAAAAGCTTTTTAAGATCTATAAAACATATATGTATTTCCTTTCCTTTTCCTATTAATTTTTCTCCTAATTGTCTGATTACAAATATTAAGTCCTGGGTACTTCTTCCTTTTCTAAATCCATGTTGAGTATCTTCTAGTGTTGTTTCCAGTTTCTCTCGGAGTCTTTTTTCTAGTATTCTTGTCAATACTTTTCCTGGGATGCTAGTTAATGTTATTCTTCTATAGTTTGAGCATTCCTTAGAGTCTCCCTTTTTGTATATGGGCATAATTATTCCCATATTCCATTCCATAGGTATTTCTTTTTTGATTATAATGTTGTTTAAGAGGTGAAGTAGTTCTTCGTTACCTTTGTCTCCCATATATTTTATCATTTCAGCTGTGATTCCGTCCTCCCCGGCCGCCTTTCCTAGTTTTAGTTTGCTAACTGCTTCTCCGACTTCTTTGCTTATTGGTGTGATACGTTCATCGTCGTTTTTTGTTTTATCTAATACTGTTACTTTATAATCATTTTTTGATTGATTAATTTTATTTGTGATTTAGAACGGGGTTAATTCCTCGAGAAATAATATAAAGTTTCAATTTAGACCTAATCAAATTTGATTACCCAAAATGTCATCAAGATGATCTGTTTTCTATTAATAAACGAACTACTTAGTAGTAGTTCATTTATTACTAAGTAGTAGTTCATTTATTACTAACTCTGGCCGTGGAAGCCTACGTATTCATACCTCTTTTCTGTTGTTTCTATTATTTTTGAGTTTTAAAGCTGTTAAATCTAAACTAACACTCTCATTTTTCTCTTAAATCAATAAACTCAAAACAACCTAGACAAACACACGTATAGTGATACCTGCAAATTGATCTTTTAAACCTATAAATGCGTTTCTATTGCGATAAATACATGTTTACATATGTTTATTAGATACTTACGGTGTGTACAAGTCAATTCGATAACTTTCGCAAAAATTATCGATAATTCAATGTGCGAATCTCGCATACTCGCATCAGAAATCGTCTAATAAATCGACACGCAGTGGTGATGCAAGTAGTCGTTAATCGATAAGGATTATGCAAGGGAAATAGGACAACGTTACGATTCAAAAAAAATATTCTTTAGTGAATTGGTAATCTGACTTAATAATGAACATGTAACAGACTTAAAGTACTCGTCATACAGTTAGATTTCTAGAGAAACTTGGTCCTAATTTAATTATTATACAATATGTAAATTTTTTGGCAACGCATGTTCCTTGTTTGCTTTGGAAAAACTTCGAATTATTGCTTATGAAGTGCACACGTACACCTTATTAAATATCTACAATAAAACAAAAATTTAAAAGTTAAAATATCTAATCTAAGGCGCAGTGTATACCTTAGCTGGACTTCTGCTTAAGATTCTAGCTATAAGTCACGGAAATCGATTACTGTATAATAATAACATATTTTGTAAGAAGAATTGACTTTAGAAAATAATTATTCTGATCAATGATTGATATACAGATTGTGCTAAATTTATAGGTATCGCCGTAAACTCCACTCCACACAAATTAATAATTATTTGGAACGCAGTATTTCGAGAGCACGTGGATTCCCATTGTCAGCCGTGTTACCCACTGAATCACAACAATGGGAGTCCGCGTCCTCTCGAAACGCTGGGTTCCGAATAATTATGAATTTGTGTGGTGTGGAGTTTACTGCGGTACCTGTGAACTATACAACCAGACAGTCCTTGCAATCGTTGTGATTGTGCCAAATTTTTGCAAGATCTGGTCATTATAGAAAGGTACAATATTTGTCAAACCAGCTGGTTTTATTTTGGGACTTTCTTTGACAAAAACTTTGCTTTTAACTATCATTTATCTGTGGTATTTCAAATACCTTACAATGCAAATGTTTATTATACATTTATTTCATTTTTTAGACACAAGAGCTTGGTGTTTTATGAACTTAGGAAGGTTACATGAAGGCTAAGTAGACGCACTATATGCTGAAATTCCATCTGGCGGAGAATCTGTTGATGAAATCGGAGGACAAAAAGACTGCGCTACCTTCATGAATATGGAACTTACAGAAAAAATAATTGTTGAATCTGCCCAAAATATATCCTGTAATAAGGATAATGATGAAGGCGATCCCTTACTATCACATTTTATACTAAAAGATCTATTTACTTGGAAAAGACCCTTAGATGTTCCCAATCCAAGTAACCAAATGGATGGTGATTCAGAAAGAGTAGGGCCTAATAATTAAGGTTCGCAAAACCAGTGCCCAACCATGGGCATGTGAAAAAATGGATAATAATTCAATAATGCCATTCGGCTTAAAAATAAAAACATTTATTAAACGCATACCTAAGAGGAAAGAAACTTGCGTAACGAATATCAATTTGCAGATATCACTTCAGTTCGTTTGACGTTAGTGTATTCACCCGCGTCTTGACACGAGCATGAGTGTGGTACCGACATTGAGCAACTGCTTGTGATATTGAATTACCATTGGTATTCTTTCATGTCTTATAAGTAAAGAAACCAAATAAATTTTTCTGTTACCCAAAAAGGAAAACCGTTGCCTATGTTTCATGATAAGGATTGCTTGTGTATTTCATGAAAAGTTTAAAAATTGCTACATTTGAATCTGGATTGAACTTCCTGACGTACAACTACAATGTCATTCAGATAGGATTGCAATGGGAACGTTATAAAGTGAATATTTTGATTCGACTTTTTCCACAGGGCATCAAATAGTTCTGCGTCTTTAACGTCCAACAGTTAACAAATGAATAGACGCAAGAGGGAAAAGAAATCTCAGTTTATTCATGAGTACTCAACAATAATAATTTAATACCCAACAGGATACAACTTATTACAGGATAATCGTATCATGATAACCATTATAATACAAGAGTAAATGTGTAGTAACAAAAGAAAACAATAGCAAACGTAAATTCCTTAAGTGATAGTAAATTATTCAAACAACAACAACACATCTAACCCAAGTGCATATGTACGAGTATTAACACTGTTACACATTGGCGGAGTTGGTGACTGAGAATGGTGGCGCGTGTGATAAAAAGTTAATTTGTAGTTACTGTTAAGCCTCGGTATGTAAAAATTCAAAAGGGACAAAAACTCTGGAACCTGTAGATCACCATTTAAAATCTTATATGCAAAAATTATTTGTGATGCAACACGACGATCCGCCAAAGAAATAAATGCAAACTCTTTTAGAAGCTTAGTGTATAAATACGGCTATTTATACACTTTGCACACAGTTGCAAAAACACGGGGTGTTTGTGGAAATGTAAGTTTTAAAAAATTTACGCTGTATCATCTCAACTACATGTATTCATTAGATCCCGAATTCCACACAATAGAACCATATTCTGACCTCAATCGAACAAAGGCATTATATTCAGCAACAAGGGCATCAATACCCATGTGTGTAGTACTGCGAAACAGAAGGCTTAGTGTTTAAGAAACTGTTGATATATTCTTACAATATGCTTATTAAAGGTTAACTTGGTAACAAAAAATATGCCAAAATCTCTATACTCCTCACAACGCGTTAAAAGTTCACCGTCAACATTGTATTCACACAGAACTGCATCAGTTTTATGGGCGAACGTAGCAATACTTAATGGTAAATGGTTTTCCAAACACCAAAGATGAATAGACAGCAGGATACTCTGCAAAGTGTTATAATCTGCAGTGGTTTCTACGAAAAATTTTAAAGTCATCAGCGTATAGCAGACATTTAGAACTAAGCCCGTCAGGAAGGTTATTTATGAAAATAATAAATAAGAGTGGTCTAAAAGTAAAGCCCTGTGGCACATTTAAAAGCAACAGATAAACCCGACCGAAAACCACAACATTCTACGTAATTGGTATGTCCTCTCAGATAGGACTGCAGTAGTAGTATCAGATTGTCAGAGATATCCCATACATGCAGTTTACATAATAGAGTTTGATGTTCTATCCTATCGAAAGCCTTAGCGAAATCCGTCTAAATGACAACTGTCTGCAGGCATAAATCTAGAGCCTCAGACACATCATTGGAGAATGCGCACAAATTGGACATCGTTGATCGGCCTTTCGTTATACTATGTTGCGCTGGCGACAGTTTAGCAGCAACGTTACAACGTTACATATAGATATTGGACGATAATCCCGAATGTTGCTCCTGGATGCGGACTTAAAAACAGGTGTAATACGAGATACCTTCCAGGAACTTTGAAAAACTCTCTGTTTCACTATCAAGTTGTAAATGTGAAGGAGCGGCCCGCAAAGAGCAAATCTACAACTTCTCATAACAAAATCTTTTAAAACATCTTTTTCACCAAATTCTTTAAGGAAAAGTGAATCAAATTCAATATGTTAGACATGGTCGCTGAGAAATGTGAAACAAAAGCATTTGTAATCTCATCAGGGGACGAAATGGTATGAGACAGATGACAGATATTACTATCTATCATAATACCCGGTATACGAGTAAAATTCAGTTTAGTATTATTGCGAGGCCAAAATCCGTTAGGGTTCGCCTGAATAGAGAAATCTATACCCCTAATATGATTATCGGAATCCCATTTAATAGTTAATTGAACATATTTTGTCTTCCTTGAATTTATTGTTATATAATTGTAAACCGGTGTTCCTATACATTTTGAGATAGTGGCGTTTGATTTTAATATATCTACGTGTTTCATTAGACAACCTTGGTGGAAGAACATTCTTCCTAGATACAGTCTTATCAAAATAATCAAGTAATGCAGAGTCAAGTTCAATGCAAGAATCATTAACAGAACCACAACTGATGACTGATCCCTTTGTGTGTTTAGCAACAGCTCATAAAGGTGCACTAGATCAGCACGTCTGAAATTAAAGCTTGCGACGTCAGACAGTTTAAAACTTGGCCGTAAGTTCTTCTACCTTTCCTGACGCTTGGAAGATTAGCAGAATTACACCCGTGTTTAAGAAAGGTAATCGTTCTGACTTCCAAAATTATAGACCAATAAATATTTTATCCAACTTTGCAAAAATTTTTGAATATCTTCTGTCTCACAGAATTTACGTTAGTGTCAAGCCTTACTTATCTTCGCGACAACATGGTTTCATTCCAGGAAGGTCTACTAGAACCAACCTTGCTGAGTTAGCACAGCATATTGCCGAATCCATGGAACGACGTCAACAAGTGGATGTATTATACACCGATTTTAGTAAAGCATTTGACACTATCAATCATTCCCTTATGGTATCTAAGCTGAGTAGTTTTGGTTTTCCGCCAAGTGTAACAGAATTAATCCGCTCGTATTTAACTGATCATTCATGCTATGTTCACTACAATGGATATACATCCTTAACATTCTCTGCTTCCTCTGGTGTGTGCCAGGGATCCAATTTGGGTCCCCTTTTGTTTAATATTTATTTGGATGATCTCCTACAGGGGCTGGACTGCAATGTATTGGCTTACGCGGACGATCTTAAGATCTACAATACCATAACCTCCCCGGCAGATTGTCTGTTTCTCCAGAACAGTCTGGATACAATTGTTAGATGGTGTACACAGAATGGAATTCATTTGAATCTGGATAAGTGTGCTGTTGTAAGCTACTCCAGATGTCATAGACTATACCATTTTCACTATGCTGTAAGTCAGGCTATTGTTCCTAGGCACTCGTCTGTGATGGACCTGGGCGTGCAGTTTGATGCAAATTTGTCGTTTGCAGACCACATATTATCCATACGAAATTCTGCGATGAAATCCTTAGGATTTCTCATACAATCCTGCAGATCATTCAATAATCCTGCCTCGCTAAAAGCATTATACTATTCGCTTGTCCGCACTGGGTTGGAGTATGCCTCCATAATTTGGTATCCTCACTATCTCCATCTGCAAGTACTACTTGAAAGAGTGCAAAAACGATTTTTGAAATACCTGTCCTTCAAAATTGATGGCACTTACCCTGGACGCGATGTTGATTATGCTGGTCTGCTGAGGAGACACGGCTTTGTATCGTTATCGGATCGAAGGAAGGAATTTAGCAGTCAATTTCTACTTAAACTAATTAATCACGCTATTGACGCTCCATCCCTTCTCTCCAAAATTAATTTTGTGGTACCTCAGTACGATACCAGGTCCTTCCCTAATTTTAAGGTCCCTTCATGCAAAACTAATGTTCTGCTTAAAGCACCCTTTACGCATATGATTAGAAATGCCAATGAATTACTTCACGATCCTTTTTGTTGAAGAGTCTACATGGATTTACATTGTCGTCCTATTTTGTTCTTGCATTCTGATGTCACCGAGCCATTATTATATTTATGATTCAGTTGTATCTTTTTCGACTAATTTTAATTTATTACTGCGCTGTATATTGTTACTACATATATATGCTAGGTTACATTATTCTCGCATTGTCCTGTAAATGGAATTATTTTCTGTTGGGCAATAAAGATATTATTATTATTATTATTATTAAACCACCCATTACGCATATGATTAGGAATGCCAATGAATTACTCGATGATCCTTTTTGTTGAAGTGTCTACATGGATTTACAATGTCGTCCTACTTTGTTCTTGCATTCTGGTGTCACCGAGCTATTTTTATGTTCATGATTCAGTTGTATCATTTTTGTAATTTAAGTTTATTACTGCACTGTATATATTATATCATTACTACATTATGCTGTATTATACTATTTTATGTTATTGTCACATTATCCTGTAAATGGAATTATTTTCTGTTGGGTAATAAAGATTATTATTATTATTATCATTATTAAAACGCTTTTTCTACTACTGAGGCACAAGTAACATCAAATGTGAGAGCTGGATGATGTCCACCCTCAATCACCAGCAAAACATCGGACCGTTCAAGATCCTAGAGCAGAAAAGTAGATCTAAACATCTATTATTACTATTTTTTACGTAATTTATCTGTATAGCATAAAATGAAATCTAATGTAAAAGTATTAAAGTTGTAACAGAGTGTGGTAGTCTCCTACTTTCCATTATTTTAAAATTCATGCCAATTAAATGTAAACTTTTTATAAAGCAAATTTCTTTCGAATGTTGCTAACACTTGTGTTACAGTTATAAATCCAACTTCCACAAACAATTTTGTTTCTAACAAAAATTAATGTAGTAAAAAACCTTGCAGGTCTACTCCAGTATATTCTAGTCTATTCAAATGACGTTTAAAATATTCATTAAGAACTTGAATCTATCCCTTTTAGCATTTACCACTAATTATCCAAGTTGGGTCAATTCATTAAAGTAAGCCCCTTAATTGTTCCAATTTGAACGTAATTATTAACGATTTTCACCTCCCAGTTAATTAATCGTCAAAATAATCGTATTTTTTGTCAAGACTGGTTCTTCCCGTTAAAGTTAAAGAAGCAACTTACAACTAAATCTACTCAATACACCAAAAATTATTATTTAACACAAAGATAATCATTTCATTAAGTAAACACGTAAAACTCTTTGTACTATATCGTACCTAGTACATACATACATATTCATGGTGCTTCGATTCATAGCTATAAATAGCAGCATTCGGCGACCAGTTTTATTGGCGAATGTCCAGCCAATATTTGTAATCAAACAGCAGAACTCAAAGTTTATGTAATAAAACAGGAGTGGAAAAAAAACCTTCGAACGCGATCGAAAACAACGCGTCCGAGGACCAAAGAAGTGGAATTTTATTGAGGTTCATACGCCGGATAAAAGTGAAATAGTAGTAAAACGTCTAAAAGAGACGGAGTGAAGGTACGGACATCGGGAGCACGCTGCTTTAATGTCTTTATTACCCTATAGGTGACCAAGGTATTGTCCATGCGTCGGCCGCTTTGATCTTCGGGGAATGTGTTTTATAGTTCGGTTTCATCACGGATAATTTGGTTTCGGGGTATATAGCGGTAGTGTATGCATTTTTTTCTTCTCTCGTGTAATTTTTATTAGTCAAAATATATGAACATTTATGGCACTTTATGATATACACAAGGCATTGATGTTAGACGTTTCTTAGTGTATACATGTATATATATAGTGTATTTTACAACCTTTAGATTTATTAATGTATGCACTCATAAATATCAATATCTCACGAAAACTCGAGAATGGAGAATGGTTGCAATTGTAAAACTTGCAAATTTGGATTAGAGGCAATTAATGCAAGAGAACTTCCAGGCAAAGGGAACCACACTAAGAGGAACTTGCTCTTCAAATAATTGAAATAAGAAAAAGTGATTTGGAAGTTCTTACTATTACTTCCGTTATTATAACTTTCCTTTTGTTTGGATAAAGGAACCTTTTGCATCTAAAGATTCAAAAGACGAGTGAATTTAGCTACAGAAACAAATTTCGTTGTTTTTTCTAATGTTAATTTCCTTTTACTTGAGTAGATGATTAGGCGTTCCCCAGGGACCCTATCTTTTATAATTTCCAACCCTGTTTTATTTTATGCCTATGATTTCAAATTGTACAACAAAATAAATGATTCTGAGGCGTTATAAATATTGCAAAACCACACACCAATGACTAACTTTATTCGTGTATGTAAAAAAATTAGTATATTCATCGGTTATTACTATTCATAACAAAAATGGTAGAGAGTAACAGTGATTGAGTGTATTACAGAGTCAGATGTAAAGATTCGTATACTATAGGCGTGGGTCTTCCTAAATTCGAATCAACATATGTATGTTCACGATTCTGGATGTGTTTAACATTATCCCCAAGATGAAGTGCCTGTATTCTAATAAAACAGTAATCATGCATTATGTATACATATATTTCTTTTTAAATTCATTGTATTGCATAACAATATACGCCCAAATCTTGTATGACAGATATTGTTGACGAGGAAAAGTTCCCCGGTGTTAGATTCAGGTCTTAATGAAATTTGGTAGGTAAGCAGAGTATGTTGAGACTTGAACATATTTTTTTTTGTTTGTGCTAAAATTCACTCTGAGGAGGTGAAAATCCCCTTCGAAAATTCACAGATTTTCAGTTCTAGAAATAGATAAAACAAAAATTTAAACGCAAATATTATACCTTATCAAAGGGTCTTTCAAGACATGTGGATCTGGTATATACAGGCTGTTGGATATAAGCCCCACCCTCTTATACTAGAGTTAATTATAATAATATACAAAAAAAATTAACGCAAATTATTCATCTTTAACATCCTTTATTGTTTCTTAAAGCATTCTCAGTTATACAGAATTTTCTATAGGTGTAGAATACGTCACATTTTATGCTACTTAAAGCATATATTGCATATCCCTCCCATATTCGAAATCTATAGACGTCCAATGGTTGAATCATACTTGTTGTTCTCTTTGGTACTGTCAGTATTTGAACATGTTTGTTGGATGTGACCTCTTACGTTAACAACAACGTTTGCAGGTCGAAATAGGGTTTGTTGTACTTGGGGTCTAAACTTGCCACCGGGTTCTTTTAGTACTATCAGTACTAGAGACATAAGTTTACCAGATACAGATATTATTATATTATATATTATGGAACTGTGTTACATGTACTTGTAACACCGCCTTTATATACGATTTCTGCTTGCTTTTGAATTCGTCGAGTAGGTATATAAATGTTGTATTATAAACTCGCAATGTTATCTCTGTTATACATTTATTTTTCTATACCTCAACAAAAAAAAAGAATTTTGTGATATGTTATCAAAATATTTAGAATCGAATAAATACCGCCAATATCAAGATATGCACATCCTTAAAATTTGTACTCAAAGACAGTAATATCTTTTCAAATAATAGAATGTGGTTTGTAAATATTTCAAATGACGATTGCAAGGACTGTGTGGATGTACAATTCACAGGTATAGCAGTAAACTCCACTCACACAAATTTTTTAATTATGCGGAACGCAGCGTTTCGAGAGCACGTGGGCTCTCATTGTCAACCGTGTTACCGACTGAAAGTAAAAACTGTATCACGAGTAGATTGTAAATAGTCAATTTGTTTTAGAAATTTTAGAGCCTGCGTAGAAAATAATTTGCATGTGTGATACAGTTGCACATGCAAATTATTTTCTACGCAGGCTCTAAAATTTCTAAAACAAATTGACTATTTACAATCTACTCGTGATACAGTTTTTACTTTCAGTCGGTAACACGGTTGACAATGAGAGCCCACGTGCTCTCGAAACGCTGCGTTCCGCATAATTAATAAATTTGTGTGAGTGGAGTTTACTGCTATACCTGTGAAGTGTAAATATTTCGGTTTAAAGAAATGTGATATGTTTGATTATCTACAATAACAAACAACCACATTTGTCAGGTTTTACTTATATCCAGTTAGACTAACAACATTGCACCTGTTACTATATCACTTGGCGATAGTTGTGTATTTCAACAAAATTTAATTGATTAATTTAATTAATTCGAAGCAAATTGAACTACCTAAACTCTATGAAATCGGATTATATAGAGTAACTGTTTCCTTTTTCTGATGTATGTATATGTACTGAGTTCTTATGTTAATATCACCTACGGAACACCCTGTATAATTGAAAATGCTTTAAAATCAATAAGGGATGTTAAAGATGAACAACTTACGTTAATTGCTTTTCCACATTACTATAATCAACTCCAGCATAAGAGGGTGGCGCTTAAATGCAACACAGTCAAATTTTTATTTTCAAGTCACAACGTACCTATCAAGTTTCATTAAGATCTGAATTTGACACCCGGGAACTTTTCCTTGTGAGTTTTTAATAGATTAGCTCTGAAACCGCTTAGTTTATTGTCTGTATTTTCGTAGCAGTTCTAATTCGATTTCATAAAATTTTCGAACTAGTGTCTAACATTCCTGACGTCCCATCATTCTGATTTGGCTCCGTGCGATTTCTCTCTATTCCCCGCATTAAAATTGAAGTTAAAAGGATATTTTTTTAAATATATTTCTTCCATCTAAACAGTTACAACACAATCAGTAGAAGCAAATCCACAAAATGAACTAGAACACGCATTTAAACTCAGTTATGTGTGTATTGAAACTGGAGGAGAATTATTTTTTCCAGGGACAGTCTCGAAAGTTATTTTTCGCACTGTATATATATACCAGTCGATATGTGTTCTACAAAGCTTTAAATATTCTACAGAAGATAGATATAACTTGCTTCATTCGTTTTCTTACGTACAAAATTCCATTAAAAAGAAACTTAAGTATTCAGCATTAATTAGCACATCATCCACCTGGTCTGATTTCAGCTATTCGTGGGGACGACAAATATTGACATGCTTCGCTCGATATCTTTTAAATGACGTCGACGCAAATACGATTTATTGAAATTCTCGTTTCGTACAGAACAAAAAGGATTCATCCACTTTATTAAAGACGCTTAGGTATTTTAAAAGTATACTTTTACGAACGTCGCAAATTTACCCTTGCTTTAAGAGAGCGTACAATAATTACTTTATCGAATTCGACGTCAGTGTAAATATTTACATAAAAAAAAACTCCATTATCCATATATTATTATTTGTAATAGTAATAAAAAGAGCGTGCAGGTACTAATTCGACACGATGGAAAGGTAAATGAAAAACGCAATCCGCTTTAATCAAATCATCCGTGACGTGTACACTCCGGCCAAATTAAATATTGCCACAAAAAGATTGGGAAATCATCATCGGCGTATTGTTTAAATGCGTCTCGAAAATATCTTCAGGGTCGTTTCTATAATAGCATTAATATGATTTAGGTATTGTATCACCTTTTTTTCTGTGGGATAACGATGACCATAGGAGAAATTTCGGGAAATACATTTATCTACATATTTTTCTTTAGATTAACATTAGCATTTGATTTGATATATTTTCATAGCAATAGTTATTTCCTTCTAATTAAGTCTTATTTAATTCATTACCACCGCTAAACTCGTAAATTAACAGCCCATATCCGACATTAGCTGCAAGTAAATACAGGTAATTCATTAACGTATTATTCGTCACTAAATTGCCAGTTTTTAATCACTTATTTGTATTTGTACTAATACCCAAATTGGATTTGTACATTTGTGTTTGGTTATACGTCTTTGCTACAGCAACAATTCGCTTATTATATCTTTCCACGATTGTATTTCCACCTTCTGTATGTATATATAACCTATCTACGTACAGGAAAGTGCATTGTTGGGTATGTATTTTAGATATTCTTCGGTAACTGTAAACGAAGAAGAATATTTTTGTTGGCATTTCTGGTATTTATTCTCTTACTGTTAATTATGTCTTCAAGCTTACTGTTCGTCAACTACAAATTTCTTGAATACAAAAGGAAACTTCTTGGTAAATAGATAAAATTCAATAAGCTAACGACAGAATAGTGATTTGAAATTTGTTTAGTTTCATGAAAATAAATATAGTAACATCATTGAAGGTTTAGGTTTAAGATTACACTGTCCAACACAATTTCTGCTGACCTATATGAGACTTGCTTTTTACTAATTTGGGTGTGCTGATTCCGAAAATCATGTTAGTTTTTGCGTATTATGTCAAAATTTAACTCTATGCCATACTGGGCTCCATGTAGAATCACTAATGCGGGTAAATTGTTACTTGAGAATCGATAAAATATAAACAAAGTATAAAATTTTAATAATTCATTTATTTATTAAATACAATATTGGTCATGCATATAGTACAAGTATTTAACTTAATAATCATTAAACAATTACAAAAGTACTTGCCAAAATAGAAACAACAACCAGGAAATAGATTTTTGTTTGCTATATATTCTGCTGTGCGTTTTGAACAGTCCAACAGCAGTCGACCATGATATAAGGACCCTATCTTCCTTGGTATTGATTTTCCATGGCTTTTAAATCCCTCGCCTTGTTCATCACTTGCAGCATCTAAATTTTTCGGAAACCTAGCAAGATGATTCTGAAGGAAGTGAAACTTTATGCTCGTGTTACAAACTAGACGGTGAAATTTTTGAAGCATTGATTTCATTAGATTTTTGTAATTAGAGGCTTTTTTGTTTCCAAGAAGATTGTTCGCAACCATAGTGAATGAAGTTCGGACTTCTTTCTGAGCTTCGTTCATAGAGTTGATGAAATATGAAATAAGTTCAGAGTCAAAACTCCCAAATTCCAGCCTTTAATCTTTATCAAATCAAGCATAACCACGGTCAATTCACCATAACTTCAAAAATATAGAAATAGCCTGATTTTAGTTTAGTTTACTAGTTCAGTTTTGCTAATGAAGATGATGACTTGCCTATCAAAATGTGTGTCCCGTATTAGTCAAGTGTTGTGATAATCATTTATTTAAATGTCCAGTAATTCGATGAAACTTATTTTTGCAGTAACGTTGCTCAATATATCAGACCTAATAAACTTTCGTTTCTTAGAGACTAACTAAGAGTTGAATTTCTTAACACTATTCCACCAAATTATGCGATTGTGGCCCCATCTTACTCAGATCACATGCCAACCAAATCAATTTCATCTAACTTTAACCATAAAGAATGGTCTGATGATTTCGTCAAATCATAAAACAAACCAACCGGTGATCTTGGAAAATGCAAGGACTCCACAAAAACATAAGTTTTGTTTGTTACCAAAGCCAGTTATACTAACAGTCACTCAATCACTTTAATTTGTGTTAGATATCCTATATTAATAGGAGGAATTCTTTTAGTATAAACAATTATAATTACATTAACAATGATATTTTTCCATATTAATTTTTGGTATTCTTATATTCTTTTCCTTATTATAGTAAGAGGTACTAGAACAGCTTCTAACGAAAAATTTACACCATCCATTAAAATTTTCTCTATAATTTTAGCTATTGTTACATTAGCTATCTTTACTTTTGTAATAATAGAGCTTTATTACACAAATATTAATAACATATTTTTGGAATCTATGAATAATAACCCTACATACACTTTTTTATAAACAAATATTTCAATTACTTTAATATAATAACTATATTTATATTAATTATTTATCTATTAATTACTCTAATTGCTGCTCTAAAAATTACTAAAATTAAAATAGGACCTTTTCGACAAACTCACTAATGAAAACATCTTTACGAAAAATATCTCCATATTAAAAATTAACATTATAACAACTCATTAATTGGTCTTCCTACGCCATCAAATGTTTCAACATGATGAAATTTTGGATCCTTACTAGGATTATGTTTAATTATCCAAATCATTACAGGAATTTTTTTAGGTATACATTTTACTGCCCATGTTGATTACGCTTTTAATAGAGTAATTCATATTTGTAGAGATGTTAATTATGGATGATGACTTTGAGTAATTCATGTTAATAGAGCTTCATTCTTTTTTATTTGTATTTATTCACATATTGACCGAGGAATATACTATAGAAGATACAATCTTCATCTTACATGATCAGTTGTAATTATTATTTTATTTATGATAATAGCAACTACATTCCTAGGATATGTTTTACCCTTACGACAAATATCATATTGAGAGGCAACTGTTATTACAAAAAAAGGTTGGACTCGCGACCAAGATTGGAATCTATTTCAAATTTTCTCTGAGCCCATTCGCAAAATATACAAAGTTGTTGTGTTTGAAAAGCGCAATTTCTAAGGACCAGATAGAATCGATAAATTTGTAACTTCCATAGTACTACCTCTTATGGAAGCAACAGCATACAGTAATTTGTGAAATAAGGTCTCCCTTTATGCCTTACTAGAATCTATGTTGGCCATAAGTACGCGAATCCTCTTTGAAAAGTTATGGCTTCAGACTAGGAGGAATTCACTTTGCAATGCTGCTCTGCAATGACAACAATTCCGTCTAAGTTAGTTTCAATATATTTACTCGCTATATGTAAATTGATAGGCTCCCAACAGAGATAAATCAATGTCTTGTCATTGGAGTAGTGTGGTATTTACAGAACTTCAAACGGAGGCCTAAACAACAAGTACATATAATATATAACAATGGTCCCAACACTGATTCCTGCGGAACTCCAAACTTAATAAATATCTCATCTATCATCATTTATGTATCAATAGTTTAATGCTCATTATCAAAGGTTTTAGAACTTAATACAATCTAATTAACAATAAGCTCATTATGACAAATATTCAAGGATTGCTTAAATCTTTGGAAATTTCATAGCTTCAACATTATACATATAATATTATGGCCTACCGCACTATATATTGTTCCAGAGCTCTATTTGTTTTATATGTAATAAGTTATATGTACACAATCAATTGAATACGTGTATGACGTCGTAGTTCGCATGATCACCTAAAATTACTTTCAATATTTGTACCTTGTTTATTTTATCACTCTGAAAAAATATGTATAAAGTAAGTGCTTAAATATGAATTGTACGACCTGGAGATGTTACCTGCTAAAATTTTTAAGTAAACATGATAGAAATGCGATTAAGAATATTATTTTGAACAGATTGGCCTATACTTCCTGAGATAGCGATACCCTATTTTGTCTCAAAGCTATTATCTAATTAGTAGTAACCAAAATAATATTTCCTAGCGAATAAATAAACTTACAAGGTTAAAAATGACTGCGGGTGCAAAGTACACGTAACAACCAGTCTAAACAAAAAACAAATAAACAATTTAAAACAATCTTGAAGATAGAATATCACTCAAATGTGGCTTGTACCCAAAAAGTGCTTTAATGCGTGAACAAACAGAATTACATCACATCACACCGAACGCATGCGACCTACAACAATATTCCTAACAGAGGATTTCATTACTGTATAATTTATGTGGTAATAGTACCTTGAATACACTCCGTGCTTCATTACTTTAAATATGCCCGTTTTTTTTTACTTATTTGCGTAGGAGTTAATAAATTTTTAACATGTTCTTTATTCGATAAAAGCACAATAGTCATAAAATATTAACGCTAGCATTTCAAATTGCACAAAATTAGTAATATCTATTGCGTTATCGTAATCTCTATATAAACCAGCCCTACCGAAACAAATGTTCGACCGCGTGTGGTCCTCTAAACCCTTTAGTTATCGCCTACCCTAAAACAAAATAAACAGGAAAGGAAAAAGGAAAAACTTTGAGGATATATTATAACCGAAAGGTGAAGTCCCCTAGGTAAAATTTTACAAGGGCAATAATTTTAAACTACAACAATTTTGTGCATACACGGCATATTTGGGTTCTGTTTGTCATTATAGATGCTTTATTTAAAATCTTCGGCGTCTTCATACATGTCTATTTTATTATCGTAACTAAAAATAACTTTAGCGAACCGCACACTTATATTGATATCACTTTTCGAAAGCTGAATAACAAGGAAGAGTATATTTTGAGCTTAATAGGTATGTCACATGATAGCCGAAATATTTTACAATATTCCATGATATCTTCTATCATTTACAATAACTCAGCATTGTCCAACACAATTTTTGGTTACTAAATAACACTTGGTTTTTACTAATTGCATTGGTATGTTGAATCCGAAAAAAATAATTTTTGCGTATTATGTCAAAATTTAATTCGGCTAAGATGTTACTTAAAAACTGATAAGATAAATAGAAAGTATAACATTTTAATAATTCATTTATTTATTTAAATATTATATTAGCCACGAGTATACCAAGTGTGAGCACATTTCTTCTCCGGTTTTTTGCTAAAGAGAGGCACGTATTTTCAAGGGAAATTATTTTTTTTCAAAATATTGCCCATCTTTCAGGTAATTTATGGATACCATGCCAGAAAAACTGCTTGTCTTTTATGGCAAACCATTCGTCGAGCTTCTTTCCAACTTCCTCGAAATTTCTTGCCGAGGTGCTGCTTTGCGATCGTGTATCCCATTGATGCGAAGAGGTCTGGCGAGTACGGCGGAAGAATGTCCCATCCAAGCAATTTCAATGTATCTTTCAGTGGTTTTGCTGTGTGAGAGGACGCATTGTCGTGTAACAAAATCACTTTGCCATGTCTTCTGGCCCATTCCGATCGTCTTTCGATTAATGCGTGGTTTAAATTAATCATATACTGGCGATAGCGTTTTGTATTAACGTATTGTGTATTAAGATTATTAGTGACGGTTGAACGCTGGGATATAAAACCATGTTGCTTCTGAGAGATCCATCCGCGCAATTTTATAAGAAAAGATGAGAACAAAGAATATATTCAAATGCTTTTGACAAGCTACAAAGTAAAGAAACTGGACGATAATTGTGGTTTTCAGAAGGATCGCCTTTCTTGAGTACTGGGCGTGTCGGTGCCAATTTCCAAAGTGTTGGAAATTTAGACTACTTCAATACTTCATAGTACAAAATACCGCTTTAGTCTCACCAGACACAGACCATGATTTTGTTGCTGAAGCGATTTAGCCTTGGTGTTGTAATACCGGCTTCGCCAGGTGAAAGCCACATTTTTTCCGCTTCGGGTTTTCAAAATAAATCCATTTTTCGTCACTTGTCACAATTCGATACAAAAATGATTTCCTTTTGTAGCGTTGAAACACAATTTCACAAGTGACCTTGCGATTTTCTATTTGACGTTCATTCAAATCGTGTGGAACCCATTTATCGAGTTTATTGATCTTCCCCATTGCTAGTAAACGTCCGCTGATAGTTTTTCGTGACACATGTAATGCTTCTACTAATTGGCGTTGAGTTTGAAATGGGTCATCATTCAATAACTCCTGCAATTGCTCGTCTTCTATTGTGGTTTACCAAAGCGCTGAAGGTTTACTTACAATATCCTTTTGTCCAACATCATTTATTTGGACAATTAAGAATTTGTTGCATTTAGTTAACGAAAATTTTGAAATCGACAAATAAAAAATAATATAAAAATAAAAAACGTCGCGTGATAGGGAAAAACAGGTTTCATATTTTGCATTAGTGTACTTACACATATTAGTTAAAATCAAGTGTCAGATCTTGGACTGCAGAAAAAAATATTTTATTTGTTGGCCAGTGTTATTATTATTATCATAAAATGTTAACTTCATACTCCTGATTAGTGAAATTATAAAATTAATAATGAATAATAAAAAAATATGTATAAATATAAAATAGCAAAAGAATCTCGCAATCACACAAGCGAACTGCAATAAAGGAATAACCCTTTATAGATCGTATTAAAAAACACCATAAAATTTGTTCTTTTACGGAAAGCATCTACCTTTTCCCAATTTTGAATTCGGCACACTTCTTCAATTAATTTGACGCCATCTTATTAGCTTTGTTGGAATTGGTCGAAGAAAAGCCGTTCTTTTCTCCTTTTCAAATTTCCCGCGTTTCTTCACTTTTCCTATCCAAAATTTCTTTTTATAAAATCTTCTCCATTCTGTAGATAAAGCTCACTTTCTTTTTTCCTTCAGTGTATTCAATCCCATAAATCTCTATCAATACTTTAACTTCAGAAATCCTCTCTGAGCCGCTCAATAGAGTTTATATATGTTTCATAAATAGGAAACCAGAGCAACGCAGTATACTCCAACTGGAATCGAATGAGAGAAAAGAATAATGAAGATAGAGCTTGTATATTGCGGAGGTCTCTACAATTACGATAAATAAATCCATCTATTTTATAGCATCGTGATACCAACTGAGTTATATGATCAGAAAAAGACAGAGTGGTATCAAAAAGCGGTATTCCTTCAACGTTATAATTGTTGATGATAGTGTCTTAGTAGTGCATTTAAATATATTTAAGAACAATCAATTAACTTTACCAATTGAAAACCTAATCGATACTTCTCTGAAGCAATACACAACCTGCAGTGGAATCAATGCTTAGAAATAGTTTAATATCATCAGCCTACATTAGCGTTTCGCAATCAACAGTACTAGCAATGTCGTTTATGAAAAGCAGGAAAATTAATGGTCCAAGATTAGATCCTTGCGGTATGCCAGAGGTAGCGATGTGTTTGGATGATACGTACATCTTATAGCATAATTGGAATTCTCTATTGATCAGGTACTATTGTAAGAGTGTGCACAGTGGTCTTGAAAATCCGAAGGAATTCAGTTTACGTAGAAGGATATAGTGATCTATCTGATCAAACGCTTTCTGAAAGACGAAGTAAGTAGTGGTAAATCTTGGTTTCTATTATCTATTGCCTCAGATAGATACTGCCTAACACAAGCTAGGCACAAGCAGGAATATATAACCATGTCGCTTCTGAGAGATCCATTCGCGCAACTCTAAGAAAAGATGAGAACAAAGAATATGTTCAAATGCTTCTAAAAAGTTAGAAAGTAAATAAATTGGATGATAATTGTGGATTTCAGAGGGATCGCCTTTCTTGAGCACTGGGCATGTCTACGCCAATTTCAAACTGCTGGAAATTTAGACTGCTTCAAAACAAGTTTGAAAATGACGTGCAAAGGCTTGACAAATATATAATGACAATCACGAACAATAAATTCCGAAATATTCCAACCGCCTAAGTGCCAACTCGATTTCCTCAAGTTTAATAGACGTAAATGTTATGATCGAATTGGCCATATTGTGAAAGGCAAGCAAGTGATTATTTTGGGATTGAATGTATGCGCTACTATCAAGGTAAAAGTATTTACTATCTCAGCAGACGTAGTAGGTTCAATGTTACTGTACTTCATACGCTCAGATATTTTAGTACGTCCGTGTTTACTCTGAATATGAAACCAAAAACGTTTTGGATCCCTGCCCTTTTCACTAAATTGGCAATATAACTTTTATAAGATGCTGATGTAAGTTTTTTTAAGTTCGGATCTGTAATATTTAAATTGATAATGAAAATATTCCGTCCTGTACCTCCTGTATTTTTTAAAATTAACGATTTAGTTTTTAATATTTGAATAATTTCGGAGTTAATCCAAGGGGTACAAAATAGGCGATGTCTTGTAGTTGCTTTAAACTTAGGAACTAATTTGCTAAACACTTCGTACAAAATGTCATAAAATATGCAACATGCCTCATCTACATTACTAATACCATCCAAAACGGACCAATCACTTGAATAAAAGCAATTCAAAATTTGCTTTTTCAAAATTAAAAATATTTTCATAGATATTATTATTCCTTTTGATTTTGGTGATATTTTGTAATATCTAATTAGGAAACATGTTTTGTTTCTCTATCAAGCATGGGCAAGTATTGCAAATATACCCATTCCATTCAAAGACGTTCAATTAGATCCAGAAGCAACAAATAAAAACGTATAAACGTACAGCTTACGGACCATAGTAAAAAAAAATTCTTTGCAATGCATATCTCTGTATGTACGTATGTATATTAAAACGGTATACGCGGGCGGTATATTCAATGATCGTTCGCGGTAGAAGACATCACGATTTTGAACTTGCCTCGCTGCTCTCTTAAAAGGCATCCATCGGCGCACTCACACACGCACGCCTAACTCACCTGTGTGTTGTGCTCGCCTTACCTGTATCCGACGATTCGACCAATTATGAATAAGTGGGAGTGGCCAGTAAAACTTCATCTTGTACTCTTAAATTTTTAGTCATGTCGCGATAATATGTTAAGATCTGTGAAATGTAAGAAGTATTTATCGGTTTAGTGTGAAATAATAACAAATAATATATAATAAACGTTCAATTTACGAAATACTAAACGGGAGTGCTTATTAAATGAGTATATAACCGGCGGATGATTGACGTTTAAAAGAAAATCGTTCTTTTTCGAGGAAAATTCGACAGGATCGATCTCGTCAGCTTTACCGTGGAAATGCAAGATTTTCCGACTTCGACATATTAGCGACTTCCATTTCGCGCCCAAAAGACACGTGTTGTTCACGTTATTCCTTCTCCTTGGGGACTACCCTACAGTGCTAGCGGTCTCGGTGCGATTATACAAAATATAAGGTAAGAAAATCGCGTGGAAATCGTGGCGATCTCAACGCTCGAATAAGCGACGAACCCTAAAAAGTATTTGTAATTGAATAATAGAAACGTGACGACAATTTTATACCTCTGCATATGGAAGCTTTAATATAGGAAGGCTCGAGAAAGAGAACCATAATGGCTGTTCGCTTTGGGATGTAAGACAAGCGACGGCCGGTGGTTTTATACTTTTATAACGTGCTATAAAATAAGGTTGCTAAACCTGCGAAGTTTTTCAACGGAAAATGAATAGAGGAGTAATAGTGAATAATCGAACATAATTATTTGGTCACAATAGATTAGTTTCAGTCAAATATTAAAGTAAAATACACCTCATTCCCAGCCGACGGTTTGTGATGATGGTGTGAAAGGTTAACGATCTATATTAAAAAGGGAGTACTAGAGATAAAATATTTATTTCGAGAATCAAGGCACTGAAATTTAATTTAAAAATTAATGTGATTTTTCTTTTTAGTATCAGTTTAGGCACAAAATCTGGGTGGGAAAAAAATAAATTGAAAATGCGCTAAAATCATTTTATTTAATATTATATTGTGCAAATACAAAATTAGTTTTAATTGTCCTATCGAGTAAAATACCGCCCATTACATAAAAATGGCCTTATATGATATGAAAAGCAAATATGTACGTCGGGCACTTAATTAACATTTTAACTCTAAAAACGTTACATATAAACTACATAAAAATTGTAAAAATTTGAGGAAACCTTTAGAACACAAATTACTTAAAATACAACAATATTTTTATTTCCAATACTGGTACAAAAGTTGCGCTTATATTGTTTCGCAAGTAACTTCCTGCTGAAGTACGATATCAAGTCAAATAATAACATTTAAAAAATCTTTCGGACCTTCTTAATATTTCACTTTGCAACAGTTTTTTACATCATATCTAAAGACCATGTGCCTATGTAGATAAAACCATAAGTAAAACATATGGACACGCAACTAAATGTTGAATATATCAATTTGGTGCTATAAAAACTATACTGCATACTCGTATCTACAGAATTTGCTTATCATCTAAAATGATTTTTACGACCCTTTTGACTGTAACATTGTTAATATGATAAATGAATGCAAACTTGTTAACGTAAAATCCGTATTTGAGTTCATGGAATATCCTACAATAACAATGGTTTTGCAAAAGATTTTCAGATATCAGCACAATAATATTTGTAAATTATTCCGTGATTTGGTTATTATTATATACAATTTTAAACAACAATATTTAAGATCTGATATAATGCTCAAAAGCATTTTGAAACAGCATTAGGCTTTGTTATTTATATGTCAGTGTTAATCTCCAAAATTAGCTGGTTTGTAATTAACTAGTTAATCAGTAACAATATTTAAGGGTCATTATTTTATTAGAAATTGAAGTTTTCGTTGTAGTAGTGAAGAAGTTTGGGTGAATTTGTAAACTGTCTAGGTAGTTTATAAATTAAAGTGATTTTATATTCTTCTCAAGAGTTTACATGGTATATAGTGCTGCCAAATAATTTACAAGCTAGTAAGCTTAAGTCAGCTGGTGTAGAGAGTGTTGGTTTAGTAGCAAGAAGTAATTTAACACAAACAGAAGTAAAAACTACTGTCTAATATTATTTTAAATACATAGAAATGTGTTCTGTATAATGTCAGATGTTAAGTAAATAACTAAAAGCCTACCATTCTTATGAGAATTCTACTCTATTGTGCATATAAAGGATAGTAAGTATAAATCCCCCAACAAGAAAATGTTTTAAATTCTGCACATCGTATTATTTCTATTCAGTTTCTTTTTAGTGTACATTGACACAATATATTTGCAGTTTAAGAATGACATATAAAGTATATTGTACTCCCACCGTGACCAAAGAAAAGCTTGGATATATATTGTTCCAAAAATCACTGCGAAAAGGAATTGGGAAAAATGTTTATTGTAACACAATTAATTTAATACAATACTCAACGAACTTAAAATAAGGAAATGGCATTCTGTTAACACGTTATCAATTATTCTATCATATGTAGGTATTGCCATTGTGGACCACTGTAAAATTTCGTTATAAAATTCTCACACTTGGGACTTTATAGCACCTTGGAACATTCTTATGGACATCATCTTTTTCTCTTTGATAGGAATTTTTACATTTGGATAAGCTCTTTGTGTTGTGAAAAATGGAGCCTCATTGCTTATAGACAGTTTAAAGTTCAAGCCAAAAGTAAAATCACGAGCAACTACACCGGAGTATGAAAAATGGGTAAAACTGGACACGGTACGTGATTGCTTCTGATCTCGTGGAATAGACAACCCCGTTTTTCTGTAATATTTTAGCTACCATCCTTTGAAATCTTTGATAGCACTGTTATCAGTTTTCTTTTAATGAGTGCAAAATCGCGATCATAAGGCATATATGAATGCCCACGAATGGGAAAAAATTGCTTCAGTTCTAGGGGACTACTGCGGCGGTATGTTTTGCTATTTTCATCCTTTACCACACTAGTCAAATGTAGTCGATAATTCTATTTTCTATAAGCTGTACGGATGTTTTTGCAACTTCTGCATAACTTTCACCAAACCCGATGAAATAGTTTTTAATAATATGCATTGCTCAATCATATACCTTTCCATTTTTATTAACCGTAATGTCTCTACTTGTCATTTATCAAATAACATATGGTATTCTAGTACAACAGATATAAATAACGGTAAATTTAGAAAGTAATCTCCCTTTATTAACATATTCAGACATCATGATAGGTAGCTGGATATTTTATTTCAACTGTGAACATACGCTTTGCGTGGTTTGATATGTATCCTTGTTCTAGCTAAACATAGGAGTGAACTAAGAGCTAAGGTAATATAGAAAGAAACTTGAAACTAAATATTTTTATCTGCAATTTTTTCACTCTTTTATAACTCCGGCATGTAGACATCTTTATAAGTTTAACAGGGAAAAATATGCGCCAACTAAACAAGTTAATGTAGCCTTGTTTAATAAAAAGTAATTTCACAATGAGAACTTTCAGTTTGATTATAATTTTACACATTTTGCTTTACTACTTAACAAGTACAATCTTTCTATTACATTTTTATCAGTAGGTAGACATGAATCAGCCACTTTACCCTTGTATTTATTATTAGTGCTGGCATCAACTAATTAAATTAGTTAACCACATAAACATTACCTTCTATAAAGTTCCACGAAACTTTAGATGTAATTCGTAATAATATAATTTACTTTACACGAAATTTTAATAATTACATAGGAATTGAGGATATTTTAATTTTACTTGGCAGCTTGCTTTAAATTCTAAAATAATGTGCACATCAAATGCGCTGCACCCACACTAATAATCATCTTGAAACATATAGCGTGAAGTTCTTGCACATTAGCGTACTACAAAATCGTATTTACTTGATAATAATTACACTTTCAATGTAAATTTCCCTAATTAGAATTTACTATTGCAAATTGAATTGCAAAGCTAAATAAAATATTCCAAAAATACGTTTGAATTGTGGATTTACCTACGACAATACTTATTTTAGGCCATTTCGCCAAAATATTTTATAATAGAATTTTAGCCTGAAATATTTGTAGTTTCACATTTAGCCTAGTTTTTCGCGTATATTTAATTCTAAAAAAGCACCATGGCTTGAAAAATGTATATTTACAGGTGAAACAAATGCACGTTTTATGAAAATTTAAAGATATCCATTAGATGTAAAACATTTCTTGAACTTACAGTGGTATTTATTCTTAATATTGGCAAAGTTAATTAGGGTATGCAGCAAATTACAGAAGGAAACACAGTTAGAGGTTCACCAAAAAAAAGAACATTTTATCCGCTTAATGCCATGCAAAAGACTTTTAGGGAAATTTACCTACTAGTTATTGTAAAAATACTTAGCGCTTCTATATTTAACTTATGAAAAGTGAAATTACACTAGTAGATAAACATGTTTGCCATGAGTTTTCACCTTGGCAAGTAAGTTGAAATTGTAAAATACGCTCACGATAAAAATTATGTTAACATTTTACTATGCATATTTACCAAATAGCATAAAGTTTGGAGTAAAGAAATAAAGAGGGACTAAATCTCACAATTTATTATTTCACCTACGTGTTATAATGAACTCACACCGAATTGACAACGTTCCGTGATTTATTTTTTTATTTCACGAAGTAAGAGCTTAAACAGTGTTAAAGATCTCCTTAGACTTATTTTATTTTGTAGCACATTTAACGAAGGGAATAAATAGAATTGAAAAGGAAATTTCAATACAATATAAACAAGTGATGTTATAATTTTTAAAATAATAAAATTAGGATGTCGTGAAAATGCAATAAAACACATAAATTTTACTATATATATATATATTATATATATATATATATTGGGAAAATGAATGGTATGACTTTTCATACTGAAATTCGACTACTGAATTGGACAAAGTAATGAATTACATTAAGTACTGAGTAACAAAACTAGCACTTTTGTTTTAATAAAAGCTACAAGTATTAATAGTTATAGGTAATAGGGAATATAAATTAAAATTGAATATTAAAGCAAAGAGCTGTGGAAACTACCACATTTTCTAATTTATCAAAAAGTTAATTTTTATTTATTTAAGACCAATTAAAAAACACCTCGCCTGTGTCTAGACCCGTGAAATCATATTACGAAATGGTATCAACCTTGAATCAATTTTTGCCTCTTAATCCGCTCCAAAGAATTTCGAATCACGTAGCAATAAATTTCAACCATACGTCTAGCTGCAGATAAGGATATTCAAAAAGTATGTTTGTTTGTATTCAATTCTTTCCAACAGACACAACTTTTTGTTTTCAAAACTATAATTTAAGAGTTAGCAATGTGTGCAAAACATTTGTTTATGACCTCTCAATGTAAAATTAAAAGCTTCTTTTATTTCGGATATTTTAGGAATTCACTCCCTATATTTAATTGGTTTATGGCATGGAAGCAGACGAAATAAACACGTTCGTTTCGCAAAAACAAGTGTTTTAGTATGCATGTATTAGTTGCAACTGAAAAGAGTTTGAAACGTTTAAAAATAATTTACAAGTAATAAAAACCTAAAAATACTTCAGGTAACTGCATTGCCCCTAATCATCATACCGTGAGAGTTACGTACAACTATAAACACATATTTTAGTCCATTACAATCAAACGAAAAAGGCTATGGTATAGAAGTGCGATTTTGAGAACTGGCACGGTGATAAATATTGAAGCCAAACAAAGAACTTCTCAAAAAAACTTAAAAGAACCGCGCCGGCATCATTTATACCTTAACGCGGTGGTAATGAAGAGAAAGGCGTGTCTCAGTGATTGAGTTTTCTTCCTATACATCTCAGTAGGTACGGATTATTTTCCTAGCTAAGGAGTTCTCCTATATTGACTAGCGGAAATAGGGAATATTTGCTTAGGAGACGAAAAACAGATCTTTCATGTAAAAGAAACATTGATATTACACGTACGGTAAATAAGAACTTGTCACACAAAGGGTGTAGATATTTGGATAAATCACAGATTACATGTTGACCCCGACGAATGTAATAGAATTGAAGGAAAGCTCGAACAAGAACGACTCCATTGCTGTCGCTTACTTTGCGGTAAAATGGAAGTTGCAGTGTGGCAAACGTACCCTGAAAAGATATCTAAAATTTATGCTCGTAATAGTTCTTCTGAATGACATTGCCCTGATTATTGAGATATAATATACGTACAGCAATGTGTATAATAACAAAATTATGTAGCAACAACTGTTTATGAAAATGGTGAAATGCACACCTGAACAATGTTGGTGGTAAACATCTCGAGCTGGTGGCGGAGGAGTTAAAAAAAATGGGTCTTGGAAACAGTGTATGAATCTGCTCTTTTGAGCCATTTCAACTCTAAATGAATATACAAGAAGCCCGCCCTGTTTACAAAAGATTATGTCACATATCCGAACATTAAAGATGTAGTGCATGTACGTAGGTATTCTGTAATTTTTGTAATCTAGCGATTGAGCTTTGATCTGTACAGGACCAAATGCGGAGAGACAATAAGAAAACGAAGACAACACAGTAAGTTATAACAATCTTCTTAAACTAATGAAAGGCTTAACATATGTACTTTGACAATATTATTATTATATACTATGAGTATTCATCATTAAAATACTATAAAAACGAATATTGTTGAAAAATTTCTTTTTGAATTTTGAGCTGATAAAGATTAAGGATTTGTTTTAATTTACTTGCTAGTAGTGACCTAAAGAATAACATAATTCATTGCGCTCATTTGCTGAGACATCTCGGCAGTTATACCTCGTTTTAACACCCCCAGAGTTTCTGATTTCGTCAAACAAACTTTATTTCAAAAAGAGAAAAAGAAATGACCGAACGAAGTACCTACCTTCTTCTTTTTCACTTCAGGTTTTAGACAATTTGCCTATTACGATATCCATATTTTATTTGGTATGCGTACACTTCTTCCTCCCAAACACCTATAAAATCTCTGTCTGGCTGGCAACCTCGTCACTTGCATTCGCTCCACTTACTTCTGTTTTCCTTTATTGTCTTATTTATGTCGAAGATGTTTCGTTCTGTCCTTATATCTACATTTTTTATTCTATAACATCTTGATCTAAGACCTTTCACTTTTCCCAAAAATTTTATCTCTTGCATCTGTATCCTACTCTCTTGTTTTAAGTTGATGTGCATGTTTCACAGTATCGTTTATGACTATTTTTGTCCTAATTGGATATTTACCCAAGAAAGCCCAGAGGTTTTGGTTTTATTTGTCGATATTTTCATTTCCTAGTTTTGACAGTTTCTTTTGTAAGGTACATATCCCTTTCTGCAGATCATCTTCTATTTCTGTTACTACTAGTACTAAGTAATCAGCGTATTCCTTTGGGGCATTTCGTTTTCCGTTCCTTTATAATGGCATCGATATATCTATATGTTAAATAATTTCAGCGACACGCCAGCCTTGGTGGTATATCCCTAGTTAATCTTCTGCCTATATCTACCATAATTCTGGTGTCTGCGTGTAAGCTCTGTGTAGCTCTTATTAAATGATGTGGATATCGAGACGATAACAGTGTCTTGTAAAATTTTATTTGTGTACCCTTTCTTGTTTTGTTTTTAACATTCTGCTGATTGTTCCACAGATATATGTGAATTTATTCAGTATTTCTTCTATGACTTTATTTCGATCAATGCATCGCAGCCTCTCTATCAAGTAAATTGCATCCAGATATTAACGAACATGTCTACGAAAAATGCGCAAGTACACCATTTTGTTAAGCCAAACAAAGCAAAATATTTTGGGTACAAAAGTGATAAATTCGGTATGAATTTGTGTAGCAAAAATTCCAATGTCTTCTACCAGATTATTGTCGAAAAATATCAAATCTACAATATGGCCACGACTAATTCCTGCCTAAATACTCATAAATACACTACAACCAATTCGAATTCTGGTCATCCACTACCGATAATTCTGCCCAATTCCACCATCAAGCAAAATGTAAGTATTCATTCATCACAGAAAACTATCTTATCTAAGTTGATTTCTTTGCTAAAATCTTCTATCGAGGAGATTTTCATACAACTCTTGCAATATTTGTCATTTGCAAGGGTACAATCTTTCTTTTGTGAGTGGTTGATTGGTTACGGACGTTTTCTTGATCTAACTATGGTGTCGAGATATTATAATTTTCTAGAATATCTTTAAACATTAATTCTGCTGTTTTTTCGGATGTAATTGATCAGAGAGGAAATTTAAATTGAAATTGTGCCTGTATTAAACTTAGTGATTTTATTCATCAATATATTTTCATTACATTTCGATCTATTACTTGTGTAAAGTTCGGGTCAATATGATTTAAGCCTTATTGTATTAAATTTACAATTAAAATATATTGGGGCTAGTAGCTCGGTGCCTTGCACGATTGGCTTTTAGTGTTAGGGTCCCACGTTCGGATCCCAGGGTTGTTTATCAGGGTTAAAGTTTTCTATGGTTTCTCCCACTTCATGGGGAATGCTAAAAACAAATATCTTAAGACGCACCATATTCACAAGCGTAATAATAACTCATGGCCGGCCGATGCTCCCTGTAATTGGCGAAAGCTGTTGGGGGATACGAAGGCATAAATTATTATTATTATTATCATATTGTTTTAAATAAAAATATACTAAAAACTCGACACATATAAAGTGTATCTAACTTGCGGTCACTTTTAAAACTAAATGACAATACTAGGTACTGTAAAAAACAAGTCAGGACTTCCAAAACTTATGACAAATAAAGAAGTATGCAGTTCTTCCTTTTATTTTACGAATGATTAAGAAAAAAACATGGGCCTTGTTTTGATGTCTACTTTAAACCGTGCGAAACCAAAATTTGTACCAGAGACAATAAAAACAACAAATGACACTGACCGCTGTCTCAGTGGATATGTCAGCTTATAATACTTTTGTTCTATGGAGAAAGATGTATACATTGAAATGGGAATGTAAGCAAGTACACCAAAAATATTTTGAAAAGAATTAAGAGAATCTCTCATACTGGAAAACATACAAGGCAGTACATATATGTCAAGAAAAGCAGAGTAGTATTGTGTAAGGGATATAGAACATTGGAAACTTATCTTATTCTGTATTGGAACAGAATAAAGCAAACATGATGTATAATAATTGTCATAAGTGCGTTTGCAAAATTCATTGCCCATACGACTATCCAAATTATAATAAAGAAAAACCATATTAATAATTTTTCTTCTCCTCCTTCACTTCAGGTTTCAGGCACTTTGCCTGTTACGATACCCATCTTTTATTTGGTCTGCCTACACTTCGTCATATACGAATACAGACACTAGAGATAAAGTTTCTAAAAAGAGTAAAAGGTGATACAAGATCTGATAGAATGATAACAATATGTTACTATCTTCTGTAATTATTTGTTCACTTTTACATTAACTACCCAAGCACCAGTAACTTGTGCGGTCTTTCTCTTTTGAATGAAATATGCAATTGCATTTTAGGGTACGTATTCTATTTGTCATAAAAACCTGAAATTGTAGTTGTATTGTGATATAACGAAATACGAATCTCATATAACGAACTTTTTTTCAGAGCCAAACTACTTCCTTAAATCCAAATTTGATTATATAGTATTGCATTTAATTATTTTACAATTCATGTCGTTATACCTACCGTATATAATGGAGAACGATTTCACAGTTGGTACACTTTAATCTTACGTATAAATTTTATAACGTGTTACAATATTTCTACAATCTCATTAAATGAAGCTTAATTTTTCAATAATATTCACTTCAGGGACAGTAAATCTCCTAGAGTGTTGTAATTCATTAATCAGTAAGTTCTAATTAATTCAAATGATTGCACCAGCTATGTGTGGCAAACTTTTATTAGTATCTCTTACCGTTATCGTAACATTATAAACGTAATAAAATTAATTTAATTGCTCGAAATATTTCGACCGATAACTAATAGAGCTAACTAATAAAGACACCTTTGAAACTTCGAATGTTTATGCTTACCCACATATGCATACATTTCTCCTAGTCACACATGCTGATGTTTGCTGTTATGATTAAGTGAGAATTTCCGTTATGCTCTCAGGAACGAAACTAGAGTGAAAATTTAAACCGCAGCATCTTATTATGTTTCAACGTTGTTACTTTGCGATTGTTCGAAGAATCACCTTATAAGATGGATTAAGGGTGCATGCACTTTTTTGCGCAAAATTTAAGACTTAATTTAATACTTAAAAGTCTACTTAAGTACATTATTTCAAATGGAATACTATTAGTTTTAGCGCATCTGCTGTGCATTACAGCCCGGAGTCGGTTCAACGTAGTACCAGTTTACTTTCCATAATGGAAACAAATTATTCAACAACACGTTAGGAAAATGTTGGTTTCCAGGTATTAAACTAGCTTCTGGAAAGCACTTAACTTTGATAAAGAAACAAACTACTGACTATCAACTTTATTTACATTTATTCATAGCGATGATTCGTTTATACGATTATAAATTGAATGGAGTTACTCTTTAGGACAATATTAACATAGCATGCTCTGCTTCATAGTTGTACATATTCAAAATATGTGTATTTAAATTCTAATAGACAATAGTCAAAGAACCAAGAGACATATTACAAAGGATAAGTTGAAATTATTTAACTCAGCAACATGTATAAGTAGAAAAAACTCCTAAAATCCTTAATCATCGAAAATATAAGTTAGTAGAGAAAAGTTCCCGAAATGTAGCGATAAATAAAATTGCAAAATGGCGGGATTTCAGTCATCTCCGTTGCCTTCCAAGTAGCCTTCTTATGTATACAGATACGCCTCTACCACGAAAAGAATTCGTTCTGGATTCCTGATTTGCTAATTTGTTTAGAAGAGTCTGCGGTTTAGTCTCCTATCGCGTCAATTCTTCACTATTTCAACTTGACCTTCACCTGTGAGGAGAAAAAAAAATTGCAAGGAACCAGTTCGAATTAATACACTGCTGAACTACATGACTGAAGCGGTGTATGTAGCCTCATGTTATCATCGTTCCTGTGTTATTTCTCTGGAGCTTCCCCTCTCATATATTAATCACCTAACCTGGAGAAGTGAAATCTTTATGGATAATGCCCATCAGTACTTAAAGGGCAGATCACTAAGGACTTGATATTGCTTTTGACTTTCTTTGACCGAGGTGGAGATGAACTCTTCTACATTGGTGATTGCTATGATGACTTTACAAGGAAAATGTGGTTTAGTTTGAGTAGCCATAGCACGAACTTTGCTATTACTCTTTTCATAAAATTTTTCCTATAAAATTCCCTGGCATGTGCCATACTATAATCCCATAATGCTACTTCTGTCTTGGATAATCTACTTACTATCATTCATAATTGCATTTCGAACAGCAGTGGTATGTTCTGATGCAATGCCGTATTAATGGTCATCTGGAGCGTTCATCGTCGTCAACTGTTGTTACGCCATTTCTGGAATATTTAAACCAAAGTTTAAAATTTCTGTTTGGCTCAATCTATCGTCCTCAAATCATTCTTTAACATTTTGTGCATATCTAAAGCAGTCCTACCAACTTTAAAATAAAACTTTATCCAAATACGCTGTACCGTGGTTCCATGGTTTCGTATAATCATAACTGCATTAGTTCATGTGGATAATTCAAATTACATAAACTTTTGGTACACCTCGTAATACATGGAGTAAGAATAGAAGCTTTTCATAAAACAATTTGCTATGATTTATATTTAGAAAAATCATCGCTTTTATTTATAACTATAATAATAGTTTATTTGCAAAAATACCCAACTAGAAATAAGCTTTGTCAATAAAGACATATACCCTTAACAAATGTTTTAAAAAAATTGACATGCTACATATACGCAAAAAGCAAATACGAATCATTAATATCATGACAATTGACATGGAAATACTAACGAAGATGTAAGATAATGTGACACTCTCTCTGAAACTGTCTACCTTGATACTAGAATGTATCTTGAGAAAAATAGACATGAAAGGACCAATTAGTGATGGAAAATTGACAAATTATAGCCTACGCAGACCATTTAATGTTAATAACAACACAAACAAAAGTAATGAAGAATGTTATAGAATATGTAGCAACGGGAAAAAAACAAAAAAAATTGGTTTTGAAATAAATATCGAAAAAATTCAAATTATGAGGATCGGTAGTGAAGGAGGATTGAAAAGAATAAAAAAAGCATAACTACGAATTTCATAGTGAAGCATTGTTTTTAAGTGAACGTGGGAATTTGATGTTCCTGATTTAAAATTTTTATTTCGTTTTGCAGCATCGTCTAAGGTTTTGCGTCAACTGAAAATCTACACAATTAATATAATGCATATTACTACACCTCGATCTTCCTAGAAAATCTTTCGCTTTTACCCGAAGATTTCCGTTTATTGTGATTATTCCTTTTCAACATTAAGCAACATCATGTTGGTATCGCTACGCTCCTGACACATTTACTCGATTCCTTTAACATACTAGTCGAATCGCCCAACTTCCTATTCACTGTTGTTACCAAAATTAGTAAGAAAACAGTCTATATGTGTATATAAGAAGTAAATTTTAATGCTCCGTATTTATCCAGCATGTTCTCCACAATGTCTGCATAATTTGGGCTTTTATCATTTCCCAGAGATGACTTTACAACTTCCTTCAAAGTCTTGCACGCATTTTTTGCGGTGATGCTCATTACCGTCCCAAAGTCATCAGCTTCCAATAGAATGTGTGAACCAGCAAAGATTTCTCTTCTTTCTCATTTAAGAATCCGGTTTCCTCCAATTCTCCAACAAATCGGTTCATGAGATGGAGTGGAGGTAATAATTCTTTTGTGTTTACACTCTTGCTTCCAGGTGTTTTCTTGCTAACCAGCTTCACTTCACTCAGTGTTGGTCTCTACGTCCTCTTTCCCACTTCACAAAAAAAAATTAATATTTTGTAAATCCAGATTGTTGATTTGAGAGTATATCGTCGCATAATAGCCAATAGCAACAGAAGTATAAAAATTGTCTTAAAGAAAGAAGATGGTTTCCTTTTGTGGAGTGTATGACAAATCTCCAGTTAGCGGGTATACATTCGCAAGCACTAAACAAAATAATTAAATTCGATACATTTTCGGTCTATGCCGTTCAAAATATTCGACAAATTCACTCTCGCAATTGCGATACTAATAAAACGTGGTTCCTGAAGCAACTAGATATTTTTATCTTAATCTAGATCCTAGTGTTTCAGAGAAATTTTTGAAAAGTATTAAAGTATTAATGAAATCGTTCAGCTATTCTAGCGGAAAAAGATGTGATACATTTTAATTTAAAGATGAAGGTTGAAACACATCAATCTTTGCACTAGCTAAAGTTTCATCATCTTCCTTTAGTGACACACGTATAAGGATACCGACATCATAAGGTATTGGTGTTATTACCGACTCAATATTTGGGTACACGATGTGTTCTAAGGTTCTTGTATTGCGACCTTTAATGTTACAAACGCAAAAAATAGCAATTATCTATATGGTTCTTGAGCGTTCTCCATGCTATCAGTACTCCGAAGGATATATATTTCCTTGTTCCTTTAATCTAGTACCTTAGACTTTCGCAAATCTTACAAACAACATGCGGTGCCAAGATTTCTTTTCGATCCCTATGTTTTACTTTGGGGTGTGCAAAATATGCGTTCTCAGTAATAGTCCTCTTGCGCTTTATTACAATAAAGTTACTGCAAATGTGACAAAAATCATGACGCTTATTTTTAAAATTTCGACGGGACATTCTTACAAAAGTTACTCTCACAAATAAGAACCAAACCTATCCATTAAATGCTCTGTATTAAACTAAATGTAGACTATTCGAAGGTCTGAGTTATACAGGTATTTCTCCACATACAGGAATTTCCCGTCACGTGTTGGAATTTTCCCCGTTCTCGTATAAAAGCTATTATTTGTAAACAACCGTAAATTGTTATTAGTTTTATATGATACAAATATGATGAGTGTGTAGAAAAGAAACGTGTATGTATGGCAGTAACAAACAACTATTGGTTTGATTATTACTACACAAAAGTAACTTTCGTAAATTATATTTTGAATAAAGACAAGCTTTATTAACTTCTCTAAAGGGAGATGGGACACAAGAATAGTAGCTATTTTATTTATTTGAGAACCAGCCTGATTACAGTATATATTTTGACAACTTCTACGTAATGTACACAATATTAGCATATTTCTAAGCAAAAAACGAACTGGGTAATTCAATTTAGTTTGATTCGATTACAGAAATTAGTATGAGCTTCGACGCTATTGTGCACACTTCAATTCGTCGAACTGGATACTCTGTGAATTCGTTTACTCTTTTAATATAAACTCCCGACTGTTAAGCGTAACAAACATTGCAAAGTGACACATTCGCTAAACACAGTAAAACTCTCAACAATAAGACATACCAAGATAATTTGTTTGTTTAGATTTGCAAGTGTTTAGGCGCGTTTAATTAAGTTACACCATCGAACGGACAGCTCATTTTAATACAGTACCAGGTTCGATATCCGTAAACGTTACGTGCTTTCGTAAATTTACTACAAACCCTAATTGGATCAATTAACATATCCGTACACGACACACAATAAATTATTGTACTCAAAAATGGAGGCAAATTAGCACTTATGACGTTACGCTAGAACCAAGCGGCTCTACGCTCACTCTATTATTATGCATACATGTAAGACTTCTTGTGGTAGTGTTCGACTGCTGCACTTACGTATGAAAAAAAGTATGAAGCGTATGCATGCATATTAAGCATTGTGTATTCCTTTAAGCATCGGTCGTACAAGATCCTAGGTTCACTTACAAGTACTTAGAAAATCTTAAATACAATCGCGGTGACGTCCATTGTTTACACAGAAAATCATCTATATGTGGGTACATGAGAGTATGTTCGTAAATGTGACCAACGACGCAAAAAATAAACAAAATTTAGTACGGTTAAAGGACGTTAAGATTCTATATATATGCGGGTACAGTAAGGGTCATTTTTAAGTGAACATCCGCAAAACTGTTTGTATGTTTTGGAACTTCGTATATACAGTACACATCAGCTCTATATATTTTTTTAAATTATATTCAAAACATAAGGTCATCAACATTTTTTATTAAAATATCACTCATATTTTTTTTCTAGATTATCAAACAACTGATTCCAAAAATATATGGTATCAAAATTTGTACAGGAAAGTTCAAAAATGTGTTCCCATTTGTGTATGAATTCTGAAAACAAGAACAAGTCTTATTAAAATTTCAATTCTTTTAACATCAGTTAAACACAACTTGAATGAAACGTATTCAGTTTCTTTATGTTATTATACGAAGTTGGTTGTTATTATGGCGGATTGTAAACAGCTAATTTTGCCATCTACTGCATTCCAACCTAGAAGAGACTCTATCCCTAAAACTATCTTCCTTCAGTCCTCTCTTCTGCATGACTTCTTTAATTCCTTTTTCCTAACTCCTTCTAGAACTCTCTTTTCTAATTCTACTAGCGGGCTCCCATTTCTAAGTCTTTTGTTGTAGTCTGTCCTGGATAATTCTCCTCATGTGACCATACTATAATAGTTGTTTCCGTGCTATTTCATGCATCAACCTGCATTATTTCTCTTACTTTTTCATTTTTTTCATGAGCCAATAATGTCTTCTACTCTAAATGTCTTCATCTCTACGTTGACATTATTTTGTTTTTCATCGTCTTATTCAGCGCCCACACTTCACATCCATAAGTAACACAGCTTTTAGCAAAAGAGTGGGGCGTCCGGGTTTTTGCTTTCTTCGAAATATTGCTATTCCACACCACAGGATGTAGTTGTATAAATATAATAGTTGTTATTTATTATTGTACGAAGTACCACTTCGTATAGAAACAAAAAAATGACCGAAATTCGAGTTATGCGCGTAAATGAATACAATTACAATCAAAAGCGTGTAAGTGTGCACATTCTTTGCAGTATTTTCGGTTGTCAGACAATGATCACATTTCAAGATAATTCAATTATTTTTTAACGGTATTTTCTCTGTAGAAACAATAGTTTAAAAAAATCTTACAGGAATTTTTTTTTTTGCAGTTCATAAAACAGCGTTAAACAGTAAAGTTATTTAATGCACTTATTATTTTCATACGAAATGTATTAACTGTTAGGCTATCTCTTCCAAGGGGCCGGGAAACACATGTCAAACAGATATATGAGGTCCAAACTTTACACTCGGAATTGTGTGATTATATTCCCTCTTTGAAGTTTAAAAGTTACTTCGTCACACACACAAAACTTGTCAGGATTATTCGCGCAGTTGCTGACCCAAAAGTACGTCCAAAATTTTTAGGTAGTCGCATAATTGTCAACTGGAACAGAAGCATAAAAATTACCTTAATGTAAAATAACAATCTTAAGACCGCCAAGCGGAATAACTAGATTAGATACATATATTCTAGGAGGAGGAAGTGTTTTTGCTTTGATCTAAATACTAGTATTTCGGAGAGATCTTTGGAAAGTGTCAAATCTCTGGCTAGATCCTTCAGTTATTCTTGCGGAAACAGATGGGATACGCTTTAATTTAGAGAAGAAGATGGAAACACATCAATCTCTGCATGGCATTGTAACGTTAAAAAGTATATTGCACAAAGGCAGAATGGTCCATAAATTTGGTTGGCCAACAAACCATTGGTAATATTGATCATTTGTGCGTCCGTATGCTAAGTGTATGGCATACTAACTCATTCATAGCGTGAATACTTATAATCCATGTGATTTAAATAAAATAGTATTTATTACTGCCCCAAAGGAAATTGGATTTAAGAAAACTACCTAATCGTTTACGTTGTATGGAGATGCAGATTATTTAAATATTAAAGACAAAATTATTGGTAGATTATTTTTTAATTAGTTAGGTTTATTATAGAATTCAGTGATAACTATTTTGTAGCATTTAAAATGTATTAATTTTTACAACACCAGTCAGAAGAACTTTAAGTGCTGACAGTTAACCTTTAGATTAAGGAAGTAAATATTTGTGTTAGATACAATAATGCACCAGCATACAGGCTACCATAGAGAATATACTCGGGAAGGCCATTTTTATACCAAAAAGTACAAAACTCTACTTTGTAGCGTACCTGTATCATTATTGAATTCCTGTGATTTAACACTCCGAACCCTTACAACAAATTTTCCATAATATAAAAATTCGTATGTATTATAATTCGATTTGAATGGCAATTATTAAAAAAATACATATAGTATGCTTATACTGAGTGTATTACTACTACTAGTTTGATTAAAAAATAATGGTGTAACAATTTCAAAAAGAAACAATAAAATTAATGACATTAACTAACGCTTCTAACCGTATGGAGTTTCCTTCTAAAAACTCTGAAACTAAAAAAATCTAAAAAGCGCATGGTTTACCTAAATCAGTGAAGCTAACTCAGCGAAAATATTTTAATGAGTCTACAGTTTCTAGTTATATCAGACTTCACAGAAAGTTAGAATTGACTACAAACACTCTCTTTCGAAAAAGCTTAATATTTCAATATACGAATAAAGTTCAGCTAGTTTTCAATTAATTTGAATGTTACGCCAATCTCAACAAAGTACTTAAATATAAAATCTCAAAATTTATAAACTTGTAATATGCCCTGTAAACCAATATGAATTTCTTAAGGGACTGAATATATCTGAAATTTTAGCTGATATGCATCAACATTTAAGTAAAAATGACCCTACTAAAGGGCATTTCAATAAGAGCGCAAGATTTTAAGTTTCAATAAAATATGGTTTTCTGCAGCAATAAATATTTATTAATTTATAATGTATACAATTGGGCATTATGTATGAAACAAAATATCTTATAAATGACCGACACGGATTTGCTGGCACATGCGTACTCTTTTAATCAAATTTGCAATAACACTATTGTATACATGTCATCGGTATTTCATTGATATTCCGTCTAATTTTGGCTTTCGATGGTCGCGAGCTTATGCTAACAAGCTCAAACCTGTGACTTCAGATAACTCCACAGCCAGAAATCCAAAGGTGTTGAATCGCAAGAACGTAGCGGCCAATTCTGCTCATCGAACTGGGAAATGACACGACCAGGAGCAAACTCGTGAAAGATGTTTCTTGTTGCACCGTCCTGCTGAAACCACTGAAACTGTGTTCTCATAGCACGATATCGTTAGCGTAAATAATCAGGACACATTGTTCTATCGTGTAATACTCCATGTTTACTAACTCCCATCTGTCAACTTGCGATCTGTCACATCGTAAGCACGTGCCATTATGACTGTCAAACATGACGGGCAATTGAAATCTTAGGCTCTTATTAAAACCCCCTGTATAATGAGTCTAGAGTCTCCGAGTTGTACAGCTTAGAAGTGTTCAAATGAGCATCGAAAAATGGTGTGCGAAATAATCGATAGAATTAATGATATTTGAATAACCGAAATATTGCGATCATATCGACTGCAGCCATACATTACATTTTATGCGTGCGTGCCGTAAGTGATCAAAAACGTGAAAGAATGTGCTTGTTAAGCAACTTGTTAAAGGGCCAAGCTGATTTTTGGCGAAGATTTGTTACTATTGATGAAGCGGCGTTCTCAATAATGGAGGAATCGCTTTTGTCCAAAATATTCCACAAGATTGATATTAGTTTCTTCATTAACTATAAACTTCTTTCTTGACACTAGCTTAAGAAACACGTTCTCATTTGCTCGAAATTTCCGATTAGCAATTATTTTAGGTTAAGCAAATTTCCTTCGAAAAATTAAATGTATGTACTATTTGAGAGCACGGTGATGCAGCATTTCTAACTGAATTATGACACAAAATTTCCACAATTTAATTATGACAGACAACATGTGCGTATGTTTCTCTCTGAAATATACGCACTGTTGCTCATGATTGATTCTATTCATAAGCTACTTAACTTTCATTTCAATGTGAAGTAATGCATTTGAATGCTTGTAATTCCTTTATTTTTAAGCTTTGGATGGGTATGTATGAGAAAGTATTTATTTAGACTTTTACCTGTTTTCAAAATATGCATGGGCATTTCCTTAAGAAAAAATACTTATATTTAATATCTCGATATTTATATTATTGTTTTTCTTATACCATCATCGTTAACAGCAGCAAATTCCTTTGGAAATTTGACGAACTCCATAGTTTCAGAATAACAAATTTAGCAATGCTATACAATTTATTTATTAATTTCATGTTTGGAACTCTTAAACTTACCACTTTTTGCAAATCTTTGCAACCTCAGCTTTGTCCAAGAGAATAATCGAATTTACAAAAATTGAGAATGAATACAATGCTATCTGAGTACTTAATAGTGGCTCCCAGTGTACTCACTCACATAGAAGGTACAGAGTTTAGAACACTCACTTTGTTTATTGTTGTACGCATATGTATATGTACCAGGTACGGTAACAGGTATATAGATCCTGGGACGGTCCGGTCTTCCGTAATATGTACTCATCGTATTAGGTGTTTCATTATGGATGCAGATGGTACATCTGAATTTTAATGATATTTGTCAAACGTCACGGAATAAGTCAAATACACTTTTATTGGTTATTGGTCGTACTTATTTGCTAGCCGTACAGAATACGGTATTGGTTATTAGCGAGCGTATGGTTTATTCTTCTTTCCGAGCATTCGCTGGCTCGCGCTTTAAACGATGAACGCCATAAGCTAAGCGGGAAGTAGACTGGACGTGTTTGCGGTATGAGGAGAACTGAATGGACATCGTTTAATCGTAGTCGGCTTTTAAGTGCCCGAGTATGTAAGCCTTTCTTTCCTAAATTAATCTTTTATGTACGATGTTTGTCCGGAAAATTTCTCACCGCATTGACGAATGTTAATCCGGCGGAGGATGAATTTTCCGAAGGCGTCATATGTAGCGCCACGTTTTTGATGCGTTTAGTACGTTTAGCGTCTATGATCTCACGAGTGCTTCAAATTTTTTGGGTTTCTTAGGTTTCGCATTCGTTTGAATTAATAGTCACCAAAAGCGAAAGTTTTGAAAAATAAAGACTACGTTTCAGCCAAGGGAATTTTATTTAACTTCAAAGTACTCGATTTTCGGATTAGTATCTTGTTGAAAGTTCGGCAATATACCTGCGATTCGCTGTTATTTGCACGGAGCTTCTTCTTGTGGGCTGTATATCGATGACACTGTCAAACGGCTACCAAGCGACCACGGAAATCTACAGCAATAGAATTTGACTTATTTTCTAGAGTATGCGTTGGCAATTTCTAAGATATCAAAGGATGATTAGTATAACATTTTGCAATTTATTTGCATAATTTTTAGTCGATAATTTATAAACAACATTTTGAACTTTTTGACATACTTCTCTGAGGATAATTTTATCATTCTTTTTTATAATATCTTTTCCTTTATAAACATTATTTTACATTCGATTACAATTGTAATTTAAAAAAAGCTAAAGGGCGACTACACACAGAAAAGTGACTGGCATGGATGGCACCAGCACAGACATTTGGGAATACGAGGGGAGGTCGAGAAGTTCGTGGAATGAAAGGGTTTTAAATAAAATAAAATAATAAATCTATTTTTCCTTTTCAATATAATCACCCTTAAGCGCAATACATTTATTAGATCTATGAATTAATTTTTCTACACCATCATAAAAATATTTTTCATCTTTCGCCTTAAAATGGGCCAAAATTACCTCCTTTACCTCATGGTCGTCGAAAAACTTTCTTCCACGTTAGTCTTTTTTTAAATTGGGGAACAAATAAAAATCACTAGGTGACAGGTCTGGACTGTAGGGTGGATGGACTATTGATTGAAAGCCATGCTTGTGCAGAGCAGCCATTGCAACTTTGTTCTTGTGAAAAGAAGCATTGTCAATTTTCCTCGACGCTTTTCGTTGATGGCCTCCTTCAATTTTTCTAATATCGCTGCGTAATATTCTCCTGTTATGCTCCTACCTTCTTCTTTGTAAGCAATCAATAATATTCCCTCACAATCCCAAAAAATAGTAGCCATCAACTTTCCAGCCGATTCTGACACTTTGAATTTCTTTGGCGGTGGTGTCCCCTTTTTATGCCATTGCATGGACTCCTGTTTGGACTCAGGCTCAAAGTGAACCCATGTTTCACCTCCGGTGGCAATCCGCTCCAAAATCTGTGCAGGTTTGTCTCCACACAGCTCCAAAAATTGTTTGGACGCACAAACGCACTGCTGTTTCTGCAGCGGCGTGAGCATTCTCGGTACTCATCTTGCACTGACTTTTGTCATACCCAGGTGGTCATGTAGGATACGCAAAATGGTGGTATTTGATACTCCAACTAATGCAGATAATTGTCTTTTCTTCAAACGGGCATCTTGCAGTAGAAATTTTTGCACCTTTTCGACGATGTCTGATGTGGTTGTCTCAACTGACCGTCCTGACCGGAGGTCGTCTTCAATCGACTCCCGACCATATTTAAAAACACCATGCCACTTATAAATCATTGATTTACTAGGGTATTGTTCCCCATAAACAGTTTCCATTTCATTCAATATGGATTGAGCCTTCTTTCCTTGCTTTGTAAGGAACTTTATCACAGCACGGTGTTCAACTTCCTCCATAGTTTCAGTTTTCTTCCAGATTGACTTGTTTAGGAGACAACTATTCGTAAGCGACTGACGCTATAGGGCTGCAACTTAACTTATATACTAATGATGAGTCGCCAATCAGAATGACACCTAGCAAGTGCCCCTATTCCCACTCCATCCTCTCCATTCCACGAGCTTCTGGACCTCCCCTCGTACGATCGACTTGTATTTAATAAATATTGGAAAAATGTTAAAAAAGTTATGGGATACATTGAAAGAACAGGGATATCCACAAGAGCTATACAGGACTTATACACAGACACCAGAATTATGGTAGATATGTTCGGAAGACTAACTAGGAAAATACCAACAAACAAGGAACTTAGACAAAGCTCCTGTGTGTCGCCAACATTATTTAACATATATATCGATGCCATTATAAAGGAATGGAAATCGAAATGCCCTAAAGGAATATGTTTAGACCAGAAGACCATCCTAAACTCTAACCAATATGCTGATGACTTAGTAGTCCTACCAGAAACATAGGATGATCCACAGAAAGGGGTATATACCTTACAAAAAGTCTGTCAAAAGTATGAAATGAAAATATCGGCAAGTAAACCAAAACCATGGTTTTATGGGTAAGTATCCAATTAGGACAAAAACAGTCAAACGATACGGTACTGAAACAGGTGAAACAATTTAAATATTTGGGTTGCCATGTATGATCGAATCAGACATAAAAGAAAAACCGAATAAATTCACACATATATGTGGAATAACCAGCAGAACGTTAAAAAAACAAAACAAGAAAGGATACACAAATAAAACTTTACTTAAAACGATAGCAGTGCCGACCATCTTATGCGGCAGTGAAACATGAACAACAACGAAAAAGTAAGAAAGCAGGATACAGACACAAGAGATGAAATTTTTAAGATCTGGTAGAATAAAAAATTAAGATATAAGAACAGAACTAAAGATCTTCGACATGAATGAGAGAATGAAAGAAAACAAAAACAAGATGTTTAGGAAAAAGAAGTGTAAGCAGACCAAATAAAAGATGAGTATCACAACAAGTAAACCTAAAGTGAAGAAGAAGAAAAAAAACGCTAAAGCATTGAAAGAACAGCAACTTTACAGAGGAAAATGAATTTGAGTCACTCAAACTAAGCAATGACAATTTTCAAGAAATCACATATTTTCTTAGATATTTTTTTACTCATTTCACTTTTAATATTGACCTTGAATTTTTCTCTTAAGGTTGAATTTTTGTTTGGGTATTAAGCCGTTTGTGAAAAGGAAAAACTCATTTTTCTCGTTTCATTTATTGTTGGTATGGTTGCTAACATTTTCAAGCGAGTATGTAAACTAATTAGATTAGATAGCTCTATATTACCCTATTCGATTTTCCTCTTGCATATTGACCAAATACCACCGTTCCCCCGCTCTAAAATTTTACTTATTCAATTTTTGTTTGATTCTTAACAGTTTTCTTGTTCTTATATATTGTAGCCTTGTTGTCAATATTATCTTTAATAAATCAATATATAACCTGTTTTGCCAGTGTTACTTTTTAAAAAACATTACAATAAATAACAAACAAATACAAGATAAATATCAAACAGGTGAACTGTAGAACGAATAAATGGAGATTAACAGCATATCAACCCTACGAGGGATGTCTAAATTTTGCATACTGAAACATAGAGGACGCCACTAATCAAATATCAGTACTAAAGAAGAACCTCCATCTTTAGTTAACCCAAATCCAAACTTTAAATGCGATACGTGTAATGTTGTAGCTACAACGAACTGTCAAAGTTGACAAGTTATTTGAAAAATGGAATTTTCGCGCAATAATATTTTATGATTTTCGAAGATAATTATCTCAACAAAAATGCCTCGCCGAATTGTTTTTTAGTTTGCGGCAGTAAAGCATCACGTCACTCAACAATTTTTCATTGGCATATTGGATTAGTTAACATGGTGAGGACACTTACAAAGGAGGGATAATACAATTCCAGTTAAGCAGGTCCGGAAAGCAAAGATACAGAAGAAAAGGACAATAGGAAGGCCAAAGGGAAACTGAAATAAAGAAACAGACAATATTTTAGGTAAGAAAGGAAAAACTTGGAATGAAGCTAGGAATATTGCAACTAGCGAACATTTGTGCAATGCTGGGAAGTAAATTTAATCTAACTCGACACCCGATAGGTCTTATTGATTATATATATATTCTCAGTCGGTCCAAAAACAGGTGCGTCAAAAACGGCGGTTCTCAGCTAGAGTGAATTGGTGTCAAAATACTATAAACCGCTTCAATGCCGGAAACTCTAAGAACGTGTAACACACCGTTAGCGGTTATGAATCTTGGATTTGCTCATACAAATCAGAAAATAAATACCAGTCGTATGTTTGAGTGGTCCAATGTGAAGAAAAGCCGACAAAAGTCATTCGTTCTCGATGTGTCTCCGAAAAGATGGCACGACATACAGCAAACCACTATTTACTCTCATTAATCGATAAACAGTGTTTATTATCAATTAGAAAAACATTCTCTAGGTCCTGATGTATACGCTCTACATTAGTAACTACATCATCCACGTCAAACCAGTATATGTACAATTGTATGTCATCGGCGTACAACTCGCAAAATAGAAGTAAAATAAATGAGACATATGCACTGAAAAAGGAATTGGCCCGAAAATAGACCCTTGAGGAAAGCCACACATGAAAACCTGATTAAGGCAAACTTCTAAGAAATAGATAAATAAATTATTGCAATGTACATTCACTATCAAAAATCGGCCACACCCTCTTATGCTACAGGCTGTAGAACAACGATTTGAACAATTTCTAACAAAAACTTTTCATGGTATCGCCACACTCCTATCACATTTAAAAGAAAATACGAATTACTCAGTAGGCTCGAAAGTGTTTCTTTTACCAAAAACACCCACAAAATATGAGATGCTAAATTTAAACCGATTAGCAGGTATTTACAACACGCAACCTTGATTCAAAAATATCGCAATTCTTCATGGCTGCAATGAACATCTCGTAATAAGGAACAAAACCTCTTTCACTTTGCCAATGTGTGATCGACTACGTAATTTTTGTCTCTTCATCGTAGATTTTTTAGTAGCATTAGAGCCTTCTAAAAATATACCTAAGATATATACGTATTCAAATGATGTATTACACACACAATTATCACTCCATTAGATACATCTGAATGACTATTACACAATTATAAAGGGCATAGTTATCTCTATTATAGTAGCAGTATGATTTACCTAACACTTACGAAAGAAAAAAGAACGATGCATAATATACGGAGTAATCATTTCAGTTTCATATTTTCGTCGCCTTTTCTTGGTATTTCAGAAGCTCTGTTTAACTTGTCTTCGTCCAATGATCACAATCAGTGTGCGATGTACTACATAAAACGAGTTGCCGGACAATGTTGATTCACTTTCTATATTGAAGTCAGCGTCGTAAATCTTGGCAGTGTAAATACTATCTGTAGAACAGTTGAATTGTCCACGTATTCCCGAACAAACACAATAAATTCAATACATGCGCGCTTTAGGTATATAGAAATCTGTATTTGATGGTGTGTTTCATCGGTTTCTTATTCTATAAAAAAATTTACGATCTAAAATTCGTGAAAATTAGTTAAACAGACGCAGAATCCAAAGTGAAAGCAAACTACAAAACATATTTTGCTAAAAAAAATGTCATTGGGATTAAAGATGATATTAATGCTTCACCAATAAGCTTTACTATTTTATTTTAATTAATTCACATTAAGATAATTACGAAACATCATTAAAAATTTTATGGCATAAAAAATTTCTAATTTCACAAATCGCACCTATACGTTCCCTAAAAAAATTTCATACATTCAAAAACTTTATGACTACATTAATATTCATAAATCCCTTTTTTTACCAAGCACGGATTTCTTACATACTCTTTACTTAAAAAGTTTAATGAAAAACATCTAAATACTAAATATTAACAGCGCTTTTTTATGTTCTTTTATAGCTGATGGCTCAACATATCTTGTCCGCTGTCGAATTAGAAATATCATCGAGCAAAACGAAGGGCGACCCCAGCGAAAGAGACCTCTGCGTTACGTTAGACGACAGAGATTTATGGGTGCGATTCCAGTGCTTCACGAACGAAATGATTGTGACCAAAAATGGAAGGTAACTGACACACATTCATGTTTTTCCTTTTTCGTCAATATTACAGGTTAATATTATTTTATTTAGCATACGACGAAAATAATAAAATTTAACGAAAACACGGTAATAAATTTAGAAAGATTTAAGAAACAAAAATGTAACGATTTCGTGTAAAATAAACTTGAACCATGACTATCCTTTTAAAATACCGTATACTCATTGTAAGTCTCTAACAGAGAATAAATTTAATATATTCAGATATTTTATATCTATGTTATTTGAAAAATGTTTATATTTATAATTCTGGATTTATTCCATTTTCGAGACTCACAGTGCATCCATATACAATTCAGATGTCTTACACGCGTTCTCTCCTTTGGGTTAGATGTTATATGTACCCAAAATTATTCGCAAATAGACGAAGTCTTGGCATTCATTCGTTTCTAAGGATTTGAAGCCATGTGAAAAGTGTAATAACTATTGCTAAATCTTCTTCAAATTTTAGAATATTAAGTATTTCGCCATGATGAATGATAATTTTCCTACATTATAACCATTAAAATCTTTAATTGCATATGCATTTTGACATATTTTAGATGACTTCGATTATTCGCAAAAAAAAACGTAAGAGATGATACCCCTTTGAAATTTCCTAGAAATTTCACCCATCTTGGATTTGGTTCAAGACTCACCGAATGCTATCTCCAATCATACAGAATACGATTCTAAAACCGAAATTCGCATAAGAGGACTAATCTAGACGGTATTCAATTCTAAAGATTTGAGAACATGTGAAAAGTATAATAGCTATTGCTAAATCCTTATCTAATTTTAGAATATTAAGTGTTTCGTCCTAGTGGATGATTTTCCTACAATCTAATCATAAAAATCTTCAGTTGCATACGTATTTTGACATATTTTATTGTTCTACAGGTGGCCTTCACCATCCTGCAACATTCGTTGGCCTATCGCCCTTCTTACAAGGACGCGCCTTGATTGTCCAAACACCGCAAACTTTGACTCATAAGTCCATAGCACCCTTTTTCCAATCATCCACTGTCCAATTTCTATGTGTTTCTGCCCACAGTAGCTAAGTTGCCTGTTTTCCCGTCAAAGTAGGTTTTTTTTTCTTGCAATGCGGCTGTGAATATTTGTAGCTTTTAATCTTCTTTTCGCTGTAGTAACAGACATTTTTCTTGCACGGTCGCGATTCATATCGGCAGCGATTTCTGGTACTGTCAGTCTCCTATTTCACTGGCTTAGCAATTTTATACACTCATCGTCGGCGTGATTTATTTTCTTACGACCTGAACGTGCCCGTTCTCTTAAGCTGCCAGTGCGTTGATGTGTCCGAATGATGACTAACAGTCGATTTATTAACATGTATTTTTTCGGAAATTTGACGCACTGAATAACCTTCTTGATGAAAAGTAACAATTAAAAAGTACTTTTCTAAACTTGTCGGATTTCCTCTCGGTATTTTAATAACTTTAATCAGGTCCACACTCTTAACACTAACGTACGCCAGGCAGGTTTATTTAGAAACTAAAGCATTTAGCAATACATAATACACTTTCGGGTGGCCTGCTCCCATCACAGAGAGTATTGTAAATTTATTACCTGCAATATTGTCCCAAAAATAATCGTATTTGTGGCGATGGGGATTATTCTGAAAATTACTATATTGGGTCATAAAGTATGATAGGTTTTTAATCATTCTTTAATCGATATTCTTGGAAGTTTGCCTGTATAATTAATAAACAGGAAACTTCATAAAGGACCTAATATACATTTAATTTATATATAAAAGCAATTATATTATTTTTTAGTAGAGTTTACATTTTACTCAGTGTTTGAACTAATATGGACGGTAGTGTACATGAGTATAAACCATTAACCATTATACGATTTTCTTCTATAAAATGTAATAAATATTTGTATTACTTTTTCTATGTTTTTGGTAAACATTTCCGATCTAAAGACATTTTTCTTGTATTAAAAGTCCAATATCACTAAATAAATTTGTACGTAAACACACATGTAATTATAAAACCGCAACCACGTTTAAAAATAAAAAATTATTACTGACAAATTCGAGTCGAATATAGTGGTACACTCCGATATTATACGAAGAGCGAATTGTACCTTTTCTTTTCTATCAACTGAAATATGTGCAAAGCTATTCTTTAGGGATCACATAGCAATGCTGTGAACAATGTTGTTATTCTAATAAGGATGATAACAGAACAGTTTTTACAAGGATACACACTATTAAAAAATCATAAAGTTGTTATGAACATCAATATAATTAATAAAACAGAAAGGATATATACTTAGCCTGATTGGCACAATTATCTCCTCTTTCCAGTCGTGTGATGCCTCTTCTTCCTTCCATAGCCTCCTGCAAATATCTAACATCATTTCTCTTCCACTGCTATCCATATTTTTGATCATTTCGGTTGTTACTTCATCACTTTCTTGTGCCTTTCCATTTTTCAGCTTATTCATTGCTTCCTCCAACTGTTCCATGCTGATTTCTTTTTTGCCCGTCTCATTGCTGTTTGCTGTTCATTTGTATTTTCTTCTTCTATTTCCTGATTTAATAATTGTCGAAAGTGCTGCTTCCACATATCCATTACTGCCCTACTTTCAGTTAGGATATCCCCGTCTTTACTTTTGATTCTGCGTATCTTGTATTTTTCGTGTCGTACTGATTTTAAGAATCTATAAAACATCTTTTGATTTTCTTTACTATTATGCTCCATCTATTCTCCAAACACCCTCCATGTTTTATTTTTGCTCTCTATTACTAGCTTTTTACTTTTTTCTTCGATTTTTGTATTTCCCGAAATTATTTGACGTTTGATCTAGTAAGTAAATTTTGCATACTTTTTTCTTCGTCTTGGTGCGTACTCTTATTTCCTCTGTCCAGTACGCCGTCTGTTTTCTTGTTCCTTTCGTCCTTATTCCGCATGTTTCTTTTATCAATAAAATCAAACTATAAATAGAAAATTAAATCTATAAATAAGTAAAAGGATATTACACTAGTATTAATCACATTAAAGGCATTATAACAGATCATTTAGCTCGCAATAACTAAGAGGGCGATCTGAAATGTTTCCGGAATCGGCTAAAGATGGCGTACAAAGATTGAAATGGATTCATTTTTTTTTGTGTAGCAAGTCAGACCGTTTCGCAAAAATGGATAAAATCAAATTTCGTGTAATAATAAAACATTTCTGGATGATTGGGAAAACTGCCATGGAAAATAGAAATATTTTACTAGAGGTTCATGGAGGATGTACTCCATCATTTTCGAACACCAGCTTCTGGGTGAGGGAGTTCAAACGTGGCCGCACAAGTGATGAAGTAGCGGAGCTCAGAAGAACGCGCTGGCCATATCCTAGACAAAATTTTGGGTATGAAAAAGCTTTCGGTGCTTTGGATACCGCGTTTGCTCACACCGAAGCAAAAACGAAATCGGGTGACCGCTTCGGAGGAGTATCTGGCCAGGGTCCAACGCAATCCAAGGGATGTCTTCATGCGTTTCGTAAACGTGGGTGAGAGTTGGATCCACTACTACATACCGGAGACCAAGGAAAAGTCGAAGCAGCAGAGCGAATCAGCTCGGAAGAAGGCAAAGGCCGTTTCATTGGCTGGAAAAGCCATGGCGACCATTTTTTAGAATTCGCAAGGTGTGATCCTCATCGACTATCTACAGAAGGGAAGGACGATCACGGGGCAATACTACAGCGTTTATTGACTCGATTCGATACAGTATTGAAGCAGTATTGAGCCTCGTTTGCAGAGAAAAAATGCTTTTCTACCATGACAATGCACCGGCTCATTCATCCTGCATCGTCGTGTCTAAATTGAATGAGTTGCGCTGCGAGTTAGTCTCTCATCCTCCATATTCACCAGACCTAGCCCCCAGCGACATTTTCCTATTCCCAAAACCGAAAAAGTCACTGGAAGGAAAGAGATTTGCCTACTTTTCCAACAGCTTGAAGAGACTGGAGCACCGTTTGACAAAGTGTATTGATCTACGAGGAGACTTCATTGAAATATAAAAATAAAAAGCCACATCAATACCATGTTTTTCTTGTCGATTCCGGAAACATTTCAGGTCGCCCTCGTAGCAACACCAGTGTCTTGGCTAAGTTCAATAATAATAATGGAAATAAATTCTATTGAAACGGGTAAGAAAAATGGGTATTCTAAGCGTTTTTAGAAACTAGTCCTTACAAAGCCATAAAAGATCCACTTCTGATTACAAAAACTAAATCGGCAAGACAGTCGTTTCTCCATAATATCTACATTTATAAATTAATTAGATAATTCCAAATATTCCTATTACAGACGAATGTTTCCAGTAGTCAAAGTATCAGTATCCGGTTTAGACCCGAAAGCGATGTATACCGTCCTCCTGGAATTCGTCCAAATCGACCCGCATAGATGGAAATACGTTAACGGCGAATGGGTTCCCGGGGGCAAAGCGGAAGTACCGCCATCAAACCCGATCTACATCCATCCAGAATCGCCGAATTTCGGCGCGCACTGGATGAAAGAACCGATATCGTTCGCTAAAGTCAAACTAACGAACAAATGTAACGGCAACGGTCAGGTAATGTTGAATTCCCTACACAAATACGAACCTAGGGTGCATCTCGCGCGTGTCGGCACCGAACAGAGGTGCGTGATGACATTCCCGTTCCCCGAAACGCAGTTTATTGCCGTCACTGCCTACCAGAATGAAGAGGTCACGTCGTTGAAAATCAAATACAACCCGTTCGCCAAGGCGTTTCTCGACGCTAAAGAGAGACCGGATAGTATTTATAATAGAGAGTATTCGCCGACTTACGCTCAACAGCAAACACAATACTCGCAATGTAAGCTTATTACTATAGATCTTATAATATCTCTTCTAGATTTATCTCAATTTAATTTTTTCAGACGGTTCATGGTTCTTACAACAACCTATTTATCCAGCGGTTACAGCTACCGTACAACTATCAACCTGTGACAGGTATCCAGCTTCTTCTCCTTTAAGGAACAACAGACATCAGCACATCTATCAATCAGGGTCCACTTGTGATAAGTTTCCATCTAATTCGGCTGTAAGAGGGAACAGGTCATCACCATATCCAACACCGCAAAGACCAAAATCGAATTCGGAATCGCCACCCCCAAACGGTAAGCACTTAAATGATGTGCAGAAGTGAATTCTTACAGTGACATGTTCTATAAACGCTCATAAACAACACGCCTTTATTTATAATGAGTACAAAAGGATATGTAATAGTTTTTAAATCAAAATAGAAGCAATGCGGTGCAATCTATCTTATTTAACAGTTACAATAGAATCATATGTTCAGAAAAGTCTTATATATATAATAAAAACAAAACAAATTAACCTAATCCCACTTAATTCTAATTAATTTATTTTTAATTTATGGTTAATCCTAACTATAAATTTTTCCTATTATTATGTGTCGCAATTTTAAACAACACAGCACCGGTAACTTATAACAACAGTGGAAATTTATCTTTCAACGTATTTGTAAGAGCATCTAACAACGATATAACAGTAGGAACGCCCTAATATTTATATAACACTGACGTCACCTTTCAGTCAATATTTTTGATTCCTGGTTAATCGATTTAAATTTCATATATTTTTCCATACGTAATCCTTCAAACTGTGTGTGTGTATCTGCAATATTAATTAAAATTGTATTTCCAATTAAAAATAATTTTATATTGTCATGCGATGAGGGGGCATTAATCTTGATGCAAGGACCTAACTTTTAATATTAATAATCAAATGTATCGCAAATGACTATCAAAATAGAGGGTTTTATTTGAACATTTCAACAGGTGTAAATTTTGTATATTTAGAAAATATTTTTTTAGTTACTGCTAAGGTTAAAAGTATATTTCTGTTAGTCTTGAATGACCCCTTGAGACTAATTAGTAATGAGATTTTACAATGGTGCCGTTCCCCGTGTGGAAGTCACCCAAAGGTACTTTTCAACGGATTATATTAAATCAAAAATATATACAAATCTAAATATTAAAAAATTTCATCGGACGACAATACAGTTTGTGAAACTCATTAATTTGTTTGACAGGCGCTTAGAACCCATATTTATATAATCCTTGTAGTCATTTAACCGAAAGGAGGTTTGAGTATCTCCCAGGTGGCGCCAATGTAAAATCTTATTCACGACGCGCGTCATCTAGACGGCACTTATAAGTACTAATAAATAATACACTGTATAAACAATTTTGACTGCCCTAGCCATTAATTCTATTACAATTTTTTCAAGTAGTAAGTAGTGTTTAGTACCTGGGTAAGTACAATAAATATTTTTATAAATTCGACAATGCACAATACATAATTAATCTTCTTGCGCCATTGCAACAGTGGGGTACTTTTTACAACTTACTTTAGTTATCTCTTTAGTGGAGCGATATTTATATAAGATAATCTTGAGTTAGGTGAACAGATTCCAGAGATTTTCATATCTTCCTAAACATTTTAGATGTCATCAGATAGCCGCTGCATGGTGCATTCTGTTATATCGAAAGCAACCACGCGTAAACCTCAATAAGAGCAAATTTTCCTATCCAAATAATTATTTATGTTTATACCACAGAACAACACGAGTATCGCCTCAAAATAGAGTCTTATTTGGGAATCTTAAAAATCGAGTAGTAAGTCTTTTTATCGTATGTGATTAAAAGTAAATTCTATAATAACCTACAAATATCTGAGTTTATTTTTCAAGCAGGCATTTTTAAATTTCGGGGGCGATTTAAGTTCATATTTCCCACAAAAACGGTCATATTCCTTAATTTTCAAGCTAATACTTGCAAATATGTCCTTTATTGTAGAAACTACCAACTTAAGTCGCCCGCGACATTTAAAAATGTTCGTATAGGTTCATACAAGAAAACAAACTTTATAGTATGGGGTTAGTTTTTGACATAATTAAATATAAATTAGTTTAAACAAAATATCTCTTACCTAAAATTTCATTTAAAGAAAGAACGCTAATGAATATTAATAAACCAGGTACTTTGGTGATCTGTCTTGAATTGATTTAATTAATAACAATACACAATTTTAATTAAAAATATGTTAAAACTTTATTTCTGCAGTACATTTACTTAGAAACGAAATCCACCTGACTTCGTCTACTTATGCAACCAATTTAGCAGTGTGGTAATACTCAAAAATAAAATTCCTACATGGATTTTCATTTACATATTGACAAATAAAATTAGATAGGTTAGGATATTGTAAGTAATTACAGGTAATAAATAGGAGTACAAATATATTACAAAAGTTAGTAGCTTTTAAAAAGCTGTTTAACTATAAAGACAGAAATAAAATCAAGACGTATATAACACAATGACTCCCGAGCGTATAAAAGTCAACTGTCAAATATTGACAGTCAGAAATGTTAAGAATATGTCAGCGTTACTAACGTATTATTTATACCTTGTTACGTCGAAGATCACATTAAATTATTGACTGAAATTCTAAATCACAAATAAAATTAATTTATTCTTCTCTTTACAGTATATAATCCTCCAGATCACATACAACAATCACCAATCTACAGCAATTCAACGCCTTCTTCGTATACAAGTTGGACAACGGTGCAATCTCAAACACCAACGACGGTTTTAAGTCCGGCCATCAATTGCTGGTCTTTAACATCAAGTCCACCTCCTCCTCATCAGATATCGGCGCAAACAACGCCAAACCAATCCCCAACACATCAGATTTACCAACCTATCACCAACCTTACCAATTTATCCTATACCGGTTATTACAATCAAGACCTAACGTATGCTCATTACCAAGGCACCGAGTATATTCCACTGTTAAATTCTGACGTCAGTTACACGCCCATAGAATCTGAGAAACCTAGTGCTATAATCTATCACGAGGACACTAATAACATGGAAAAATCTTCTGATTATCAGGATAACGTGCAGAATAACCAACCGGAATCACCAAGTTCGACATCTAGCACGCCAAGGCATGATACGTGGCCGTCGCAAAACCATATCTGATGTTGAATGTAACTTAAGACAATTTTGTTCTGTTTTTGTGTGAATAATTATTAGAAAATATTTAAATTATTATGTAATAGAATTGTTGTACATTTCCCGATCTGATGTCCCAAACGTAATGTTATTCAATGAGTAAAAATCAATTCCAAACTGTTTTTTTTTGTTGTTCTTCTCCTCTAATTTCTTGGTATTTAAAAATAAATGTGTACGTATCAAAAATTTTCAAAAGAAAGAACTAAATAATACTAAGATTGTAAAATGGTTGAGAGCAAATATTAAACAAAACAACCAACGTATATTATTGTACATTATGTATGTACAACATACATACCTAAAGCCGCGCATAGGTCAAGTTTCCGGAAGACCTCCGTAGAGTATGCAACCAATATTACAATGTGGGACTGGTTTCCACAAGTTACTAAACATTTTGATATCTATGCAAAAACTTTAATCGAGGATTATATATATATATATATATATATATATATATATATACACACATTTTTATGTTTTATGCGAAAAGCTATACAGTAATCTATTCTTTTCCAATTTTCGAAAACTAATTTATTAAAACATTGTAAATATGAACGACAGTAAGTATCATTATCTACAAAAAAGATAAATATTAAATTTTAGAAATACTATTAAATATTGAAAGTTGTTCGTTATTTGCTAGACCAATGTTAGCTCCTTTCTTTGTTACCAAAGACACGCTGCAACTCATCAATAGTAATAGCAATTTCCTCAAGAATTGTTGGTTGTAGCTCTTGCAAATAATAATTATGATAATAGACTTTACATAGCATGTTGAGATATACATATAGGACGTATGTATTTAAATGATTGAAAGACGTTCGAATTTCCCGCTTACTATTTTCTTTGCTTTTAGTTGGTGCTACATACCAGTCAACATCTCTGAACAGCATCTGAAGCTGTGTAGGCGTAACATAAAAATAATTAAATCAAAAATGAACGTTGACTATATTTGAACGGATGTAGTATGACTATTTCGTTGCTTACCGATCACTAATATGCGGCTGTAAAAAGTGGCAAAAATAAAAGGCTCTCTTTCAAGCACAGAAAAGCGCGGGTAATTCAAACAAACACATTTCAATCATTATCGAACATAGTGTGTAAAAACAAGATAAAATTAAACTGCTAACCTTAAGTAGCAGTTTAGATGCGTGCCTCAAGATCTATCCGCCACGTTCACTTCACTGCTCAGTAAATTCTGTACAATGGGAATGCGAGTTGATGTCATATTAATATTTTATATAATATTTTAGGTTAACCATCCAAGGAGACATTTTTAAATTTCCCGGGCATTTTATGTTGGTTCGACAATAATAGCATATTTGCACATGTTAGCTTGGATATAGCAAAAATGGCCCTTATGAGACCAATATTTTTTTACTAAACAATTACCGTTGAAAGAAATTATGTAACATTACATGAATTTATTCCACAATTATATGATGATGAAATACGAAACGGTTTGTTCCAAAAGATTATGCTCGTGCACATGCAGCAAAATTTTTGATAACAATCTGAGCTCCTAAGTTTCTATCCATGGCATGCATGTACTCTCAATATGGATATTATATAACCCAGAAATAACATGACGAAAGGAATGAGAATACGGGAAAAATAATAAACAATTATACTATACACCGCCAATTAGCCAAAATCTAACCATAGTTATAAAAATATTTTTTGTATTGTCAAAGTTCAATGCCCGCAACCAACGTTGCAGTGATCATATGGAATGGAATGTTTAATAAAGAACCGGTGCAACTGTTATTTACCCTATGTGACTTAAATTGTAGTTGATAAAACATCAGGTTTTTGTTTTTGATTAAATTTTTCAATAAATGCCATGTATTATGAAATTATACATATTAGAATTTTAATTAATCTTAAATTAACCATTAATAAAATATAATGTTTTCCTTAAATATAGGCAATTTACTTTCGTGGTAGATGTATTAGTTGCCTATAAATGCAATTCATATAATTTTTCACTTATTAGGCCATATGAATTTGAAAACAAACACAAACTATAGTTATTAATAGATAAGTAAATGCATTTACAGGAAATTCACATATTACTTTGTAGTTTTATAAATTTATGAAAATTTTAGGTTGCTGCAAAAGAGGAAAATTTAAATTTAGCGCTTAAACTAAATAAACGGAAATCTTTTTAGATTCATTCTAGCGGACGAATTTGTAAACATCTGTACATTATTTCCTTTTGTATGGCGACTGTTGAGATCGCTTGATGTTCGTGTAACAAGAATACTTTTTTAATAGTCTGACAAAATGGTAAGTTCAAAAATGGTTATATATTACAATATAAGTACCCAATAATGTAATTGTAATAGTTCTCTTCCAATATGTAAATGATCTAAGGAAATAGTATTACCGGCCACGTGTGTTGTTCCATTATCCATGTGTTGTTACATTCCTAAAGATTGGTTCAGTTATTTATAGTCTATATTATACTTTAGTATTGCTACCAATACTAATAATACATTTAATCTGATATTTTGTAATGTGTCATGAAGTAAAAAATTACAAATTTTTCTCAAAAAGAAGTGATTTGCAAATCAAAATTTTGTATTTGGCTTATAGAGTGATATGTGAGTGTTACTGATCTTTCGTAGGAATCTGAGAACCTGTGCTTGTTCTGCAATTTAGCCAAGAATTTTAATAATCAACTTTACTTCCTTTAAAATACTGTATTAAGTATGGGCGCTATGTTAAAATATAAACATTTTTATTCCAGTCTTTGTCGACAGCACGCCCACTGGTGAGCGTGTATAATGAAAAATCAGAGGAAGCAAAGAATAAAGCAATTGCTTTACCAGCTGTATTCAAAGCTCCAATTAGACCTGATATCGTAAACTTTGTTCATCAACAAATTTCTTTCAATCACCGTCAAGCCTATTGTGTTAGTGATAAAGCAGGTATGTACATGTATTACATGTGTATCTATGATTATACAGAGTGCGATGGCTAGCTTGCTCGTTGGTCAAATTTAGAGACGTAGTCATGATCGAAATTAAAAAATTTTAATGTAATGATCCTTCAAGCAAAAGTATTTACGAACATCGCTATACTGGTTTTCATTATGCTGGAAATCAATGTCAATTATTACTTTCCTATTACGCTTTTATAAATTTGAATTAAGGTTCCTCTATCTATTGAAAAAATAGGTTAAGAAATAAATTGGTGATGTAGACATTTTTGCTTCAATGATCATTGGAAAAATTTTGTATTTGCAAAGAAAGTGCCATAGCCACTGGATATAAGTCGAATTTGTCCTTATTCTGCATAATTTTCATAAACTTAGTTATAGAATGTTTAAATTGGAATTGAATTGTGATGGTTGCGTAAGCAAAGATGTAGGCTAGTTATCAAATGTGTTATTAAAAACACTTCTTCTTCATGATGAATTGAATATGGTCCGTGTTTCTGATAAACAATGACTTACAAAAATATTCGTATCTTCTGATCATTATTGTACTTTTAAAAAGTATTTCTTCAAAGCCCTTTTGAAAATAGGACATTAATTTATGTGCAGTTTAATCCATTACAGGTCATCAAACATCTGCCGAATCATGGGGTACTGGACGAGCTGTCGCACGTATCCCCCGCGTTCGTGGTGGTGGTACTCATCGCTCCGGCCAGGGTGCCTTCGGTAACATGTGTCGTGGTGGTCGCATGTTTGCTCCGACTAAACCGTGGCGTCGCTGGCATAGACGTGTCAACATCAACCAGCGTCGTTATGCCCTAGCTTCTGCCGTAGCTGCCACCGGCGTACCCGCATTGGTGATGAGTAAAGGCCATGTTATCGATCAGATTCCGGAATTACCATTGGTAGTGTCCGATAAGATTCAAGAATTGGCTAAGACAAAGCAAGCTGTTATCTTCTTGCGACGAATCAAAGCCTGGGCCGATATCGAGAAGGTATCATAGTAATCTTCAAACTCTTTTTTTTAATAGAAATTTAATTTGTTTTGGACAAGAATAATTATGATGCAACAATTATGGAGTAGTATATAATAGACATGAAAGGGGTTGTTTGATTCTACGGTTGGCATTGGAAACCAATGAAATTCTGAAAAACATGCTTTGTGTTAATCAGTTCGTGTGATGGGAACTATCCAATCCTTTTCATATTTGTTACAAGAGTAATGTTTAAAACTCCACGGTAATGTGCAATATATGGTATTTAAAGTGATAGGGTCAAATTATAGCAAGGCTGGACAGAAATATCAAATTCAATTTTAATTTCAAATAGGTAAACTTGATCTATATCACGAGAGCAAATCTTTACCATATTTTTCGTGGCATTACATTGAATTAATAGTTTTTTTTTTGTTATACGTTTCATTGAACGGCTCGGTGGTCCAGTGGTAAGAGGACTAGCGCTTGAATTTGGCAACTCAGGTGTCGTGCGTTCGAAACCATGGAAAAATTTACACACTTTTCCACACCTTAAGGCCCCTGCGATTATGACAATTTAAAATAGCTTATAACCTCATTGGCCCGCTTATTACTAATAAAATAAATATATTAGTTACCAACTTCTGTGAGCAAATATTATTATTTTGATTAAATTGGGGAATACTGACTGTAGAACGTCGGAATCGAGAGTTATTGGGAATCAAAATTGAAACTGAAAGTATTTAACAAAAAGCTCTCTAAGCTTTCGAATTAATTTTTTTAATTCTTTAGAAAGTAACGTTTTTGAGAGTAAAGTAAATCGTCATACATAAAATATTTTTCGTGCCTATTAAAATTGAGTATTGGTTACAGATTAATAATAAAATGCGGTTAAGCTACACTTTAAAAGATTTGAAAATACAAAAACCTGATAAAATAAATGTGAAGATAGCAAATTATTTTAATATGTAGACGAAATCTTAAGGTTTTTGTATTTTAAAGTCTCTTAAATTATAAGTTAACAGTTTTTTTATTAATCTATGACCAGTAACTTTCAATTTCAATACTGAAGCAAAGTTTTTGCATATGACAGTTTATTAATATTTCTTCTTTAAAACACATCTAAAAGAGTGCCTGGAAAATAACACCAAGATAAGAACGCTGTAAATACTGCTTTTCTCATGGTATTGGTGAAATTCACGAGAAAGGTAATATGAGCAGACAAGAAACGCCAACACACGGATGAACCACTTATTTGCAAAGGTCAGACAGAGCGAAAAGAAGCGAGTACAGCTCGTTCGTACCAGGGGCAGTGCATAGAGAAACTATACACATGTGAATGATTTCTCAGGCTTACCATGACGTATTTAAAACACATCCAAAAGAATGCCTAGAAAATAACAGTTAGCGCCAAGAATAATCACTTGAATTGTAGGGTTAGACATGGCAATAGAAGCAGGGAGGGAATTGCAATGTGTCTAGCAAAAAACCGCTCGAAACCAAGCTGATGACGCCGGGTAGGCAGAACCGCGTGTTTTTTTGTCTCTTCAATTTGTCTTTCTCGTAAATGATTTCACCAATACCATTAGAAGAGCTGTGTTTACAGCGTTCTTATCTTGACGTTTTCTTTAGTTATAAATGTTCCTTTCTGAAAAAGAAAAGAAATAAAATCGAAAGCTTAGAGTATTTTAAAAGAGAGTTTTATATTAACTCCTTCCAGTTTCAATTTTGACCCATCTTAGTCCATTTTGACTAACGTTTATGCCACATTTATTCAAACACACATATTTCAAAATTACAAATGCAAAGTAAAATGCATTGTGTGCTAATGAGCGACAATTGAAAGTTTTCTCTTATCGACTTGTGCGGTATACCAACTCCATTATCAGAGAAAATTGAGTTTATTAATAATTAAAGATTCGATAAATTAAAAAAATAAATGTAAAAAATAATGAACCAATGAAATGCTCACCGTTTTAACGCGGTTTATTCGGTGACTGTTTTTTCAAGGTTCAGGGTCACGCCCACAGGGGGTTTTTCCAGAAACATTCTCGTGTTTTTAACTCAGAGGAGTGTTTTTAAATTGAAGCGCCTAAATGTAGGCAAACTGTTGGTGTCAAGTTTTAGGCAAAAATTTTTGGTATATTGTCGGCCGCCATATTGTCATAACAACTGATTGATGGTTAGATAGTGAATTTTTCTGATGGCGTTTGTATGTTAGTTTTTCCCCTAAATTTACGTTGTAACAATAATTACGTAACTATAACTTATATAAAATCCTAACTAGTTGTAAAACTGCCGTCAAAATTCCTTGTTTAAGCGCGTCTTTTCATTTACTCCTTCGAATTAAAAAGTAGAGTATAGTTGACTAAAAGCAATCTAGTAGGAATGATATGACGCGTATTTTGATACAAATATTTTGGAAATTTTATTCATCGTTGAAGTTAGTGCTGATATTTTAAAATATTATGCGTTAGTGTTGTGCCCTGCTCGTGATTTTGTTTGTTTTTATGGTGATAAAGCTGTAATGGAAAACCTATTAGCTTTAGTTTCTTTAAGAAGTGCAATTGCGGCTTTTGTAATCTTATAAAAAAGAAAATATCATACAAATATAATCTGAGCAAAGTCAACGGTTGTAACACGCATGTGCGTCTCCCATTATTCTTTTCTCGCTGCAGTATTCCCCTATAATCAATCATTCGTCGTATGCAGCATTTCGCTGCTACTCTGCTGGATTATGCTTATAGCTACAGTGGGGGGGAGGTAGGATTGTCGATATACCTCCCCGTCCTTGACTTTGCTCAGATTGTATCTGTATACGTTAAAATTACAGTTACATATATTGCTATACAGATTTTTTTAACATTCTACCAGTTTTCTATCACTCATAGTGCTAGTGTACAGGTTGTATAAAATCATAATTTATATGTTCAAAACCTTCGTGATGAAATTGATTTGGTCCGTGTTTATGAGTTTCAATGATCTTACCTTCAAATCACTGATGATTTACGCCAAAAATTTTATCATTTTTCCCATTAAGAACTTGATCTTTGAAGAAAACTTCTTCTATTTAGGTATACAAATCGCAACGCTTCCGTGCAGGAAAAGGTAAAATGCGTAATAGGAGACGTATCCAACGTAAAGGTCCCCTAATCGTCTACCACAAAGACCAGGGTTTGCGCAGAGCTTTCCGCAACATCCCCGGCATTGACTTGATTAATGTGGACAAATTAAATCTCTTAAAATTGGCTCCTGGTGGTCACGTTGGACGTTTCGTCATCTGGACCGAATCCGCTTTCCAGAGATTAGACAAACTATTCGGAAGTTGGAAATCACCGTCCGTTGAAAAGAAAGGATATAATTTACCACAACCTAAGATGTCTAACACGGATTTGTCGCGTTTGTTGAAATCTGATGAACTCAAGAAGGTCTTGCGCGCCCCACAGTAAGTATTTTCAAATTATGTTAACGCTGATAATATTTAAACGATTTCTTATTAAATGATGATAAAAAAATTAGAGCACTGGACGATGATATTCTCCGTGATTACCTGTTGACACCTGATATACTCGTATATTTTCGAAAGTACATCATCATAGGTAACTTTCCCTTGAAATTAATACTTTATACTCATTTTCTTTCAGGAAGAAGGTCGTACGTCGTGTACGTCGTCTCAATCCTCTCAGTAACGCTAAGGCAATGCTGAAATTGAATCCGTACGCAGCAGTTCTGAAAAGACAAGCAATTTTGGCGACGCGAAAGCGCAGAATAGCGAGGGATGAAGAATTAGCCAAGAAACGTGGTGTGAGTACCCTAATATTTGATATAAAACGATCGAAATGTTATTAAGACTTAATGTTTCTTTCATTTTGTTATAGATTACCTTACCTGATGATAGCCCCGTTGTAAAAACCTCGAAACTTTTGAAGAGGAGGAAGGATATGCTTGCAAAGGTGAAGAGCGGCAAGCCGAAAGCTCCCAAAAAGAAGAAAGCCCCTGCAGCCGCACCACCCGCGAAGAAATAATTTTTAAAAGCGCAGATTGATTTAAACCTAAAGGATAATTTAAACTGGGCTGATGTTTATATTCCAATACAAAGAAAATAATATAATAAACACGATTTTTATTTACCAGCCGTACCACTTTAAATTATTGTTTTGTCGATTCAGGATAAAGTGTTTAATAAATTGTAGTACGCATTGACATTAACGAACCATTTAGTGTAAGCTAGGATGTCGCTTTTCTTTTAAATTTTCCACTAAATTCAAGAACGAGGATTTATTGCGTTGTATCTATAAGTACAGCCAACTGAAATCGAATTGAATTTTGATCTCGTTAAATTTTACCGATGCAAATTTTAGAATTTATTAGAAGAAATTGAATGTATAAGCAAAATTGGGAATATTGAATATAATTTCAAATGTAAAAACTATCCTAAAAGAACAACATGCATTATAATGTTAATCAATTAGAGATTAAAGCAACGGTTTTGTTCTCGGTAATTAAATATTATCAATGTTAGATGCAAAATATTGCCCACTTCTTTTTAGATCATAAGGATCACAACATTGCCTTGCATTAGTGGAGCAACCAAAGAGAAGTGATTTGTTGATATGCATAAGGATTCGCAACCACATTGGACTTTCTATCAATAAGTTTTTCATGGGTTGTGCTTGAAATCTACGTTTTGCATTCTTTCAATTTGAAAGTCTTTCCGACTCATTCGAAAGTCTAATTTCTTGCCAACCTTGAGTCTCATTTTTCGTTAATTTTTCATAAATTTTGATGATATTGTACCGCCATCTACAGTTCGAATCAGAGGAAGGAGAGAGGGTTCAATCAGTGTTGCCAGTTTTCATAATCAGATTTTAATATCAGTCTTGATGAAATTTTAACAAAAGTAACAATTTTACCGTAATTTTCGTCGTTTTATTTTCCCTTTCCTTTTTTTTAGTATAGAAACTAGTTATAGAAAAAGTTATATAGGTATATATATATCATGAGAAATTCCAGTAATGATGTATTATGACTGCCGTGTAGTATTAAACATCGAGACTATAGGTAATAAATATTGTTAGAGAAAATATAGTTTCTTCAAAAATACAGGATGTGTCTACAAAAGCTCTAAAGATGAAATAGTTGTGGAAGTTTGATAAGTTTGGCAATGCTGTAATAAATATGAACGTCCCCATTTTCGTTTGTGGAGACGTGGGACACACAGATAACTTCATGGTGGGAAATCCACTGCTTTTTAATAATACTGGATTCCTAGTGAGGAGTGTGATATGCTGTTCGACCTATACGATAAGAATGTTTTCACAAAAGTTGATATAAGATGGAATGAAAGCTGTAACAAGTAAATTTACAATGCCGATAACCAACAAAAAAATAATTTTCCGAATACGATTATTATTGAACTATGTTTTATTACCGCCAAGTATTTGCACATTCAAATGGAGAATAGGAAATGCATTGTAGAGAATTAAACATAAAAGTAGAAGAAAATGACAAAATTAACCTCACTACCGTTTTTATAATTTAAACCTTCAAAATTACAGTTTCCTGTGTGTCCTTTAGTTATATATCTTTGGTTTGCTTCTTAAGTTACTTTTAGGCGGTATCTAGTCTGTCTTGTCTAGTCAATTACTTAAAAAGGTCGAAGGAATCTTTAAGAAATCGGCTCAGACATTTTCTTTCATACAGGGCTAATATAAGGAATATTGCGCGCCATCTATAGTGTAAACGACTATTTACTGCTATATTTTTAAGGAATATATAAATAAGGATATTTCTAGTCATTAAATTGCAGATAAAGATCCTTAAACACGAACATAACTTCATTATCATATAACTTCAGGAAAGCCACCAGCGCCATCTGACGTGGAGATACGGGGATGATCATTGAAAATTCCATTTATATTTATTTGAATTTTATATTTTGGTATTATAAACTGTATTCTATTATCCGTGAATCGAAATTAATGAAAAACAGCTAAAATTATTCATTTACTTTTTTAATATAAAATTACTACCGTTGTTTTATTCTATTCGTATAAACAAAAACAAATACAGTAACACACAAAAAATAAGTAAAAGTATGCATTATTTAAATGAAAATATATTTTCTTAGTAATTAACAATAAACAGCACACAACACGAGCGCAAAAGATATTTGTTTTCTGATGGCTGAAATATGGAATGTGGTGACCAGTAGCGAGGTTTTAGTGATGTCTATAATGACATATACAGAATTTTGTCTGTCTCACTTAAAACTCCTTGAGCTCTATTGTGCTGCAAAGTTTTATGTGTAAACAGTTTTTAAATGTCGCGAACAATTTCAATTGGTTATTCCGGCAATAAAAGTCATATTTGTGTGTCTTTTATGACAGCACATGCAAATATCGTCTTCACTGCCGGAAGTAACAATTTAAATCCCCCAGGAAGTTTAAAAAAATGTTTATTTGGATACTTCTATTTAAGGTACTAATGAACATACCAAAAAGTAATAACAAGAACTTGAACCCGTCCTTTTTTAGCGAGAATTTCATTGTAATATGATTCAATATTATGCAAACTTTTGGAAAATCAAACTTTTTGCTTACAACCTGATAAAGCAATTTCTTTGTGGTTTTTTGCTTTTGTTTTGAATTTTCATTTCCTTTTCAATATTTCTTTACTACTTATTCTAACGTCCTTGAAAACGTGATATGTATGATGATCAGAAGCATGTTCAAAAACTAAGATTAAGGAGAGAAAAGATAGCGATTCCAAGTAATCAACGATTCATATTTGATCTCGTACAGTTGTTAAACGTGTATTTGTTGTTTATATCATGAAACAATTAACAAAAGACTTTTCCCCATCAAACAAATTTGGAGGTTTTGAATCCATTACATAGAGATTGAGAACTCCGGAATATGAATGCGTTATACTGAAGTCGGAAACGTAAAGTTGTTTCGAATATACTGAACCTAAAAATAAGCAGGTTCCACAGAGGAACGGAGATTACAAGTTTTGATCATAAATGTTCTTCTGGTGGGGATGAATCTTTAACTTGTAATTTTTATTTTATTTATCCAAATAGAACATGTCTTTTGTGAACAAAAACCCGTTTTGTTCACTGCTCAATGACAAAGAAAACACCTTTGTTCGCTATATATAGAATCTTTCTATCCTGAATTAATTGCCGTGTATTCCAAAAAACGGGAACAATTCATTATATATCTTCTCTAACTATTAAAACGTCTTTTTTTAATGTTATTGCATAGCAATTAAACTGTTAGACAACCAAATATACAGATATTAAACCTTCCTAGCTTTTATTGATTCAACAACTGTGCAATAGTTTCAACCATGAATTTTCCGAATAATATAAGCAAAAATACTGTTAAAGTTTATCATGTACCAGATATAGAATTTAAACAAACAAAAAGAGTGATCAGCATTAATTTATTCCAATGGCATGCAAATATTCCGAAGACATTAAAAGAATGGAGTATTCAAGCTATATGTGATAATTGGGCAGGTAATTATATGTTTGGGACAATTTAGCAACATTCATAAGAACACTATCGAAATTTTAGAGAAACCTCTTGTTAATGAATTGCCTGTACTTCCTGATATTATGAGTCTATTGGATATCTTACCGACGACTTTACCGTTATATCTAACAGCTGGTCATATAGCATATGATTGCTACTGGTTGCGATGTTACAGGGATCGCTGGCCGAAGAAACCGCCAATAAGAAGAAACTTTTCAGAAATAGAAAGTCTTCAACAAGAAAAGAAAGAGGTGGTTACATATTCATCTTCGCTATCTTCAGATAATAGCGAAATTGGTGATAGATCTTCAAAAACAGGTAGTAGTGAAAAATTATCTAAAGTAAGCTCACAATACTCCAAAGAAAGCAGTCCATCTTCGCCATTGAGCCGTAATACTGCCCAAAATGAGGAGACGCTAAAAACCTGGAAGGAATTTTATTTTGAAATGCACATAAAAGAGTATCTAGAAAATTTGGAACCTGAAAATTACGATGGTGAAAAGGTTTAGGATAAAATTAATCTTAACATAGATTAACATCATTAGTGAATAATAAGGTATTTTTTGTAGATTAAGGAAATTACATCCTTGTGCAAAGATTATGTAACTTCATTAACTTTAAACGAAATGAGAGCTCCAACAAAGACTGACGTACCTGATCATATACCTCTTATTTCAATTTTGGGTGAATTGCACAGACTGACAGAATTAACTCTATGCTTTAAACAGGTAAAGTTTTGGTTAAAGTAAAAGTGCAATAGATTAAGTACGTTTTTAATCAGACTTACATTGGTGAAAAATTTTCTTGGCATATTTTCAACACCACAATGACTGACATAAAGATTCTGGCTAAAGGTCTAGAACATACGAAATTGCAAATTTTGCGGTAAGAATCATTTAGATGAAGAAGGATGCCCATACTCACTCACCTTTGTTATCGCTAGAATTCAGAATTCTGATATAAATTGCGCTAAAGTTAAGATGCTCCTAAAAGCACTAAGCAAAAATGAGCGCCTCAGAGAATTGGATTTTTCCCATTGTAAAATTGCCGATCATGGAACGATGGTTATTGCGAAGTATGCAGATGACCATGAGAATTTGAAACATCTAATACTAACCAACAATTTTATTGGTATATGCTTTAAAACACATAGTTGGCTCTGAATTTTATAATTGCTCTTTTTGACAAGTTTTTGCTTGGAGTATGTACATTTTATTTGACAGTTAGCTGCGCTTTCGTCAAAGATGTACGTCATCGTAATCTTTGCAATTATAGCATGTTATAACCTATTACAAGTTGTAATAATAGCAAAGACCATTATCGAAAGAGCGTTTTTCACTCCTTATTATATTTCACCGCTTAGTGATGTAGAAATTGTTTGAGGAATTTGAGGTAAGTTTGACGAAATAACCATTTATTTTCTTATTATTTAAGGTCCTAATGGAGTAAAAAGTTTAGCTTACGCCTTATCTCTCAATTGTAAATTGGTTAGTTTGAATTTACGTTTAAATATGATACGTTCGAAAGGTGGACAATATCTAATCAGATCTTTGATTGATGGAGGGAAGCATTTGCAATCTTTAGTAATGGCTGGATGTGGTTTGACAGAAAGCAATTTGGAAATTGAAAAAATGTTGCGGTATAATATCTCGCTGAAGGAGATGGATTTAAGCAATAACAGATTTGGTAAGGTATGTGTGTATATTCTACACAGAAAGTTAATTAAAGGAGTTGTATAATGACAATATGGTTGGTTATTGTAAATTTCTTTAATATTAGAACGCATATAGCGACTCTACATCGTGGCATCTAGGTATTAAAAGCCATTTGAAGTCAAGCGATCTCGTGGTGTAATTGTAGCACGATACGCCGGTAACGTAGAGGTCGTGGGTTCAATTTCTTCGGAGTTTGATTTTTTTTAGGAATTCAATTACGTTAGTTAATTGCAAGGGAATTGTAATTTTATCATTACTAATACACTAGGGTGACAGAATAAAATAGACTCCAGGTAAAGCGGTATAAATATGTAAACAGCTAAATTCTAAGAACGAATCAAGAACTTTCTCTTGTCATTAGGGTAGGGGTTGATGTATCGGATGGAATTCGTCATAATTTAGTATCGTTACAACTATGCCTCGCTTACAAAGTTCGAGTGATATTAGCGACTTCACCCGGGGTCGCATCGTTGGCCGGAGTGAACGCTTGTCCACAGTTAACCGTGTGATTACACAATTTAAACGCAAGGAAAAAACAACAGTGGAGCCGAGACCAGCTCGTGCCGGACCTTCTGAAAGAAGTAAAAGAGTGCTTGTGCGCGTGTTAAGAGAACCGCGAAAAAGTACAGCTGAGCTGGCGGCAACTTCACAGAAAAGTCAGCACACCGTTCTGCGATAGCTCCACAGTGTGGGGATGTATAAAAGGGTGGCAAATAAAAAACCTCTCCTTACGGCGTTTCAACAACGGCGCCGAATGGCTTGGACAATCGAGATGCGAACGAAGCCCGAAGAGTTTTGGCGGTCTGTCATTTTTTCAGACGAAAGCAGATACTGCCAATTCAGTGATAGCGGACGTACGTGGGTATGGAGACGTTCGTCACAGCAATTGGACGACAAATTTTTGCATCAGACGGTTAAATACGGCGGTATGAACATCATGGTGTGGGGCGCGATATGGTATGGTGGAAGATCGCAATTAGTAATCTGCGACGGAAATATAAATGCGGCAAAATATTTCCAAATATTAACAGAAGAACTACTACCGATATTCGACGCCATTTTATCTAAAGAAGACGCCACTTTTATGGAGGATGGAGCACCCTGCCACAAAGCAAGAACAACAACCACATGGAAAGAGGAACAGGGGATTCGGATTTTACCATGGCCAGGCCAATCACCAGACATGAATCCGATAGAGAATGTTTGGCACATAATCCACAAATATGGCGAAACGACTCCGAAAACCCAGCAATAAGGAAGAACTCGTGGCAGCTGTTACAGAAGAGTGGTTAAATATTCCAGAAGACACCATTAATCATTTAATAGATTCTATGCCACGACGACTCGCAGCACTTCACGCAAGTAAAGGTGGATCGGCAAAATATTAGTCTAATTTAAAAATTTTAAAATATTTTGTATATATAACTTGAATAGAATCTTTTTCTAATTAGTGGATGTCTATTTTATTCTGTCACCCTAGTGTACCAAGGGTGGTTTAATATCGATATTAATATTAGTTTAAATCAGTTCCTCTTTTAATAAAATGCTCGTCTAATTATATATATACATACATCGATCTACTTCTGGGCCAGAAAAAGAAAGAAATTTCATTTGTAGTTGGCTCCTGAAACTCCTTTATGATACCAAAAATATATTGATGCAGATGAAATGACCTTTTTCGGATTATTATTATTATTAGCAGGTGTAAAAAAAACAGCGGAAAATGTTTCAATCGAACATATGGGGCTGCTACAATACTGAACCGTTTTTGATATAAGATATTTGGTTTTCAATTGATAAACTCGCACTAATATAATTTGTTTGGAATTACTTCTACACCAATAAATCAATTATGATTCCGTAGATAAGTGTAACAATAGACCAATAACTTGTTCTCTTTAGTAGATGATGTGGGTTCGTCCAATATTATATTTCTTTTGGATTTACGACTGGCAAAGCCAAAGTTTACACTGAAAAAATGGAGTGTCTACAAAACAATCGTCTTTAGTCTTTTATCGTCAATTAAAAACTCATCAGGAAATCTTATATGTGATATTTACTTTATTTATTCCATGGTTTATTGAAATGGGAAATCACTGTTGTTGGTATATTGTCAAAATATAAGAGGAAGTCGTATTTCAAATACATATTCTTTCATATTTCGAACCATCCTAAAATTGTCCAATACATATGCTCTTCATTGTATGGTTTCATCAATTTGACTCTGGTTAGTTGTGTTCCTAAGAAGATTAATACTGTGGTAAACCTGAGATAATCGAGTTCTACAATCGAACTAAAAGAAGTACAGGTCAAATCGATCAAATAGCTGCAGTTTTTAATAAATTCCTCCTGTATGTGGGTAGAAATCGTGAATAGGGAAGTTTAAAAAAAACATAGATGCAGAATTTATTCAGAAGAATTAGAGCAAATAAGACGAAGAAGTCAATATCCTTGCACAAACCTACCTTTGAACCAATAAAATAGTTCATCAAGTCTATGTAAGTTGACGCGCCAAAAAAGGAGCAGTGTTATGTTGTTGTAGACATCCATGGTCGTTGTTTGCATTTAAATAATTTAGGCTTCCGGGTTGAAACCGCGTCGCAATTGCATTAATCTGCCACCGTTTCGCTCCATTTTGCACGGGCATTATTCCGGGTGGCAGGGTGTCGTATCGCTGCTATGAGAAGAAACAATGCTCGAATACGCTATGCAGCAAGCCGAAGAATCTCAATGTTTCAATGGAGTATCTTTCATCTTCTTCTGGAGCTAGTCGTGACAGAAGATAAAAAAGACTTCATCGAAACGTTGAACTACTTCAGGTTCTTCTGAGAACCAGCTATCTACGCTAATCAACACCTGGAAGAATTGTATTATAAAAATTATATATATATAGAATTAATATTAATATAAGCTCTCACTGGTGTTAGTAATGATAAAATTACAGCTTTCTAGCAACGTTTTAAATTCCTGAAAAAATATCAGTCAAAGTGGGATTTGAACCAGTAACCTTTTCGTAACCGGTCGAACTTGCTGCCATTACACCACGAGATTGAATGTGAGTTCAAATCACTTTTAATACCTACCTCATTCAATAATCCTGCCTCGCTAAAAGTATTATACTATTCGCTTGTCCGTACTGGGTTGGAATATGCCTCCATAATTTGGTATCCTCACTATCTCCATCTGCAACTATTACTTGAAAGAGTGCAAACACGTTTTTTGGAATACCTGTCCTTTAAAAATTGATGGCACTTACCCTGGACGCGATGTTGATTATGCTGGTCTGCTGAGGAGACACGGCTTTGTATCGTTATCGGATCGAAGGAAGGAATTTCGCAGCCAACTTCTACTTAAACTGATTAATCGCGCTATTGACGCTCCATTCCTTCTCTCCAAAATTAATTTTGTGGTACCTCAGTACGATACCAGGTCCTTCCCTAATTTTAAGGTCCCATCATACAAAACTAATGTTCTGCTTAAAGCACCCATTACGCATATGATTAGAATTGCCAATGAATTACTTGACGATCCTTTTTGTTGAAGTGTCATGGATTTACATTGTCGTCCTATTTTGTTCTTGCATTCTGGTGTCACCGAGCTATTTTTATGTTTATGATTCAGTTGTATCTTTTTCGATTAATTTTAATTTATTACTGCGCTGTATATTGTTACTACATATATATGCTAGGTTACATTATTCTCGCATTGTCCTGTAAATGGAATTAGTTTCCGTTGGGCAATAAAGATATTATTATTATTATTTAGAAAAATAAATGGGGAACGTAGCAGTTGTATTATGAACAATGAAATGCTCCTGATTATTATCTGAAGGATGAAGGGCACTTGCTCATTAATTAATAATTATGAAGCATAAAGACATTGCACGGGATATTCGAATTCTCAAAAATATTTATCATCCATGTTTCCTAATGGAACACCTGCATATTTTTACACCATGTAAGTAGTGGATATAGATTTTATCTGATTTAATGGTTTTATAAGAAGGTAATTTTAAATTTATTATGCATGAATAGATAATGTATAATTAGCGGGCTCTGGAAAATAGGGATAAGAAACAATATCAATTTATAGTTATGTGAACTATCGAATTATCGGCTTGTTGCACTTGTATCCTTAAAATTGCATAAATTCCAGAACGTGCTTGAAATATAGCAAATAAACAGAAAGAGAAAGTATTTAAAAGATGCATGTGTTGGATGTGGTTGATTTCGTAATATTAAAACGCTGCATAAAACTGGCACCAATATTTTATTTCGCTTTGTTCGACAATGCATACTCAAAAACGAAAGGGCGTATAAAATCATGTATGTAGGTGTCAGCTAGCAGAGAATACAAAGTAGCAATTATAAAGTATTTCAATTTTTTACGTCTCCTTAAATAACCACAAGAATGAATAGAAACGAAAATTATAGAATCTCGTTTTTTTACAAGTATTTTAGAAATATAAATAAAAGGTATTCGTATTTATAAACACTTTAAATAACATCCTTTAATTGCAAAACTTTTTTTAGATGTCCAAATATAACATAACAATATATAGTGCGAGCTACGTACTTCTATTAAGAAGTGGAGATCTTATTTCCCCTTATTTTCCTCTACAAACACCATATTTCCGTTTGCATCTGCATTCTAAAACGAACTTTAACGTTCAAGTTCTAAATACGCGAACATGTCGTACTTGTGCATCATTTTTACGTAACCCAGTGTGGATGAATGTCAGCGCTGTTGAAGGTATTCGTATGGCTGCCGGCTATGGGAATGTCTCGCATGCTCTTTGTTTACTGGAACCGCTGCATCCGCTTGTGAAACTTAAAAATTCATTAGTCACCGATCATACACGTTTGTACATCTAAACATACACCTAAACGTATCGCAATTTCCATTAAGGAACACGAAAAAATAATGATTTGATTCCGAGAATTTCCGCATTAGAAATAAATGCGTTAGTATTTGTAAGAGAAAAAGGTCATTTATGGAATAAATATTTCTTGGCTAATAGTATTTTCCGTCGATAAGTGAATGACGCCTTCTATAAAGTTGCAAAACGGATTTTATGCGAAAAAAGTTGATCAATTAAGAAATAAAAAATTTCTATATTGGATAATGACATAAAAACTTGACACGTATTCTTTTACAGGATATGGGACGAGTTATACTGGAAGGACTTAAGCATAATAAGACACTGACACATTTGGATATTAGAAGATGTAATTTAAATCCGGATAAGGAATGGGAAATACTGAAAGCAATTAAGGAAAATCGATCCCGTGGTTTTGAAGAAACCCCGGATTCTTACCGCAAGACTGAAGAAGATCCCACGCAAGAAATTTTTACTCAAGAATTTGTTGACGAATTCAATACAGTTTTCAATGAATAAGTTCAAAAATGCTTTGAAGTATTGTCTATATTTTTGAGAATTTTCTTAAATATAAGTATTTTAAGTGACGTTTGATTAAACTTTTTAAAATAAGTATTAATTTAACTATGTCAAGCATTCATCCCTTTTATAATTCTTATAGTCCTTAGTTTCGTTTTTGTGGCATTTCAGAAATTATCCATGCAGCCACTTCCTAACTAATATTAGAAGACATTCGAAGATGTAACATAAGGTTGTACAATTACACTTTTCACGCCTAGAGGCCCTTCAAGGCGATATCACAAACTACAATGGGCCATGATAGGATTATACCACAGAGGTATAACACATGGGCTGAAAAGTACCGGCCCTAACACATAGATAACGCTAGTTTTATTGCAGTCACCCTTCTCTCAGTTAGTACTAACCTTCAAAAGACAGCTGTTAAAATTTCATGATATTCTATTCTTTAGTTTGTGAGTTATTGTGCTAAGAGTCACGCTACTTTTCTTATTTTCAAAACAATGGATCAAAAACAATTTCGTGTTTTAATTTTACACTGCTTCTTGATGGGAAAAAATACCGTTCAAGCGAAGCAATGGCTCGAAAAATGTTATGGGGACTCCGCTCCATCAGAAACAACAATAAAACGTTGGTTTGCTGACTTCAAACGTGGTTGTAGAGACACCGATGATGCAGAACGCAGTGAACGTCCAAATGAGGCGGTAACACCAGAAAACATCAAAAAAATCCACAAAATCGTTTTGAATGATCGAAAAGTGAAGTTGCGTGAGCTAGCTGAGATCGTAAAGATATCAAAAGAACGTATTGGCTTTATATTGCATGAGCATTTGACTATGAGAAAGCTCTGTTCAAAGTGGGTGCTCATTGTTGACCAAAAACAAGAACGTGTTGATGATTCTGAGCAGTGTTTGGCCATGTTTAAACGTAACAAACCGGAATTTTTGCGTCGATATGTGACAATAGATGAAACGTGGATCCATCACTTCACTCCGGAATCAAAACGATCGTCATCTGAAGTGGATAGCAACTGGTGAACCTCGTCCAAAGCGCCCGAAAGCACAACAATCGGCTGGAAAGGTTATGACATCGGTATTTTGGGATGTGCGTGGTGTAATATTCATCGGCTGTCTTGAGAAAGGAAATACCATCAACAGTGAATATTATATAGCGTTATTGGAGCGTTTGAAGGCCGAAATTGCAAAGAAACGACCCCATATGGCAAAGAAAAAAATTTTGTTTCATCAGGACAACGCACCGTGTCACAAGTCAATCAAAACAATGGTAAAACTACATGAATTGAACTTCGAATTGCTCCCATATCCACCGTATTCGCCAGATTTGGCTCCCAGCGACTACTGGCTGTTCGTAGACCTCAAGAAAATGTTCGCCGGTAAGAAATTTCGCACGAATGAAGAGGTTATCGCTGAAACTGAGGCCTATTTTGAGGCAAAAGATAAATCGTTCTACAAAAGTGGTATTGAAATGTTAGAGCGGTGCTGGAATGATTGCGTTGCTCTTGATGGAGATTACGTTGATGAATAAAGCTAATTTTGAACCAAAAAAAAACGTGTTTTCTTTGTTAGGCCCGGGACTTTTCAGCCCATGTGTTAGATACACAAGAATCTCAAAGCTAAATAAGATTTTTTGACCTGAAGATTAAATTAAACGGTTTGGTATGTCCTTTCTATTAAATGTTATTTTTCCTTAACTAATTGGTTCGAATTGCCAAGATGTTTACCTCCTCATTGTAGTTCAATCCTATATGAGTTTTGACTCACATTGGTCCTTAGTCAATTGGAACCAAGCGGTGGTCCTTGATTTTTAATATAAACAAACGGTTAAAAAACCGGCCATCCTGAGATATAACAGAAGATAATTTAAATATGAATTTACTTTAAGAGGTATTCGTGGCTGCTCTTGGGTTCTTGGGTTCTCTGCCATAGAAATTTAGGGCTTTACTTCAGAAGAAGACCACGATAGGATGTTCGAAACATCAAGTGTTATAAAATCTTTATACAGTAGAGAACCCGAAAACGGAAGAGCAGTCACCAACAATACTCGCGTAAGCTTGTAGAGTCCTTTAAGGGATACTGGTATTGGTTCAAAGAATGCTTTACTGTTAATATGGGATAACCAAATTTGGAACGGGAAAAAGACAAATAAAACTAAGAATTAGTTTGTTTAGAAAATGACAGAAAACAAAAGTGCAATGAAACCATTTCTTTTCAACTGCTGAAGATAATAAAAACTTAACGGATTTCTTAGTGTACTTCCATAATGGCTACGTCATTGATGTAATTAATGCTCTTAGATACATTTGAGGAGTTTCTTCATATTTTTCCTAAAAAACCTATAGTAATTCTTGGCGCGAAGCCGGTATGCGCGGAACCCAATCTAGGCTGTATGCTGACTAGTTAATTCTTCGTACAATGTTTTCAGTTATTAATCGGAAGCAGAAGGAATATAATATTTAACTTTTAGGTAGATATATAACAATTTAATGCATTTCTTTTTGTAAATCCTAACGTAATAGTAAAAATAGCAGTCTAATCATAAGTTTTCAACTTAATGGCTTTTGAACTCCATCATCTTGTAGATCAGAAATCCTATCAACTGTTTTAAAATATTACGTAATAATATTTGCGTGGAAGCAACCAGTCTAAATGTACGCATTGCTTGTGAATAATTCGATTTACCGCCGCAAGTGGCATTAATTGGTAAAAATTTTCAATAATTATAAATTATTTCTATTACAATTTTATAAAATTTTAATATTTTTATTATAATTTTAAATTTTAATGAGACCATATGAGATTTGATTTAAAAGAAAAAAAGGGAGAAAACAAACTTTAATCCGATTAAGGCACCGAAAAAGTTTTACGTTACAGCCTATTACTAGCGTAATTGTGAGGTACATACATTAACATGGGTGAAATTAACTATGGGAGTTTTAGAGGTAGAGTCCATCTAAGAGGAGAACTCTATTAAACCAATTTTTCTAAGTTTGTGTATCGGACCTTTTGCGAATCAGTTTTATTCGTGTATTTTTTTTTTTGAGAGAATATAACAAATATTTATTTTACTACGGGAACGAACTTAAAAACGTGGAATAAATACAATAACGCCTTCTCACAGCAATTGCAGCGGTCGTGTTACATGTCGATCGTAACTGCGACGAAATGTGCCGAAACGTTTCAGTGGGATTGCTATTTTAAAAATTCCCTTTGAAAATGCCTTAAAATTTCTACATTTCTTAGAAACAATTCAAAATCGGTAGATTAATATTTTCAAACATGCTTCGATATAACGGTGCTGGGATGTATCGTCGTCCTGTCATAAAGGATCTAAATGTACTTGAGACCAAATTAGCTTTTAATAACTACATCACTACTACTCCCATCCTCTGCATTAAACACTTAAGGATTTATATTAATATAGTAGCACTATTTTTCGCATTTGACCACTCTAAGCTTGAGCATGCCTCCACAGTCTGATCACCTTTGTATGCACCATCTGTATTTCTACTTGAAAATGTGCAGAGGATGTACCTCAAATACGCATATTTCAAATAGCACGGAGTATATTCTATACAAGGTTATGGCCATAATATTCTACTGAGTAACTTTTAGATACAGTCTTTATAATTACGATGTCGTTAAGCCGATGCGAAATTTATCTAGTTTGGTGAGTAATCAGATTGCTCCCTCATTACTTACTTCACTACCTTGTACCGTCGTGCGGTACTCACCTGTACCAGGTCTATTACTGCCCTTGTGCTAATACCAATCTTCTGATTAAATCACCAATATGTAGGATGTGTACTACTTTCAACAAAATTAATGCGGATGTTGATATTCACTTTTCTCCTCTGGTGAAACTACTAAATTCTTGTTCCTAACTTTAATTTTGGTTTTAATTAATTTTGGATTCTGTTGTACTATTGTATTCTTAGTTGATAAATTCAGTCCATTACTATGTTGACGTAATTTCCTTGCTGTGTATGCACGTATGCATCGTACTACTCGTAATGTATTTATTCTTCATTATATGGAAGAACATTTTAGCCGTTTATCTGTATATATTTGATGAAAAATAGTAATATGTAGTAGTAAAATCGAGCTAGCCAAATGCTCGACAAAATCTAATTAAGCTGGTGAATACGAGATCCGAAGATTTGGCCAACCATATACCCCTTCGCGGACACCCCTTTTACACGGGCACCTCCCTTAAATGTATAGTTTCTCATGGTCCCGACCGGCTCTCATATAATTTTCATTGTATTAACTCTTTCTTGGACGGACATTCTCTTGAACGGACGCGGACACGAGAAAATATTCTCTTAACCGGACAAAAAATAAACCCCTTATCTTATTTTTATATCGAGAGTATTGCTATTGCATTTCTCAATCGCGCCGAGCGCGAATTTCGCTGGGACTTCCCCGAGTAAACCGGAGATTTACCGACTTTAATCTTTCGGCACAAACACAGCCTATGTCGTGCATTTCTGCCTGGCGTGAATTAGGGACTTCCCCAAGTTGGCTGAGTATTTACCGTTCTTATTCTTTGGGTGTACACTTTCGATTGAATCTGCTTTCAATATTAGTCTGATGTCTATGCGGAAAAGACACTGTGGGCGATATATTCATTGTAGAAATGGCTCCAAATGGAAAAATTCTCACGCTTAAACAAAAAATTGAGATTGTTGAAGTTTACAATAAAGAAATATTAAGTGTAAGGAACTTATCCAAGCGTTTTAATATTGGAAAAACACAAGCTGCAGATATAATTAAACATAAAGAATAGAAGGATTTCTTTCTAAACAAATGGATGTCGAACAGTAATTTAAATGAAAATAGAAGCTTTTTGGCGGGTGATGCTGCTAAAAGTGACAAATTGTACAGCTTTTGAGTTAATACAGAAAATTACACCACTAGATGCAATTTATTTGAGACCAAGTAACCAAAGAGACAGTTCAAAATTGCTCCCGCAAAGCAGGATTTAATCATGTAAATATGCAAAGTGAAGACCAGTTAACTGAGGCTGATACATCTGACCTAGAAGATGATTTGCCTCTTAGTGTACTTTCAGATATCCTCAAAAATAAGAATTTATTGAAATTGACAGATAATGAAAACCTTAATGATTTTTTGAACGTAGATGAAGATTTGTATGTTGAAGATCCAGATTCAGAGCAAGAAATTGCAAATCCAGTTGAAATGCAAGAACTTTCGAAAGATTCTGATATCGATGAGGTTCTAGTGCCAACAGAAGCTATCCCAAATTATGGTAAGGCTATTACCCTGACCAAACAGCTCAAAAGTTTTGTCGAAAATCACGGAGATACGGAGTCTTTGGAGCTTCTTTCTAAATTAGAAATACGATTTCAAGACGCCATTTATAGGAAAAGAACACAAACAACAATATATGAATTTTTGCGTCCTTAAAGTGACTATTCATTTCATTGTTTTATATTACGCACTACATCTATGTATCTATGTATATGTATTATACTTTGTATGTATATGCATATCTAAAGGAAATAAACTCTTTTTTCTTAAGTTTAAAGTTTCTTATTTATTTTAAAAGCATTTATATACGTATACGATTTAAATGTCCCAGTTTCTTTAATATATTAATTTTTCGTAAAAACACGATTTTTGTTGTATCTACTACATATTTCTTTTATGCGGACACCCCTCCTGAACGGACATCTTCAGTTGGTTCCGTTGGTGTCCGTTCAAAGGAGATTTCACTGTATATAATTCTCTTAACTGGAAAAAAAATGGTGAGAAGATATTTCTATTGATTGAAACAGTAATTCTATTGTGGATAATTGAATTGTGAATGAAGGCGGATAGTCTTGATATAACGTTTCTCTGCGTGTCTTTTTTTCGGTCTCGTAAGAATTTAAGTAAGATTAATAAATATTTAAATACGACAAGAATATGAAGTCATCATGGTTGATAGGAATTCAAAAATTTACATAGATTAATTTTTAATTTTTATTGATTTTTACTACCTATTTTTAATATTATAACAAATTTTCTCGTGAAATTTTTAAGAAACGCCTGTCATAGATCGCAGAATCTTTAAGACAATAAAATGTGGATCACTTTCACGCAGATCTAGGATAAGAAGTTTGATAATCAAAATAGTTTATAACGGAATATTGTTTGAATTTATTCTATTACCTGTCCTCAATTTAGTTTGATATTTTTATTTAAAGTTAAATATAGAAATATATTGTTATCAAAATTTTAAAGATACACAAAATATCTTACACGTTTCCATTCAATCTACTACTAGTCCATCTCAATAGAAAATACAAATAGGACATACCGCATTCCTCAAAAGTGTTAAATATTCATTGATTATACGCCCGTACGTCTTAATTAACGTCTTTAATACGCTTACGTGGGAATATCTTTGTTTCTTTATTGCTTTAATCACCCGGATCATGATGACATTTAATATTCCAAGACGGGTACAGCACAATACTGAGAAAAAGACCACATTCGTTGCGGTAACTCGACAATCCGAAGATGATTTATTCGAGCCACGCGTCTGTATATCGAAACTATTACGAAAATAGTAAGTAGTGTTGACAAATAAAAGTAATTACCATCGGTTCATACATGTGAATACGCAAACATTTCTACGAAGAGGTCATGACACTTCGAAACGGAGGTTCTATAAATAATGATCTTTAAATCTAGCTAGGTGATGTGTTCTACGGCATGTATCTAAATGTATATATTAAATGGTTGATCGGATCGATACACTCCCGCTCATGGAAAATTGGACACTTGATTCTTAAAGCACATTTATTACATTATTATGCAAATAAACTAAGAATAATGTTACCATACAATACTATGAGGTATTTATGGCCTAACAACAACGACTTTATATTTATTGTTACATATTTGATATTAAGTAGTTTCTTTCATCTGTATTCTCTACTTTATCTTGTTTCTCTAATGATACACATAACGTTGTTCCTTGTTTTTCTACTTTCACTCCCAAATACTACACAGATCAAAAACTGTACGAAATTTTAATGAACAGTAATAACCGGTGATTTTTGGGATGTTCCTACTCGAATGATCAAGGAAGAACCGATAAAATTAACGTATATAGGTGACGATAACAACAAAAATCATCAGAATGGTGTAACAAAAGAGAAGAATTGGTTTCGAAGAATTGATTTTGATGATATAAATTCTAGTTAAAAACTAAAAGTATTATGGAGCATTCTTTACGTTTAGAAATACTCGACTCTTTTATAATTAATAATGTTACTGTAGAAAGAGCAACTTCACTGAACCAATATTATGCTTTGTTCTTTGTTATGTTTGCTATAGAAAATAATCCTGACAAGGCTCCGAAATATAAACCTGCAATGCAGGTGTAATGTATGTACTTTTAGCTATGTGTCGCCTTAAGCTTTTAGCGAAGAAGAACAAAATAAAAGGACATAATTAAAATACCGTTTTTCGGACAAAAAGCTCCTTGATTTCACCAACAGTAGTAGTATTAACAAAAATGATAAGTTGTTCAAAATAAGGCATATAGTTCACCATTTTGGGACTACGAACCAAAAACTATTATAACCATTCCAAAATTCAGTAACAGACGTATGTTTTATGCTCTTCAACGGAAGGCTGTCATTCCATATTTCTTTCAAAATGCATAAGTTTCGCTTCATTCTCTTTCTTGCGGTGGAAGTGTGAACGCGGTTTTATACTGGATTTTATAATTTATACAGATGGAACTACACTAAAATTTCCGAAATTGACAAATGAGTTAGTAGATCTGTAAGTATAGTAATATGGTATTAACCCTATGTATCTCTACTGGAGCAAACCACCAAAAACTGGTATACAAGCTATTATAAGAAATGCTTCTCCATAAAAAACTCAATTATTGTGGGACAGTTAAAGTTGTCAAGCAATTTGTACCATCACCTGAAAATGGAAAAATAAAAGAAATTATCTAATATTGAAATGAATACGTAGGCTTCCACTGCCAGAGTCAGTGATAAACGAACTGTTTCCGGAATTGGATCGTGTCATAATAAGGTATAAGAGAAAATGAAATAAGAATAAAAGGAAATACAAAGAAATAAAAAGAAAGAAAAAAATAAAAAAAGAAAAAGGTGGCCAGAGGCGAAAACTTTCTGAAGGTTTTCGCTCCTAGCGTAGTTAACACGTCGAGTTATAGTGACTTTCTTCCAAAGAGATTTTGCATCTAGCGTTGTTTACATGTCGTGTTACATTGGCACTTTGGTTCCCCCTTTTTCTTTTCTTTCTTCTTTTTTCTGTCACCATCTTTCTTTATTTTTCTTACTCTTTTTTCACCTTTTCCTTTTTTCACTTTTTTATTTCTTTGTTTTTCCGCCTACTCCTATTCCATTTTCTTTTATACCTTATCATGACACGGTCCAATTCGGGAAATAGTTCGTTTATCATTTAATATTGTTCAACTGAGAGGTTGCTAGCTCTGAAGTGGATAAGAAGGATGTTCATATGCTAATATCAATTCACAAGAACACAGTGAAAGCACAAACACGACAAATTGATGAAGTCGGGGCTAAATTTGAAATTTTTCTCTGATGAAGCGTGGTTTCGTCTTCCGGTTTCGGATGTAGAGTAGTGAAAATTCTCATATTTTTGTTGAACCGTTTCTGCATACTGCGAAACTTGGTATTTGGCTAGCATTTCTAAAATTGTTGGACCTATTTTTTATAATTTTGCAATTAATGCTGAGACGTGCAGAAACATTTTAAATTAATTTATTAAACAGTTGCACCAACATAAATTATAATATGGTTACTTCCAGCAAGATGGTGCAACGGTCCACACATCACAAGAAAATATTGTTTTTTGACGACCGAATTATAAACTTACATACGAAAGCTGAATTTCCACCACGGTCACTTTGTTTGACAATTATAGAGTAGGATGTATAAAGCTCCTGTTACTAATTTGCAAGATTTGCAGCAAATAATTATTAATGAAAGTGCATTAATAACGTCCGCAATGCTGCAAAATGCCTTTAACAGGATGAAAAGGCGTATAAACTAGGGAATTCAAAATAATGGTCAACAATTTCACCATTTGCTTTAATTTCGCCTTTTTTTTTCAATAGTTAAGAGTATAATAATATGGCTTAAGTTCAGACGTATACTTTCTATTTCAATACCATCTTCTTCCTAGAAACTTCATGATATCACGGCACATATACAGCTGTGGCCATATGTATTCGCCACTCTCGTTTTGAACGTGTTACACGAATATTATTGTATTTCTAAGAAGCAGGGTCGATGACGGACTTAACTAGGTACCTGGTAATGAGGGTTTAATGGTTTATTGTAGGCCATTCTGAATAAATTAGAAAATAGACGTAAAATTGTAATTTCTGAATATTTCTTCAGTCTTTCTTAAAAGTTGTAAGAGTAAGGTTGAGCTAGTTAGAGTGAAGATATTGTGTCTGTGATTTTGTCTGTGTAATACGATAGTATACAGTAAAAAGTAATGCCGAAAACACGCGAATTGACGGAGGTAGAGCGAGGACAAATTGTGGTGTTAGAAAAGCAAGAGTTGTCGGTGTCTGCTATTGCCCGACAAGTGAAATGTGCGCGATCGACAGTTAGAATGACGATAAAACGATACAAAGAGAGTGGATCTTTGACAAACAAACCGAAAACTGGTCGAAAAAGGAAGACAACTAGCAGAGATGAGCGAGTCTTAGAGCGGATGTCTTTGCGAGACCGGAAAAAAGGGTCTAAACAGCTTTCCAGTGAACTTTTCCGGCTACATAATGTTGCTATTTCTCCTCGCACGGTTAGAAGACGCCTCTGTGAATTAAATTTAGGTGGATACAAAGTTCGACATAAACCACGGTTGTCTCCGCAACAAAAGAAAAAGAGACTGCTGTGGGCTAAAAGTCACCGCGACTGGACCATTGACAATTGGGCCAATGTTATGTGGACGGATGAGTCAAATATTGAGGTAAGTAATACATAATTATTGTATTTGCGGTATTCTGTATTCAATTCCTGGTATCTACAGTGTTTTTATTCTTTTTAATGGGTTCCAGAATGTAACAGTATTCATGTTTTTGTTGGTAGCTTTGTGGTAAACCTGGGCCTCAATACGTGCGACGCAGGCGAGGAGAGGCCTTCCATCCAGACTGTATCATCCCGACTGTCAAGTTTGGGGGTGGTAGCATAATGGTTTGGGGTTCTATGAGTGCAACAGGCGACATCGACATGTTGGAAGAAGTTCTGGAACCGTGTGCGTTAAAATTATTCGATAATGATGAGCCAGAGTATTACTTCCAACAAGATAATGCACCGTGCCATAAATCTTACGAAGTAATGCGCTGGTTCGAAGAAAATAACGTGCGGGTCCTGGAATGGCCGGCACAATCCCCGGACTTATCGCCAATTGAGCATTTATGGTACATTTTAAAGCGAAATGTAGCTAAATACTCATCTACCACAAAGCAATGCTTAAAAACAAAAACATTCGAAGAGTGGAATAAAATCACCCCCGAACAGTGCTACAACTTAGTGAGCAGTATGCCCCGACGAATTCGTGCGGTGATAAAAGCCCAGGGAGGAGCTACCAAATATTAAGCAATATCTGTATATATCTGTATACACTCACAATGAAACATTTTCATCGATCAATTTTCTTTTATTTTTTATATATTCGCCGGAATAAAAAACAAAAAAGGGTGGCGAATACATATGGCCACAGCTTTTACTTTATACCATTAAGTTTCTTGTTTAAAATATTTAAGATTATCGGAAAAAATTAACTCGGTTTTCTTATTACTAGAGACCGGATTATATGGAAAGTACGTATATTTTATTTTATTTATTTAATATATTTTACGTCTATATGTAGATGTATTACACTGATTAAAGTTAATTAGCGTCAATTAACTTTAATCAGTCTAAGACGTCTATAAATAGACGTAAAATATAATAAATATATTAAATTAAATTTTTCCACTTTGCATATAATCCCGTTTCTACTTATTACATATGCTTGGAAATGTACGCCATATATGGTAGAATATTATCTCAAAAATTACACTTTCATATTGTCCAAGATCCGTTATAATAAAAATAGGTGTTATTCCGAAAACGTCCATATAAATTTTTTTATATTTAGAAGATCAAAACAAACAATTCGCGCACATAACTAGTTTTAATATGTAAATTTTTTAGTGAGTCATCTTTAATTTTTTTCTAAATAAGATATTTTTTATTAATTCTGGAGATATATTAATAAGCGAAGCTACATCCTTAGTCGTAAATAAATTATCAGCTTTTACCCATAGCTATGCTACAATAGATCAGGTAAACGAGTGTAATTTTCAATTTATACGGATTCTGTGAAAAGCAAACGGTGTACAATTCTTGAAAACAACGTCTTCAAACCGCGCGCTCACATTATTTACGACTTACAGTTATTTACGCTAATATTATATTGATCAACGTTTTTGTTGTTCCTTTTGGCATTCCACAATTTTGTTTTCAATGCCGTACGGGACAAATTATGTTTATTTGTCTGAGCGGACAGTTACCATACAGAAAAAAATAAACAACGACCCTGACCGGTTACCATCGCGATCCTTGAGAAAATATATGTGAGGATTTTTAACGTAAGGCGCTCGATTATTAAATAAATATATGCTGCAATGCCAAGCCATACTTAATAGCGTACATTTTCTAAGGTAATAAAAGGTAACAAGTTGGAAAAGGTAAAAAAAACGTGCCTATTTCTTATTTCCTTTTTTATTGCGGTATTCCCAAATAATTATCAAGTTATTTATTATTGACTAACGTGTATAACACGTCCTCTATGATTACACGTATGAAACGAATTTACATACTCTATTTTCGGAAAAACCGGCGAGTTTTTGCTTAATTGAATGAACACCTATTGCATGTTTATTACATATTTTAGCGGCAATTAAACGATATACATTGCTAACCAAAACCTTCTATACAAGCGTTATGCGTGGATAAATTTAGAAACCGAAAAAAATTGAGTCGTCCTTGATATTTTATTCGTACAGGTAAATTGATACCGTGCGGATAGAAGAACACGTTTTCTGCGGTGTTTACTGAGAGGTTCCAGTGTCGATTTAAAAGCTGTTTTGCGGGATTTTCTATATTAATTATTAATACTATATGTGTCATCCGGTGAGAACGAACTTTGTTTCAACATTTAAGATAGTTATTTTCCAATCTTACCGCAGTAAACTGAAATCAATAGCCGTATTTTCCAACAGTAAAAGTTGAAGATACTGTTAAAATGATGAGAAACTTATATATGCACTATCGCTCACAAGTTTAGGAACACTTATTGATTGTTAAAAAATTACTAACATGGCAATACAACTGTGATTTTAACATACAGTGTGTTTCTATTATTGTAAAAACCTTTTTTTTGTTTTAAGGTGAACATATAAATTTTTGGAAGTTTTAATGAAGGTAGAAGTAAATTTCTTATATGTACATAGTTTCGAATAAATGTTAGCGAGGACTCGTAAATGTCGATACTACTAATTAAATACTCATATTGGGTATCGCAGCTCTCACTCGATACTTTGATGAGCAATTAGTATCACAGATGAACTGGTATAGTGGATTCCCCGAGTTTGTTAATTGTTCTGAGCGCGACCGTGTTAATCTCTCGGTGGCATTGCATCTACCTTCTTCTGCATCTAAACGTCAAGAAGATACTGCCTAGTACAATCAACAAACGCGGAGAATTAGAGAAAAAGAAACAAGGCATATGTATATATATATATATTGTAGCAGACGTTTTCGCGGGTATAAGATATTCTGTTTTTCTCTCGGGTTTTATCCCGCGTCGCGGCTTCAATTCAAACGATGACTGTCACAAAAAGAAGATGATCTCAAAAGAAACGTCAGGGCGCATCCATTTCATACACTACCCCTCAAAAGTGTTTAGGCACTATCACTGACAGCAAAAATGTATAAAAACTCAGCAAAAATGTTAATAATATTTATGTTTTATGTACAGATACACGTACATGAATAAAAATATATTAAATAAATGTGAAAATTAAAACGTTTAATTTAAATTTTGATTTCATCTATAGGTCACATAGATTTGATAATTGCAGCACACAATCGAGGCATTCTCGCAATAAGTTTTGCCAGAGTTTCTTGTGTTATTGAGGTCCAACTCGAATGCAATTTGTTCCACACGTCAGTGGCTGATGCCGGAGCCGATCTAGTTCTTCCCATAGTAACTCGATCGGATTCAAGTCGGGGCTCTAGGGAGGCCATTCCACAATTTTGAGAGTTCCTTCCTCTTCTAAATGGCGTAAATAGTCTTTACATCATTTAGAGGAACGTTGTGGGTCATTATCATGCTGGAAGATAAAATTTTGACCCAAAAGTCGAATACCGGAAGGTATTGCGTGGTTCTCCAAAACTTCGCGGTAGCCTTCTTTTTTTAATATACCGTCAATTTTCACAATGTCCCCTACACTAGTGCCAGAAAAACAACCCCAAATGATGATAGAACCTCCACCATGCTTCACGGTAGCAGGAATACACTCTTCTCTGGCACGTTCACCCACAGATCTTCTTACGAATATGCGTCTTCGGGTTCCGAACAGCTCAAATTTGGACTCATCCGTCCATAGGGCGTTGTTCCACTCTTCTATGGTCCAGTGTTGGTGTTCACGAGCCCATTTAAGTCGCTTTTACTTGTTTTGTTTGCGTAGTAATGGCTTTTTCATCGCAATACGTCCATGGAGTCCGGCTTTCTGTAGGCGACGTTTGACTGTAGAAACACTGACTACTTTTTGGCGACGAACATTTAATTCTGCGGTGATTTCCGGGGCTGTACATGTATACGCTGTACGGGTAGTGTATATATATATATATATACGTATAATATAAGTGTAAATAAAATGTTCCATGGCTTTGTTCCTGCACCTCCTCATCGTAAAGTGTGCCATTAATTATTTTTTCAACGGCGAATAGTGACCTAGGAGCATACCGAACCCGCCAGAAAAAGGACTGCCACTATATTTGACGGACGTTGATTTCGAAAGCACGAGACCTGGGTTGGTAAATTCAAGTGCAAGCGCTGTTGCCACTGGACCATCGAGTCGTTATAATAATAATAATAATCGTTCAAAGGTCAATTACAGGACAAAAATACATCATAAATTGCCTGTAATAATCCTTAAAATAAAAATAGAAAAAAAGGAAGTATGCTAATGATATACAATATACGAATGTAGTAACAAATAGCAATATATTATGGGAACAAAGAAAAAAGGGAGACTCATAAAAATAAATCAAATTTCTCTTTATTCACATAGTAAACTAGTCACGCTGCTCAATTGATGCTCAATTATAATTATAATATAATCAAATTGTGCTCATCATTACAAATTGTATGTAATATATATTTTTGGAAATCCAGAGCTTGGGTGTTACGTAGTGCGGCGGTATCATTAATCTGGTGCTTGTATGTCTAATAGTGTGAGTTTATGCAAAAAATGAAAAGAAGCGGTCCAAAGTTTGAACCTTGAGGAACACCCAGCATTGAAGAAAATGGTCTAGAGGAATATCCATTGTAATCTATGCATTTACATAATATTTCTACCATTTCTTGTATATCTTATTTAAGAAAATGATTTGTCTTATATAGGTTTCATGATTTAGTAGATAAATGTTTATTTATTTATAATACAAGTGAAGGGTCCGAAAGTGACAGTTCTAATATACAGCCAACTATATTTCTAAATAGACCAAAATACGGTTTTAATGTCTACCTTACACCAACAGAAACAAATTAATACCGGGGATAACAACGCTATAAAAAAAGCTGTAATATACTCGATTTTCCAGCTTATAAGGCTTGGAATTGGAATGCAAACAAATACACTGAAAGAATTATTTTTAAAAGACATAAGAGAATCTTTCATATAAGAACACATATGAACACGAGAATCGCGACATATCGTATAAAAGATTGTAAATTAAGTTAGTTAACAGTAAAACAAACGTATTACGTAATAGTTGTCATAAATCTGTTTGTGAAATTCACCATACATAATTTTGTCTAAATTGTGTACCATAAACATATTTTTATAGCAATACTTTAGCATTAATTGTGACGTCTAAGTTTTTAAGAACAATTATTTGTTATTTTTGTATTAAATGAACAAGAACTATACTCCATTCACGTTAAGAATGCAGACTTGGAATAGATAGGCCTTAAAATACGGGCTTGCTATTGGCTAATGGGCGAGGCATGTTCACAGAGGAGAAATTCATGCAATTTTTTTATATGAAATTTCTGTCAAATTTACATACGATTTTGTTGCCGTTGTTTCCTGCAGTTTTTCATGGAATTTCATCTTTATTAGAATTCTTTTCAGAGTTCTTTTATCTCATCATTTAATAATTCAAGGTACTACATAATTAATTATACAAACAAAATAATTTTTACTCTACTATTACAAAATTACAGCTTTGATTTGGTATGCCCGAGGAAGGAATAGTACGTCCAGTTGTAGGACCATTGAAAAACCCTCAAGGGAAACATATTGTTAGTAGGCAGTGTCTAATGGCTTACAATTTATATGTGCAATCGCAGCAAGAAAATTGCAAGTCAACATCTGTCGACTGCAACATGACTTGGTTTAAGTGAAAGAATAGTATGAGAATAATGCCAAAGAGATTAATACAAGATAAATTCCCAGCTTGCCCCCTAACGCCTTCGAGAAACAATATACGATCACTTAGACGAAGCTCAAAAATCTATAATTAGGCGACATGTCCATTCATTCTCCTTAAGAAATGACTTGCCTACATGTACAAAATTATTAAATGTAAATATAATACATTTTGACCTTCGATTTAAACCAACTTATTAATCCTTTGCAGGTTATTACTGCATATGACAATTTGCCCTGTTAGTATTTAAGTGGTTAAGAAGGAATCGAAACAGTGTGCTTATGTAATAAGACATTGTGCTATGGAGACGTCGGTATTTAACTAGAATTAGAAAATTAAATAAATTGAAATTATTTGTTTATAAATCAAATTCATATGTTTATTTCATTTGTTATTTTATAAATAAAATGCTAACAGTAAAGAAATCTTTTTTATTAAATTTATTGCAGATATAAAGAGAAGACAACTGTATAAATTTGTAATATGTGCAGTTAAGAGATTTTTATAATGAATTAATATATTTGATATTTTATTGTAGTTATTAATATGCATGCAATTATTTATTGACTGTACTGTCGTTGAAAATGTGCATTGGTTTTACTGCAGTCGGGGTACAGTAGACAAATATATTTGCACTGCTGTTTTCTTTTTCACTGAACAGCTCATCTAACTTCACCATTGACAATAACCAAATTCTATGCAAGATTTAAGGATGTTGTATATTGGCATATACTTTGAAGCCATCCGATGGCCTTGGATACAGTCCCGTTGAGCCCATTATGTATTCTTCATAATCAGCAACATTCCTTCTTGTTTGGCTTTATCTTGTATATATTGAATTGCTTAGTTTCAATCATACAATTGAAACTTTCTCTTTTAAAATTGATGGAGATTACCAACGGAGAGATTTACTTCTTGACAAATCACGGTATAACACTATGTATATAACCATTCATGTCAAAATTATATTTTCGCTTCAAGTTTATCCATGGCAATATTGTTATTTTAAAGCTTGGTATATGACATTTATGTTGTTTTCGATTAACACCAAATGCATTCTCATTTTCTTTTTAAAAGGAAGCTCCTATTTCGGTAAATGAAACAATCGAAGGATACATTTATATTGCAATTGATGTTACTTTTACTTTATTGTTGCGGTATTACCAGGTAATATAACCATAATGTATTGCACATAAAATATGAAAAACTTCCTATCTATTATACAAGATTTCAAACTTGGATGTTTAAGATGTCATTTGACAGTTCCATTGGTTAAATTTCACCAGTGTAATACAGCCGCCAATCGTAGCGCTACCTACTGCATTCTTAACGTGAATGAAGTATAGTAACATCTATTTTAATAAAATATATTTCAGGCCATGTTGACCCCAACAATGCAGATGACTACAAAGTACATATAAATGGAACAGCAGGAATACTTCAGTAAAATTTCTTACATTTTGTTAATTTGTAAGAACATTCAATACCTAATGCCAGGAAAAGATTATTACATTTAGTTCTTACCAACTATTGACTGGGAGATGTTTCCACTGGTGGTCAAAGACAGCGATCACCTCACTTTAGCGCTGTATCTATTAATACCATCATCACGATCTAACCTTATGTATGATAATAAAGACAAAAAAGTGCATAACTTTAAGCATGCAGATTTTATTAATTTGTACAAGTCATCACTACATGTAGATTTGATATTTATTTATAATTATACCAGTATAGACGACGTTCGTTCTGCATTCTATGCTAAAATTTATAAACACTTACATATGTTTGTTCCAGTAAAAACCAGTACACACAATAATTGTTTTTTGTGGTTTACACGTGATCACATTAATAACATTAAACTTAAGAATCAGTACCAATCCTTGTATATAAAAGCAGGTTGCCTAAACGACTTAAACGCTTTTAAAAGTATGAGAAGAAAACTAAAAGTTCTGAGTTCTCTATTTCAACGAATCCCAACGATCTGCAGCAGCTAATCTTGTTACAATTACTCAATATTTATCTGGTAGTGTAGATGCTGGAAACCAGGTAGATGTTGCACATACCGACCTGACAAAAGCCGCTGATCGAATTGATCAAACCTTGCTTATTAATAAATTGAAAAACATCGGATTTTCCCCTTCGCTTTTGACTTTATTCCAATCATATTTTCTTGATAGAAAACAGTTTGTGACTTATGTGAGCTTTGAATCTGATTACTTCACGTGAACATCTGGGGTTCCTCGAGGAAGTAACTTGAGTCCACTTTTATTCCTAATATTTATAAATGATTTGTGTGATCAATTAAGTTGTCTAAAGTTATTATACGCAGATGACTTAAAATTATACATCACAATAAATAATTCTCGGGATTGCGATTATTTGCAAAGCCAAGTTAATATATTCCACTTGCAGTGTATCAACAACAAGCTAACAGATTATTAAATTAAATATTGTCACATACTGCCGTAATGCAATTCCGATTGTCTACACGTATCAATTGGCTAGGTCTCCTTTACCTAGAGACAAATCTGCAAGAGATTTGGGTGTTATCTTCGACTCGAAACTCATCTTTGCATCGGCGTTGAGTATGTTGGGTTTCATCATACGTGTTACACGACCTTATTTTTTCCATAGCAACCATTCTTCGGCTTTATTTTGCTTTTGTTCGGTCTATTTTGTAGAATGCGTCCTTGGTTTAGTCACCTATATACGTCTATCAGATACATTTTCTGGAACAGATTCAAAGAATGTGTTTAAAGATCTTGTACTTTAAAAAAAATTAATACTTACCCGATGCAAGGATTTAGTCACAATTCTCTACTGGAAATGTTTAATATTGATCACTTAGAACTACGTAGAAAACAAGAGTGCAAATTCTTATTTAGTTTACTTAACGATGGCTTTGATGTCGCTGAATTGTTGAGTCAAATTATTTTTTTTGTTCCACGTTTGGGATTCAGGCAAACAAATGTATTTTATTGCTATCAGGTTGCCAATATGTAGAATGTGAAATGGCTTCAACACTATGGATAGTGGAGTGTTAGATATGGATGCCTGCTGTTTGCCACCTCTTTTGGCATGATGTAAACCGCAAATGCATTATACTTATCAGAAATTCTTTTTTCTTTATTATTTCCTTACTTCTCTTTAAAAAACTAGTGCATTTCTTTTCAGTTATACTAAAGCACTTTGGGTGTGGGTGGGTGTTGATTTATTTTATCTGTTGGGTAGTAAAGTATTATTATTATTATTATCAAAATGGAGCTATACTCATGAACAAAGGTACGATTGTTGAAGTCAGAGTTAATTATAAACTTTCATTCCGAAAATTCTGTTTTAAGCTTTTTACTCCTAATAGTTACTATCCATTTACATTCACCTTCCTGTAATTGAGAAGGATATTTTTATCGATTATTTAATTTAAATTCACAGGAGCGAGCCATAAAACCATAAGCAAGTACCACCTAGTACGCGATATATTTTTTACTCCTTATGCTAATATGCGTAGGCGCGTTTCAATTAATCCCGTCCCATAAAAAAAAAAACAAATTAAAGGCGACTTCTCATTCGTCATTTTGACAGAAACAATCTGAGATACGTGCGCAAGAAAAGGATCATGAAAATTTCCTTTAAAGAAGCACATTTAAACCTACGCAGTTCTCCTGGCACTTTCAAAGAAACAACAGAATAACTAGGTGTGATCGCCGGATGACCTAATCGTAAAGGACGTAATGAAAATGAATGAACGCGTTATAATTATGAAACAGATCGGTATTCGTATAGATGTAGACACGCGACATTGTTACGAAGCCAATTATTAATACGAAATAATATGAGTGACTTTACGAATAGTAATTTTCGATAAAATCGACCTACACTTATAGTAAAAGTACTTAGGCGTACTTTGAACTGGTTGCTGATCTCGTTCTAGAAAGGTTATTACGTCACTGTTCGGCGCAACAGTGTTATTTTGCAAGACATTACACCGTATTTACGTATTGCCTGCTCCGGGTTTAGCGAAAAAAGGTTAGCGATTTAAATGGGTACACCGAAACGGATGTTCATCTCCAGACACTACCAAGGTTGGCTTGAGTCATCGATAACAGCGTCAATCGCGATTCTATAAGGTTGTCATATACAGTAAAAGATTGTTGGGAATTCGTAGAATATATCTTCAAAATTCCAAATTAGTTGCAGGCAATTGATATTTGGGATACGTATCTTTCTCGAAGGTCTTTATTGGATTCAACAACAAGAAAAGAAACTCGGAGATTTTTCTCAATGCTAAGCGCATAATAGAAAAGGATTCTAATTTAATTCTTAGTCACACAAGCTTTTATGTTCTTTTTATATACAGGGTGAGAGAATAATATAATTGGAAGACGCACTCAATTAAACCACGACAGAAACTATCGAAGGCAGCATCGTCAGCTCGAAATTAGTCTGGGAATGCCTAGAAAAAATAAATAACCTAGGCAGAGAAAACAAAGTTAGACTATGCTGGGTACCAGGATACATTGCAATCAGCGACAACGAGAAAGCAAAAAGGACCGCCACAATTTCGTTTGTGGGACAGGAGTCGTTCTGTGGTATAGGGATGAGAAGACAGGGAGGAGCTCAGAGAATTTCTCTGGAAGAATCTTCCTGGTCTGAGACATTCTAACGTAACACATGGGCTGAAAAGTCCCGGGCCTAACAAAGAAAACACGGTTTTTTTGGTTCAAAATTAGCTTTATTCATCAACGTAATCTCCATCAAGAGCAACGCAATCATTCCAGCGCCGCTCTAACATTTCAATACCACTTTTGTAGAACGATTTATCTTTTGCCTCAAAATAGGCCTCAGTTTCAGCGATAACCTCTTCATTCGTGCGAAATTTCTTACCGGCGAGCATTTTTTTGAGGTCTGCGAACATTTTTTTCTTTGCCATATGCGGTCGTTTCTTTGCAATTTCGGCCTTCAAACGCTCCAATAACGCTATATAATATTCACTGTTGATGGTATTTCCTTTCTCAAGATAGTCGATGAATATTACACCACGCACATCCCAAAATACCGAGGCCATAACCTTTCCAGCCGATTGTTGCGCTTGCGGGCGCTTTGGACGAGGTTCACCAGTTGCTGTCCACTCAGATGACGATCGTTTTGATTCCGGAGTGAAGTGATGGATCCATGTTTCATCCATTGTCACATATCGACGCAAAAATTCCGGTTTGTTACGTTTAAACATGGCCAAACACTGCTCAGAATCATCAACACGTTCTTGTTTTTGGTCAACAGTGAGCAAACGCGGCACCCACTTTGAACAGAGCTTTCTCATAGTCAAATGCTCATGCAATATAAAGCCAATACGTTCTTTTGATATCTTTACGATGTCAGCTAACTCACGCAACTTCACTTTTCGATCATTCAAAACGATTTTGTGGATTTTTTTGATGTTTTCTGGTGTTACCGCCTCATTTGGACGTCCACTGCGTTCTGCATCATCGGTGTCTCTACAACCACGTTTGAAGTCAGCAAACCAACGTTTTATTGTTGTTTCTGATGGAGCGGAGTCCCCATAACACTTTTCAAGCCATTGCTTCGCTTGAACGGTATTTTTGCCATCAAGAAGCAGTGTAAAATTAAAACACGAAATTATTTTTGATCCATTGTTTTGAAAATAACAAAAGTAGCGTGACTCTTAGCACAATAACTCACAAACTAATGAATAGAATATGATGAAATTTTAACAGCTGTCTTTTGAAGGTTAGTACTAACTGAGAGAAAGGTGACTGCAATAAAACTAGCGTCATCTATGTGTTAGGCCCGGGACTTTTCAGCCCATGTGTTATTCCTTGGAAACATCAATAAGCAAAGAGCAAAGACCATGCTAGAACTAAGTTCAAACAGACTACGCGCCCTCACAGATTTTCTTGCAGGGCATTGTCTCCTTGGACAACACATGACAAGGATAGATTTGAAACAGAATAGCGACTGCAGATTCTACGGGGCGGAGGCTATCATAGAGACCCGTGCCAACCATCTCGGCAAAGACGTCATACACGAGGGTGAAATTGTTGTTGTTGTTGTTGTTGGCAGGTTATTGAAACGCAGTATACGTTAAAACGCTATATTTAAAGAAAGAATATAAATGTGATACAGAAAAGAATGTCTGTTCCCGACGACGCTCGTCTACGCACTATATCTTATATGTGTTTCGTCCGTGAAGACTAAATAAGATAAGGTCGCGTATGTTTATGCATCCCCTGCATCGGTGTAAACATTTCCGCGTGTGTATCGCACTAGATCAGGTATCCGTAGGCATCTTACCGTACCTCTAACGGAAATACCTTTTCTGAAACCATCGCAGCTACTGCAGTTTATTAAAGCTCTTGGACTGGAGAGGGAGCTATAACTGGAGACAAACCCTAACCGGTTGCAGCTCATATAAGGCGGCACAATAGATCAATAGGTCGCAGTGCAATACCACCCTTAATCTAATCTAATTCATCTCCTCGTACCCAGAAGATGGAGCTTATGTGAATGAAAGTATCTTATTATAATGCCTGATGCATGGTTACCATGTTCTAAAATTGTAGTATTAATAGGATATACCGCAACATTTCTATGTTATTCATAAACATGTCTTCACCTGGGTTAAGTATTAAATATTCAGATGTTTAAATTGTTTAGTTGCAGTTAGGAAACATCCTCTTAAATAGTGCGAAATATGATTTGTTAAAAAGGCACCAAAAAGTGGTTAATATTGCATTAAAAGAAGCGGGTTTGTCAATTCGGGTTGCAAGTAAACATATTAAAAGTAGTTTTTTCCACAGTTACTGTATTAATAAATAACATTCGGCTGGTACGGACTTTTAAACCATGGTCTTGAGTAGGTACATGTCGACGTTTTGCCGACCACTGCGGCTGGTATCTTCAGGACGAAGTTGACGGTTCGCTGGTTGTCAGAAAATGGTCAGAAGAAAAAAATCATTTTGAGAAATCTAAATGTATAAAAGCTCATTTTCTAGCCCGTGGAAATGATTCATGCTGTATATAAATAATTGTAATGGGAATTCAATTATGTTTGGCTTGTGTAACCACAGAACGAAAGTAAATTTGTTTAACATCTATTATTAGCTACGGCTAAATTTAAAATTCCGAGTACGTAAGTCTCGAGTAACTGTAAATACTTCATATACGTTTTTTTTGTTCCTTTTTTTTACTTAATACCAACAGCACTTTTATTAATTACTCGATATTAGCCACCTACTCAATTCTAATTTGACTTTATTCTGATACTTTAGTGCGTGATTGTAGGCTTTCAGGGCCGCCGCCCATTACGGAAACACCTTCCGTGCTCACTGTGGCTGTTTTTTTTTAACGTGACATTTCGCTAGTTACATTGCCCAACACAATTTTTGCTGACTTCCATGTGGGACTTCTTTACTAATTTAGGTGTATTGAATCCGAAAATCATATTAGTTTTCCAGCATCACGTCAAAATTTAACTCTATGCAATGCTATGCTCTCTGAAGAATCATTAATGCGGCTAAGTTGTTACTTAAGAACTGATAAGATATAAACAAGGCATAAAATTTTAATAACTCAGTTATATTATTATTATTTATTATACAATATTAGTCACGGGTATAGTACAAGAGTACTTGTAAAAACACAAACAAGAATCGGAATAAGTTTTAGTTTGCTGCACTTTCCGCTGTGTATTCTGATTTGGAAGTCTCTTTGAACACACCAACAGCAGTCGGCCATCATATGAAGAAAATGAAGCTTTATGCTCATGTTAGGCGGTGACATTTTTGAAGCATTGATTTCAGTAGATCTTTGTAATTGGAGGCTTTTTTCTTTTCAAGAAAATTCTTCGCCATCATAGTGAATGAAGTCCAGGTTTCTTTCTCAGCTTCATTCATAGAGTTAATGAAATTTGGATCTTTCATTAAAGTTCTAATTTAAGGTCCATTAAATACTCCAACTTCAATTTTTTAGTAAATTAGTTGTGGAAACTTTTGACATATGTACTTGAAATGGCCCCCTTGCAAATTTGGAGCTTTAACATATTGCTTCGGCAAACAAGAAATATCGTAGAAAAAAAGACGTGACGTGATAGGTAAAAAATGGGTTTTATATTTGGCATTAGGTTATCTAGATTAGTTAAAAGCAAGCGTCAGGTCTTAGTCAGTAGAAATAAGATTTTGTTGGCCAGTGTTATTATTATATCACTTAAAATTAATTTCTATATTGCCTTCACTTGGCTTCTTAAGAAATTTCTAATTGCTAATGCAAGTATTGATTCAATTAAGCATGTTATGCGTGTATAAAAAGTAAAATACACATAATATACGTAATCCTATTAAAATGGGAGCATGTACTGTAGGAGTAGTTAAACAAGCAGTTGTATTCTTTGAGCGCATCGTAAGGTCAAGTAAATTTATTACTGTTGGGTTCGCATGCATAGCAGGGATATGGAAATTTTCCGCACTACAGCCTACAAATTCCAATTACCAAGGCGTTTACAACTTTAAGCCTGTAGCTAGGTTCAATTTATTCTGAATCTTCCATTTGCGAATCGAAAACCCCCTGTTAATGTTTTTTTCTTTGTTTACTATTTATCGCTTATCCGGGAATCGTTCCCCTATCTTATCTAATTTAATTATCTAATTTACACTTAACCTAATTAAGAAAACAACATCGACACACATAAAACGGGGATTAATTATCGAATGAAAAAAAAATCTATTAATTGCTAATAAAACCTGAAAAATGCGTTAATTACAATTGCAAACATTTCGGCATTAGCATCTTGTATTTATCGACATAATAGAATAATAAATAAGAAGATCTATTGTTTACTTTAGAAACCGGACTTCTTACAAACGAACGACAACATGTCCTCACATAAGTTAGAATAATAATAAGACTCGCGTAGTTGGTTATGACATTATTATTATTACGTAAACAGAATTTTGCCGCAAACTAATAAATAAATAGCGAAAAAAACCTAATAACATACATATATGGACACAACGTGGGTGTATGCGCAGAGCAATTCAGGAAATGCCTACAGCATCCTTGTGGCAGAAACATATCTCGTAGTTATATAACGATATGTACATCTATCTTGTAAAGTCATCGTAGTATATAAGGATTATTCTGTTTAATTGTAATAGAAATTAGAAGATTTTTCGAATTTAATCTCGTAAAATCTTCAGGCATATAAAGTTGATAATTGTAAAATATTATGTTATTACCAGAAAGCTAGGGAAGCATATTTCAGGGGATAAGTAAACATATTCCAAAGCTAGGTCATAATTTCGTTCGAAGGACGTTAATCTTGTTTTATTTGTCCCCTTAGCAACTCTAGATAATTATACCACATTACTTTGTACACTATCATTAGAGCTGCCAAACCTTGTCGGCAAACCAGTGTCTCACGCATACGTGTATGTGGAGATCATTATGCGTAGTAGTCAGTATGATGAATTCGTTATATCATAGCAATTTTTGTATATAACGTAATTATGACAAAAGAAGGTCGTGCCACCTCGATCAACATTACAAAATCATAAATATAGCCTCTGTGCGCGGTAAAATTGAATATTAGTATTAAATATAAAAAATACCAATCCAGTGAAACTAATATCCATATTAATATTAATATTAATATTAATACGCACTTGCCGTATTAATAATATAATGTCCGTGAGATATGATATATTTACTGACATCGCGTCATCTAGGGGATTTAAAGCGACTTGAACTCAATGGTCTTGTGGTGCAATGGTTAGCACGTTACGCTGGAGACGTAAAGATGTTGGGTTAGAGTTTCTCCGAGACTGATATTTTTTCAGTAATTTAATTACGTTGGGTAATTGTAAGGAAATTGTAATTTTATCAATACTAATCCAATTTAGATAATAAAAAGATTTGGTTATGTGTGGACGAGACTGCAGATTCTAAAAAGAATACTGCTGTCAATGCTGCAGTATAAGTATTGGAGACTTTTCAACCATCTTTTGCATTTTTACCACTAAAAATTTTAAGAATGTACGAGGGTGGTGCTTATAATACATTGACAAAATTCAGCTCCACTCAGACTAAGTATTGATGCTAGTGATTAATTGTGCTGTAACCATGTTTTCTGTATTTGTTTCACATATAACGTTTAAACTTCTCGCTTTAGATATTTTAGCAAAAACTTTTAGAAAATGAATGAATTGCTCAAACAAAAGTCGTGTTTCTTAAATCTCTTATACGAATTGGAAGAATTTACTGATAGTGTCCTGGCGTTCCTTATCCACCACAGCCAATTCTTACGGGGTGGTGAACTTGGCTACAGGCGGTGTTTAATTATTTCGATAATTTTCGACAGATACAGATGTCAATTCTTACAATTTAGTTCTAAATAGGGGACAGCTATTTAAAAAAATTGATATTTGAAGATATTTTTTTTTTGCAGATTTAGAAGCTATCTATAATAGCTACTAGGAAATTGTTCATACGATAAAAAATCAGAAAATCCTGCATTCTTGTAGTGCAGTCACTGCAAATAATGAGTGGAGTACAGACATAGTTCACCGTAACCGAAAAAATATGTTATAAGAAAGTTTAAGAGCTTATTAAATAAAAATTTAAATTTCATTAGTATATTAACAACATTTTTAGTAATAATAATGATGCTTTTTTGAATCTCTTACGTAATTTTAGAGATTATTCTAAGTATGAAAGTGTCTTCACAGGTATAGCAGTAAACTCCACTCATACAAATTTATTAATTATACGGAAACTAATTCCAACAGATTCATCACGTTTGATTCGCACCATTGCGAACAACAAAAAAATGTCCGCGATTAGTTTTCTGGTCAATAGACTCGTCAGATTTCCGCTAAACAAGAGCAGGTATGACAAAGAATTAAAGTATATCAAAGATGTAGCGAGGTACAATGGTTTCTCTTCTATGGATGTCGACCGTATTTTAAGGAAGGTCCAATACAAACAACACATCAGAAATTCCACGACCTTGACATCAACAAACAACGGTAATAAGAAATTTATAACTCTTCCTTTTCATCCAACAGTAAAAGGGTTAAGTAAAATTTTCCGACAACTAAATATGAACGTGTCTTTTGTGTCAAAAAACAACTTAAAGAATCTCTTAGGGAATCCCAAAGATAAACCGGAGATGATAAAGAGGTCTGGAATATACCAAATCGCATGCAATGATTGTGAGAAACTTTATATTGGACAAACAAAAAGGAGTATCGAAACGAGGTTCAAAGAACATATTAGACACTATCGGTTCGACAAAACCTGAACTATCAAGCATAGCAGAGCATATGGTATAATCCGGACATAAGATTGATTTAAAAAATCTGACGCTACTTAAAAACGTGAACTCGTATAGAGAATTAGACGCGTACGAAACGGTATATATGAAAAAGAACGGAAACTTATTGAACAGAGAACCACCCCCAATTGCACACCATAGTTTGATGGATTTATTACTATAGGCCCTGTTGAAGATACGGTTCGCTTTCGGTCCATTCTTTCCCGTAAAAGGCATTAGACCACCGAGTAGATTGTAAATAGTCATATGTTTTAGAAATTTTAGAGCCTGCCTAGAAAATAATTTGCATGTGTGATACAGTTTTTACTTTCAGTCGGTAACACGGTTGACAATGGGAGCCCACGTGCTCTCGAAACGCTGCGTTCCGCATAATTAATAAATTTGTGTGAGTGGAGTTTACTGCTATACCTGTGAATTGTACATCCACACAGTCTTTGCAATCGTCATATGAAAGTGTCTATACCATCAGGAGTGGAACGGCCATTTTTGCTATATAAGAATATTTTTTCATCATGGCAGACATCGATTGAGAACATAGTAATAATAATAATCACAATGATAACAATGGTAACAATGATAATATTCAGAAAAATGGTATGCAAAAATAAATAAATATTATACGTACTAAAAGTATCTTTTTTATGCACCAAGGTCCTTAGCTTGTAAAAATGAATTTGCGTGAAAACTTATGCACTTCTTTTTTAAATGTTTAATGTTTATTGACTTTAAAAGTGTGGGTAAATTATTAACCAAGACACAACTCCTGTAGTGAAGTGAACCCCAACACTTGTAGGAAATAAACTGTAGATAAATGAGAATATCTCTTTTCACTATGTAGCAAAGAATTTAACCCGACTGAACTACAAAATACTGTAAAAATAATAAGCAATTTATGTAATGTTAATGACAATTAAAGTCAAATTATTCATTTTAGAAAAAATATACATCAATTATATTCAATGTTCATTTCACGAAATATAGTGGTGGACCTACGGGAACTAAAAGTTGAAATCATATTACATTTGATTTCATTCGTAATACCTTGGAGGGTTGCATTAATTAAGAGGTATTGAAAGACATTCTGTATTCGTCAACACATACTCTTTGAACGTTGAATTTTGTTTCTTTGAAATTATACCCATTATATTTACCAAGGTTGGTGATTATCGATCTAAACAAGTAACTAATTTGAGTTTATTCGCTTTTAAATGTGTGCACGAACCCAAATCTAGCTATACATAGATAAAAATCTATTCAATATCTAGCGTGGTTCGTGGAAGTTAAGTCGGTAATGATTCATCCGTCACTAATCTTATTAACAGGATCAGCCGAATCTATTGAACGTCGAAACATAGCGGTGTAAGAAGGATAGAAGAAAGATTCGTAAACGGAGGCAAGGTTTTTCTATATCCCCGTCTACGTTAAATATTTTTTCGCGGGACATCTAGCAACCGGGAATCGTTCATGATATGCGAATGTATGTATAAATAGTTGGAGAGGTGTCCGAACGAGTTAATCGCGTCTGCAAGCGCGTCCACATACGTTTAACACACACTCGTTTAGTGCATCGTATCAGGCTGTGACCGACAACATGAGACGAAGGACTGTTCTACCTTGTGCGAGCCTACTATTGTTATTAGTGCAATCCTGTAAGTAATATACGAGTTCGATTACTCAAGTGTATCTACTCGTCGCGTTCATTAATGGATATAATCGCTGTTTTTGTCGTCATCTTGCGGTTTGCGCGGTCTTATTAGAGATGATACGCTTTTATGGTTTTAAATTGTCGTGTAATTGTGGATGTCATTTAAAACGTATCAATAACTAATGTCATTACGATGTTATTAAGTCGTTTCGGAGGAATTTTAAATTATCTACGGTTTAGATGTCAAATCTACTGCATGAATCGGGTTTTCCAGCTTGACTTAGTATTGAAATTACCGGCAATAATTCATTGATTTCTTAGGATATTAACGTAAGCTGCTGATCATTTAAATTTACGAAATTATACACTCTAAAGGTGTTGCTAATTTAACGTGAGCTTGAATAAATTTATGGATAGTTATTTATGGTATTGCTTTATCGATGTTATTTTGAAAAAGATTTGTTTGAAATTCAGTGCCACGCAAACTTAGGCTTCAATTAAATATCCTTGCATCCAAAAATACTCTCCATGAGTATTGAAAACTTGTTTATTATTATGTTATTCTAATACATTCTACATAATTTATAATTATGTAATGAAATTGAAATTGAATTGTAAGAAAGAACAAAATCGTAGACTTTACCACGAATAAACATTAAGCCTAATGTGTTTCGACAGCATGTGTTGCTAGTAGTACTTAGTAAGAAACCTGAACCAAATTAATTACAGTTGAAGACTTCCCAAAGATTTTTATGATGAAGTCGTTTGTATACCTGCATGTTGCAATTATATATTTGCTAAAGTAAACATGTAAAAAGTATTTTTCAAATTTATTATTCGCTGCCAGAGTGTAGTTAATATAGAAAAATTCTATTTACAATTTATTGATGTTACCAACTTTTGGTTTAAAATGGTTACACTTGTTTTGTTAATTCAAAGTTAACACTATAGAAACCCTACTTCTTTCGCTTAAATTTTGCTTTAGCATATTTTTTATCTTGCAATGATTGGAGAAAGTATATTCTATTTACACTCTTTAAATAAATTTGGCAAATTATAATATTTTCTGAAAAGGTGTCTGCAAATCCTGTGTCCATTCAGCTATGCAATTTCTTATATAGAATTTAACTTCTTTAAATTTTCTTTTTCGATGAAAAAATCACAGACAATTTAGGGAAGAAGCTTTTTTTGTATTTTTAAAATGTATTTGAACTTGAACGAATGTTGCCTTTTTCTCTAATAATTAAGGTCCCTAGAGAAGGAAGCCTATTAACTATATCTGTCTCATGCATCAATTTAAATGGTGGATATAAATTATTTATAGCATCCACTGTCTTAACAAAAGCGAAGGTTCCATTTACAAAGCAATACCAGACTTGAACGGTCATAAAGACATCGGCTAAAAATATAGATGAAAAATTACTTATGGAGGTACCAAAGATTTGATTGTTGCACCTAGAATCGAAGATAAAAATACGATTTGTCTACAAAATTTAATTAGTTTTGTGTACATACTTATTCTTGTTTGTCCCTTTTGATTCAGTAGAGTTTCCTGAAAACGATCTTTCTAACGCTACACAGATACCCTCCAAAGAAATATTTGGAAGAGAAACTATCCTGGTGTAAATATCCACTAAAATACCTTTCGATTTCTGTATAAAATCTAATTAATATTTGACAACAAATGTATTACTGAATTTTTATTCCTAAATTGTTTTACTAACCATTTTCTTAAATTGTATACTGCCGTCCAAAAATTTAGAAGCGAGAGAAGTCAAATTTTATTGTGATTATTAATGAATTTATATAAAATAAGTGGCTGTCATCAAATAAAAGTAAATTAATTCAAACAAAATAATACTTACGCATTACTTAGCTCGTGTGCTTATTTTTGTCGATATGATCTACGTTGGTTTTGATAACCGTTGCATAAATTTTAAGCAATTTTCGAAGTAGTCTTTCGAGACAGTCCGCTTCAATTTGTTGCCATGTTACAGAACGCATATTCCTATAGGTGCTAGATGTTTTGCGGTTTTAGTTGTCTAGCTCTTCGATCAAGCTCATCCCATAAGAGCTCTATGGGGGATAAATACGAACTTTGAGGAGGCCAAACCATTAATTTTAGTTCATTTCTTGCTGGTTTCTCATCTAAAAAGTATTTACAGATTCGGGCCATATGTTTGGGGTGTCATTGTCTTGCTGGAACACAAACGACTCACTAACAAGATGGCTTCCATAAGCAATAGCTTGATTTTGCAAAATATCCAATTTCCCTCCTTCGTATTCTTGGAAAGGAGTAATAAAATGTATTCGGGTGAAATTTATACGTCAATGTTTGGACTTTACGGCTTATGTGTAACAATTTTATATTTACATACAATAATTTCTAATAGGGATTAACGATATGCCTATCAGTTGTATTATTTTAAAGGAATTTTGCTTTGCTTCCGAAATTGTGGACGGTAGTGTACATGCAAGAATTGATATTATTTGATCCTTTTTCTTGGTATCTTAAACATCTATTTTACACACCGATAGGATTAAGACATCCATCTGACTAATAATAATTTTATGATTACTTTGTGCTGCTACGGCTTTTCTTAATAAAATAAATAAATTCGCAACTGAAGAAATTTTACTTCGAAGACATTCTGGTTGCAATTTTTATTGTTGATCTATAACTAACTATTCTGTACTTAGACATTTCATCAGACTAGAGGTGGAAAATACCATCTTAAGCTAACACTGCCTTTTTGTCCTAAATTAGGAAACTGATTTTTTTATAATTGTAGCTCATACATTTAAATTAATTAAAAAAGAAACGTAAATTAAACACGAAATTCGCACATTTTTAGAATGTTATATATCACAAACTGTTACTGAATTAATTTAACATGAATTATATAATGAGTTACGATGTAATCGTCTAAATAGATAGATTGGTTGCACGATTACCATTTCTATAGCTATTTTTTGCATCGCCATTATAAAGTTTTGCATTTTAAATTTGACCTTTTCGATAGGAATCGCAAAAGTATAACATTTCTGCGCGACACCTACATCGTTTTTAGTGAGGTGCTTTATTTCAGCTTATTATATTAAGCAAATATCGATATACGACAAAACGTTAACCCATGGGTTGTGCAATGTAAACTATTTTAACTGAATATCCGCCATCCTTCTGTATGAATCAAAATAAAAACAGGTCCCGACAGAGTGAAACCGGGGTATGTGAAACAATGAAATTGCATATTTGACGTATACCAGTACAATAAGTAATTTAGAATCGATTATTCATTGGTAATAGGTAACAAGGACGCATTAGAAATTTTTGGGAGTATTAGTTGTTGCATTATAAACGTAAATGTATGTTAATATGGTTTGTGTTTAGATGGACATAGCAGATCAATACCATTGCTGGTATCGTGAAAGATTTAAGAAAATGAAGTTCTAAATAGATTTTGGAGTATTCACGAACTTACAATATATTTATAAGGTAACTATTTACTATTGGGAGTTAATGTACGTCTTGCAAATATTGCGTATGAATCTAATATACGATTTTTGTGTTAAAGTTTTAATCTGTTCATTTGTTTTCTTTTGTTATTGATTGTAATTCTGTATTTAATTGACTTAAATTTATATTAAGTTTATTCTTAATTATCCCAGTGATTAAAGGCAAACAATAATGGCAATACATTCTAGCTAAACTTTTTCATAAAACTTGGGCTGAAAAGTCCCGGGCCTAACACATAGATGACGCTAGTTTTATTGCAGTCATCTTTCTCTCAGTTAGTACTAACCTTCAAAAGACAGCTGTTAAAATTTCATGATATTCTATTCATTAGTGTGTGAGTTATTGTGCTAAGAGTCACGCTACTTTTGTTATTTTCAAAACAATGGATCAAAAACAATTTCGTGTTTTAATTTTACACTGCTTCTTGATGGGAAAAATACCGTTCAAGCGAAGCAATGGCTTGAAAACTGTTATGGGGACTCCGCTTCATCAGAAGCAACAATAAAACGTTGGTTTGCTGACTTCAAACGTGGTCGTAGAGATACCGATGATGCAGAACGCAGTGGACGTCCAAATGAGGCGATAACACCAGAAAACCTCAAAAAAATCCACAAAATCGTTTTGAATGATCGAAAAGTGAAGTTGCGTGAGTTAGCTGACATCGTAAAGATATCAAAAGAACGTATTGGCTTTATATTGCATGAGAATTTGACTATGAGAAAGCTCTGTCCAAAGTGGGTGCCGCGTTTGCTCACTGTTGACCAAAAACAAGAACGTGTTGATGATTCTGAGCAGTGTTTGGCCATGTTTAAACGTAACAAACCGGAATTTTTGCGTCGATATGTGACAATGGATGAAACATGGATCCATCACTTCACTCCGGAATCAAAACGATCGTCATCTGAGTGGACGGCAACTGGTGAAGCTCGTCCAAAGCGCCCGAAAGCACAACAATCGGCTGGAAAGGTTATGGCCTCGGTATTTTGGGATGTGCGTGGTGTAATATCCATCGACTATCTTGAGAAAGGAAATACCATCAACAGTGAATATTATATAGCGTTATTGGAGCGTTTGAAGGCCGAAATTGCAAAGAAACGACTGCATATGGCAAAGAAAAAAATGTTGTTTCATCAAGACAACGCACCGTGTAGCAGGTCAATCAAAACAATGACAAAACTACATGAATTGAACTTCGAATTGCTCCCACATCCACCGTATTCGCCAGATTTGGCTCCCAGCGACTACTGGCTGTTCGCAGACCTCAAAAAAATGCTCGCCGGTAAGAAATTTCGCACGAATGAAGAGGTTATCGCTGAAACAGAGGCCTATTTTGAGGCAAAAGATAAATCGTTCTACAAAAGTGGTATTGAAATGTTAGAGCGGCGCTGGAATGATTGTGTTGCTCTTGATGGAGATTACGTTGATGAATAAAGCTAATTTTGAACCAAAAAAAAACGTATTTTCTTTGTTAGGCCCGGGACTTTTCAGCCCATGTGTTAGTTGCAGTATTCAAAATTGGAATGGATGAAAATTATACTAATAGCATGCAGTTAAACGCAATTAAGCGAATGAAATAATTAATTAAAGATATACTAAAGTTATGAAATTTAAAAAGATATTTAAGTCGTGCAGGAGAAAAAAAGTTAACACAGCAACTCTTTGAAAAGCGCATTGAAAATAAATCTAAGACTTGATATATAAATGTATAAAAGTCCAGAGATATTTCTTTAGGTTTTTACATACCTTTTTGCGATGGTGTAAAATATATGCGGTTCTGTATTATTTTTAGATGTCGTGCGATAAAACCAAAACCAATTCTCAAGTTTTATTTAATAACTTTATATTACAATCAGAATTAATTATCTCAAGGGATCCGAAACAATTTCGGAGTTGCATTCACCTTAAAGAAAACAACAATATTACTTATTCGATCTGTAACTCGGATGGTGTACTTTTCACTGGTCCCTTGTCAACTGTAAACAGTTTCAAGGATTATTTTTAATCTGTTTATTTACCTACGCCAGATTCTGTAAGCTATCTCGTTGCAGCAAGTCCGAATAATTTAATCCAAGTTATTTACATTATTCAAAATCAAGTTTTTAGAGCTATAGTATCATTAAGGAATAACAGTAGCGTGGGTAATGATGGAGTTCAACTTTTTTTTTAAATATTGTCGTCAAGTGCCGTCCTGTTTATTGTGTTATCTATTTAAATTATTCATAAATATCTTTTACGATTTCTGGAAAGTTGCAAGATTGTTGCCGATGTTTAAAAAGGGTAACAAACAACTACTTGGAAATTATAGGCCAATTGCTATCATAAATGACTTTGGCAAGTGTTTTATTCATCAGAAAAACCACTTACTTCTGTTTATCAGGATGAATTTTTTAATAATCGGTCAAAATGATCAAATTAGGAATAGGTAGTCGGTTTATGTATGACAAAATAGATTATTGATTATTCTGTACCAATCTAGAAGTTTGGCATAATTTGGTTTTTCGCGTCTCGTAACTCTTTCCAACGTTATTAACATAATTGATGTTTGTATTCTTTTTGCAGAATACATTGAATATATTACAAAGATGATATGTCAATAATAAAATAAGCTTGAATCTAAGTAAGGCTCGTCTTCTGCATCACACTTATCGTATTGACAGCAGCATTTTACCTACGTGTTCAACAATTAATAATCTTGGAGATATATTCAAAACTAGCCTTTCATGAACACATATTTACAATAACCAACTCCGCACAGAAAACATTAGGATTTATCGTGACTTTTCAAAGTCCTCTTTCACCATTGATCTCAAACTGCTGTTTTTAGATCTATTCTTTTGTAGTTTGGCCGGTTTTTTATATCCATTAGAAGAAGTACAGAGAAAACTGTTAAAATATTTGTATTATAAACAACATGGCAAATATTCAGTACAATGTTGCAGTCACATTGCTTTACTTACCTTATATAAAGTGGTTTCTAAGATCCACGCCGAGATAGACCTGATATCAATTTTTTGTTTAATCTTGTAAATAACAACATAAGTGCCCATGAGTTATTAAGTTATTTTAATTTTGTTATACCTCGTCCTTCCACCAGGTGTTGCTACGCATTTAATGCCTCATAATCTAAAACTTTACGTATTCCGACGTTTCGGTAGTGTATCTATTTTCAGGGTAGCCTTCGATAATTTTGTCTGACGTATTTGTCTTCCCTATTTTTGCTGAAACCGTCTCGTATGGGAACCGAAGTTGATTTGTTTTTTTTTCGAATTTCATATTCCAATACAGTTGACCACTAAGCTAATAGGGCAACAATATGTAAAACTGATTAGAATCATTAGGACAATTCACAAGTATAGCAGTAAACTCCACTCACACAAATTTTCAGCGTTTCGAGAGCCCTCGTGCTCTCGAAACGCTACGTTCCGCATAATTAATAAATTTGTGTGAGTGGAGTTTACTGCTATACCTGTGAATTGTACATCCACACAGTCCTTGCAATCGTCATTTCATTAGGACAATGTTTTAAAATTAAATTTAGACAAATGGACACTTTCAAGATTTCCAGGATTTGGAGTAGTCAAACTAGTGCCTTTAATTTTTAATAAATTTGGCTTTATATATTTTTGTAAACAATGCTCCTCAAATCTTTTAAATTATTAAAAATTCTCAATTTTTATGAAGTTTTCATCTGGTAATTAATGACTTGGATAGCATGACCACCTAAAAATCTCAAATTTTATTCACGGAGCTAATAGGATCACCGTCTTGTAAGATTCTTAAATGTTTATCGATTAGTTTAATACAGTAAATATTGTGTTACAATTTGATTTTTAAAGTAAGTATTTTTTTGCTGAAAAACGTAGTTTATCAAGTTAAGAATTTTGTTTTTGGTGATATTAAGATTCTGGTGGAAGGAGCGCCTATGCATGACCATGACATAAAAAAAAGGAAGAAGTCGTCCTTATTATTTTCCTTGGTATATTTTATTGTTACGGGTGGCATTAAAAGAATTCAGAATTTCATTGGCTTTATTAACACGAATGATTAAAAAAGAGTGTAGAAACAAGGACAGGATGAAACTTAACATTACAGAGTACTTATTTAAGAACGATCTCTATAACTATACCAGCTAATATGGGGCTTCACGATCACCCACTGAGTCTTTGAAGGTTACATTAGTAATAACAATTCTATTTAAAGTACAAAAGAATTATGTAGATATATTCTTAGATGTGCTTATGCATTAACGTTAATACTAAACTAGAATATAAGGTAAATGAAAGGAGAAATGACATTGGGCAAATTTTATTGCATCTTTTACAGAAAATATTTGCAATAATTTAAATAAATAATAACATAAAAAATAAACAAACAAGAAGTTTGCAACTCTACCTAAAGACAGTAATGGGTGTTTGATTCTTTATTCAAAAATAAATTCAAAAATTTGTTTCTTCATGCTATCTACCAATTTGGTCAATGTCGAAATAGGACTTCCATTTTAGCACTTTTTTATCGCAGATTTGATTACATTGACGCTATTGCATTGTGTATAATTGGCATATACCTTTGCTTATAAAATTTCCCAGAGATTTTCAATGGGAATGGGGTCAGGTCAGCAAGCTGGCCATTCTAATAACATGATTATCTTTTTACGAAACTTAGCTTTGCTGGTCTGGAAGCATGAACATCGTTGTCCGGTTGGAACATTCAATTCTGCGACATAATTTATTCACCAGCCAAGGTACTAGAACTGTTGCCAAAAATTCTACAGTCTAAACTAAATTTCTTTTAGTTAGAAAATATGACGATCTCCTATTAATAATCCAATGTCTTGCCCATCTTGAGCAAATTTAACCTTTCGTATTTATTTCTCGGTTAAATGTGGTTTTGAAGGCTTTCATTACCTTCGAAAGTTTATTGCTGATAAAGTTTGTTGCATATGTATTTTAATTACCGGCAAATTTAAATCGGATTTTATTTTTCTGCAATTAAATTACCAGAAGAGCTTAACCGCAATTTCGATGGCAGCTGTATTCGTGACAATTGTTGTCTTTTTCCGTTAGCGCGATTTTTACGACAGAAATAACTCGATTTTATTTAAGTGTTGATCAAGTAATGGGATCATCGTATTTTTTTAGTTGTAGCTAAGATTGAAAAGATGGTGTTGTAATAATAATTTATTTTAGTGTTTTCTTTTTAAGTTAGCAATTTACCTTAGAAAGTGGTATGTATATATTAATGTCATTTCAGTAGCGTCAATAGCGTAAAAAGGCCTTGTTCATAGAAAACCCTTTCTAGAAGGAAATGTCATGTATTTAAAAGTAAGACCGTAGTGGCAAAAATAACTAAGGTATACATTTAGCAATAAAAGGACCAGTATAGCAAGATTAACTACGTTTACTGCACATTCGGACCTTTGAAAAAGTTTTAGATAAGTTAGGAGTAGGCAGTAAAACCAAAAGGACCAATAATATAATACATACCTTAAACATTTTTGTTTATATCATGTTTACATTTGACAAAGTGCATATCCCTTTTGCAACATTATTTAGCTTCCTAAGATAAATAAGTAAAGGAAAATGCACTTTGTCGTATCTAAACGAGTTATATATATATATATATATATATATATATATATATATATATATGGTGGCTGAGCACCTTGCACGCTTCGCTATTACTCTCGGGATCTCGGGTTCGAATCCTGAGACTATTTCTCAGTATTGAAGTTTTTCTGTGACTTTCCTCACTCCTTTTCGAACTCTAAGAATGAATACCTCAAACTCGCCACAGGCGCAGGCATAGTAATAATTTATGGGCGGACGATGCCCTCTGCAATTGGCGAAAGCTGTTGGGAGATGCGAAGGCATGGATTATTATACATATATACATTAAAAATGTCGCGATTCCGGTGGGATTCGAATCTACAGCTTCTGTTCGCTAACCCGGTATGCTTTTCATTTACGTCACAAACACCATATGAACAAATCGTTATTTATTGACTTGTGGAAAAATTGAATTGAGGTTGTCTTTCAACTTGTTCATTGTAGAATCTAATATTAGTTCATCAATTTTATTTTGACATCCTACAAACTTGACCAGTAAATTGATACGAATTCAATAAAAGAAAACCTTCAGAGTGGAGTAAATGCACTTTCTAAGTCATAAATCTTATCTACCTACTCTCATTGCACAGATGGCAACATTACAAAAATAACAAATGATCGTGTTCACTCTGTACTCGTGTTAATCATAAACTAGTTGCATAATAACTGCAATTAGAATTATTGCGTTTGTCATTAAGTACAAGTCATCATACAATAGGCTTAATTGTTATGTATTATTCATCATCTTCTATCGACAATGAACTTTAGCTTCTTCAAAGTAAGTGTTCGCTGCGAATAAATACACGCGCAAAACAAGAATCCGAAGTTGTCACGCTTTTAAACTTTAAGCGAATTAATTATATTGACAACTATCAGCTAGTTGGTTTTACCCGACAATGTTTTGTACTTGACATTTATTTGTATTTTGTAAAGAATCGATATGCGTTCAATAAAAAGCAAAAAATAATAGAAAGAGGATCTATTCTCGTATTATTGCCTGTCCTTTATAAATTGTTCAAAAGGTTACTGATTTGAGTTACGTTTTGTTTTTCAGCGTTACCGCATCAACATGATTATAATTCTGGTAGTCTAGGCGGCAGCAGTTCTCACAGTAAGTTTTCTAAGTGTAATTTAGTATAAATTAGAAACCATCCATTCTAATAGGATATATAAATAACGTATATTATTGAAATCTTAGCATAGATTATTATTGGGAATGGGAATAAGCTCCAATTGTTTTCCAATAGATGGTATTAATAGTATCGCTTGTATCTTTGCTAACCTTTCGATACACGGATTTAAAAGGTGTGGATGTAAGCTGTTAAACGCAGTACAAGACTTTTGTTTGAGTGCAAACAGCAAGTATTCGTATCGCATCGAAAATTTCGGAATTTGTTCCAAAAAAGAGCAGCATTTGCGGGAAGCTATTCTCCACTACTATCTTTTAAATCTCCATCGGAGCCAATTTGCAGATATTGTTTCTAACTCATCAAAAGTGGTGATTTCGATGTCAACAACAAGAAATGCGATGATGCCCCAAAAAAGTTTGAAAATGAGGAACTTGAGGAATGGACATCGATCCATGTCAGACACTTGAAAAATTGTCTGCGTCATTGGATGTTGATCGGTCCACCGTTGGAAAACGCCTATATGCGCTGGAAATGGTTCAGAGGGCAGGAAATTGGGTACCGCACGAGGTGAAGGAAAGTGACTTTGAAAGGAATTAGATCACGTACAACATATTGCTTGAACAACAAAGAAGAAAGAAAAAAGTGTTGCATTGGAACATCACTGGCGATGAAAAATGGATTCACTACAAAAATCCTCAGCGCAAACTAACATGGGAGAAGCTAGGTGAACCAGGTCTATCAATACCAAAGCGCAATCCTTATAAGTCATGCTCTGTATCTGCTGGCACATGTGGTGTGTAGTCTACTATGAGCTGCTGAAACCATCCAAAACTATCAATTTCCAACATTACAGACTTCAACTAATGCATTTGAAACAAGCTATTCAAGAAAAACAGCCGGAATGACGCGATAGACACGAGAAACTGATTTTGTAGCACGACAACGCTGGGCCATACGTTGGTCAACCTGCCCGGACATACCTAGAAGGGGTGAAATGGGAGGTCTTATCCTACCTGCCGTATTCACCAGATATTACTCCTTCGGACTATCATTTGTTCCGATCGATGCAGTCGGCACTTACTGAAAAGAGTTTTATCTCATATGGCAGCATACAAAATTGGACCGATGATTGGATCACCACGAAAGAAATAGAATTCTTCACTCGAGGAATCCGTTTATTACCCGAAAGATGGGCAAAGGTTGTCACTTCAGATGAAAAATATTTTGAATAAAATCATTTAATATTTTCATCTTCGAACTATGTTTTTGTCTACATAAAAACGATTAAAACTTAGTCCCATGCCCAATGTATTATGTTGAGGTAGATAATTTCGAAAATTATACTTTCAAATGTACAATAAAATACTGTTAAAAGATGAAATATTGGCCATATTAATACTATTTTCTTTCCTTTTACAGGTTACAGCTCTGCGTCTGCTTCCTGTAAGTTTAAAACTTTTTTCTCATAAAACTCTAGCTACTTCTATAATCTCTTTTAATGATTTTGCAATTTCCTATTATTATTCCAGCATTCGCCAGTTCAAGTTCCTATTCTTCATCAAACAGCTTCGGTGGAAAAGAAGGTGACCTCTTAAACGAAATAGGAAGCCCTTTCGGTAACGGTGTTAAAGCGAGCGCCTCCGCCTTTGCCTCAGCAAATGCAGGAGTTGGTGGCGTGGGAGCCGGCGCTGATAGTAAAGCTTCAGCTGGAGCGCAAGCCGGTTCTGGTGGAGTGGGTAGTGGAGCTGATAGTAAAGCTTCTGCTGGAGCACAAGCAGGGTCTGGTTCATTCGGGGCAGGTTCTGGAGCAGGAGGTAATGCTGGATCTGTAATCGGCGGCGGTTTTGGTTCTGGTGGGGTGGGAAGTGGAGCTGATAGTAAAGGCTCGGCTGGAGCAGGATCTGGTTCGTTCGGAGCGGGTTCCGCGGCAGGGGCTAATGCCGGATCGGGAATCGGCGGTAGTTTCGGCGCTGGAGCAGGAAGTAATGCTGGGGCAGGATTAGGAGGCGGAGCTAGCGGTAAATTAACATCTGGAACTAAGACGTTTGGTGGTTCAAGGTAATTTTAATATAAATTAATAAAACTGGTCAACAAATGAAAATAAACCCTAAAATAAGAAAGGAACAAATCAAAAAATACAATGGAATTTAGGCAATTACGAATGAACAATTTTAGCAAGTAAGGGAACAATTTATAATAAAATAGACAGAATAAATTAAAAATGCGTATACCTTACATAGACTACAACTTACTGTGCTGCTGCAGAGACATCTAATAAGATTCCATATGATTTAATTATGAATCTTGGTAATAAACCATTCACAGTGCTTCTACCACAGTGTTGAAGAATCTATTGTCACCCCCAGAAACTACGTGCCATTATATAGATGTATGTGAGATTTACTACATCCAGGTGAAACAATACATATATGCGTACCATATATCGTTTTCTTCAGGCTCAAACACAGCTACTTTGTTTCCTGAGACCCATCTGTGTAATGTATTTCATAGTGCGTTAGCCATTTCTTTCGTAGTCTCTACACCTTTTTCATTTATATAAGCACCAAATAAAACGGGAACCAATACTGATCCTTATAAAATTCTATTTTCTAGAGATAGCCAATCGGATCTAACAAGCTCGTGTTATCACCACGTGCCCCAATTCTTATTTTAAGTAGCTGCATCCTGTTTTCAGAGTATAAGGTAAACTTATCAGCAGCCTTTCCTCGAATTCCATGTAATTCCAATTTCATCAGCAAAATTTTGTGTTGTTTATTGTATACAACGCAAAAGTTTTTTCTAAGTTATAGAAAGTTCCCACGGCCATTTTTTGTGATTCTATATTCATTAAAGTATTACAATAGATTACTGCCAAAATTGATGCAGCTGATCCAGCCAATGTATGTGCACAATTTCAGAGATAGCAGAGGTTAATGTCACTGACTTATATGACAGTTTGTTCGAGGTTCTAGCTTTAGTTAGTTAATCTAGTTTTCTTGAACCATCGCTGACGCATACTCTCTTATGTGGGAACGATTTATTATAATGATAGTTAAATATCTTCATGAAAATTTCAAATTTATCACCTAAATTATACTTGCATGCTAAACTGTAGTCTACAATTCCTTCTTTTTTAAACAAATATTTATAAGTGTAATTTCTTATTTAAGTTGAAACAGCATCTTCCAATGTTTTGTTATCTTTGTACAATGTAGTGATTACGTATTTGTAGAATGATTAGCTTGTCTTCTGGAAAATGGGTGGAGCCTATAGTATAATTGAGACTGGTTGTAATATTTGAGAGCATGTTATCAATTAGATTACTGAGCCATTAAGTTTGTCATTGCTTGTTGTTCTCGTAACTTATGGCCTAAATCAATGTTAAAGTCTCTATTGCTAAATAAAAGCCGTCTTTGGTAGTATATGTATTCAACACTCTTCCAAAATGTTTTCAAATTGCAAAGAACACCCTCCAAAATCTTGACACCGGTTGAAACAACTTAGTAACTTAAAATTTCTCAATGAGCAAAACATTCATTCATTCACATCCTTGTAGTTGGACTCTATATGCCCAGGTATTTCAGCGTAATTGTCTTTATATGTTCTTCGCTAGAAGTCTCACTGCCCCCTCCTCCTTCCCCGAACAATTTTTTGTCTTTTATAAAGAGCACCATCTTGCCCAGATAAAATTTGAGTACTCTCGAAGACTTCAATGGATCCTCTCTGAGGTACTTTTGCCTGAATGCTTTCAATTCCTTACACGCTCATTTCTGTACCATGGTTCGCTTACCCCGATCTAAGTTGCATATATGCTTAATCAGAGAGCAATGTCCTATTAACAATCCACATTTAACCTCTTGTTGTTCTGTGTAATTAGGTTAGCAAAGAACTTAGCATCTGCATTTCCTATTAGTGTTTTAGTCCTCCATTTCTTTTCTCATTCTTTATATAGCCAGCACTAAATTTTCCTCCTAGCAGAATCCCTTGTGATTTCATATACAGGCAGTGGTCCCAAGGATTTTTCTCTTCAACCTTCTTTGGCTACTTCAACGGCCATCACGTTGCTCTTAGTACCCTCTTGTCCTGGCACCCTGAGGAAAATCTTATTTCCGCTTCAGAGAGACACGTCTCCGTGAGACTCCCAACGCATTGTCATTTCATTTATTTTGTTCTTAACATTATGAATGTTTTAAAGAAAAAGAAGATTAGTGTCCAGACAGGTTCGTTTTACTGAGGTTTCACTAACTGCAACTCCAATTTGTTATGGACTTTATACTACCATAGCATGAATATGAGCTATCAAAGACAACATTAAGAGCATTAAATACATGTATATATGTATAGTGCATGAATGCAATATTAAATATTCATATTACGTTACGACTGATAACATCTACGTCTCTATTTTAGCAATCGCGGCTTAGGAGTTGGAGGTGGCATCGGAGTGGATCAATTCGGAAGTATAGAAGGAACAGCGAAATACGGAAGCGCAGCTCTCAAAGCAAACTGCGCAGGCGGAGCCTGCTCTGGTAATAACGGAGGCTTCGGCTTGGATGGTGAAGCAGGAATCGGAGGTGGTTCTCTAATAGGAGGCGCTTTTCCCATAAAGGGAGGAAGTTACGGTGGCAGTTTCGGTACTGGAATCGGAAGTAGCGGATGCGGAGGAGCATCTGGCAGTTGTGGTAGCGGAAGCTCATCCGACGGAAAAACAGGCACAAGCGGTAGTTCCTTCACCGGAACAACTGGTTTTGGTGGTGCAGATGGTAGTCTAGGCTCGTCTGGTCCTGGTTTCGCCACGGGTAGCGTGCAGGTCCTCAAACCGTCCGGAGTAATTACTGGTGGTTCGGCACCATGTATTGGTACAGATGCGAGTTGTAAAGGTGGCAGTTTAGGTATGAATTTAACATCCCTTCCTTAGTTTCGTACTTTACACTTTGTTTTTTAGGTACTGGCCAATTCCCAGGTCCATCTGGAAGCATTCACCACAGCATACCTGCCTCTTCAGTTACCGTAATTCCAGGATCAGGTGGTTCGACAGCATCGGCCGGTTCAGGCTCTCATGCTGGTACTACATCAACCGGTTCATCGGGTATCCATTACACGGGACCGTTCCCAGGTCCATCTGGAAGTATTGCACATAACGTACCTGTATCTTCTATTCCTTCTTTACCTGGTTCGTTTACGGGATCAGGCACAACCGCTTCAGCTGGTTCTGGTGCGGAAACTGGCATCAAATACACGGGATCCTTCCCCGGCCCTTCGGGAAGCATCGACCACAGTGTTCCAGTATCCTCTGTAACATATAAACCCGGGGTTGTCACGACAGGATTCGGTACGACCGGCTCGGATTTTGGCATTAAATATACGGGTTCATTCCCAGGTCCATCTGGAAGCATAGATCATAGTATTCCTGCTTCTCTAGTTACAATTAAGCCGTGGGGGTCTGAAGGAGCTGGCTCAGTTGGTGCAGATTCTGGAACTAAGTACAGCGGTTCATTCCCAGGACCATCGGGTGGTGTTGATCATAGTATACCTGCTTCGTCAGTTACTATTAAGCCTTGGGTTTCTGGAGGAGCAGGTACTACAGCCAGTGCTGGTACAGGTTCTGGTGCATATGCCGGATCTAGTACAGATTTTGGAACGAAATATACGGGTTCATTCCCAGGTCCATCCGGCAGTATAGATCACAGTATTCCTTCTTCATCTGTTACAAGCAAGCCTTGGATTTCTGGAGGAACAGGCACTACTGCTGCAGCTGGAGCAGGATCAGCTACATACACTGGATCTAGTACTGATTTTGGAACGAAATATACTGGTTCATTCCCAGGTCCATCCGGTAGTATAGATCATAGCATACCTGCTTCATCTGCTACAAGCAAGCCTTGGGTATCTGGAGGCACAGGCAGTACCGCCACGGCTGGTGCTGGATCAGGTGCCTATACTGGATCTGGCGCAGATTTTGGAACAAAATACAGTGGTTCATTCCCAGGACCATCTGGGAGTATAGATCAGAGTGTGCCTGCTTCATCCGTTACAACTAAACCTTGGTCTTCTGGAGGAGCTGGTACCACTGCTGTTGCAGGTGCTGGCAGCACAGCTTCATCAGGCACAGACCTCGGAACGAAATATACTGGTTCGTTCCCAGGGCCATCAGGAAGTATTGATCAGAACATACCTGCTTCTTCTGTTACATCTAAACCTTGGTTGTCTGGAGGTGCTGGTACCACCGCTACTGCTAATGCTGGTAGTACTGCTTCCTCAGGGTCCGATGGAACAAAATACACCGGTTTATTCCCGGGACCGTCTGGAAGTATCGATAATAGTATACCAGCCTCATCAGTAACACCTGGTGTAACAGGCGCTGGGGCTAATGCCGGAGCCGCCGCAAATGCCGGTGCTTCCGCAAATGCTGGTGCTTCCGCAAATGCTGGTGCTGGCTCCAGCACAGGAACAACGACTGGATCAATTGGTGGGGGTCATTACAGTGGTCCATTCCCAGGGCCTTCTGGTAGTATTGATCAAGGTAAACCAGTAATTACCGGTGTTGTTGGATCTACGGCAAATGCCGGTGCCGGCTCTACCACGACAAGTGGGTTACAATCTTTTGGATCATCCGGTGCTCCAAGTAAACCAGCTAGTGGCATACATTACGTGGGATCCTTCCCAGGCCCTTCTGGAAGCATATACGCTAGCACACCCATAGCTGGTATTACATCAGGCATTGGAGGTTATACTGGAAAACCATTGGCATTTACTGAAAAGCCAATTATCAATATAATTCCGATACAGACTCAAACAACCCCTGGCGTAGCTTCTGGAGGACAAATTACGTCTGCATTTGGTATCACGGACGACACCAGTTCAACAATAGGAATCGTCCCGATTGGAAGTAGCTGTTCTTTTGGAGACTGCTCACCAAAGACACCGGCAACCGGTTGCAAGGGGGGATCTTGCGGAACCACCACTTACTATGTTCCTGGTACACCGACTATTCAAATTCCACAAGGTTGTAGTGGTGGCTTGTGCAGTACGCTCCTGCCTCAATATTCATTAAGTGGAAGTCCTATTATTCCAAAACCTCCTTGCGTCAGAGGTACGCCTGGATGTGTTCTACCGGGCACCGGTAGTGTTTTGGGACCTGATTTCGATATCAATGCGGGAAGCGGTGGATCGACGACGGGATTCGGTGTCAGTGGTATTGGAATAGGTGCTGGAGATAAAATTGGATCTGGAATAAGCACAGGATTCGGTATTGGAGGGGAATCGGGAAGTAAGGTGGGCTCTGGCGCAAATGCAGGATCTGGAATTGGAGCAAATGCTGGATCTGGAATTGGAGCAAATTCTGGATCTGGAGCAAATGCTGGATTCGGTGCTGGAGCAAATGCTGGATCTGGAGCAAATGCGGGATCTGGAGCTGGAATAAATGCTGGATCTGTAGCAAATGCAGGATCTGGAGCTGGAGTAAATGCTGGAGCAAATGCAGCATCCGGTTCTGGAGCAAACGCCGGACATGGTGTTGGATACACCGGATTTGGCACGTCCGGTCATGGTACTGGAGGATTTGGCGCAAATGCTGGTTCTAGCTCAATAGCAGGTGCAAATGCCTTCGGAGTAGGAAGTTTCCCAGGATTTGGAGGGTTTGACTCCAAAGGTTGCGGAGGTTCAGATTGTGGATCCGGAGGGGCCGGATCGAACGCGTTTTCTGGAGCTTCCAGCGGTTCACTTGGAGGATCGTACAGCGGCTCCAAAGCCCATAGTAGCTCTTACAGCAGCAGCTATAGCGGAGCGTCCGCAAACAGCTTCGCGAGTAGCAGTAGTTCCTCTGGTTCCTTTGGTTTTCCAGCACTTGGCGGAGCGCAGTCAGGAAGTAAGTTGTAAAAGTATAATAGTGCGAATAGTACTAATGAATATTTATCATTACAGGCTTTGCCAGCTCGAAGTCATCAGCATCGTCAGGCCATTATTAGACTATAACTTAATTATTATTATTTTTATTGTGATTTGTTGTGCAATGTGTGATTCTCCAGTATATATAGAAATGAATAAAACGAAGGAAGCATGTATTTATAAGCTATTTTTATAAACTAATGATAATAAAGTTATTGTAGGAGGTATCTGAGTGTCCTATTTTTTTATTTCATTTTTAGCTCAAGTTCTTTTAGTATTAGCAGCGCACTTATTTGATGTATTTGTCACAAAAAATAATACAACCCAAGGAGAAAAAGTTTATTTCACAAAACCATACATAAGTTGCGATTTCATATATCAGTGTTTCGTCTGTCCGATACTGATTTATCGAATTTACTTTCAAACAACTACTCTTAAGGTACGGTCAAGAACTTCGATTATTTTAAAATCTTCATGTGTTTAATATAATCCGCTTTACATACTTTTGGAGATAGTTCTAATTTTAAAACTTATTGAGGTTTGTAAAATAATTACTGGACTACACGGCAAACTGGGGCTAAATACAGTGCAGTGCGGAGAACAACGGAGGCCAAGTGGGTGTATCAAAGCGAGTATTCAGTAACGTTTACGTATCACTTATGATCGTGACTTTCATGAGTGAAGATAGATGATGCGGATGCAGGAATGTTTACGCATAAAATAATGATGAAGATACATTATATAACGTGCTGCAGCACTTACTGTTTTAACAAGTTTCCACGAAATCACAAACTGGGTAGCATCTATTAAATATTAGTTATGTTTCCACACTTGTTTTCGTCAGATGACTACAGTGAGCGGAATAAACATTTGTTAATGATAAAAAGACTGTTCCACATCGAATAATGTTATATTTACAAATTTTTGCTTGTGACAACTTAATAGATCCTTCGACGCACTTTCACAAATTTACCTTGTATGAGAAAATCTGAATCCTTGTCAATTTTCACTTTTCTTAATGTGAGTGAACATCATACACATTTTGAACAGAATCCACAAACCACTTCGAATCATTTCCTAATTTTACAATTCCCTCCGCCAGTTCATAGTAGTTCTTGCGATTAGTTACGTTTTTCCTGACTATTTTGAAACATTTTCTAGCGTTTCTTGATAGCTTTGACGTGAGAAACTATCCTTTTTACTCCATCAAAATGTTCGCAGTAGTAAAACGCAACCTTTAACCATGTTCCCCAACGCGTAGTAATCGGCTGTGCTGATTCAGGTACTTTGGGACATAATTCGTGAAATATTTTTGTACGTTTTGTGGACTTTAGAAATACTGCCTTAGTATGACCTACTAAAGCATTTACTCGTGGATAACATTTAGGGATTAATTGCGCCACAAAGTTTAAAGCATGGATTTTACCTGTTACGGGCAACAGATTGCCACCCTCTTCTTTAAGTGAATTGTTGAAACTTGAAAGTTGTTCTACACCCTCAACACCACTTTTAAAATTTCATCGCTAGTGCTTCCTGAAACTGTTTTGAAAGCAAGTAAGATAGGGAATGACGATTCAAATCCTTCCATTGTACGAATCATCACGTTCACCACAGAATGTTTTTGGCCATCGGTTGTTTCGTCATAACCACAATTTTTTATCTTTCAATTTTACTTTAATTCTTCTTTCAACATAGCCGCGAACAGATGACACAAAGTTTCTTAACGATGTCCGACTTGGTAATGCATAATCCAAATACTTGTCCCAGAAGAAGAGATATGCTTGTTGGTCTAGTAAAGTGAACGGTACATTACTTAAAATAAAACAAACACCTATATCAAGTTCGCTGCATCGTTTGCCACGGAATGCAGGACAGTGTTTTATACTTTTTAAGTGGCATTCACACTTCCACCTGCTGATACACGTCAAATAGCTGTCGCATTTAACACATGTAATTCATTCGCTCTCGTATTCCAAATCCGACATACGCGCTGTTATGTTTTCTAGTTTATTCGGAATACGCTGTTTCCGAAACGTACCTAAATGCGACACTTTCTAAGTATGTGTGCACTGATAAGCACTCACAATGACCAGTCGAATAATACTGAAGGAGTATGTTTTAATACTCGATTCTCCCTGTCGAGGGCTTCACCCGTCCACGTTGTTCCCTGCACAGCACTGAAACTTGCCCATCTCTGCCGACACTAGTAATTACTGAAGTATGACATTGTACGTTTCCGGTCCACCGCAGGTGCGATACTTCTTAATTCTCTTTTTTTGCCCTCCGAAACAAAACAAAGTGTCCATTTATTTATATAATATGTACCATTAAATTTACAAAACATTTTTAATTTATTTTAGAATATTTTATCTTAACTTAACGGCTTCCTCTGTTGAAACTAGTTCATCGGGGCTCCAACCTAATCATCATACCATTTTTGAATTGTAGTAGTATACACATAGTTAGTTTCGGGACATGGCCAGGCACTTCGAGAATGTTAAAGTTTCTAAGTATTTGACATAGCAAATACTTCATCTCCCACATAGCGAACCGTTGACCTAAAGTTTTATATTGAAAAGCAATGTAACGGTAAAGACATTTTGCTTCTTGAAGATGTTCTTACCAATACATTGCCGGGGTCCAGTACCAAATGCTAAAAAGGGATGAGATTCCGTGTCTCTTTCGAACCTTGATGGATCGAACTTCTCGGGGTTCGGGTAATATTTCGGATTCATATGTATCCCATGTAAGAAGAGAATGATGCTCAAGCCTCTTGGAATAAAGATACCGTCTAAATTAAAATAGGATAAATAAAATTGCACTAAATCGTGAAAATTGCTCTTTTTACCGAGACTCACGTCCTTATCTACCAGGCGACTGATGAAAGGTACGGGACTGTAGACGCGCATACTCTCTTTGATAACCATTTCCAGATAGTGCATTTCGTTTAAATCCTTGATAGTTGGAGATCTAGCGTCTTCATCGAATATCAATTCTAATTCCTTTACTACGTTTGCCTTTCAAATACACAAATAATGATTATATGGTTTATAGTTTTTTGCTGTTACAAACCTGCACATTTTGATGCTTCGACAAGCAATACAAACACAAGCTAATGCACGTAGCTGGAGTATCATGACCCTGAAAGAAAGCTAAAGTTTGAAAATCCTACACGATTATGGAGGGACAAAGGTGTTACCGTAGATAAAAAACTTTGCGTTTCATCTATAAGTTCTGTGTTAGTTAATGGTCTACCATCAATTTCTGCATCCAGAAGAATATCCAAAAGCGATTGCCTCTTGCTTTTCTCAATTATATTATTGGCCAGTTCTTCGTTGGTATTATTGATTGCCATGTTAGCCTTGATTCTTTTTCTGTCGTCAATAACTCTTTGGCTAAGACCTCGAATCCTTCCAATGATTTTTGTTTCGCTTTTGTAATCCTTGGTCAATCTATACACCCATGGATGTCGCTTAAATGGTGAGAATACACGACGTATAATAATAGTACATAATTCATGGATATCCTTTGTGTACTGTATGTTTTTGTTATCTTGCACGTTAAGCTTAATACCCATTATAGTCTCTAGAGAGAATAGTAGTTTAGTTTTCATATTGAGAGACAAAGAAATCGAAAATTGTTAAGGTTTAGACTGAGTACTTACCGCATATGATGTCCAATGTGCAAAGACTCATGTAGGGAAATACATCAAAACCATCGTTTCCTACTTCCAGCTTCAGTTTCTTTATCAAAACATTGGAGGAGTTTTCGAAAGATTTCAAATAACCTTCTAATATTTGAACGTTAAAGGCTGGATTCAGCATTTTTCTACTTTTCTTCCACTTATCAGCTGTTGTAGATAAAAAACAAATGCTTTCGGAATTAATAATGGAAACTCCCCAAGGCAATCTCTTATTTAAAAGCCTCATCAATTAAAATATCTTTGATATTTCGCGAAAGCAACGAATTGTTTCTATGTGTGATATCCAATGATTTCAATCTGTGATATAACTGCTGTTTCGTTTGGGTTTATTTAGCCCGAAAGAAAATTCAAATTGAAATTGTCTTTTGTTTTAAGTTTTGTTTTATTAGGCACTAGTGGCTTCATTTATCAATATTCAGACCCCTTCATTGTATAATTGATATTGTTAGATTATGTATATTTTTCATTATATCTTGAAGTGGATGTTGTAATGCAATGTAGCAGCAAATTTGTACTTGTACCTATAGCTTCAATCTGTTAGAATCTGTATATCACACTTTTCGTGATAGGTACATGTCGTGTGGAGCACAATACATGGAGGTCTGTGTTTGTTTACAATGCTGAGACTATAAAAAGGGGCATTGATGCAGATGTGAGTTAGTTTTTGATTTTATATCCAACATGGCACATAGTAGACCTGTGACAATGATGAAAATATTTCAGAATATGGAGATCGTAAAACTGAAAGCATACACCTATACGTAATTATACCGAAATTTTCCTTAAAGAATGGAGAAATGGAATTGTTGCTTTCTTTTCCAACAAAATAAGGCAAAAACTAGGACTATAAAATACGATAACCACTGTATTGGAGACATCAAGACTTTATTTCAATTGACATTTTGTAATGTTGTAGAAAACAAAATATTTGAAATGACAACTCATGAGTAACAAATGATTCTTGACGAATATTGGAAGGATTTAAAAATTACAGTTTTTGACGCTGCTGTTATTCACAGCTTATCAATCATAAGGAGAGTCAATGAGATGCATGTGGGACAAGGAAACTGGTAGAAACATATTTAGAGTCACTATATTATTGGAAACTATTAACATATTCCGTATGGTAACAAATATACAAGACAAAAGAGGATTCCTATTGATAAATTCGTCTTGATTCGAGATGTTAGGCAATCATGAAAACTGTTTCTATTTATTTAATAACAAAGAGCCACAGGGCAATTCCCACGAAGATAATCAAGATACATAACCTTACGATATTTGCACAAATATACATATATACATTCAAATTAGTACAATAGACAAAAGATATTATATAGTTTGGATATATAAATGCTATTAATTATGATTGTAACCATCTTAAAAGGGCTTAAAACTTAACGTTGTCATAACCTTCCAGTTCTGTGTGTGGCTATTAAAAAATGAAAAGAAGACGAAGATTTAGGAACAAAGCTTAGTAGATAAACCAGCATTGAAAACATCTTAGACACTGTAAGAACTGTATACTCCCTTATTTACCTATGAAACATACAATTCAGAAATAATAGAACTATGTGAAAAAAGAAAAAAGCATAGAACAAATACCTTCGGAGCAAGAACCAAGAAGACTGGGTGATATAAAAAAAAGAACGAAGCAGAGTAAATACACGGATATGAAAAATAAAAAAATAAAAATTAAGGACACCATGCAGACAAACAAAATCAATGCAGATGAGTGGAAGACATATTTCGGAAACCTATACCAAGACAATGAGGAAAGGGAACAGCCTCTGATTGGGGAAATATAGAATTAACACTGAGAACCATAAAACACATCTTAAAACAACTTAAAAAAACGGAAAATCCTAGGACCTGATGAGATAAATGAAATGCTGAAATATGGGAGAGAAACCCTAGAGAGAGAAGATATATTAAAACTTTTCCGAAACATTATAACCGAGCAAAAAATACCAAACGAATGAAAAAAACAGGATAACGATTCCAATTCTGAAAAACGTCCAAAAAGCAATCCCCGACAATTATCGTGGAATAACGTTTCTTAATAGCGCTCTCAAAGCATCTACAAAAACAATCCTAGAAGAAATGTGTGACCTGAACAACGCAATTCTGTGTATGTGAACCTAACAGCAGGCTTAAAGATGGAATATGCTAAAAACTTACGTTTGCACGTGATTAATCCTTGTCCAACCCATGGTTCAGTAAATTCGTAAAGGGCATCCTTCAATAAAACAGTATTTAGTATGTGAGACGCTATATCTTTATCTGAAGTGAGAAGAATCGGTACTCCATAAAATAATTCGAGTTTAATTCGATCACCATATTTTCTGGATAGGTTTATTAAATTTTGTACAATCGCTGAAACGAATATGCTGTTAGGTGTTAAAATTTTAATATAAAGGGATTATAAGTCCCACCGATATTATGTGTAACGTAACTTGTTTGATTTAAAGAAAAGTATTGTATATTATTACTTTTCTCTCTGTTGTATTAATAAATGTTCTTAGAGCAAAAAGAAGGTTACCTCATACGAATTTTACGGACGCACATATGTTTTATACGTACCAAATTCTGAAGTGAAGAGTCGGAAGTGTTTTAATATGGGTGATCCTGGCGGTGACACAAAACCTTTTAACTTTTTATTAAGCTCATATTGTCTATACGCAATTTGAAACAATATCAGTAACAGCAATGAAATTATTAGGAACGCAAAAACCATGTCTGTTGTGAATTGATCGGAATGCATTTCCTTAGACACAACATTGATTTTATATGCATTTTTTGGGCATTATATTTTATCTCCTTTTGTAAAGGTCGCATTCTATTGACAAAACTAGTTTTGCTATAAATATTACAGCAAATGCGGAAAAAGTTAACCTGCCTCTCTTGCGGAATGCGTATGTATGTCTAATAAAAGACTAAAGTTAGATTCAACTTATATCACGGACGCTGGAACAAGTACACGATCATCTGTCAGTTATTTTCGAAGATTAGAAGATAATAATAATACACGTTATAAGTAAACAATCATATAACCAAATTATATTCCACTTAACCATAACTTTATTAATAATCAACTTTCATCTATTAACCATAACTTTATTAATATACAATCTATAGGGATTTACTGATGAAACTGCAATAAGAATAAAAGATAACGTTGTTAAACGCATTGAATATGTTTGTAAATTTTGTGAATACAATAATTTTGCGAAACAAATGAATGATAAGCTAGATATATGTCTTGAAACGATTGAAGATCAAAACAAAACCATTAAAGGAATGAAGGAAATGATAGATTTATCAAACCGTGGAGATAACAGTAAAGATAAAATGACATACAGCGAAGTACTGAAGACAAATGATGATGTTATTGTAGTTAAACCTAAAAAAAAAAAACACAAAGTCACAGGAAACTCAAAAAGACGTTAAAAATAAAATTGATCCAGGTAAACTAGCGGTAGGAATTGAACACATAAAAAACATAAGTAAAGGAGGTATAGTTATAAGATGTAGCGATAATACCTCCAAAGAGAAACTTAAAGAAAACATGGAAAAAAAAATGGGTAACAAATATCAAGTGTTAGATCCAAAGTTGAGAAATCCCCAAATTGAGAAGGATAATGAAGCTATATTAAAGACGCTACTAGATCAAAACGATCTGCGTTATGCCGACTCACGTGTGGAAGACAACATTAAAATTGAAAAAAAGTATATGAGTAAAGGTAAAATAAATTATAGAAACCTCATATTAAGAGTGGAACCACAGATGCATGCGGGAACTCTGCAGCTTGGAACTTTAAATGTTGGATGGAGAAAATGTAATGTGTACGAATATACAAATATAATCAGATGCTATAAATGTGTAGGATATGGACATTTTGCTAATGAATGCAAAAATAAAGAGGTATGTGCCAAATGTGCTGGTGATCACAAAACAAGTGATTGTAATGGTGAAACAGTTAAATGTATAAACTGTTTGAAAGTTATGCCGACTCACGTGTGGAAGACAACATTAAAATTGAAAGAAAGTATATGAGTAAAGGTAAAATAAATTATAGAAACCTCATAGTAAGAGTGGAACCACAGATGCATGCGGGAATTCTGCAGCTTGGAACTTTAAATGTTGGATGGAGAAAATGTAATGTGTACGAATATACAAATATAATCAGATGCTATAAATGTGTAGGATATGGACATTTTGCTAATCAATGCGAAAATAAAGAGGTACGTGCTAAATGCGCTGGTGATCACAAAACAAGTGATTGTAATGGTGAAACAGTTAAATGTATAAACTGTTTGAAAGTTACTGAAAAATTTAAAATAAATGTAGATTTCAATCATTTGGCATGTGACAGAGATTGTCCATGTTATAAACGGATACTGCAGAAAGAAAGGTCTAAAGTTAAATATATATAGCAATTAGAGCCACAAAGCTTTCATGAGGAGAATTCTGATGCCAATATTGTAGTTTTTAATTGTCAGGGATACCTAACTAATAAAGATTCTATTTTGCAATTATGTGAGAGATGGAAACCATCAGTTTTAGGTCTTGCTGAGACTCATGTAGATAGTGAAATTACGGATAACGAAACTGAAATTGATGGATACAACGTAAGTAAAGCATTAACTACCAATAGAAGAACAGGCGGAGTTTCAGTCTATTTAAAAAGTAAATTAAATTATCGAGTAAGAAATATTTATATCGATAATTATATATGGGTGGTGCATAAGTGCAGAAATTAATATGGAAAAGCAAGATATCTTATTAGTTATAATATATTATCCTCCACAAACAATGGATAACTTGTTTTTACTATATATCAAAGATTGCATTGATTTCAATGGGAAAGTCTTAATAATGGAGGATTTTAATATTGATTACAACAAGGACACATTCTATAGCAGAAAGATTAAAGAATTGCTTTATAGAAATGCATTGTATCAAATTGTTACTAGATGTACTAGAATTACAAGCAGTAGTAGAACATTGATCGATTATATTATAACGAACGATAAAACAGTCGAACACAAAGTTCACTCAACGCCTAAAATTAGTGATCACTGTTTACTATCAATACGTATTAATGAATTTAAAGATGTACATAATGATAAAATGATTGTAAGACAAACCTTTAAAAACTACGATGTAGATATATTACAATACCAAATATTTAGCACAATGTGGAATAATTCAGGAGATGTTAATGTAATGGCCAATTGCTGGACCAAATCATTACGTAATATTATTAACACTATGTATCCAAAACAACAGGTGCCGTTACGTAATAATTGCATAAACAAGTGGATAACTTCAGAAATTATAGAAGAAATGCGCACACGTTACGAAAAATATAAAATAGCCATGTTTACTAACAACGTCATAAACTGGGAAGAGTACCTGTTTCATCGAAACAGAGTAGTCACTCTGCTACGTAATAGCAAAGAAAAGTACTATAGGTTATTACTAGATGAAAATAAACATAAACCTGTTAAATTATGGAAAACTTTAAAAACACTTTTGCCTAAAAAAAGTGGTTCCACCAATAGATACGTAATTTTTGATAATACCGAGATGAGAGATGATTTAGAAATTGCACAAAATTTCAACAAATATTTTTTAAAAAGCATAGATAATATAGTCCAAAATATACCAAATATAACAGTTACGAAACCTATATGCATACATGAAAGAAACTACAATAAATTTGCAAAATTTCGCAGTATAACTTTGAATGGCAATAAAGCCATAATTAACACGTTGAAAAATACAGGAGACGTAACTGGTGATGGACTAACGACCAAAATTATTAAGGATGCTGCTCAGATGTCTGAAAATAGAATGCTTGACATAGTCAATGCTTCACTCGATGCAGGTACATTTCCAGAAAACTGAAAAACATCGTACATTCTTCCAATTCCCAAAGTAGCAGGGACAAAAGTATGTGAGGAATTCAAGCCTATTAATACTGTACCAAGTTACGAAAAAGTTCTGGAACTGTGCGTAAAAGACCAATTATATGATTTTTGTGAGCCAAACAATGTGATTCATCATAATCAATCAGGATTTAGAAAAGGTCATTCATGTGAAACTGTTATTGTGGATATATGTCACAAGTGGTTGCAAGAAATGGATAAGGGAAATGTTGCGATAGCTGGACTTCCGTAGGGCTTTTGACACTATTGATAGAAAACTATTAATAAAGAAATTAGAAATGTATGGTATTTGTGACAAAGTTAAGGACTGGCTTGATTCATATTTAAATAATAGAACTTAAAAAGTGAAGTATAATAATAGGATATCTAATAGTTTAAATACAAACAATGGTGTTCCACAAGGCACGATGTTAGGTCCCTTATTGTTTAACATATATGTTAATGATTTATTGTTGTCAATGGAAGGCTGCAGTATATGTTTGTATAGTTATACATAAGTGGTAGTAGTGTGGGTGTAGTGGTAGTAGAAAGGGTAAACTACATTAAGTACTTGGGAGTGACCATTGATAAACATTTGCTATTCAAAGATCATGCAAAACATATTATGAATAAAATGTCAAAAAAAGTAGGGTTTATGAGTAGAACTTGCAAACATTTATCACTGTATATAATAATGCTTGTTTATAAATCTGTAGTTGCACCACATATAGAATTTTGTGCAACAGTACTTTTTAATTTAAATAAGAATGAAATCCAGCAAATACAAAAAAATACAAAGTAGGAGAATTTTAAAATGTAACATATATACCCCAGTTAAAGATATGTTACTCACACTTAATTTAATGAATGTCCGCCAGAGAATTTTATTTAAACGTCTAGTGTTTATACATAAAATGAAAAATAATTTACTTTCAAATTACCTTGGTGAAAAATTGAAAACCGTTCAAGATACTCATGCTTACAACACTAGAAACTTTTATATTGCTCTCTTTCATAGAAACCAGACTTCTAAAAACATATTTGTAGGTGGTCTTATGTTATATAATGGTTTACCATATGAGATTAAAACTAGTAACATTAGTACTTTTAAAAAGCATTTGTACATACATATTATTGAGCACTGTAAGTGATTGTATATTGAATTTATTTGTTCTGTGTTATTGTATAGCTTGTTAGCTAAATAAACTATCTATCTGATAAGAGATTAAAGATAGATTAAATTTATTTCTTGGGCGCTGGAAAAGTATATCGAGTGTGTTATATTTCATGAGTCAGTTATGTGTCAGAAATTGCGGTTATCACGAAAAATATGTACCAAGCAGTTCTCGGAAATTTTGCCTCACGTTTAAGAGAGTGCTAACAAAATAACGGAAGACATTTAGAATTAATTTTTAAGAAATAAATTCGCAAGGTCTGTATTTTAATAAAAAAAGCATTTATTCATTAAACTTGGTCATTATTTTATTATATTCTTTTTATTTTAAAAAGAACTTTTGGGAAACCTTATATAATGAATTATTATTGTAATTCTTATGGGTTTTTCAGTTTAATTACCAAAGCGACGTATGTATGCTTGTACACATATAGTTTATAAAGGTTATAATATTATAAATATTATATAACACCAAAAAACACCGGCAACCGGTTGCAAGGGGGGATCTTGCGGAACCACCACTTACTATGTTTCTGGTACACTGACTATTCAAATTTCACAAGGTTGTAGCCGCACCTTGTGCCGTACGCTCCTGCCTCGATATTCATTAAGTGGAAGTCCCATTATTCCAAAACCTCCTTGCGTCAACGGTACGCTTGGATGTGTTCTATTGGGCACCGGTAGTGTTTTGGGGGCTGATTCCGATACTAATGCGGGAAGCGATAGATCGACGACGGGATTCGGTGCGAGTTAGTTAGAATAGGTGCTGGGGATAAACTTGGATCTGGAATAAGTACAGGATTCGGTATTGGAGGGGGATCGGGAAATGAGGTGGGCTCTGGCGCAAATGCAGGATCTGGGATTTGAGCAAATGTTGGATTTGGAGCAAATGCTGGATTTGGTGGCGGAGTAAATGCTCGATTTGGTGGTAGAGCAAATACTGAATCTGGAGCCGGAGGAAATGCAGTATCCGGTTCTGGAGCAAACGCTGGACATGGTGTTGGATATACCGAATTTGGCGTCTTATTTGATGTATTTGCCACAGAAAAAGAAATCAACCAAAGGAGGAAAGGTTTATTTCACAAAACAACAGTTGCGATTTTATATATCTACGTATTGAAGTTTTATCTATTGATCAATACTGATTTATCGAATTTACTTTGAAACAACTATTTTCAAGATATGGCCAAGAACTTCGATTGTTAAAATGTTGACGTATTTAACGTAATCCACGTCACATACTTTTAGAGATATTTGTAATTTTAAGGGTTATTGGGGTTTGTAAAGTAATTAATGAGGTATGACCGTTTGTGATCCACCACAGGCACGATATTTTTTCCTTGTCTTTTCTTGTCCTCCCAAACAGAACAAAGTGTGCATTAATTTACACTACCATCCATAGACGTTTGGCCAAGGGAGAAAGTTTTACAATACTTTAATTCAATAAGCTTTATTGCCTTCAACGATGACATTTTTAATAAATATCTATCTTAAATACATTTGGAACTCAAATAATGAAAGCATTACGAAGAAAAGTAGTAATTAAGACCTTAATGGTATGGAACAATCATCCCCATTTACAGCGGATTAATCTATTGGGATCAAGCAGGTAAGGACCTTATTGTATCCAGTCCCTCTGTTAGGGCTCGTTCCTGCCCGGGTCGAATGTTTACTGCGATTACCAATCTCACAACAGTTCACTGCGAATATTACTGGACAATGGTCGAAGAAGTAAAACTCAAATATTTTACAAAAATTTCCAATATATTTATCACAATGTTATTATAACATGTTTTGCTATCACCGTAGCTTCATTAGATATTCTACTCCTACTCAACAACAATTTATAACAATTTATTTATACTCAAACTTAAGGTAACCTTATCTTCTGATAATTAAGGATAATGTCTACGATGTGTTTACCTAATTAAATTACATAATGTGTTTACATCATGGGCTAATTACGTCTCTAAATTCTTAGTACTAGAATTCACAAACAAGTTTAACAACGGGTTATTGAATTACTCTAGGATGAAGTTGATAGAAGAGTTCGAAGTGTCAGTCCTACTTCCAAGAAACAGCTGTGGAATATCCTTTAACAAGAATGGAACAACATCCCACGCGAAAACCTCAAACAATTAATCGAAAGAATGCCCTAAGTTGTTCGAACTGTAATCAATGCAAAAGGTGGATTTTTTGACGAAAAAAATGTTTAAGAATTTCGTTAACAATGAATAAGGAAAAACAGAATTGTTTATTAGATTTTGATAGTTGTTATTTTTAAGAGTAATACATTTATTTCTTTAGTATTAATTACCTTTTATTTTTTGATTTTTTAAATTTTTGTTACTTGGCCAAATTTCTTTGGACAGCACTGTATATAATATGTATTTTTAAATTCATAAAAAATATTTATAATTCATTTTACAATATTTGCATCTTAATTTTAAGTCTTCCTTTGTTGAAACTGTCTCATCGGGGCTCCAACCTTATCATCATACCATTTCGAAATTTTAGTAGTATACACATAGTTAGTTTCGGGACATGGCCAGGCACTTCGAGGATGTTAAAGTTTCTAAGTATTTGACATAGCAAATACTTCATCTCCCACATAGCAAACCGTTGACCTAAAGTTTTACATTGAAAAGCAATGTAACGCTAAAAACATTCTACTTCTTGGAGATGTTCTTACCAATACATTGCCGAGGTCCAGTAGCAAATGCTAAAAAGGGATGAGATTCCGCGTCTTTTTCGAACCTTGATGGATCGAACTTCTCGGGGTTCGGGTAATATTTCGGATTCATATGTATTCCATATAAGAAGAGAATGATGCTGAAGCCTTTTGGAATGAAGATACCGTCTAAATTAAAATAGGATAAATAAAATTGCGTTAAACCGTGAAAATTGCAATTTTTACCGAGACTCACGTCCTTATCAACCAAGCGACTGATGAAAGGCACGGGAGTGTAGTAACGCATGCTCTCTTTGATAACCATTTCCAGATAGCGCATTTCGTTTAAATCCTTGACAGTTGGAGATCTAGCGTCTTCATCGAATATCAATTCTAATTCCCTTACTACGTTTGCCTTTCAAATACACAAATAATCATTAAATCCTTAAGAGTTTCTGCTGTTACAAACCTGCACATCCTGATGCTTTGACAGGCAATACAAACATAAACTAATGCACATAGCTGAAGTATCATGACCCTGAAAAAAAGTTTGAGCTTGAGAGTCCTACACGATTATGGAGGAACAAAGGTGTTACCGCAAATAAAAAACTTTGCGTTTCATCTATAAGTTCCGTGTTAGTTAATGGTCTACCATCAATTTCTGCTTCTAAAAGAATATCCAAAAGCGATTTCCTCTTACTTTTCTCAATTGCCTTATTGACCAGTTCTCCGTTGGTATCATTGGTTACCATGTTAGCCTTGATTCTTTTTCTGTCGTCAATAACTCTTTGAGTAAGAGCTCGAATCCTTTCAATGATTTTTGTTTCGCTTTTGTAATCTTTGGTCAATCTATACAGCCAGGGATGGCGCTTAAATGGTGAGAATACACGACGTATCATAATAGCGCATATTTCATGGATATCCTTTGTGTACTGTACGTTTTTGTTCTCTTGCACGTTAAGCTTAACTCCCATTATTGTCTCTAGAGAGAATACTACTTTAGCCTTTCATATTGAGAATCAAAATAATCGAAAATTATTAAAGTTTAGACTGAGCACTTACCGCATACGATGTCTAATGTGCAAAGAGTCATGTAAGGAAGTACATCAAAACCATCGCTTCCTACTTCTAGCTTCAGTCTCTTCATCAAAACATTCGAGGAATTTTCGAAAGATTTCAAATAACCTTCTAATATTTGAACGTTAAAGGCTGGATTCAAAATTTTTCTACTTTTCTTCCACTTATCAGCTATTGTACACAAAAAACAAATGCTTTCCAAATTAATAATGGAAACCCCCCAAAGCAATCCTTTATTTAAAAGCCTCACCAATTAAAATGTTTTTCATACTTCTCGAAAGCCACAAATTGTTTCTATGCGTGATATCCAATGATTACAATCTATGATGTAACTGCTGTTTTGTTTATTTAGCCCGAAAGAAAATTTAAATTGAAATTGTCCTTTGCTTTAAATTTTGTTTTATTAGGTACTAGTGGTTTTATTGATCAATATTCAGACCCCTTCATTCCAGAATTAATATTGTTACATTATGTATATTTTTCATTATATCTTGAAGTGGATGTTTTAATGCAATATAGCAGCAAATTTGTGCTTGTACCTACAGCTTCAACCTGTTAGAATCTGTATATCACACTTTTCGTAATAGGCGCATGATCCACTAGCTATGTGAAGCACAATGCATAAAAATCAATGCTTGTTTACGATGTTGAGATTATAAAAAAGGGTATTGATGCAGTTGTGAGTTACATGGCACACCGAAGACCTTTGACTAACACATGTGTATCGAAGCATCTGATAATGATGAAAATATTTCAGAATATGGACATCGCAAAAGTGAAAGAATACACCTATATGTAATTGTACGAAAATTTTGGATGAATAAACAGAATTGTTGCTTTTTTTTTCAACGAAATAAGACAATCACTAGGACTTATAAGGTACGTTAACCACTGTATTGAGGACATCAGGGCTTTATTTCAATTTACAATTTGTAATGCTATAGAAAACAAAATATTTGAAATGACAACTCGTGAATAACAAATGATTCATGATGAACATTGGAAGAATTTAAAAATTACAGTTTTTGACGCTGCTGTTATTCACTACTCATCAATCATAAGAAGAATCTATGAAATGCTTGTGGGACAAGAAAACTGGTTGAAGCATATTTAGAGCCACTATATTATCGGAAATAATTTGGCTATATTGTATGCTAACAAATATACAAGGCAAAGGAGGATGCGTATTGATAAATTCGCCTTGATTCGAAATGTCTGGCAATCATGAAAACTGTTTCTATTTATTTAATAACAAAGACCAACTGGGCAATTTCCACAAAGGTAATCAAGATACATAACCTTACTATATTTACACAAATATACATATGTACATTCAAATTAGTGCAATACATAAAAACATTATATAGTTTGGATACATAAATACTATTAATTATAATTGTAACAATCTTAAAAAACTTAACTTTGTCATAACCTTCCAATTCTATGCGCGGCTTTGAAAAAATGAAAAGAAAGCGAAGATTTAGGAGCAAAGCTTAGTAGATCAACGAGCATTGAAAACATTTTAGATACTGTAAGAACTGTATACTCCCTTATTTGCAAGAAACATACAATTCAGGAATAAACAAGCTATGCGAAGGAAAGAAAAAAACAGATCAAATACCTTCGAAGCCAAGAAGACTGGACGATATACGAAAAAGAACGAAATAGAGCGAATCTAGAGAAAAATATAAGGAATGCATAGAAAAAGTGAAATGAAAGTTAAGGACACCATGCAGACAAACAAAGCCAGTGCAGATGAGTGGAGGACATATTTCGGAAACCTGTACCAAGATAATAAGGAAAGTGAGCAGCCTTTGATTGAGGAAGATGAAGAACAAGACACAAATATTTAAATTAACAACAATATTGATACTAATATTAATATGAATATCAATACTAAACCACCGTTGGTTTTACCAAGACACGAATGTAGAATTAACACTGAGAACGATAAAAAGACATCTTAAAACAACTCAAATAACGGAGAAGCCTGGCGCCCGATGAAATAACAAATGAAAAGCTGAAATATTGAGGAGAAACCCGAGAAAGAGAAATATTAAAACTCTTCGAAAATATCATAACCGAGCAAAAAATACCAAACGAATGGAAAAACAGTATAACGATTCCAATTTTGAGGAAGGACCAACGAACAATCCCCGACAAGTATCGTGAAGTAACGTTTCTTAATCGCGCGCTCAAAGCATCTACGAAAATAATCCTAGAAGAAATGTTTGACCTGAATAGCGCAATTCTGTAGTATACGGAAACGAAACAACAGGTTTGAAGATGGGATACGCTAAAAACTTACGTTTGCACGTGATTAATCCTTGTCCAACCCATGTTTCAGCAAGTTCGTAAAAGGCATCCTTCAATAAAACAGTATTTAGTATGTGAGACGCTATATCTTTATCTGAAGTGAGAAGAATTGGTACTCCATAGAATAATTCAAGTTTAATTCGTTCGCCATATTTTCTAGATAGGTTTATTAAATTTTGTAGAATCGCTGAAACAAATATGCTATGTTACGTGTTAAAATTTCAATACAAAAATATTATAATTCGCACTGATTTTATGTGTAAAGTATTTTTTTTCATTTGAAGAAAAGTATTGTATATCATTGCTTTTTTCAGTTGTATTAATAAAAGTTCTTAAATTAAAAAGGTTACCTCATACGAACTCTTCGAGCCCACATATGTTTTATACGTACCAAATTCTGAGGTGAAGAGCCAGAAGTGCTTTAATATGGGTGATCCTGGCGGTGACACAAAACCTTTCAACTTTTTATTAAGCCCATATTGTCTATACGCAATTTGAAGCAATATCAGTAACAGCAATGAAATTATTAGGAACGCAAAAAACATGTCTATTGTCAATTGATCGCAATACATTTCTTTAGAGACAACATTGATTATATATGCGTTTTTTTGTGCATATCCATTTTATCTCCCTTTGTAAAGGTCACACTCTGTTGACAAAACTAATGATAATAAGGTTATTGTAGGAGGTATCAGAATGTCCTATTTTTTTATTTCACTTTTAACTCAAGTTCTTTTAATGTTGCAGTTTATATCGGTTTGTTTCGAAATGTTTTATCTAAGGAGTCCGATCTATTTATTGTATTTGTCGCAAAAATGGAAACAATCAAGGGAGGCAAAGTTTATTTCTCAAAACTGTACATAAGTCGCGATTTAATATATCTGCGTATTAGAGTAGTACCGCGAGATATTGGAGACTTATGCTATTCTGGGCTACGACTAATCGGCGACAATTTCACTTTTATACAAATAACGATCCGAAACACACAGCCAGGATATGCAACAGTATCTGAATAAGCAAGATCAAACAGGTAGTTTGCAAGTTATGACATTGTCACCACAGAGGCCAGATCTCAACCCTATTGAATTACTGTAGCATGAAGTTGATAGATGACTTCGGCGTGTCGGTCCTGCTACCAAGAAACAGCTTTGGAATATCCTTTTACAAGAATTTGCAAAAGGTGGATTTTTTAACGAAAAGAATGTTTAAAAGTTTTGTTAACAATGAATATGGAAAAATAAAAGTTTTTGTTAGATTTTGATGGTTGTAATTTTTAAGTATTAATTTCCTTTTATTTTTTGATTTTTTTAAATTTTTGTTACTTGGCCAAATTTCCATGGACGGCAGTGTATATAATATGTACTTTTAAATTCACAAAACATATTTTTAATTCATTTTACAATATTTCATTTTAACTTTATGTCTTCATTTGCTGAAACTAGCTTATCGGGGTTCCAACCTAATCATCACATCATTTTGGAATTTTAGTAGCACACAGAGACTTAGTTTCGGGACATGGCCAGGCACTTCGAGGATGTTAAACTTTCTAAGTATTTGACATAGCAAATACTTCATCTCCCACATAGCAAACCGTTGACCTAAAGTTTTACATTGAAAAGCAATGTAACGCTAAAACCATTCTACTTCTTTGAGATGTTCTTACCAATACATTGTCGAGGTCCAGTACCAAATGCTAAAAAGTGATGAGATTCCGCGTCTCTTTCGAACCTTGATGGATCGAACTTCTCGGGGTTCGGGTAATATTTAGGATTCATATGTATTCCATATAAGAAGAGAATGATGCTCAAGCCTTTTGGAATGAAGATACCGTCTAAATTAAAATAGGATAAATAAAATTGCGTTAAATAGTGAAAATTGCACTTTTTACCGAGATTCACGTCCTTATCAACCAAGCGACTGATGAAAGGCACGGGTGTGTAGTAACGCATGCTCTCTTTGATAACCATTTCCAGATAGCGCATTTCGTTTAAATCCTTGATAGTTGGAGATCTAGCGTCTTCATCGAATATCAATTCTAATTCCTTTACTACTTTTGCCTTTCAAATACACAAATAATGATTATATGCGTTAGAGCTTCTTGCTGTTACAAACCTGCACATCCTGATGCTTTGATAAGCAATATAAACAAAAGCTAATGCACGTAGCTGCAGTATCATGACCCTGAAAAAAAGTTTGAGCTTGGGAGTCCTACACGACTATGGAGAAACAAAGGTGTTACCGCAAATAAAAAACTTTGCGTTTCATCTATAAGTTCCGTGTTAGTTAATGGCCTACCATCAATTTCTGCTTCTAGAAGAATATCCAAAAGCGATTTCCTCTTGCTTTTCTCAATTGTATTATTGGCCAGTTCTCCGTTGGTATTATTAATTTCCATGTTAGCCTTGATTCTTTTTCTGTCGTCGATAACCCTTTGAGTAAGACCTCGAATCCTTCCAATGATTTTTGTTTCGCTTTTGTAATCTTTGGTCAACCTATACAGCCAGGGATGGCGCTTAAATGGTGAGAATAGACGGCGTATAACAATAGCGGACATTTCATGAATATCCGTTGTGTACTGCATGTTTTTGTTCCCTTGCACGTTAAGCTTAATGCCCATTATAGTCTCTGGAGAGAAAATTAGTTTAGCTCTTGACAATCAAAGAAATCAAAAATTATTAAGGTTTAGACTGAGCACTTACCGCATATGATGTCCAATGTGCAGAGATTCATGTAAGGAAGTACATCAAAACCATCGTTTCCTACTTCCAGCTTCAGTCTCTTTATCAAAACATTGGAGGAATTTTCGAAAGATTTCAAGTAACCTTCTAATATTTGAACGTTAAAGGCTGGATTCAACATTTTTCTACTTTTCTTCCACTTATCAGCTGTTGTAGATAAAAAACAAATGCTTTCCGAATTAATAATGGAAAAGCAATCTCTTATTTCAAAGCCTCATCAATTAAAATGTCTTTGATATTTCGCGAAAGCAACGAATTGTTTCTATGTGTGATATCCAACGATTACAATCTGCGATATAACTGCTGTTTCGTTCGGGTTTATTTATCTCGAAAAAAAATTTAAATTGTCTTTTGATTTAAATTTTGTTTTATCAGGCACTAGTGGCTTTATTTATAAATATTCAGACCTCTTCATTGCATAATTAATATCGTTACGTTATGTATGTTTTTGATTATATCTTGAAATGCATGTTGTAATGCAATATAACAGCAAATTTGTACTTGTACCTACAGCTCCAACCTGTTAGAATCTGTAAATCACACCTTTCGTGATAGGCACATGACCCACTAGTCATGTGAAGCACAATGCATGGAGGTCTGTGCTTGTTTACAATGGTGAGACTATAGAAATGGGCATTGATGCAGTTGTGAGTTAGTTTTTGATTTTATATCCAACATGGCACATCCCAGACCTTTGACTAACACGTGGGTATCGAAACATCTGACAATGCTGAAGATATTTCAGAATATGGAGATTGTAAAAGTGAAAGAATACACCTATACGTAATTGTACTAAAATTTTCCTCAAGGGAATGAGAAATAGAAACTTTAAAAACTGCAGTGGAGACATCAATACTTTATTTCAATTTACATTTTGTAATGTTGCAAAAATTATAAGATTTGAAATGACAACTCGTGTGTAACAAATGATTCGTGATGAATATTGGAAGGATTTACATATTACAGTTTTTGACGCTGCCGTTGTTCACTGGTTACCGATCATAAGGAGAATCTATGAAATGCTTGTGGGACAAGGAAACTGGTAGAAACATATTTAGAGCAACAATATTATTGGAAACGATTTGGATATTTCGTATGGTAACAGATATACAAGGCAAAATAGAATGCTACAATTTGTAATGCTATAGAAAATAAAATATTTGAAATGACAACTCGTGATTAACAAATGATTCATGATGAACATTGGAAGAATTTAAAAATTACAGTTTTTGACGCTGCTGTTATTCACTGCTCATCAATCATAAGAAGAATCTATAAAATGCTTGTGGGACAAGGAAACTGGTAGAAGCATATTTAGAGTCTCTATATTATCGGAAATAATTTGGATATTTCGTATGCTAACAAATATACAAGGCAAAGGAGGATGCGTATTGATAAATTCGCCTTGATTCGAAATGTCTGGCAATCATGAAAACTGTTTCTATTTATTTAATAACAAAGACCAACAGGGCAATTTTCACAAAGGTAATCAAGATACATAAGCTTACGATATTTGCACAAATATACATATATACTTTCAAATTAGTGCAATAGACAAATATACTATATACTTTGGATACATGAATGCTATTAATTATAATTGTAACAATCTTAATAGGGCTTCACTTTGTCATAACCTTCCAATTATGTGCGTGGCTTTTAAAAAATGAAAAGAAGGCGAAGATTTAGAAGCAAAGCTTAGTACATAAACGAACATTGGAAACATCTTAGACACAGTAAGAACTGTATACACCCTTGTTCACATTAGAAATACAATTCAGGAATAAATGAGCTATGAGAAGAAAAGAAAAGAGCATAGATTAAATACCTTAGAAGCAAGAACCAGGACGACTGAATGATATACAGAAAAGGAAGAAACAGAATAAATACACGGACATGAGAAATAAAGGAAGAATATTGGGAACAATACACAAAAGAAATGGAGAGGCACATGTACGGAAACCAGAGAAAAATATGAGGAATAAAATGAATATTAAGGACACCATGTGGATAAACAAAATCAGTGCAGATGAGTGGAGGACATATTTTGGAAACCTGTACCAAGACTATGAGCAAAGGGAACAGCCGCTGACTAAGGAAGGTCAAGAAAATGACACAAATATAGAATTAACACTCAGAACGATAGAAAAACATCTTAAAACAATTTAAAAAACAGAAAAGCCTACGACCTGATGAGATAAATAAAATGCTGAAATATTGGGAAGAAACCCTAGAGAGAAAAGAAATATTAAAACTCTTCGAAAATATCATAAGCGAGCATAAAATACCAAACGAATAGAAAAACAGTATAACTATTCCAATTTTGAGGAAGGGCCAACAAACAATCCCCGACAAGTATCGTGAAATAACGTTTCTTAATAGCGCGCTCAAAGCATCTACGAAAATAATCCTAGAAGAAATGTTTGACCTGAATACCGCAATTCTGTAGTATACGGGAACGAAACAACAGGTTTGAAGATGGGATACGCTAAAAACTTACGTTTGCACGTGATTAATCCTTGTCCAACCCATGTTTCAGCAAGTTCGTAAAAGGCATCCTTCAATAAAACAGTATTTAGTATGTGAGACGCTATATCTCTATCGGAAGTGAGAAGAATTGGTACTCCATAGAATAATTCAAGTTTAATTCGTTCGCCATATTTTCTAGATAGGTTTATTAAATTTTGTAGAATCGCTGAAACAAATATGCTATGTTACGTGTTAAAATTTTAATACACAGATATTATAATTCGCACTGATTTTATGTGTAAAGTATTTTTTTTCATTTGAAGAAAAGTATTGTATATCATTGCTTTTATTAATAAAAGTTCTTAAATTAAGAAGGTTACCTCATACGAACTCTTCGAGCCCACATATGTTTTATACGTACCAAATTCTGAGGTGAAGAGCCAGAAGTGCTTTAATATGGGTGATCCTGGCGGTGACACAAAACCTTTCAACTTTTTATTAAGCCCATATTGTCTATACGCAATTTGAAACAATATCAGTAACAGCAATGAAATTATTAGGAACGCAAAAAGCATGTCTATTGTCAGTTGATCGCAATAGATTTCCTTAGAGACAACATTGATTATATATGCTTTTTTTATTAATATCAATTTTATCTTGTTTTGTAAAGGTCACACTCTAATGACAAAACTTGTTTTGCTATAAAGATTACAGCACATGCGAAAAAAATTAACTCGCCTCTTTTGGGAAAGGCGTATATATGTCTAATAAAAGATTAAAGTTAGATTAAACTTATACCAAGGACGCTGGAAAAAGTACACCATCCTGTGTCAATTATTCTCGAAGATTGGAAAGTAATAATAATAATAATAATAATAATAATAATAATAATAATAATAATAATAATAATAATAATACGAATAATAATAGTACATATTACAAGTAAATAATCACATAACCAAAGTATGTTCCACTCAACCATAACTTTATTAGTATACAATATCTAATAAAAGATTAAAGTTAGATTAAATTTATTTCTTGGGCGCTGGAAAAGTATATCGAGTGTGTTATATTTCATGAGTCAGTTATGTGTCAGAAATCGCGGTTATCACGGAGAATATGTACCAAGCAGTTCTCGAAAATTTTGCTTCACGCCTAAAAGTGTACCAACAAAGTGACGGAACACATTTGACATGTTGTAAGAAATAAATTCCCAAAGTCTGTATTTTAATGAAAAATGCATTTATTCATTAAAGCTAGTCATTATCTTTATTATATCCTTTTTATTTTGAAAAGGACTTTTGTCAGACTTTGTATAATGAATCACCATTATTGCAATTCTTAAGGGTTCTCCAGTTTAATAACCGATACTTACACTTTAATGTCTGCTACAAGTTATTTCAAAAGGACGTAAGTATGCCTGTATACATACGGTTTATAAAGTTTGTAATATTTACTTAACTTTCTAAAGCAATGGTCATCTAAAAGGACACAAAAGACAAGTGAAGTTTGGAGTTTTCTGCGACAAAATTCACTACTACACCTCTTTATTAAAACAAAAAAAATGAATAACTACAAATTTGTTATAATAACCATAAGAATTGTAATTAAAGCACCACAATTGTAAAGCTCTTCAGTTATCTGTGTTCTAACTTAATCATAATCTTATTCTTAAATTTTAGAACTATTCCCATAAATTGTTGCGGAACGTGATCATGAACTTCGCAGATTCTAAACCTTCTGAGTATTTCGGCGAGTAAATATTTGATTTCCAGCATACCAAAACGTTGTCCTAAAAATGATAATGTAAAGTTACTTAAATATATGGGATTAGGCGGAACCGACTGACGTATTTCAATTTTGAATATTGTGTAGGTGTATTAGCTTGTATTAGATGGTATAGAGTAAAAGAGAAAAGAACACCATTTCATCTGGTCAATTGCGATGAAACGTCGTAGCGAATAACGTGTTGCCCCAGTTCCTAGTTTGAAGGTGAAGGCGTAATGTATTCGTTGTGAAGCATAAAACTCCGAGAAAATTCGGCACGGAAATTAATTTACAAAGAATGAGAGAATTTTTTGAGGACAGTCCTTCACGTTAGGCACAACAACAGCCTCACATTTGGGAAGTGAATCCTAATAATTCATGAGATCAAATTCCATCCTTATAAATTGCAAATTGTCCAGAAACTTAAGAGCACAGGTAAGAAAGTACGAATTACTTCCTGAACTGTTATGATCAATTTACTATGTCGATAACGATCATTGCCATCTTTCGGGCGTAGTTAACAAATAGAACACAGGTCACAAGTCCTCAGTAAATCCTAAAAAGTTGCATGAGAAAAAGGTTAAATTCTCTCAAGATGACGGTTTTGTATGTTAGTCACTGATTTTGGTATCGTAGGCCCATATTAAATTACGATGGAAAATCCTTTTACCAAAAAGGGTGTCGGGTGAGAAGATTTCTACTCTTAATTATAAACAAACTTCTTCCATCATTCTCTGTTACTGGCCAAAATTTTAGCTTCTCCCCAGTTTTTCCTTCTCTTCTGGATGCTGTGTCCAATGGTGTGGTCCCATATTTTTTGCGGTCTTCCTTTATTCTGTACTCTCGCTTCATATATTAATTTTTTTATCTGGTGTTCTCCACTCGTTGTAAATGTCCCCACCAATCTAGTTGTCGCTGTTCGATAAAATCCATTACAGATGGTATCTCTAGATCCTCTGGTATTTGTGACTTTTTCATTCTATCCTTTCTTGTTACGCCCCTCACTCTCCTGAGATATCTCATTTCTGCAGCTTGAATTATGCTCTTTTTCCTATTATCAAGTAGCCATGATGCTCATTGGTATGTCAGCACAGATCCGTAGATTGCTTGGTGCTTCGTCATATTTCTTTTTTCGTAATGAAATTCTTATTCATCGCTGAGTATACTTTTGTTGCTTTTTCAATTCTTTTATTAATTTGTGACTCGTTTTTGCCAGTGCTTTCTATCGGTACCCCAAAATAATGAGACTCGCGTACTTGTTGTATGCTTATTTCTTCAACCTGTATATTTAGTCATTCTTCACCGGTGATCAAAACTTTTGGTTTATTTTTATGTATATTTATACCTTTTTTCTTAATTGTTTTATTCCACACATCTATACTATTTTCTAGGTTCTTTTCGTTCTCTGCTATTAGCACAACGTCATCTGCAAATATTGCCGCAGCTATCTGTATCCTCTGTAGACTCCTGCATCCAACTTGAATTTTTTTCGTCTGCATTGAGCATTGTTTTACTACATCAACCATGAATACAGTGAACAGTACGAGACTTAATCCTCCGCCCTGTCTTAGCTATCTTGAGTTACAAACCCTTCGATAGGAAAGTAATGTTAATTTAGAATGTTATGTCGCTGTGTTGCAAACCTTCACCGAAGCATGCTTACGACCTTGGCATTGATCCAAAGACCCGTTATTTTTAGCAGCTCAACAGCTCACATCGCTCAATCAAGCCGTTTATGGCCAACTACGAAGACAGGTATACAGAAACTTCCGGAAGAAGTTACAACCGTGGATTAGCTTAAATGAAGGCAATTTTTCTAATACAATTTACAAAAAATAAGTTTGTTAGCTTTGAATAATAAATAGCATGATTCAGTGTATTTCACTTTACTTTTTCTGTATCCATTTGATTATCAACGATCATTTGAAATATGTTCATCGGCTCCGCGAAATCAAGGTCGAGTTAGAAGGGATTCTTACCGATACAATTTCGCGGCCCTGCGCCAAATGGTACGAAACTGTAAGTTGCCGCTTCCCTCTCGAATCTAGACGGATCAAATTTTTCGGGATTCGGGTAATAGTCAGGATTCATATGGATCCCGTATAAGAATAACACAACGGATAAACCTTTTGGTATGAATACGTCACCTATATAGGAAAATATTAGAACGTAAGTGAATAGTTTTGGCAAAGTGGGTCAAGTTATAGTGCAGTGCGGAGAACAAGCCCCTCTTTGCCGAGACTAGACTTGTGAGTGGTTCAAGCTAGATTTTCTATTACCGAAAGATATGTCTTCATCAAGAAAGCGACCTATTAAAGGTATTGGGGAATATCGACGCATGGTTTCTTTAATTACCATCTCCATATAATACATTTCATGTAAATCGTTTGCGGTAGGGTACCGGTTATCACCGCCGAATATCGATTCCAACTCTGCAACTACGGTGTCCTTTTCAAAGTATCAACATCATAATCAGAAGTTTGTTTTACAAATTTTCACTATTACAAACCTGAATTTCTGGATGCTTTGACAGACAATATAAGCACAAATTGATACATGTTGCAGAAGTATCCAATCCCTGAAAGAATGCGGAATTTTATAGTGTGAAAAGAAATAATTGTTAAAAGTGTCACCGCGAATAAGAACGTCTGCGTTTCATCCAAGACCTCCTGGTTTGTAATTGGCCTTCCGTTAATATGCGCGTCTAAAATAGTGTCTAGAAGAACAGTATTTCGGATCTTTCGATCAGCGCCGTTGGCTAACATCCAATTGTCCGTAAGTTTCGCTCTTATTGCTTTTCTGCTATCGATAATTCTTTGCGCAAAGTTCCGCATCCTTCTGGTAGCTTCCTCTTCCTTTTTATAATCCTCGGATAATCTGTACAGCCAAGGATTTACTTTAAGTAAGGAAAATTGCCGACGATGAGCGAGTGTCGACATATCATCGAGGTCCGTAATATATTGGGAATCCTTGTCCTCTTGGGGGTTTTGTTTGATACCCATTAAAGTTTCTGGTTTAAATAACAATCTTCATTAATTATATATTAGTAGGAGCAATATAGGAAACGATCTGAAATTTTGTAGGTAGTACTTATGAATTTCCTTTCGATTTAAACTATTTTTCGAGCTCTGTATATCCGGTTATATCGGGAGTAGATATCAACGTTCTTAAGTTCTATTTAATAAGGTGTAGGAGAGGATACCAAATACAATCTATAGGGTAAGAGCTTGTGGTAGTTTCAAAGAATGTAGATTTTCACGGCCGGTATCGTATGAAGAGGATTCTATTTAGCTATGGTCCGTTGGAATTTCTTCCGGACGTTTCGTTTACAGCTGCAGTAAACATATCCAGCGGCGAGGTCGAAGTGTTCGCTTCGATGGCTCAGCGTCGAATGATCTGAACCAAGCGCTACAGGCCAACGGCTACAGAAATACGCAGGTAAAGAGAGCAATGCGGCCAAGCAACTCGAAACGGACTTTATATCAAGAGCGTTACGGACCGAATCGACAAGACACCAGAGCGACACAATATAAAAAGCATATACAAACCCACACAACAATTACGCCATCAACTACGTTCGGTGAAGGACCCCAGGGATCCCCTAACATCGACCGGAGTATACAGGATTCCCTGTTCCTGTGGGTTAGTGTACATCGGCACTACGAAACGCAGCATTAACACCAGGCGAAAAGAGTACAAGTGCAACTGTCGTCTAGGCCAAGCAGACAAATCCGGGGTGGCCGAACACACTCTTCGGGACGGGCACCAAGGTTCTGTCAACAGTTTCACACCACCACACTCGGTTACAAAGAGATGCAATAGAAATTTACAAACATCCCGGTAATTTCAACAGGAAAGAAGAGAATTTTGCAATCAACAAGATTTGGTACCAGTTTCTGTGAAATGCGGCAGCCACAAGTACCGCTAACAGAACCGACCAGCGAAGAATATATAACGGCTGCACGCCAGACAACGAATCATTCGACGCTGAGCCACCGAAGCGAACAATTCGACCTCGCCGCTAAAGGTGTTTACCGCAGCTGGAAACGAAATGTCCGGAAGAAATTCCAACGGACCACGGCTAAATAGCCCGGAAGAATCCTCTTCATTGTGCTGGTTTGTTTCAAAAGGTGTTTAACACAAATGAACGAGAATCTGTATTATTCCTTCTCGCCAAGGAAAAGGTCAACTATGTTGCCAGATTGAACGCTAGGCTAGCAACCTCATTCGCGTACTTAAAAAAGATCGAGTTTGTCACAGTAGGGCAATTCCGTGAGTAGTTCTGTCTACTTCCGATATAACCAAAGGTAAACAAATCCTAGAAATGTCATTAAAACTAACCCAAAATATAACAACTAAAATAATAATCAATTCAAATATCCCAGCATCTGCCACTTACTTTGAAAGGAACTGATGTTCTTTTATTATTACTAGAGACCGGATTATATACAATTAACGCTAATTAACTTTAATTAGTGTAATACATCTACATATAGATGTAAAATATAGTAAATAAATAAAATAAAAGATTTGCACTTTGCGTATAATCCAGTCTCTAATTACAACTATGACGAAAAATGTTATTCTTTGTCTATACTTTAATACGTCTAAACAATTATCAATTTTTGTATATTCTTTCTTTCGCCTTTGGAACTTCTTTGAAAACAACCTCCTTGCTGTTACAAAAAATTCTGAATAAAACATGCTTAAAGAGTTTAATACCTACCTGTGAACGATTATGCTTCACTTCAGAAATTGAGAAACAAAACAGCATAAATTTCCTACATATATGAATAAAGTACCAAGATGCCAAAATATATACATATAAATTGGTGAAGAAAAGCAACAAATACAAATCATGTGCTCCATTATATTAGGTTAGCTTAAATTGCGAAGTGGTTCGCCAGTGCGACCTTTTCACATGTACTGCGGTTCCTCTGTTATTAGATAAACTACATTAGCTTTGCTCTCTCACTAGACCTAACAGTCTTGTGAGATATCCCATTACGTAGGTTTCTGCTTTTGGATATTCCTAGGACCCATATTCCCGCCAGCGCTGTGCAGAATCTACACACTGTTTCCACTGTCAGGCCTAAGTTTCTCATATGCTTCGTGAGCATACAGTGTCCTGTTAGCAAGCGCACCAGCGGATGTTGTATCTCTGCTTAGTAGGTCCGTTATAGAGGTAGGTCTGTATCCAACCAGAAACTTCTTAGCCTGTCTCTGACCTGGAATACTCTTCCACCAGTCCTGAAATCTCTTATCTTTCCATTGTTTAGTAGTTTCCTTAACCACGATATATGCTATTCCTAGCGTGTGACTTCGCTCTTTGCCAGCCTATGAATTTGCTCAGACTAATTCGTCTGCTTTCACATTACCTCGGTGACCTTCGTGTTATGATTTAGATGTTTTTGGCCTAGTCCCTCAAATTTCGGCTCCGACTCCAATCTTTGTCTTTGAGCCTTACATATAAATTGGTACAAAAAACTAACAAGCACAAATCGGCTTCATTACATTACAAAAGCCGAAATTATTAATGTTGGCGTTCTTATGAACAACAGTTTTCACAAACTAACACAAATTACATAAAAGAAGTACTATCCAATAACAATTACCCAGAGAAATTTATAAAGTTATGACGGAAAGACCTCACCATAATTGTTAATTATTTCAAAATGTAATAAACATAATATCATAGAAGCAAAATTATGTAATGCACTTCCTTGCATTCCTGTTGCCACAGATAAAATTAAAAATACGTAATACATATGGCGTTTACATAGCAAATTAAAAACTCAATAGAAGCAAACAATGTTTCTCAAAACATCAAATAGTTGATTTTCAAACAAACACACACCATTTACAGAGTTAATTATGTAAAAACACAATAATATGTCAATAAGAGAACGTATGCGCATATATACTAAGGTGACGGAATAAAACAGACACCTACTAATTAAAAAAAAATTCTATTCTCATTATATATACAAAATATTTTAAAATTTTTAAATTGGTCTAATATTTTGTCGATCCACCTTTACTTGCGTGAAGTGCTGCGAGTCGTCGTGGCATAGAATCTATTAAATGATTAATGGTGTCTTCTGGAATATTTAACCACCCTTCTGTAACAGCTGCCACGAGTTCTTCCTTATTGCTGGGTTTTCGGGGTCGTTTCGCCATATTTGTCTGGATTATGTGTGTCTGGTGATTGGCCTGGCCATGGTAAAATCCGAATCCCCTGTTCCTCTTTCCATGTGGTTGTTGTTCTTTCTTTGTGGCAGGGTGCTCCATCCTCCATAAAAGTGGCGTCTTGTTTAGATAAAATGGCGTTGTCGAATATCGGTAGTAGTCCTTCTGTTAATATTTGGATATATTTTGCCGCATTTATATTTCCGTCGCAGATTACTAATTGCGATCTTCCACCATACCATATCGCGCCCCACACCATGATGTTCACACCGCAGTATTTCACTGTCCGATGCAAAAATTTGTCGTCCAGTTGCTGTGACGAACGTCTCCATACCCACGTACGACAACTATCACAGAATTGGCACTATCTGCTTTCGTCTGAAAAAGCCATTCGGCGCCGTTTTTGAAACGCCGTAAGGAGAGGTTTTTTCTTTGCCACCCTTTTATATATCCCCACACTGTGGAGGTATCGCAGAACGGTGCGCTGACTTTTCTGTGAAGTTGCCGCAAGCTCAGCTGTACTTTTTCGCGATTCTCTTAACACTTCGCGCACAAGCACCCTCTTACTTCTCTCAGAAGGTCCGGCAGGTCCTGGTCTCGGCTCCGCTGTTGTTTTTTCCTTGCGTTTGAATTGTGTAATCACACGGTTAACTGTAGACAACGGAATATTTAAAAATTTACTTATTTCACGTTGCGAAGCGCCGCGTTCGCTCTGGCCAACTATGCGACCCCGGTGAAGTCGCTAATATCACTCGAACCTTGTAAGCGAGGCATAGTTGTAACTATACTAAACTATGACGAATTCCTTCCGATACATCTACCCCTACCCTAATGACAAGAGAAAGTTCTTAATTCGTGCTTAGAATTTAGCTGTTTACATATTTATACCTTTACCTGGTGTCTATTTTATTCTGTTACCCTAGTGTATATAGGATATATTAATATTACAATGAAGGTGTTACTGCTTTAGCCAATATTACTATATAGGACATAAATTTGATTTCTAAAACGTAAAAATATTAGAGAAATAAATAAATTAAAAAAAACGAATTGTTAAGGAAATGATTCACATGGAATTTGACAGATATAGCATTAATATTAGAAATGGCAGTAAAAATTTGAGTAAGATGTATAACAATGTCCATAAAATTTAAAATATTCCCTATATTGCACCATAAAACTACCATTATCATAATAAAAACAAGCATATAAAGAGAAACTCAAAAAACATCTGTATTCGCTATCTTAAACAGCTTCCAGAATAGTTTTAATATAATTTTAATCTGGTTCGTTACGTAACATTTTTGAATAGGTTTTGCAATTTCTGCAAAAGTACACGAAGTATGTGAGTTTTATAAGAAATGGTCGTTATTTAATTTTGTAAAAAAACTAAATTGTTTCCTATGCTTGTGCCTTAAAATTATCAACATTTATTGCCATGAAGAAGAGATAACAAAAACCCTGAAAGACGTCGCAAGAAATATAAAATTACCTGAAATAATCTGAAAACACTATTTAATTGACTGAGAAGTTCCAAAACCAAAAGAAAAAATGTAAAAATTAAGGTGTATTACGTTCAAAGTCAATTGAAAAATAATAATTTAAAATTCGTTTCATGATAGATCCTATTGCAAAAGTTACAATATATTGGAAAAATTAGAAAAAAGTGATATTTTGTAATCCATCTACTAAAATTTGTCTTCAGACATATTAGGTTATTTCAAAAATATCTTTCTCAGGAACTCGACATTTTGGAAAATAAAGTTACTTTAGCCTTGTGTCAAAAATAAAAATAAAATGAATACTTGATGGCTGATGTATAAAGTCATTATACTAAGCGCAGATTTTATGCAGAGTATTTTGTTTTTGTCAAATTAATAATACAAAACTTTGTTCCCTTGTATGGATACGCACTTACCACGTACAATACCAAGCGTGCATAATCTTATATAAGGTAATACATCGACACCATCGTTATTTACTTCGCTATTTAATATACTTATCAAGGCGGTTGAGGATTTCCCAAAGGATTCTACACAATTTTCTAGAGCTTGAATGTTAAACGCGGGATTAACTATCCTTCTAGTTAATTTCCATTTTTCAGCTGTTGAACATTAACAAGATGTAGTCCGAATAAATAATACTTCTTTGACCTAAACTTACGCTTGCACGTTGCCAATCCATCCCCCAGCCACTTTTCACAATGATCGTAAACAGAATCCTTTATTAACATCGACTTAGTAGTTAATATGTGTGACATCACGTCTTTATCGGTAACGATGAGAATTGGTGCTCCGTAACATAGATCAAGTTTTATCCTTGGTCCATATTTTCTCAGTATATCAAGTAGTTTTGGTATGACATCTGTAAAATATATACGAGAGATTTCTTTTAAGTTTTGCATACTGGAACATAGGGCGCGCCACTAATCAAACGTCTATAGTAAACATTAACCTCTATCTTTAGTTTACCTAAATCCAAAGTTTCAGTGGGATACCTGTAGTGTTATAACTAAAACGACCTGCCAAAGTTATTGAAAAATGGAATTAAATTGAGAACATTTTCGTGAAATAATTTTCGATAATTATCTTAACAAGAATGCCTCGCCGAGTTGTTTTCTGCTTTCCGCAAAATCAGTTAGCAGTCTGGACTTCATTCACTATGATCGCGAACGAAAGGCCTCCAATTGCAAAGATCTAGTGAAGTCAACGCTTCAAAAATGTCACGGCCTAAGTTGTAATATGAGTATAGAGCTGCATTTCCTTGATAGTCATCATGATATGCTTCCGGCGAAAGATTTCATCAAAATTTGAAAACCATGGAAACTCAGTACCAAGAAAGATGAGATCCTCATATGATGGCCGACTGTTGTTGGAGTGTTCAACGGGACTGCCAAACCAAAATACACAGCAGAAAGTGCAGCAAACGTAAATTTATCCCCTGATTGCCATTTGTATTTTTACAAGTACTCTTGTAATTTTTTAATGATTATTAAAATAAATATTTGTACTATATTCGTGACTAACATTGTATTTAAATAGGTGAATGATTAACATTTTATACTTTATTCATATCTTATCAGTTCCTACGTAACAAATTAGCCGCATTAGTCGTTCTTCAAAGAGTATAGTATGGCGTAGAATTAACTTTTGACGTGATACGCAAAAGTTAATTTGATTTTCGGATTCAAAACATCTAAATTAATAAAAATACATCTCTCATATAGAAGTTAGCAGAAATTGTATTGGGCAGCGTTATTAACAATATGTACATTGTTTATTACGGACAGTTAAAAAATATACTTTTCGTTTTATTTTAAAATCATGGGCAAGTGCAATGGGTTGTTTTTGTCTGGTGTTATAATAACATATTACTTCTTATGGTCAGTTTTCAAGATACTACAAACGACTTCCGTTGACAGCAAACGATTTTGAAATATTTAAATCTTCCAATTATAGAAATATCTATCAAACTTTTTGGGAAATTCTTTTTTGTCAATTAGGTCTCACGTTTCTTTTCTTTTGCTAATCTAAGGTGAAAACTTGAGTATTTATGAACTCACTGGTTATTACTAGTTCGGCATTCTTGTGGACAAAATGGCGATTTTTATACATTAAAGTGAAATCAATGTTATCTATTACCAATAACAATTATTCATACTTCCATTTTCGAAATTAAAATTGTTAATTTCAGATTAATATATGTAAAAAGAATCACTTCTGCTGATGCCCTTTTACGTTTACTAATACCTACTAAAACGGACATATAAGAAAGTCTGGAATGTAGTTATCATAGCATTTTCTGTTATTTTCAATAAAATAAGCAAAATAAATTGTATATCAAAATGATACCTACTCAACTCAGAATTGAAGACGAAGAAATGCCTCAGCAACGGTAAGCCTGGTGGTGAAACGAAACCCTTCAATTGCTTATTAAGTTTACGTTGCTTATAAATGAATTGTAAAATTAAAATTATTATTAATACGATCACAATTGAGAGCAACATCTTCACGTCAAAGAAGCGCAAATATTGTTTCAGTACTACAGATTGGTGAAGACAGCTTTATTAAACTTTATATAATGATATCACTAGGCATTGCATATATCTTTGTTGTATTGTTTTGGTTTTATATGTACGTGTTTTCGTTATCATGCAACATTTAAAATAACTGAATTGTCTGACCTTCTTAAATTATCAATATGCGGACTGCAATAAAGCCTTAACGCGAGTTGAATTCAAGTATGCAACGGGAGAAATGGAGGCGACAATGATTGGAATAGGTTGGAGAAATTATATGTAACGAAAACGCAAAATATTTTGTAATAATAATAATAATAATAATACTTTTAAATTATGATTTAATATATAATACGTTACAATAAAAAAAGATATACATAGTTTATACCTTAGGCAACTATACATACGAGTTAGGCACCATAAATTCTAAGTCTGAGAGGCTTATACAGGTTCAAGCGTATTCAAACTCCGCCACGGCATCCATACACATACGATCTATATGACATCTATATGAACATTGAGTCGAATATGCGTGGTCGTTTTTAAACATGTGTGGAGACGACTCAAAACAGATTTTGGAGTCCATTGTCACAGGGGATGAAACAATGGTTCTCTTTTACGATCCTCTATTGAAAAGGGAGTCCATGGAATGGCGGCGACCTGATGAATCTCGTCCCAGAAAGGCGAAAGTCGTCCAATCAACGAAAAAGGCAATGGAACAATGATCTGGGCTTGTGAGGGCATTTTGCTAATTGACTTTAAAGAGCGCAATACGACTGCATCTTTATTGCATAAATTAAGGGAGAGTATTCGTGCAAAACGTAATGGAAAATTGAGAAAAGGCGTGCTATTACTGAGCGCCAATGTTTCCGTCCATACTGCCGCCGCTTCACAAGCTGCTATCCGCGAATGTGTTTATTTGTTTTCTAATTTAAGAAAATGACCTTAAGGGGCGTCGTTTTAAGGACGACAGTGAGTTACAAGCAGCTGTTACAGAACATTTGAAATGGAAAAACTTGACATTATTTTCACAAGGGTATCGAATTATTAAGTAATCGTTATAATAAATGTATAGAAGTTAGGGGAGATTGCATTGAATAATAAAATTTATGGCGCCCACCTCGTATATACGCATTATATTATATGGTTAATATATAAACTTAGCAGGCCCATAAACTAACCTCTAGTAGGTAAAATAACTACATAGAAGTCGAATTTTCCACAAAAATAATGGAAAATTCGGAGAATTTATAAAATCAAATGACAGTTACTTCGCACTACCCTTGAAGTGTTTGCATAGTGACGAAATTGACCAGTTTAAATTGGCTAATGTGCAACATAAAATAATCAAAAAATATTGCATGGCGAGATTCTTATGGCAAATTATTTTATATATATCAAATTTTTGAATTTTGAAGTTCAACGTTGACAGAGATTACGAAGCTAATTATTGCTAAATCAACCATGCCTAACCTAATGATTGTCTATTTGTACAGAGCCTCTAACCATGATGTTTGATTCGTTATTTAGCTATTCAACTCAGTTACATATTATGTAAATCCTTGAAGATAAATATAAAATAACTATTCTTTCTCAGTATTTTAACGAAAAATTCCTACCAAAACAAAGACCTGCATAGTTATTTTGCATACTACCCAGTTGGTTTAAGAACCAGCAGAATTTGGAAACTATCGAAAAGTATGTGCAAAACTACATACTAAAACCATATATGTCCAGATAAGCTCTATTTCTTAATCTTCATCTACCTACGTTCTAGCTTTACCATTACACCGTTGTGAAATCTTAATACTGCTGCTGCAGTTATCTGAGGAGTATGATCGATGACTTCAACAATTTTGTAGTTTCTCAGTATCTGAGCAACTAAGTACTTAATCTCCAGCATGGCAAAACGTTGACCTAAAATTTTGCGAGTGGATATAAAACCTGAAAAATGTGATGGGGTACTGTCGAGTTCCTACCAATACAGTTTCGTGGTGCGCTTGCAAACGGTACGAAACTATTGGACATTATCTCCTTTGCGAATCTGGAAGGGTTAAATTTTTCAGGATCTGGATAGTAATCCGAATTCATATGAATCCCGTATAGAAATACGAACACAGACATTCCTTTTGGTATGAATACATCATCTATAAAGAACGGGATTTTAAGACATCAGTCTGACGTTTTTTACTCCATTACCAAAAGAAATATCTTCGTCTATATACCGAGTGATGAAGGGGACCGTTGTATACAGACGCAATGTTTCCTTAATTACCATTTCCAAATAATGCATTTCATGCAAATCCTCATAGGTTGGGGATCTACTACTATTGCCAAATATTGCTTCTAACTCCTTTACTACTTCATCCTTTCAAATAAGCTGGTTTCAAGTTTGCTATAGAGAAAAAAGGAATCTACTAACCTGCACTTCTGCATGCTTTGATAAACAATATAAACACATAGATGTTGTTGTTGCTGATGTATCGTGGCCCTAAAACGATCTTCAATAATTACATGTGATCGTAGAAAATGTATGTAATAAAATTTTCACCGCAAATAAAAAAGTTTGCGTCTCAGACAATATCTCTGCATCTGTTAATGGTCTCCCATCAATTTTTATTTCTAAAAGAGTATCCAAAAGCGACAGATCTTTGTCTTCCCTACTATCATCACCATTCGGTATACCATTGGCTCCACTACTCGACTGAATTCTTCTCCTTTCCTCGATAATCTTCTGAGGCAATTCTCGAGATCTTCTAATAACCTCTTGATCTCTTTTGTAATCTTTGGTTAGCCTATACGTCAAAGGAAATCGTTTAACTATCGAAAATAATCGACGTATAACAATCTTCGCTATCTCATCAACGTCTTCAATGTATTGCGTATGCTCGCCTTGTTGTGAGTTTAGTGCAACACCCATTACAGTCTCTGAAACAATTTAAAGTGTTGTAAAGTTTATCAAACGTGGACAGACTCTTTGGTTGATTACCAGAAATTATATCAAGCGTACACAAGTTTATATAGGGTAGAAGATCAAAACCGCCACGATCCATTTCGTTCTTCAACCTTTTAATCAAGACATTTACGTGTTTATCAAAAAATTTCACATGGCGTTCTAATATCTGAACGTTAAATGCCGGATTCAGCGCTTTCCTGGTTTTCTTCCATTTGCTAGCTGCATAAAATGGAAAACGAAATAATTATTAAATTTAATACGTCTATATAACTGGTTTATGAGAAAAACTTGTAAATAAAAAGCTTTAACTACGCAAAATAAGAATAAATTTTGACGCAGGTAGTCAAAAACTCACGTGCACTTGTAACCAGACCATCGCCAACCCATTCTTTAATAATATCATAGAAAGTGTCTTTTGCCACCATCTGCTTTGTAGTCAATATGTGGAATACCAAATCTTTATCTGTGACGAGAAGAAGTGGCATTTCATAAAATAATTCCAGTTTTACCCGTTTGCCATATCTCTTACAGGTATTTAACATATTTGAAATGAACCCTGTAAAAAATTGATAGTTCAATCTTTCGTTTTATAAATTCTGATGTATATCTGTTGTTTTATTCTCGTATAAAAGATATTTTTATTAGTAATATAACCATTACATTTCCTATACGAATGCAGCCGGTATAACACACGTATTGTAATACAAATCAAATCAAATTTTTTTGATAATAAATTCGTACCTTCTCAGATAAAAATGTTTACATTCTGTTCGGCAGCTGAGTTGCGAACAATGTAACTTTGATAGTAATCTGGCATAAGGATTTGTAACTACTATCCAAGCCCCGTGATTTTGAAGAATCACAAATTCTCCAATTCTTCAATTTTAGGAATATCTAAAAGTTATGGCGTCTCACGGCCAACATGAAGAAAACAATTTTGTTAAAAATTTAGATTTATTTTATCTATCTGAATTCTCTAAAGGTTATGTAAAATAGAATAATAATTCAAAATAATATGATAAGATAGAAGTTCTACATGTGCAACAAAAAATCGAAATAGTAACATAAAGTTCTAAACAATTTAATAAAGTAAAAGTTACAAATATAAAAATGAAGAAAACAAACAACAAATAATTAACAAAATAAAAATTTAAAGTAATAATATATAAAAAATCTTCAAAAGATTCAGTATTGTATTACAACTTTGCACTTCCGGCGAGGGCAGTTTATATTCCCAAATTTTTTGCATGATACATATTGATAATATTGCAAGTAAAAGAAATGTTAAGCGCGAGCCCTCTATTAGCATATTGCATCCAAGTACTTTCTGGTATTACCATGATAATATTGCAACCTTAAGTAAAAGATAATAGGTATAATTATAATATAAATCAATTTTTGAATTCGGTTGTATTTCCGCCACTCACATTTGTTGTAATTTGAATAATAACCAGGGACATATGTATGGGATAAAAAAAAGCATTCGATTGTCGGAAACTTTCATTCATAAAGCGTAGAACTGTGCAGATATCGCTTGACTCTCCAAAATGAAAATTGTTCTACTGTACTAAATATCACTTTACCTTTTTTTCTATAGCATTTTTTGTTTGCTGAAATTGGGCCTTGTCAAGCAATGTTTTAAAGCTCTAAATTTGCAGGGGTCTGTTGCAAGTACATATGTAAAAAGTTTCCACGAGTAAGTTACAAAAAAATTAAAGCTGCGGTATTTGATGGACCCCAAATTAGAACTTTAATGATAGATCCAAATTTCATCTATGAAAGAAGGTGAGAAAGAAGCCCGGACTTCATTCACTATGATCGCGAACAGTTTCTTGGAAACAGAAAAGCCTACAATTAGAAAGATTCAGTGAAATCATTGCTTGAAAAATTTTACTGCTTAGGTTGTAAAATGAGCATACAGCTTCATTTCCTTCATAGTAGTGTAAGTTAGGTTTCCAGAAAATTCAGGTGCTGTAAGCGATGAACAAGGCGAGAGATTTCATCAAGATTTAAGAACCATGGAACTCGGTATCAAGAAAAATGGAATCCCCAGATAATGGCCGACTACTGTTGGAGGGTGCAAAGGACCTGCCAAACCAAATTACACAGAAGATAGTGAAGCAAACGAAAATGTATTCCCTGATTGCTGTTTGTGTTTTTACAACTACTCTTGTAATTTTTTAATGGTTATTAAAATAAATATTTGTACTATACTCGTGACTAATATTGTATAATAAATAACAATAAAACAAATACGTTATTAACATTTTAAACTTTATTTATATCCATAACAAGTCACCGCGTTAGTGATTCTTCGAAGAGCATAGTCTGGCATTGAGTTAAATCTTATGATATGTGATACGCAAAAACTAATACGATTTTCAGATTCAACACACCCAAATTAGTAAAAGACAAATCTCATATACGAGTCAGCAAAAATTATGTTGGGTAGTATAGTCACAACTGCTACAAAGTGATACGAAAGATGCATACCATAGGCTCATTTTCCGCCATACAAATTGTCCCAAACAGTATGCTAACCTTTGAAGTCTTGTAAACAGTAAATGATAGAAATGCCAAGTTAACAAAATGTGTTCCACATGACTTTTCTAAACACAGAAAGAAGAAGTGTACCTTCGTAATGTCAAAATGCTATTTCGGTACATAATGAGCTACAGATCAAAATTTAAATTGTACATTCTTATTTGCTTCCCATTAACGTACGTAACGGTATCCCTGTATCTCGTTTATCCAATCCTCTTACGCGATTCATTTGTTAAGCATACCATTTATGACTGTAGAACAAGGACGCCAAATAATTCGAACAAGCTTTTTTATGGTATCAAATAAAACACGGGTGTTAGGTGGATAATAGCTAGAGTTGTTACTTGAACTATTTCCATCGTGCGTTGAACTTGTATAGTCCGACGTTTCGACAGTCTGTCTACTGCCGTCTTCAGGGGCGCCCTGAAAAGGGCTGTTGCTTGCCAGAGCAATCATGCCTTGATGATGTTTTGTCTGTCATATTTGCTCTGGCAAGCAATAGTCCTCTCACGGCAGCCCTGAAGACGACAGTAGACAGACTGCCGAAACATCGGACTATAAAAGTTCAACGAACAATGGAAATAGGCCAAACAACAACTCTAGTTATTATGAGAATCGATCATCAACAATATCACGTCAAGAATTAAATGGATAACTTGATTAATATTAAAATTAGTGAGATAATACAATGATTCAAAATACATACCCAATTCTGAACTAAAAGCGAAAAGATGTCCGAAAATAGGCAACCCAGGTGGCGAGACGAAGCCTTTCAATTGTTTATTAATTTTGTGCCTGTTGTAAATAAATTGCAAAATTATAATAATTATCAATCCTATTACAATTGCGAATAGCATGTCGAAGCGATATTGTATACAAAAATCTATCTTGAATATAGCATTCGCTTTGTTCACAGGTAATAGCGTTAAATAAGTATAGACCGTTCACTGGATATATTAGACGGTTGTCGAACAAGGTGCTATAGTAGACATTTATCTCACTAAAGAAAAATCTGTAAAATAGTTATGTTCAAGACGCCCACTTATCAAAGTGCGCAGTGTATTCATTCATAATCACATTAAATCACCGCTATTATTATAAACGAATAAGTGAAGATTATACATATAACAATTAAAGTATTTTTGTAATAATATGGTACTGATAAAATGGCAAAATTGGGTAAGTATGTAGTAATATTTCTGTAGAACCTGTTTGATCGTTCGAAGGTCAGTTACATACTTATCAGAAAATAGTTTTATGTTTTTTGTTTTTTTTTTTGTTGATTAACAATTATCAAATCACATGTCACAACAATACTGATATACGGTTACTTAAATATATTGCGTTGCGCTACAATGTAAAAGATAAGGCTATATGGTTGTAACTAATCGAGTATAAAAATTAAATTTATTTCTGGCATGAAACCGTTTTTCCTTAGGAAATTACAAAGATACATCTAATGTTATTTTTTTAACGTTACAAGCAATCTCCACAAGAATCGTGAAACCTTTTCCTAACAACGCTTTCGCAACTAATAGACGAACGATTGCAAGGACTATGGTTATAAAGAGCGTTCAAATAATTATTTTTCCTCTAGTAGTCTATTCCAATAAAAAAATTTGTCGTAATTTGTACCATTTTCAGTTGCATTAGTTGTCCATTTGACAGAGTATTCGTTCAGATGCATGGACAAGGACTTGTTAAAATTGCATTGTAATTTAAAATTGATCTAAAATGGTTTTCACTATACAACACAAATCATTCAAGGCAGAATATTTCTTGAGAAACGGACGTAAGACTGGCAGGCAGTGCCAGCATTATCTTGAAGGCAGTCTAGAAGAATTTGAAAATGAGTTTCCCAACTTCGCCCTTGATTACGATAGTTTTCGGCACACACTTAAATACTACATTAAGGTTTTTAGGTAAACAGGGAGTGTTAAACAGAAAGCCGCACAAAAGAGCTAGCTGACAATGTAAGAGAAATTATAAATGATCCTGCGGTACGTCTATACGAGTATTATTACGAGTGGGTGTATCCATTAGCAGTGCCATACCTTTTGAAAAAGGAGTCATATTTATTTCTATATCACATGGCTTGTTATCAAAAAGTCAAAAAAAACTGACTATACTAGAAGAACAATGTTTATTCAGTGTTTCATAACACATCTAAAAGAATGGCTAGAAAATAACACCAAAGATAAGAACGCTGTAAATACGGCTTTTGTCATGGTATTGGTGAAATCATTTACGAGAAAGACAATGTAGATAAAGAATGAACCACTTGTCTACCCTTTGTGCGAGCGCCCGCTCGGGACTAGCAATCCATGTATTGCTCGAGAAAAGTGTGGAAAGCTGTACCCACTTCTTTTCGCTGTATCTGACTTTTGCAGACACGTGGTTCATTCTTTTGGTACTAGTTAGCGCAAAGAAAAGTCACTTGAATTATAGGATACGGTGATAGTAGCAGAAGTAACAGAAAGGGAATTGCAATGTGTCAAGCAAAAAATAGTTAGAAGCCACGTTGATGACGCCAGGTAGGTAGAAACATGTTCGTGTGTTAGCGTTTCTTGTCTCTTCACATAGTCTTTCTCGTTGTACAGCGTTGTTATCTTCGATGACTTCCATAGTTTTATCTGACTGGATATGTTAGCTCACAAAATATGAGGATGTGGATCATTGAGAAACCACATGATTTTCATGTTGAAACTCCCTTCATCCGCAGTAAATTGGTGTATGGTGTGCTACTGGTCAGAGGAAAATCATTGGCCCTATTTCTTTTTAACGATATATGAACAGGAGAGAAGTATCGGCAAGAAATTACTATGCCATTTATCGATCAGCTTAATAAATAAGAAATAACACAGAGTTACTTTCAACAAGATGGTGCTCGAGCACACACAGCAGGCGAAACAATGAGTAGGTTACAGGATATTTTTCAAAATCGATTGATAAGTTTAAACAGCGAACATGAATTTCTACCAAGATCTTGTGATATTGTCCCCTGTGATTTCTTTTTATGGCATTTCTCAAAGAATTCGATTTATTGGGTGCAGATACCTCTTACAGACCTTCAAAAGCGCGAATTGCTGAGAGAATTAACGAAATTGGCGACATAACCCTACAAAATATCTCGAACAAGGTGGAGGCCACTTTAAACAATTTTTATAAGATCTTACTTGGATATTGCAAATAAACATATTTCGTTCAAAAAAAATTTCGTTTTATGATTTTGATATTTGTTATGTCATTCAAATAGCTTACACCAGACAATATTCGTATTGAAAGTTTCAGTAACAAGCTAAGACGTAATTATAGTTTCAAATGTTATTTTGAGGTAAAATTTATTTGGATGCATAATTCACAGGTATCGCGGTAAATTCCATACCACATAAATTAATGATTTATTCGGAATGCAACGTTTCTGTTGTCAACCGAGTTACCGGTTGTCGGTAACTGTTCTTAGTGCGTAATGTACTATCACTATCATCATATATAACTCAACATATTCGTCAACAAACATTTCACGCGATTCCAAAGCTTTTGCAATCTGTCACTGTTATACCTCTAAATTCTTATATAAGCCTGATATATGTATTGTGAAAGTTTTGGTATTGAAACATTTAGACGTAGAGAGTTACATGTGTAGTAATAAAACTTACCCATATGCTCGCAAATACTACTGTACCTCCATTCCTGAACGAAACTTACCCAGATATTTTTTGATCCTTTATCGAACATTTTGATCATGCAACAATGTGTTTGTTCAATTTATACCAAAAAGAATAGTCTGTAATAGTATCTCAGTGTCGCTTTCCGCCGTGTCACTAGGTTTCTGTCCCTGACATTTCGCGAACAACTGCGGTTCGCATTTTGAAAGGCACTTTGAAAATGCGAACCGCTGTTCAGGGACAAAGAGCTACTGACACGGCGGAACCCGACAACATTTACTAACTATAAGAAGTCTGTAGTTTTTGTGGAAATTATGGTGAAGGCAAATAAAGTATTTATGCAACAAGAATTGTGCCTGTGGAATATTTTTGACCCAAACAGAAGAGATACATACATACATGTGCTGTTGTATCCGAAAAACATAGTATACTTACCTTGCTAAGCTTATACCATTATAAGTACGCTTATTTCGCTAAGAAAATTTACAGTCAGCTGTTGAGGCAATACAAAACAAAGCATGCATATGTAACGTCAAAGAGTATTGACGCGAATTTTAACCTTGATATTTGCTTTCACCTGCCCTTGATAATGATGATATGCATTATCTGCCTCTAGTTTAAGTAATTGACAAAGTCTTCTGAACTCATTTAGATAATGATCCGACCTTTTAAATAGTTTGTATTTTCTATTATAAATTAGAAGGCAAACGCAACACTTATTTTCACTTCAATTAGTAATTATTTAATCAACGAAAGCAGCTATTTTACTTTCCTTTTTTTGTAAATAATGTGATTTGGCTTTGGTGATGCATGTTTTAACTTAATTCTCGAAATTTAAGATAACACTATTTGGTTATTTTACATTAATAAATAATTACCTAGTTTAAATTGGTTACCCTTTAAATTGCTCAACGCCATTACGTATTAAAAAGCGGGATAACATACTACCCTTTTATTTTAACTTATCAATTATCTGCATAGTTTACAAACTCACCCAACTTCTTGCTAGTCTAATAAAAAATGTTTTTAACGATTTAAACTAAAATAACCAGCTACTTAACTATTTTGTATACTAACCAGTTGATGTACAAGCCAGCTGAGTTTGGATATTGGCCAAAACGTATATTTACATTAAAATAGACATTGAAATAGTATATACCCACATAAACTTTCATTCACCTCCGCTTGAGTTTAATCATTATACCGTTATTAAATCTTAATACTAATGCTGCAGTTCTCTGAGGAATATGACCAACTACTTCGACAATTTTGTAGTTCCTAAGTACTTGAGCCACTAAATATTTAACTTCCAGCATGGCAAAACGTTGACCTGAAATTTTGTAGTGGAGTTTCTGATAAATATTTAATTACTGTCGAGTTCTTACCAATACAGTTTCGTGGTCCGCTTCCAAACGGTACAAAGCTGTTGGGCATCGTATCATTTTCGAATCTGGAGGGATTAAATTTTTCAGGATCTGGATAATAGTTCGGATTCATATGAATTCCGTACAAGAATATGAAAACAGACATTCCTTTTGGTATGAATACATCCTCTATAAAAAATGGACCTTTAAAACATCACTCTGTTGTTTTTCTACTCTATTACCGAAAGAAATATCTTCATCTACGAAGCGGCTGATGAAAGGAGCTGTTGTATATAGACGCAATGTTTCCTTAACTACCATTTCCAAATAACGCATTTCACGCAAATCCGTATATGTTGGGGGCCTACTGCTGTTGCCAAATATCGCTTCTAATTCCTTTACAACTTCATCCTTTCAAATAAGCTGGTTTCAGGTTTGCTATAGGAAAAAATGTAAATCTACTAACCTGTGCATCTGCATTCTTCGATAAACAATACAAACACAAGGCAACGGCTGTAGCTGACGTATCATGACCCTGAAGTTATTTCTAATCATTACATTTAATAGGAAAAATATGAAATAAAAGTGTTACTGCAAATAGAAAAGTTTGTGTTTCAGCCAATATCTCCACATCTGTTAACGGTCTACCATCAATTTTCGCCTCTAAAAGAACATCCAAAAGTGATACAATCTTATCATCGCTTGACGGTCCATTGGCCACACTACTTGATTTTATCCTTTTCTTCTCTCTGATGATCTTCTGAGGCAACTGCCGAGATCTTTGAAGAACCTCTTGATCCGATTTGTAATCTTTGGTTAATCTGCAGATCAAAGGAAGTCGTTGAAGTACCGAGAATAGTCGACGTACAACGATCGCCGTGGCTCCGTGAACGTCTTTAATGTATTGTGCATGCTCGCTCTGTTGTGTATTCAGCGTTACACCCATTACTGTCTCTGAAAAAATTTAGAACGCAGAAAAGTTTACCAAATGCAAATATGTTCTTTGGTAAATTACCGCATATGATATCAAGCGTGCACGAGCTTATATAGGGTAGAACATCAAAACCGTCACGATCTATTGTGTTCTTCAATTTTTCTATCAAAACAATTGCATGTTTCTCGAAATACTTCACATGGCGTTCTACTACTTGAACGTTAAATGCTGGATTTAACAGTTTCCTGGTTTTCTTCCATTTATTGGCTGCGCGAAAACGAGATCAATATAAACACTCCCAAAATAATATGTGTTAAATTTTATCGCTGCTTGTCAGGAACTTACGTGTAGATGTTACCAGCCCGTCGCCAATCCATGCTGCAACGAGTTTATAGAAGGTGTCCTTTGTCACTATCTGCTTTGTATTCAGTATGTGGGACACCAAATCTTTATCTGCGAGGAGAAGAATCGGCATTCCATAAAATAATTCCAGTTTTAACCGATTGCCATATTTTTTGCAGGTATCTAACAAGTTTGGAATAAGGCCTGCAAAGAACTGAGAGTTTAGTCCTACTTTTTAGTTCTGATATAATTTTGGAGCCTTCTCTTCATATGAAAGATATAAGTACTGGGAGCAGTAATATAACCATTAAATTCTTTATATGTATACCTCATTTCAAGATGTAGTATAAAATTTACGTTTCTACAGCAGCACAACATACCAGGTATAAGGAACCGGTATAAGAAGTACGCTACAGGCCCGGATTATTAAAATATTAGATTAGGAATAATGACATTTTTAGTACATTGGACTATAAATAGTTATATGACGACAATGGTTAGCAAAATATATTTTTTTCTGTACAAGAACGAACCTGACTCGAATAAAACATTATCCGAATATAATCTTAAAGACAGAAATCAAATAGGTAAATGGTTTTTGCCTATTGGCCATAGTTTTTACGTGGCATCTGGGAAAGCCCTAAAAACATCTTATTCGTATCAGTTGTTCGTAAAAAGCTACGCTGCTGAAGAAATTGCATGCTTGGGTAAATGGTGTCTGTATCTCCAAGTACACATTTTATCATTATTGTAAAATCTATTTCAACCACCTCGTCTTCTTAAATATTCATTATAGCGCAATTTTCCCAAGATTTGAACACTTTTAAATATAAAACAACCGATTGTTTGGCATCTTTAAAATAAACTGTTCTCTATTTACGGAAGAAGTAGGAATTTTTTTGAGTATCAGTTAAATACATTTTATATATTTTTTTATTAAAACAAAATAAAATCTTTTGTTATTATTAATACTGGTAAAAATAAAATATAAAATAGTTAAAAATTTTGTAGACTCAAAGAGTAGTATTAATCACCATTAGTTTCAGGATACTCTTAATCCAACCCTTATAATTTATAAATACGATGAAAAACATAATTTTGAAAATTTAACGAATATTAGTGTATTAAGGTTTTTAGGGCTGAATTAATCAGAATATTGTTAAATGAAGAAATACATATAGTTTAAATAGGCAGAAGTGAATATGATGGTTTTTGTTTATTAATAATTATTTTATTTCATTCAGTTACATTCCAACATTGAAACCATATTCAGCATATTAACATATTTACGTCAACAACTTATTGGTGTTCGATTAACGACGAGGTTGTTAAAATAATCCAAACAACATTTTTAAATTAAGCAATGCGGTTTAATATTTTGCTTACTATTGAAAGAAAGTGTTAAATGTATTGGGAATATACAATCAAAAAAGAGTGTTTACTGAGTTTTTTGTTAGCTTAAACATTGTTTTCCTTCCATTCACCATTCCATGGTTAATGTTAAATTGCTATTTTGATGTCTTTTAGATGAAAACAGATAAGCAACAAAATTTATATTATAAATTCCTATTTTTTCCATGGCGTTTAAAAAAGTAGACCTTAGCGACCTTGCATCTAGTTTAACAGGATTCTAGTTGTAAGCATACTACCTGGATATCGTATGTAAGTGATCATTGAACATTTATAACAATATAGGTTATTTCTTTTTGTGGTGTCAAATCTAACAGGCATGTTAAAGGCATAGGTCGAATCAATAAAAAGTTAGTAAGATAACCGTACTAAAATAAAGCGCAATAGTTGAAAATACATACCCAATTCTGAACTAAAAAGGAAAAAGTGTCTGAACAGAGGCAATCCTGGTGGCGAGATGAAGCCCTTCAATTGTTTATTAATCTTATGTCGTTTGTAAACAAATTGTGCAATTAAAATGATTACTAATGCTATTAGAATTGCGAACAACATCTCGATGTAGTATTTCACACCCAAAGAAAAGTTGCAACGTTCACTGTTTGATAGTTTTTAAATGTTTTAGAGACGTGGTGGTCGCTCACTATTATTGTGCGATGTTCAAACAAAGTACTATAGTAATAAGTTTTATGTTACTAAGGGACCTGGTTTAAACTGTTTGCAAGATATGAAAGATACTTATATTCAAGCAGGCACTGATTAGGGTGAGTACTGTATTTCATTTCGATCACATTGGATTTTTTATATTTTTAATGTTATTTTTATTATAAACGAATGCGTCAAGTGACATGTGATATATCTAATAATCGAAGTATCCTCATACTAAATATAGCACTGATAAAATATATATGTCTGCTGGAACACTTTTTTAGTATCTTTTACATAATCCGAAGGTCAGTTATACGTATAACAACCGAAACTAAACTATATAAACACCAGAAGATTTTAATGTCATTAAATAACTCTTATAATGTTATTGCTTCAAACACAATGACATGCTGTTGCTTAAGTAATACTTTTGAATGAGCCTAGTGATACTTCTTAAAGAAACAGATGTTTATGGTGCATCAAAAAAATATACAAATTATTAAATGGTGTTATGCATACCGGTTGTACACAGAAATTCAAAGGTTATTTCATAATTCTAGTTTGCCGCATTACAGCTCTCGTTAAACTAAATTTTAAAACACAAAGTTGCTTGTCTTCTATAATAATATATTTGTCCAACAGATTACAATAATCCAATTACAGGGCAATGTTAATAGGAACATTACTGCTATGAGCAATACTCAGCACAGAGCTTAACAATACATAAAAGCGTAACTCTATTTAAAATTAAATTATACAAACAGAACTGTGATACCTCTTAAAGAACACTAAATACATAAATTAAGCATTTCAGAGAATTTTAAAAATTTTCAGTAGCCATCGTAAGAATATCTAGAAGGGATGAAAAATTAATGTCATAGTTATCACGTAAGCAGTTAAAGTTACTACATATTCTAAGTATAGGAACTAAGTACGCAGTATTAGTCCTTGGTATCGGAAGATAAAAGGTGACATTGCTCCTAGATGAAAGCCAGTGTACTAAAGATGATAAACTAGAAACTAACTAAATAGTTACAGTATCTAACATAATAATGATCCTAAATACAGCTACTCATGGTATTGGTGAAATCATATTTCTGCCTACCCGGAGTCATCAGCGTGGCTTCGAGCAATTTTTTGCGCAACACATTGCAATTCCCTTTCTGTTAGTTTCACCATGTCTTGGAGCTAAATAGTGTCTGCCAATTCAGACCACAAGCGGACATAGTTTCCGAACTCTTCTCTCGAGCAACACATGCGAAACCAGTGAGACCACGCACCATCCTACGTTGGGTAACTGTACATGTAAATGGCTTCCCAGACTTACCCTGTACACTACTGGTGCGCGCCCTCTCTCTTTAAAAACAGCGAAAACAAGCGCGTACAGTTTCCCAACCCGTCTCCCAAGCAACATGGAATGCTCAACCAGGGAGGGCGCGCTCAAACACTGCACAGGGTTGTCAAGACCATGGGTTACTTTTTGTTAATAATGTGATTTGGTTTTCATTCACTTGAATCTTAATTTATTATCCTCTGTATATCTGTGCAAGCTCCAATTTAATTCTGTAATTTTAAGATAATTCTAGCGACTTTCGTTATTCTAAATTAGTAAATTAGCTATTTTAATTGGTTACATTTTAAACTGTTCAAAACCGCTATATACTATGCAAACCCTTAAAAAGCGATATAACGTAACTATACTTTATTCTAATCTATTAACTATCCACATAGTTTGCAAACTCACCAAATTTCTCGCTATTTTAATAAAAAAAATAGATTTTCACTAAAACAACCACCTACCTAGTTATTTCGCATACCAACCAGTTTAGATATATTTGTTAAAATCGTATACGGCTTACCTACGCTGTAACTTAATCATCATACCGTTTTTGAATCTTAAAACTAATGCAGCAGTTGTCTGTGGAATATGGCCGACGACTTCAACAATTTTGTAGTTTCTAAGTATTTGAGTTAGTAAGTACCTAACTTCCAGCATGGCAAAACGTTGACCTAAAATTTTTGTAGGGGAGTTCGAGATAAAGATTAAATTACTGTCAAGTTCTTGCCAATACAGCTTCGTGGCCCTCCTCCGAACGGTACAAAACTATTGGGCAGTACCTCCTCTTCGAATCTGGAGGGATCAAATTTTTCAGGATCAGGATAATAATCTGGATTCATATGTATCCCGTATAGGAATATCAAAACAGACATTCCTTTTGGTATGAATACGTCCTCTATAAGGAATGAGACTTTAAAACGTCAATGTGGTGTTTTTGGTCTACTCCATTACCGAAAGAAATATCTTCATCCACGAAGCGACTGATGAAAGGAACTGGTGTATACAGACGCAATGTTTCCTTAACTACCATTTCCAAATAACGCATTTCACACAAGTCATTATATGTTGGGGACCTACTGCTGTTACCAAATATCGCTTCTAATTCCTTTACCACTTCATCCTTTCAAGTAAGCTGACTTCAGATTTGCTTTAGGAAAAAAAGTAAATCTACTAACCTGTACATCTGCGTTCTTCGATAAACAATACAAACACAAGGCAACGGTTGTAGCTGACGTATCATGACCCTGAAGTTATATCCGATCATTACATTTAATAGGAACAATATGAAATAAAAGTGTTACCGCAAATAGAAAAGTTTGTATTTCATCCATTATCTCCACATCTGTTAATGGCCTACCATCAATTTCCGCTTCTAAGAGGATATCCAAAAGCGATACAATCTTATCATCACTTGACGCTCCATTTGCCCCGCTACTTGACTTCATCCTTCTCCTCTCGTCGATGATCTTCTGAGGCATCTCACGAGATCTTTTATGAACCTCTTGATCCGTTTTGTAATCTCTGGTTAATTTGTAGGTTAAAGGAAATCGCTGGAGTACAGAAAATAGTCGACGAACAACAATCTCCGTGGCTTTGTGAATGTCTTTAAAGTATTGCGCATGTTGGCCTTTTTGTGTGTTTAGTGTTATGCCCATTATTGTCTCTGGAACGATTTAAAAAGCAGTAAACTTTACCAACTGCAAATGTGATCGTTGGTTAATTACCACACATGCTATCAAGCGCGCACGAGCTTATATAGGGTAGGACATCAAAACCGTTACAATCTATTGTGTCATTCAATCTTTCTATCAAAACAGTTGCATGTTTCTCGAAATATTTCACATGGTGTTCTATTATTTGAAAGTTAAATGCCGGATTTAACAGTTTCCTGGTTTTCTTCCATTTACTAGCTGCATAAAACGGACAACTTAATAAACATTCCTAAAACAACGTTCCACAATTTAATAATGATAATAGTAAACTTTACTGACCAACAGACATACATCCAATTATAGTAAAAATTTATAAATAGAAAATAGTCAATATAAAACGAGTACAGAAAATAAGAAAAGAAGTTGGTTATAAAAATGGATTAAGGTGAAGAGTAGTTACCATTTTTAGTGTGTCTGTAGAATCACGAAAGATATCACACTGTAAGACAAGGGGGTTTAAGTTAGTGCAAACAAAGTAAATAGGTGACTTTAGCAAAACATTCGTTCGATTAAAGGGTAGATAGAACATATCAACATCACTTACGCCACTTACGCGGAATTGAAAACTGTCGTTGTCGAAGTATTGTCGCACTGTTGATGTAACCATTACACAATTTCCAGAGAAAAAATATGCCAATAGATATGCGTCAAAAGTTAAGGGAGGGTGATTCAAGCCGAGATAATAATAAAATTCGATCGACACCACTATACTAGAGAAAGTTTGCGAATCTGCACTACATCACCTCTAATAGACATTTGTAAGTCATATGGCAAGGGTACCAGGCAATTAAAGCGGGTTCTGATGAGATTATAACACATAGCTTTTAATGCGCTTTCATTGGAAAATTGTCTCCAATTACGCGCAAGAAAGCCAAGAGATTTTCTAGTGGTGCGTGATATATCAAAAATATGTTGCTCAAAGATAAGTTGGGTTGCCTTACCGGTTCAGCAACAACCACTTGATCAAGTTCGTAGTCGAAGGTAATGGTCGTATATCGGCGATTGAAGGAAATCAGTTTACCTTGTTAATATTGAGCGTTAGATTATTCAATGTACACCATGTATCAACGTCGACCTCACGGAATAATTTCAAATCAATATAACAATCTTATGTTAAAACTGTCAGGAACTTACGTGCAGAAGTTACCAGCCCATCCCCCATCCATGTTGCCATAAATTCATAGAAGGCGTCCTTCGTCAATATCTGTTTTGTCCTGAGTATGTGGGATATCAAGTCTTTATCTGTGAGGAGAAGAACTGGCATTCCATAAAATAATTCCAGTTTTATCCGATTCCCATATCTCTTGCAGGTATCTAATAGATTTGGAATAAACCCTGCAACGAAGAACGAGTTCACTATTCCGTTTTACAAATTTTGATTTCTCTTCGTATAGAAGATATAAATATTGTGAGAGGCAATACAGCCGTTAAATTTTTTATATGCTTTGTTTCAAGATATAGTACCAAATTTACGATTCTACAGTAGCCTGTATTTTCTAAAGTATTTGACTACAAATAATACATTTTCGCATCGGAAAAAAACGATCCGATTTTACAAAATAAAGCGCCAAAAGGTTGCTAATAACATCTTTTCAAAGACGTAACACCCAACGCGCCTTCCTATTTAAACTTAGCGTTATGATTTTCACCCCCGATTAGGTGTTAAAACTACGGGGTCGCAGATACATGCATAATTTGTCCGCTCGGTAAATCTAAATTCACCTGTTTTCTTGTTTAATTCAGTTCAAAGTATTGTAAAAGTTATTCCGGATGGCTAGTTTTGAAATTACAGTATAGTACTTAGCAATGGTTTTCAGCATTCCTCTTCACTAATTAGGCACAGAACCTCTGATCTCTGATCTAATTATTTACACCAGAGATCTCTTTTTCCATTAAGAGTCACACTAACTCCTTCGCTAAGTTCCGAGGGCCAAGCTCATCATACTTTCATGCAATTTTGAAATGCACGCAAATTTCAGTTACGTTGCAGCAGTATCGCGCCATCTTGTGGGAGGCGACTGACAGGATTGTTAGCCCGCGTGCCGTAGTTTAGAAAGCCCTGATTTACATAAACGAACTCCTAGTTTAAGTACGAAGTTAAGTTAAATGAAAACACTTTTTTTTTCAAAATAGGTCTCCAACTAAATTATCAATTTGTGACAAATAGACTGCCTAACTGTTATCCTCTCAGCAAAAAATATTGTACAATCAATGAAACGTATTCGATTGAGCTAATAACCTTTCGGTTAAACTTTAAATCAACATTAGTTTATTTTCAATTCAATGCAACACGTTTTTAATGAGGTCTTTCTACTCAGTATTGAAACAAAGTGTCCAATATATTGAGGATATAAAATCAGAAAAGTATTGATTGCACGGTTTCTTTTTTGTTAATTCAACCATTATTTGCCTCGGTGTACTTCAAATTTTGTACTCTACATCGGCTATTTATGAGGAGATGATCACAATAAGTGCCTAGCAGCTTTGGTTACATATTTTTCAGCAGTTAAGTTATAAATAATAGTCACAAGTACTGCAAGTGAGTATAAAACACGCTGTATAGAGTCACCCCACACCATACAAACTACCCCAAGTGGTCTGCTCATTTTTGACATTTCATAAATGGTGAGAGATAGACATGCCAACGCGGCAATGTATGCCGATGGTGAAAGCAAAAAAATTGCCTTCATAATGTGAAATTAATGTTTCCACTCCGTTTAAGCCAAATGAACTAAACACCAAATTTAAATTGCAGATTCTTACAAGAAAAGGTTTCCGGGTGTCAAATTCAGATCTTAATGAAACTTGGTAGGTAAGTAGGGAATGCTGAGACATGAAGCTGACAATTTTTTGTTGGTGTCGAAATTCACTCTGAGAGGGTGAACCACTCCTTCGAAAACTCACAGCTTTTCAGTTTTCTTGGTTTAATTCTTGAATGGAAATAGATAGAACAGAAATTTAAATGCAAATATGTTGGCTTTGATGTTGTCTTGTTGATTTTAAAGCATTTTGAATTACACACCGTCTTCCAAAGATGTAGAACAGATCATGCCTTATGCTACTTATACCGCGTAGCAAAATCATCTATATATTGCACACATATCTTCTATTAAGAAAGACTATCATTTATTAGTAAAATTGCATCAGTTAGTATGCTCCAATCTTCATAATTGGTTGGAGAAATACCAAAGTCGTATCCATATCTACTTCAAAAGTAGTATCGATCAGCAATATTAAGCGACTACATTAAGAATTTAGTAACATTGATTTCGTTTATGAATGACATTTTACAATTTTGATTTGGTTATAGGACTGTGTTAGATCAATTTGTAACATCGCCTTTATATACGATTTCTACTTGTTTTCGCATTCAATATCATAGCAATATCAAAATATGCATATTCTTAAAATTAGGATTAAAAGACAACAATACCCTAACCAAGAGTTGTTAAATAAAAGGATACGGTTCATACATATTTCGTTTTAAATAAATGTGATATTTTTGAGTATTTACGATATCAAATAACCTCACACGACACTGCGTCAATTTTGTCGGCTTTTATTTATGTCCACTTAACACTAACTAACAACAGCTGCATCTGATACGGTATCAATTGGTTTTTGCTGTTATGTATTTCACTCAAATGTAATTAAAATTTGAATACCAAGTAAAGCTGAGTTAGCTAACCTGTATGAGGTGGGATTATATAGAGTGTTTTCTTTTTCTGTTATATGTAGTACGTGCGTACCATAAGTTTTTATGTTATCACCTTTAGAACACTTTATATAATTGCAAACGCTTTAAAATCAATAATGGATATTAAATGATAATAATAATCAGCTCTAGGATAGGAGAGTGGCGCTTAAATGCAACATTCTGTATATACCACATTCCTGAAAGAAATCCTGAAAGACCTTTTGCATTTAAATTTTTGTTCTTTCTATTACAGTTCAAGAATAAAATCAAGAAAACTGAAAATCTGTTAATTTTCGAAGGGGTGTTTCACCCTCACAGAGTGAATTTCAACACAAACAAAAAAATTTTATTTTCAAGTCTCTTCATGCTCTACTTAGCTATCAAATTTCATTAAGACCGGAATTTGACACCCGGAAACGTTCCCTTGTTATTTCTTTTTCCATTACTTTTTTTTAAATTTTATTTGCTTTTAGGAAAGTAGACCTTGTCGACTTTCCATCTAAAATTTCAACTGTAAGCTCTATTTGGATACAATACGTAAATGAAAGATATACATTAACAACAAAATAATTCACCAGTTTATTTTTTACGGTATCAAATCGAGCGTCCATATTACAGAAATAACTTGATCGATATAAAAGTTAGTGAGATAACCGTACCAAAATAATGAGCAACAATTCAAAATACATACCCAATTCCGAACTGAAAAGGAAAAAGTGTCTAAACAAAGGCAATCCTGGTGGCGAGACGAAGCCCTTCAATTGTTTATTAACCTTGTGCCGTTTGTAGGCAAACTGTGCAATTAGAATAACTACTAGTGCTAGCACAATTGCGAGTAGCATCTCGATATCGTATTGCACACAGAAATCTATCTTGATTGCAGCGTTCACTTTGATTTAATGAACCGTTTTAGATATGTGCGGGGTCGTTCATTATATATTATGTAATGTTCAAAGTACAATATCAATCTTTTTTTTTTTTTTTGATTTCTACTTTCGGTAATGATATTGGTCCATTTTTTATTAATGGTAACTTGACGAGTCCAAGTGCTCGCTTCATCATCGGTGTTAATCTTGGCTGTTTCAAGAGACGTCTGCATTCTAATCCGGCTTTGTACAATCATCTACGTATTGTATGCGTAGATATTTGCGCTTCTTACTGAGACATTACATTTCCTATTTCTTTGGCAGATAAACATCGGTTTTCAGTTGCTAGTTGCAGGATACGTCACCCATCTCGACTAGTATTTATCCCTTTCTTGCCGCAAAACGCTCTTCTAAACAATTTTGTTAAAGATTTAGATTTATTTTATCTATCTGAATTCTCTAACCTTTGTATAAAATCGAAAATAATTCAAAATAATAAGATAAAATACAAGTTCCACATAACAAAAAAAAAAAACGATAAATTAAAAAATTCAAAATGATACGGTAAAATAAGGACTATAATTAACAAAATAAAAATTTAAATAATAATATATTAGAAAATCTTCAAAAGATTCAGTATTGCATTACAAATTCGCAGTTCCGGCGATAGGGCAATTTATGTGCCCAACGTTTCGTATGACACATATTGCGAGTAAAAGAAATCTTAAGCTAGATGCCTGCATCAGAATATTGCATCCAAGTAGTCTCTGGTATTACCATGATAATATTTTAACGTTAAGTAAAAGATAATAGGTATAATGTATGTAATAATAAATGTAAATCAATTTTTGAATCCGGTTGTAATTCCGCCATCACTGCCACTCACATTTGTTGTAATTTGGATAATAACCAGAGACATATGTGTGGGATAAAAGAAAGCGTTCAATTGTCGGAAATAAAGCGGGGAACTGTGCAGATATCGCTTGACTCGCTTGACTTTCCTAAATAAAAACTGTTCTGCTGTACGCTAATGTTAAATATGAAATCTATTTTTTCCTATCACTTTACCGTTTTTTTTCCTATGATATTTCTTGTTTGTTGAAATTGGGTCTTATGAAGCAATATGTTAAAGCTCTAGATTCGCAGGGGGACTGTTGCAAGTACATATGTAAAAAGTTTTCGCGAGTAAGTTATGAAAAAATTAAAGCTGCGGTATTTGATGAACCTCAAGCTAGAATTGTAATGGTAGATCCAAGTTTCATCAAACATGTGAAAGAAGATGAGAAAAAGGCCTAGACTTCATTCACTATGGTCGCGAACAATTTCTTGGAAACAAAAAGTCTACAATTAGAATGATTCAGTGAAATCAATGCTGGAAAAATTTTACTGCCTGGATTGTAAAATGAGCATACAGCTTCATTCCCTTCATAGTAATGTTGATAGGTTTCCAGAAAATTTAGGTCCTGTAAGCAATGAAGAGAGATTTCATCAAGATTTAAAAGCTATGGAAATTCTGTACCAAGAAAGATGGAATCCCCAGATAATGGCCAACTATTGTTGCACGGTTCAAAGGGCCTGCCAAACAAAATTACGCAGAAGAAAGTGTAGCAAACGAAAATGTATTCCCTGATTGTTATTTGTGTTTTTACAAGTACTCTTGTAATTTTTTAATGGTTATTAAAATAAATACTTGTACTATACTAGTGACTAATATTGTATAATAAATAACAATAAAACAAATAAATTATTAAAATGTTAAACTTTATTTATATCCATAACAAGTTAGCGCATTAATGATTCTTCAAAGTATAGTCTGGCATTGAGTTAAATCTTATGATACGTGATACGCAAAAGCTAATATGATTTTCGGATTCAGCACACCGCAATTAGTAAAAGACAAATCTCATATACGAGTCAGCAAAAATTATTTTGGGTAGTATAATCACAACGGCTACAAAGTGATACGAAAAATGCATACCATAGGCTCATTTTGCGCCATACAAACTGTCCCAAACAGTATGCTACCCTTTGAAGTCTTGTAAACAGTAAATGATAGAAATGCCAAGTTGACAGAATGTGTTCCACGTGACCTTTCTAAACACAGAAAGAAGAAGTTTACTTTCGTAATGTCAAAATGCTATTTCGGTAGCTGGTACATAAAATGAGCTACAGGTCAAAATTTAAATTGTACACCTTTACCTTGCTTCCCATTGACGTACGTAACGGTATCCCTGTATCTCATTTATCCAATCCTCTTACGCGATTCATTTGTTAAGCATACGATTTGTGATAGTAGAACAAGGACGCCAAATAATTCGAACAAGCTTTTTTATGGTATCAAATAGAACACGGATGTTAAATAGATAATAACTAGAGTTGTTGTTTGAGCTATTTCTATCGTGCGTTGAACTTGTATAGTCCGACGTTTCGGCAGTCTGTTTACTGTCGCCTTCAGGGGCGCCCTGAAAAGGGCTGTTGCTTGCCAGAGCAATCATGCTTTGATGATTTTTTGACTGAAGTATTTGTCTTATACGCTATAAGCTAGCTTATAAGACTTGCTCTGGCGGGCTATTGCTTCCCGCCGTGCCTGAAGACGACAGTAGACAGACTGCCGAAACATGTTAAGGACTTAACATTGTTTCTGTGTTTTTTTGTAAAAGAGTTTTAAATTGTGAAGGAAGTGTATTTTGTTTTATCCATATTTCTTTTACTACTTTATGTATTTTATATGACTTTATCTTCTTTGCAACCGTATGGGTTAGCATTATTATTTTATTTTCATTTTTAGAATTTATTTATTTTGTTCTCTGCAGAATATATCGAATTTTATTTTAATATGTATGTACATTACGCATTGTATATGCATGCAAGCCGGCCATTCACAATACTCTTGCTAAAAGCGCCGTAAGTAAATTGACAACTTTCATATGAAGAAATTACATCAATCTTTCCTGTGTGAATATGCGTCGCCCATTAGCCAATGGCAAATCCATATTTTAAGGCCCATCTATTCCAAGTCTGTATTCTTAACGTGAATGGAATGTAGACATTTTTTCATTTAGTTGTTCGTCGTAGCGGGCGAGTTTCACGGACCAAATTTCTATATGTTATGTCGGCTTTTCGCACATTTGTTGGCTACTGGCTTTTTCCCTTCTTTGGGGGAGCAGTAGTAAAGAGCTAGATTGCACATAGCGTATTATTTCTTACAAGAACGCCTGGCTAGCTGTGACATTACATATTTTTGTTTTGAGACCGGCTATTATCGCTACTGTCGGCCTCGACCAGGCGTTCAAGCTCTAAGAGATAGGATATATGAAGGTATAAAAAACGAAAGTGTTTGATTCAAGTACAAACACAAGCCAATGATACAGGGCCAAGTCCGTTAGGCAAATTTAAAGCAAGGAAAATGTATTAGGCTCCCGGAAAGGGACATATAAATAAGCACAGCACCGAGGTGCGCTTATAAAATTAACAAGTAAATAGGGTTGGTTCCCCTATACGAAGGTAGTGGTGCATATATATAGAAGCATTAGTACATGCTTCTAACAAAGCTTCTGCGGAAGCATATAAGAATTTAAACATAGATTTGCAACGTACACGCTAAGGCGGAACCTTTTATTGCTACCAAAGGAAAACATACATATACACATTCTAATGTACATTACATGTATAAGAGAGCTCGAATAACTGCAATTATTGCAGATACATATATATATCTTACGTACATCGTAACTGTACATAGGCTAGAGTGGAAACCGTGTACACATTTTATTTTTTTTGCACATGCGCGTTGAGTTTCACTGTATAACCATCAACCTAGTAAATAAGCAAACATACTCTACAAGTAAGTATTAGTCAAGTAATTCAGGAATTTAGGAGCAGGCAACAGCGGCGCAGTTCTTCAAGCCAGGAGAACGCAACAATAAGTTCAACGAACGATAGATATACCCCAACTCTAGTTATTATAAGAACCCATCGACAACAATATTACGTCAAGAGTTAAATGGATAACTTGATTGATATTAAAATTAGTGAGATAATATAATAATTCAAAATACATATCCAATCCTGAACTAAAAGCGAAAAGATGTCCGAAAATAGGCAACCCAGGTGGCGAGACGAAGCCTTTCAATCGTTTATTAATCGTGTGCCTGTTGTAAATAAATTGCAAAATTATAATAATTATCAATTCTATTACAATTGCGAATAGCATGTCGAAGCGGTATTGTACACAAAAATCTATCTTGAATATACCATTCGCTTAGTTCACAGGTAATAGCTTTAGATAAGTGTAGACCGTTCATTGTATATAACACATGGACTGAAAAGTCCCGGGCCTAACAAAGAAAACGCGGTTTTTTTGGTTCAAAATTAGCTTTATTCATCAACGTAATCTCCATCAAGAGCAATGCAATCATTCCAGCGCTGCTCTAACATTTCAATACCACTTTTGTAGAACGATTTATCTTTTGCCTCAAAATAGGCCTCAGTTTCAGCGATGACCTCTTCATTCGTGCGAAATTTCTTACCGGCGAGCATTTTTTTGAGGTCTGCGAACAACCAGTAGTCACTGGGAGCCAAATCTGGCGAATGGGAGCATGGATGTGGGAGCAATTCGAAGTTCAATTCATGTAGTTTTGCCATTGTTTTGATTGACTTGAGACACGGTGAGTTGTCTTGATGAAACCATTTTTTTCTTTGCCATATGCGGTCATTTCTTTGCAATTTCGACCTTGAAACGCCCCAATAACGCTATTCACTGTTGATGGTATTTCCTTTCTCAAGATAGTCGACGAATATTACACCACGCACATCCCAAAATACCGAGGCCATAACCTTTCCAGCCGATTGTTGTGCTTTCGGGCGCTTTGGACGAGGTTCACCAGTTGCTGTCCACTCAGATGACGATCGTTTTGATTTCGGAGTGATGGATCCATGCTTCATCCATTGTCACATATCGCCGAAAAAATTCCGGTTTGTTACGTTTAAACATGGCCAAACACTGCTCAGAATCATCAACGCGTTCATGTTTTTGGTCAACAGTGAGCAAACGCGGCACCCACTTTGAACAGAGCTTTCTCATAGTCAAATGCTCATGCAATATAAAGCCAATACGTTCTTTTGATATATTTACGTCAGCTAACTCACGCAACTTCACTTTTCGATCATTCAAAACGATTTTGTGGATTTTTTTGATGTTTTCTGGTGTTACCACCTCATTTGGACATCCACTGCGTTCTGCATCATCGGTGTCTCTACGACCACGTTTGAAGTCAGCAAACCAACGTTTTATTGTTGTTTCTGATGGAGCGAAGTCCCCATAACACTTTTCAAGCCATTGCTTCGCTTGAACGGTATTTTTTCCCATCAAGAAGCAGTGTAAAATTAAAACACGAAATTGTTTTTGATCCATTGTTTTGAAAATAACAAAAGTAGCGTGACTCTTAGCACAATAACTCACAAACTAATGAATAGAATATCATGAAATTTTAACAGCTGTCTTTTGAAGGTTAGTACTAACTGAGAGAAAGATGACTGCAATAAAACTAGCTTCATCTATGTGTTAGGCCCGGGACTTTTCAGCCAATGTGTTATTTATTATACGGTTGTCGAGCAAGGTGCTATAGCAGACATTTATCTCACTAAAGAAATTCTATAAAATAGTTATGTTCAAGACGCCTACTTGTCAGAGTGCGCAGTGTATTAAATTATAATCACATTAAATCACTGCTCTTATTATAAACGAATAAGTAAACATTATACATATAACAATTAAAGTATTTTTGTAATAATATGGTACTGATAAAATGGCAAAATTGGATAAGTATGTAGTAACATTTCTTTAGAACCTGTTTGATCGTACGAAGGTCAGTTACATACGTATCAGAAAATATTCTTGTTTTGTTTTCTTTTTGTTGATTAACAATTATCATGTCACAACAATACTGATATACGGTTACTTAAATATATTGCGTTGCCCTACAATGTAAAAGATAAGGCTATATGGTCATAACTAGTCGACTATAAAAATTAAATTTATTGCTGCCATGAATCCGTTTTTCCTTAGGAAATTACAAAGATGGATCTAATGTAATTTTTTTAACGTTACAAGAAATCTCTACAAAGATCATGAAGCCTTTTGCTAACAATGATTTCGCAACTAATAGACAAATAATTGCAAGGCCTATGGTTGTAAAGAGCGTTCAAATAATTATTTTCGCTTTAGTAGTCCATTCAGAAAAGTATCGGCAAGAAATTATTATGCCATTTATAGATCAGCTTAATGAAGAAGAAATAACACAGAGTTACCTTCAACAAGACGGAGCTCGAGCACACACCGGAGGCGAAACAATGAATATGCTGCAGGAATTTTTTCAAAATCGATTGATAAGTTTAAACAACGAACATGAATTTCCACCAAGACCTTCTGATATTGCCCCATGTGATTTCTTTTTATGGTATTTCTCAAAGAACTCGATTTATTGGGTACAGATACCTTTTACAGATCTTCAAAAATCCGAATTGCTGAGAGAATTAACGACATTGGCAACATAATCCTACAAAATATCTCGAACAAGGTGGAGGCCACTTTCAATAATTTTTATAAGGTCTTACTTGTTTGTTGCAAATAAACATTTCATTCAGTAAATAATTTTCGTTTTATGATTTTGATATTTATTATGTCATTCAAATAGCTTATACCAAACAAAATTCGTATTAAAAGTTTCAGTAACAAGCTAAGACATAATTACAGTTTCAAAGGTTATTTTGAGGTAAAATTTATTTAAACACATAATTCACAGGTGTTGCAGTAAACTCCATACCACATAGATTAATAATTTATTTGGAATGCAACGTTTCTCTTGTCAACCGAGTTACCGGTTATCGGTTACTGTTTTTAGTGTGTATTGTACTCACCCAGATGCATAACTGATTGCTCAACATATTCATCAATAAGCATTTCACAGGATTCCAAGCCTTTCGCAATCTGTCACTATTATATCTCTAAATTCTTATAGAAGCCTGATAGGTACATTGGTATCTGTCATTATAAATTGTGAAAATCTTGGTATTGAAACATACACAACTGCGAGCAAATGTTATAGGCAGGGTAACTTTTTTAGCGTTACGATAATCTCAAAACTAAAGAAAACACATAATTCAGTTTATAAGGTTCTTTTATTAAATAAATCAGTATTTAACACTGCCTCCTCTAGCCTTTATTACAGCTTTAATTCTTTTAGGCATAGTAGCTACCAGTTTGTAACATGTTTCTGGGGAAATAGACGCAAATTCCATAAACACTGTTTGCTTCCTTAGAGGCATGGTTGTATTTACGAATCCTGTCCTTCAATATATGCCACAGATTTTCAATAGGCGAGAGATCAGGCAATTGTGAGGGCCACTCCAAAATCTTCACTTGGTTATCAGTAAACCATTTCATTACAGGTCGAGCCTTGTGGCAGGGCGCATTGTCTTGCTGAAAGTAATACTCTTCTGAGTCCATATCATTGCACTGGACAACGCGAACATTTTATTGTCTTAGCAATTTTTATTTGTGACAATCCTTGTTTGTGCAATAAAATTATCTGGCCTCGTAAAGCCTCAGATATTTGGGGCTTTTTTGGCATATTGTGTATACAGAAACTTACAAAAAAAGGCCCGCACTCCAAATGAACTTTTGAAACCGACAAACGACGTTTCTTTCTTTACGCACAATATATTACTCAACCTAACAATTTTAATTTCTCTCTTATATAGCTTCGTAATTTATATTTTCTAGGAATTTCGGTCGTTATCGCAGTACCCCGTGCTACCTGCTGCGTGAAACACATGTTTGATTAGGGTGCCTATAACATTTGCTCGCAGCTGTAGGAAAATATGACGTAGAGAGTTACATACATAGTAATAAAAGTTGTGCTCTCAAATACTACTGTACTTTCTTTCTTGAAAGTAACTTGCCCAGATATTTCTTGATTACTGATCGAAAATTTTGATCATGTAACAATGTGTTTGTTCAGTTTATACCGAGAAGAAGTCTGTAGTTAACTTTTTGAAAAAGTTATGAAAAGGCAAATAAAGTATTTATGTTACAAGAATCGTGCCTGTGGAACATTTTTAACCTAAAGAAAAGAGATACATACTTACATGTGCTGTTGTACCCGAAAGGTATAGTATACTTACCATGCTAAGCTTATATCATTATAAGTGCGCTTATTTCTCTAAGAAAGTATACAGTCAGCTATTGAGGTAATACAAAACAAAGCAAACCTATGTAACATGGAAGTGTTGCGTAAGAGTGTATTGACGCGAATTTTAACCTTGGTATTTTCTTTCACCTGCCCTTGATAATGATGGTATGCGTTATCTGCCTCTAGTTTAAGTAATTGACGAAGACTTCTGAACTCATTCAGATAATGATCTAACCTTTCAATCCAACCTTATATCTTCTAAAGTAAACTAGAAAGCAACCACACAGAGTGCGACAGTTAGTTTCACTTCATTCATTATTTATTTAATCAATAAAAGCATCTATTTTACATTCCCTTTTTTCTAAATGATGTGATTTAGTTTTATCTTAATTCTCGACATTTACGATAATACCATTTCGTTATCTTACATTAGTAAATAAGTACCTAGCTTAAATTGCTTAACGCCATAATGCATTAAAAAGCGATATAACATACTACCATTTCATTTTAATCTATCAATTGTCTCCATAGTTTACAAACTCACCCAACTTCTTGTTATTTTCATATAAAATGTTTTTAAGGATTTTTATTAAAATAAGCAGCTACTTAGTTATTTTGTATACTAACCAGTTGATTTACAAGCCAGCTGAGTTTGGATATTAGCGGAAACGTATACGTACATTAAAATAGACATTAAAATAGTGTAACACATGGGCTGAAAAGTCCCGGGCCTAACACATAGATGACGCCAGTTTTATTGCAGTCACCTTTTTCTCAGTTAGTACAAAACCTTCAAAAGACAGCTGTTAAAATTTCATGATATAATATTCATTAGTTTGTGAGTTATTGCGCTAAGAGTCACGCTACTTTTGTTATTTTCAAAACAATGGATCAAAAACAATTTCGTGTTTTAATTTTACACTGCTTCTTGATGGGAAAAAATACCGTTCAAGCGAAGCAATGGCTTGAAAAGTGTTATGGGGACTCCGCTCCATCACAAACAACAATAAAACGTTGGTTTGCTGACTTCAAACGTGGTCGTAGAGACACCGATGATGCAGAACGCAGTGGACGTCCAAATGAGGCGGTAACACTAGAAAACATAAAAAAATCCACAAAATCGTTTTGAATGATCGAAAAGTGAAATTGCGTGAATTAGCTGACATCGTAAAGATATATTGCATGAGCATTTGACTATGAGAAAGCTCTGTTCAAAGTGGGTGCCGCGTTTGCTCACTGTTGACCAACAACAAGAACGTGTTGATGATTCTGAGCAGTGTTTGGCCATGTTTAAACGTAACAAGCCGGAATTTTTTCGTCGATATGCGACAATGGATGAAACATGGATCCATCACTTCACTCCGGAATCAAAACGATCGTCATCTGAGTGGACAGCAACTGGTGAACCTCGTCCAAAGCGCCCGAAAGCACAGCAATCGGCTGGAAAGGTTATGGCCTCGGTATTTTGGGATGTGCGTGGTGTAATATTCATCGACTATCTTGAGAAAGGAAATACCATCAACAGTGAATATTATATAGCGTTATTGGAGCGTTTGAAGGCCGAAATTGCAAAGAAACGACCGCATATGGCAAAGAAAAAAAATTGTTTCATCAAGACAACGTACCGTGTCACAAGTCAATCAAAACAATGGCAAAACTACATGAATTGAACTTCGAATTGCTCCCACATCCACCGTTTTCACCAGATTTGGCTCCCAGCGACTACTGGCTGTTCCCAGACCTCACAAAAATGCTCGCCGGTAAGAAATTTCGCACGAATGAAGAGGTTATCGCTGAAACTGAGGCCTATTTTGAGGCAAATGATAAATCGTTCTACAAAAGTGGTATTGAAATGTTAGAACGGCGCTGGAATGATTGCGTTGCTCTTGATGGAAATTACGTTGATGAATAACGCTAATTTTGAACCAAAAAAAAACGTGTTTTCTTTGTTAGGCCCGGGACTTTTCAGCCCATGTGTTATATTCACATAAACTTTCATTCACCTCCGCTTGAGCTTAATCATTATACCGTTTTTAAACCTTAATACTAATGCTGCAGTTCTCTGGGGAATATGACCGACGACTTCAACAACTTTGTAGTTCCTAAGTATTTGAGCCACTAAGTATTTAACTTTCAGCATGCCAAGACGTTGACCTAAAATTTTGTAGTGGAGTTTCTGATAAATATTTAATTATTGTCCAGTTCTTACCAATACAGTTCCGTGGTCCGCTTCCAAACGGTACAAAACTGTTGGGCATCGTATGATTTTCGAATCTGGAGGGATTAAATTTTTCAGGATCTGGATAATAGTTCGGATTCATATGAATTCCGTACAAGAATATGAAAACAGACATTCCTTTTGGTATGAATACATCCTCTATAAAGAATGGACCTTTAAAACATCAATCTGTTGTTTTTCTACTCTATTACCGAAAGAAATATCTTCATCTATTAAACGACTGATGAAAGGACCTGTGGTATATAGACGCAATGTTTCCTTAACTACCATTTCCAAATAACGCATTTCACGCAAATCCGTATATGTTGGGGGCCTACTGCTGTTGCCAAATATCGCTTCTAATTCCTTTACAACTTCATCCTTTCAAATAAGATGGTTTCAGGTTTGCTATAGGGGAAAATGTAAGTCTACTAACCTGTGCATCTGCATTTTTCGATAAACAATACAAACAGAAAGCAATGGTTGTTGCTGATGTATCATGACCCTGAAATTATTTCCAATCATTACATTCAATAGGGAAAATATAAAACAAAAGTGTTACAGCAAATAGAAAAGTTTGTACTTCAGCCATTATTTCCACATCTGTTAATGCTCTACCATCAATTTTCGCCTCTAAAAGAATATCTAAAAGCGATACAATCTTATCATCGCTTGATGTTCCATTGGCCACACTACTTGATTTTAGCCTTCTCCTCTCGCTGATGATCTTCTGAGGCAACTGCCGAGATCTTTGAAGAAGCTCTTGATCCGTTTTGTAATACTTGGTTAATCTGTAGGTCAAAGGAAATCGTTGAAGCACAGAAAATAGTCGACGCACAACAATCGCTGAGGCTTCGTGAACGTCTTTAATGTATTGTGGATGCTCGCCTTGTTGCGTATTCAGCGTTACGCCCATTACTGTCTCTGAAACAAATTAGAACGCAGTAAAGTTTACCACATACAAATATGTTCCTTGGTTAATTACCACACATGATATCAAGCGTGCACGAGCTTATATAAGGTAGAATATCAAAACCGTCACGATCTATTGCGTTCTTCAACTTTTCTATCAAGACAATTGCATGTTTCTCAAAATACTTCACATGGTGTTCTACTACGTGAACGTTGAATGCCGGATTTAACAGTTTCCTGGTTTTCTTCCATTTACTAGCTGCGCGAAAGCGAAAACAAAATAAACACTCCCAAAATAATATTTGTAAATTAAATTTTATCGTAGATTGTGAGGAACTTACGTGCAGATGCTACTAGCCCGTCACCAACCCATGCCGCTATGAGTTTATAGAACGCATCCTTTGCCACTATCTGTTTTGTATTCAGTATGTGGGATATCAAATCTTTATCTGTGACGAGAAGAATTGGCATTCCATAAAATAATTCCAGTTTTATCCGGTTGCCATATTTCTTGCAGGTATCTAACAAATTTCGAATGAAGCCTGCAAAGAACTGAAAGTTTAATACTACTTTTTGTAAACTCTGATATAATTCTGTAGCTTTCTCTTCATATGGAAAATATGAGTGTTGGGAGCAGTTATATAACCGTTACATTTCTATATACTTTAAAATTTACATTTCTACAGTAGCACAAACGCACAAAGTACAAGAAATGGGTATAAGAAGTACACTATAGACCCGTATTATTAAGTATTTGATTAGATATAATAATAATAACAATGGAAGGATTGCATTGCATACTCGGTGAATGGTGTCTGTGTTATTCACAGGTATAGCACTAAACTCCACTCACACAAATTAATTAATTATGCGGAACGCAGCGTTTCGAGAGCACGTGGGCTCCCATTGTCAACCGTGTTACCGACTGAAAGTAAAAACTGTATCGCACATGCAAATTATTTTCTACGTAGGCTCTAAAATTTCTAAACCATATGACTATTTACAATCTACTAGGTGGTCTCATGCCTTTTCCGGGAAAGGATGGACCGAAAGCGAACCGTATCTTTAACAGGGCCTATGGTAATAAATCCATCGAGTGTGCAATTGGGGGTGGTTCTCTGTTCAATAAGTTTCCGTTCTTTTTCATATATACCGTTTCGTACGCGTCTAATTCTCTATACGCGTAAACGCGTAAAACTTATTGAACAGAGAACCACCCCCAATTGCACACTCGAGTTTGATGGATTTATTACCATAGTCCCTGTTAAAGATACGGTTCGCTTTCGGTCCATCCTTCCCCGTAAAAGGCATGAGGCCACCTAGTAGATTGTAAATAGGTTCTAAAATGGTTTAGAAATTTTAGAGCCTGCGTAGAAAATAATTTGCATGTGTGATACAGTTCTTACTTTCAGTCGGTAACACGGTTGACAATGGGAGCTCACTTGCTCTCGAAACGCTGCGTTCCGCATAATTAATTAATTAATTTGTGTGAGTGGAGTTTACTGCTATACCTGATAATTGTACACCCACACAGTCCTTGCAATCGTCATTTGGTGTCTGTGTTTTCAAATATACTTTTTATCATCATCGTAACATCTATTTCAACGGCTTTGTCTTCTTAAATATTCACTATGGCACTATTTTCCCAAGATTTCAACACTTTTAAATTTAAAACATCCGATTGCTTTGTTTCTTTTAAATAAACTGTTTTCTATTTATGGAAGAAGTAGAAAAATTTTCAACCTTTCTTTGAATATCAGTTAAATATATTTTACATTTTTTATTAAAACAAAAATATATAATTACAAAGAATAAAATCTTTTGTTGTTATTAATACTTAATCCGGCCCATATAATTTACAAATACAATCAAAAACATAATTTCGTAAATTCGACGAATTTTAGTGTATTAAGATTTTTAGGGCTGGCTTAACCAGAATTTTGTTAAATGAAGAGATTCACGTGGTTTAAACAAGCAGAAGTGAATAAGATGGTTTTTGTTAAAATTATTTTATTAACATAATTAGGTCAACTGCCTGTTGCTGTTCGATTAATGACTGGCAGACACCGTTGTAATATTCAACAGACGAGGTTGTTAGAATAATCCAAACAACATTTTCAAATCAAGCAATGCGGTTTAACATTGTGCTTACTATTGAAAGTAAGTGTTAAATGTATTGGGAATATACATTCATAAAAGAATGTTAACTGAGTCTTTTGTTAGGTTAAACATAGTTTTTCTCAGCTTTAAAGCTCAAACTTTAAATTTTGTGTCAATGTTATCACAATAAATCCCTAACAGGTGTGGTTGCGTATTTTTCAGCAGCTAAGTTAATAATAATCACAAGTACTGTAAGGCAGTATAAAAACACGTAACTATAGGGCCACCCCACACTGACGGAGCTGTCTCAAATAGTGTGCACACCTTTAACATTTCGTAAACGGTAAGAGATAGAAATGCTAACGACATAATCCGGTGGTGGAAGTAAAGAAATAAAAAAATTGCTTTCATAATGTTAAATTGCTAATTTGATGTCTTTTAGACGAAGAGAGCTAAGCAACAAAGTTTAAATTCTAGATTACTATTTTTTCCATAACGTTTAAAAAAGTAGACTTTAGCGACCTTGAATCTGGTTTAACAAGATTGCAATTGTAAGTATACTGTCTGGGTATCGTATGTAAATGAAGATTGACCATTTGTAACAGTATAATTCGCAACGAGCTTATTTCCTTTTGTGGTATCAAATCCAACAGGCATGTTAAAGCGATAAATTGAATCAATATAAAGTTAATAGGATAACAGTACCAAAATAAAGCGCAATAGTTCAAAATACATACCCAATTCCGAACTAAAAAGGAAAAAGTGTCTGAACAGAGGCACTCCTGGTGGCGAGACGAAACCTTTCAATTGTTTATTAAACTTGTGTCGTTTGTAAACAAATTGTGAAATTAAAATAATTACTAATGCTATTAAAATTTCGAGTAACATCTCGATGTAGTGTTTCACACCCAAATATATCTTGTTTTCATTTTTTGATAGAAGAAACTGTTTTACATACATGAAGGTCGTCCACTATATGTTGCAAAGTACTAAAGGATTATGTTACTCAAGGATCTGGTTTTTACCGTTGCTAAGTCTAAGAAATACATACATATATTCAGACACGCACTAATTAGGGTGAGCACAGTATTCCATCTCGATTACTATGGATTTTTGTTATTTTTATTATAAACGAATACGTCAAGTGATTTTCGATATAGTTAATAATAGAAGTGTCCTCATACCGAACATGGCACTGATAGAATAAATACGTCTACTGTAAAACTCTTTTAGTATCTCTTACATCATCCAAAGGTCAGTTAGTTATGTATATAACAAACGGAAATAGACTGTGTAAACAACAAGATATTGTAACGCAGTTGCTTAAATATTACTTTTGAGTGAACCTAGTGATGTTTTATAAACAAAAAAAAAACATAGACACCGAAATGAATAATGCACCAGGAACCTCCATCCTAGTTTTATTTGAACTGGCGTATCATCTGGCAGATGCCATACAGTTTTGAAAAAGGATTTGCATTTATTTCCTTCTCGTATGACATATTTTCAAGAAATGTTGAAAGTTGATCATCCTCGATGAATAACATTTCGTCAATGGTTCTTAAACAATTTCGACAATAAATTACTTGAAATGTAATAAACGAACTACTTCCGGAATTCGACCATGTCATGACGACATACACTACCGCCCAAAAGTGTTTAGGCACCCTCACTGACAGCAAAGATGTATAAAAACTCAGCAAAAATAATTAATAATATTTAATTTTATGTATAGATACACGTACATGAATAAAAATATATTAAATAAATCTGAAAATTAAAACGTTTAATTTAAATTTTGCTTTCATCTATGTGACCTCCTCTTGATTTAATAATTGCAGCACACAATCGAGGCATTCTCGCAATAAGTTTTGCCAGAGTTTCTTGTGTTATTGAGGTCCAACTCGATTGCAATTTGTTCCACACGTCAGTAGCTGATGTCGGAGCCGATTTCCGTACTTCCCGATCTAGTTCTTCCCATAGTAACTCGATTGGATTCAAGTCGGGGTTCTGGGGAGGCCATTCCATAATTTTGAGAGTTCCTTCCTCTTCTAAATGGCGTAAATAGTCTTTACATAATTTAGAGGAATGTTTTGGGTCATTATCTTGCTGGAAGATAAGATTTTGACCCAAAAGTCGAATTCCGGAAGGTATTGCGTGGTTCTCCAAAATTTCGCGGTAGCCTTCTTTTTTTAATATACCGTCAATTTTCGCAATGTCCCCTACACTAGTGCCAGCAAAACAGCCGCAAATGATGATAGAACCTCCACCATGCTTCACGGTAGCAGCAATACGCTCTTCTCTGGCACGTTCACCCACAGATCTTCTTACGAATATGCGTCTTCGGGTTCTGAACAGCTCAAATTTGAATTCATCCGTCTATAGGACGTTGTTCCACTCTTCTATGGTCCAGTGTTGGTGTTCACGAGCCCATTTAAGTCGCTTTTGCTTGTTTTGTTTGCGTAGTAATGGTTTTTTCATCACGATACGTCCATGGAGCCCGGCTTTCTGTAGGCGACGTTTGACTGTAGAAACACTGACTAGTTTTTGGCGACCAACATTTAATTCTGCGGTGACTTCCGGGGCTGTTTTGCGTCTATTTAACTTGCTGGTAACCACTATTCTGCGATCATCTGCAGATGTTGTCGCTTTTGGCCTTCCACACCGTCTTTTATTAAGAAAACTGCCAGCTTCCCGATATTTTTTTACGTTATAGTCAACCGTAGGGCGGTGTATTTTCATTTTTTTTGGCAATTTGTCGATTACTTATGCCACTTTTATGGTAAGCTATTATAAGCGCACGTGTTTTCGTACTAATTTCTCTTCGCGGAGGCATTTAAAAAAATTGTCACACGATATTTCGCTCACGATATGAATAGAGTAAATACCACACTGCAACTGACCATAGGTTACAGATTTCACTATAATCTTCTAGGAAGGTAATTTAAACATTATTACCTACAATCTAACAGATAACTAAATTTACCCAGTAAATTCAGAGGGATTGTTATTGTAATTGCACCGCAATAAGCAGTTTGTGGTAATCCGACCAAGTGCAGGTAAATGATAGAACCTTATGCGATATAATGGGTGTTTATCTTACTGAACTACATTTAAAATACGTATTTCGTTTTATTATAATGTTTTTTTTGTAAACATAATACTATATGAATAATCCATGAAAACAGGGGTGCCTAAACGCTTTTGAGCGGTAGTGTATATATAAAAAAATAAATAAAAGTAAGAGGAGAAAGAAAAATAAGAAGAAAAAGAGACCAAAAGAGAAAGATGAGATCCCACCTTTCTCTTTTGGTCTCTTTCTTTTTCCATTTTTCTTTTTTCTCTCGTATTTCCCCCTACCTCCCCCCCCCCTTCTGTCTCTATTTCTTTCTCTTATTCTTTTCACCTTTCTTTCTATTTCACGTCCCCCCACCCTCTGTTATTTATTATTTTTCTTTTTATCTCTCTTTCTTCTTATCTTTCTTTCTCCTCTTACTATTATTTCTTTTTTATATCTCAGCATGACACGTTCCAATTCCGGACGTAGTTCGTTTATGATTTTGATATTTGTTATGTCATTCAAATAGCTTATACCAAACAAAATTCGTATTAAAAGTTTCAGTAATAAGCTAAGATATAATTACAGTTTCAAAGGTTATTTTGAGGTGAAATTTATTTAAACGCATAATTCACAGGTATTGCCGTAAACTCCATACCACATAGGTTAATAATTTATTCGGAATGCAACGTTTCTCTTGTCAACCGAGTTACCAGTTGTCGGTAACTATTTTTAGGGTGTAATGTACTATCACCGAGATATATAACAACAAATTCGTTAACAAACATTTCACACGATTCCAAAGCTTTTGCAATCTGTCACTATTATACCTCTAAATTCTTATACAAGCCTGATATGCTCATTGACATCTGTCATTATAAATTGATATTGTGAAAATTTTGGTATTGAAACATTTAGGAAATACATACAGACATGTGCTGTTGTATCGGGAAAGGATAGTATACTTACCTTGCTAACCTTATACCATTATAAGCACGCTTATTTCGCTAAGAAAATCTACAGTCAGCTGTTGAAGCAATACAAAACAAAGCATGCATATGTAACATGGATGTGCTGCGTAAAAGTGTATTGACGTGATTTTTAACCTTGATATTTGGTTTCACCTGCCCTTGATAGCCTCTAGCTTAAGTAATTGGCGAAGTCTTCTGAATTCATTCAGATAATGATCTAACCTTTTAAATAGTTTGTATTTTCTAGTATAAATTAGAAGGCTAGCACAAAATGCGACACTTCTTTTCACTTCCTTCAGTACTTATTGAATCAATGAAAGCATCTATTTTACGTTCTCTTTTTTGTAAATAATATGATTTAGTTCAAGCTCAATTCTCGAAATTTAAGATAATACCATTTCGTAATTTTACATTAGTAAATAAGTACCTAGCTTAAATTGCTTAACACCATTATGTATTAAAAAGCGATATAACATACTACCATTTTAATTTAATCCAGTGTCTGCATAGTTTACAAACTCACCCAACTTTTTCTATTTTCAAAAAAAATGTTTTTAACGATTTTTACTAAAATAAGCAGCTACTCAACTATTTTCTATACTAACCAGTTGATGTACAAGCCAGCTGAGCTTGGATATTGGCCCAAACGTATATGTACATCAGGATGGACATTAAAATAGTGTATATCCACATAAACTTTCATTTACCTCCGCTCGAGTTTAATCATTATACCGTTTTTAAATCTTAATACTAATGCTGCAGTTCTCTGAGGAATATGACCGACGACTTCAACAACTTTGTAGTTCCTAAGTACTTGAGCCACTAAGTATTTAACTTCCAGCATGGCAAGACGTTGACCTGAAATGTTGAAGTGGAGTTTCGGATAAATATTTTATTACTGTCGAGTTCTTACCAATACAGTTTCGTGGTCCGCTTGCAAAAGGTACAAAACTATTGGGCATCGTATCATTTTCGAATCTGGAGGGGTTAAATTTTTCAGGATCTGGATAATACTTCGGATCCATATGAATCCCATACAGGAATATGAAAACAGACATTCCTTTCGGTATGAATATATTCTCTATAAAGAATGGACCTTTAAAACATCAATCTGTTGTTTTTCTACTCTATTACCGAAAGAAATATCTTCATCTATTAAGCGACTGATGAAAGGACCTGTGGTATATAGACGCAATGTTTCCTTAACTACCATTTCCAAATAACGCATTTCACGCAAATCTTTATATGTTGGGGGTCTACTGCTGTTGCCAAATATCGCTTCTAATTCCTTTACAACTTCATCCTTTCAAATAAGATGGTTTCAGGTTTGCTAGAGGGGAAAATGTAAGTCTACGAACCTGTGCATCTGCATTTTTCGATAAACAATACAAACAGAAAGCAATGGTTGTTGCTGTTGTATCATGACCCTGAATTTATTTCCAGTCATTACATCTAAGAGGAAAAATATGAAGTAAAAGCGTTACCGCAAATAGAAGAGTTTGTGTTTCAGCCAGTATCTCCTCATCTGTTAACGGTCTACCATCAATTTTCGCCTCTAAAAGAACATCCAAAAGTGATACAATCGTATCATCGCTTGACGTTCCATTGGCCACATTACTTGACTTTAGCCTTCTTCTCTCGCTGATGATCTTCTGAGGCAACTGCCGAGATCTTTGAAGAACCTCTTGATCCGTTTTGTAATCTTTGGTTAATCTGTAGGTCAAAGGAAATCGTTGAAGTACCGAAAATAGTCGACGTACAATAATAGCCGTGGCTTCGTGAGCGTCTTTAATGTATTGCGCATGCTCGCCTTGTTGCGTATTCAGCGTTACACCCATTACTGTCTCTGAAAAAATTTAAAACGCAGTAAAGTTTATCACATACAAACATGTTCCTTGATTAATTACCACACATGATATCAAGCGTGCACGAGCTTATATAGGGTAGAACATCAAAACCGCCACGATCTAATGCGTTCTTCAATTTTTCTATCAAAACAATTGCATGTTTCTCAAAATACTTCACATGGTGTTCTATTACTTGAACGTTAAATGCCGGATTTAACAGTTTCCTGATTTTCTTCCATTTACTAGCTACGCCAAAATGAAATAAAGATTCCCAAAATAATATTTGTCAATTTCAAATTAGTTATACTTTTATAACAGTCTGCTGGCTGACTTGACACAAATAAAGAGACTAAACTGAACAAAATAGTGTCAGGAACTTACGTGCAGATACTACCAGCCCGTCGCCAATCCATGCTGCAGCGAGTTCATAGAAGGTGTCCTTTGTCACTACCTGTTTTGTATTCAGTATGTGGGATACCAAATCTTTATCTGTGAGAAGAAGAATTGGCATTCCATAAAATAATTCCAGTTTTATGAGGTTTCCATATTTCTTGCAGGTATCTAACAAGTTTGGAATGAGGCCTGCAAAGAACTGAGAGTTTAATACTACTTTTTGTAACTTTTGATATAATTTTGGAGTTTCATATAGCAGTAATATAACCATTAAATTGTTTATATACTTCATTTTAAGGTATAGTGTAAAATTTACGTTTCTACAGTAGCACAACACACCAGGTATAAGGAACCGTAATATTAGAGCATTTGATTAGAAGTAATGACATTTTTAGTACATTGGACTATGAATAGTTATGTGATGACATTGGTTGGCAAAATACATTCTTTCTGTACATAAACGAACCTGATTCGAATATAATTTTTAACATTGAAATCAAATATGTAAATGGTTTTTGCCTGTTGGTCATAGTTTTTACGGGGCATCTGAAAAAGGCCCAAAATAAATAAGATTATTTTATTCATATCAAACATTTTGTAAAAAGTTACTTGAACTTGATAAAATAATCCAAACAACATTTTTAAATTAAGCAATGCAGTTTAACATTTTGCTTACTATGAAAAGTGTTAAATATATTGGGAATATATGCGCAAAATAAAAGAGCGTTGACTGAGTCTTTTGTTACCTTAAACATTGTTTTTCTCAGCACACTTTAAATTTTATATTCTACAATTTTACATTCGCCGGTTTATAAAGAGATTATCACCATAAATCCCTAACAGCTTTGAATACGTATTTCTCAGCAGTTAAGTTAATAATAATAAACAACAATCATAAGTAATGTAAGATAGTATAAAAACACGTAACTATGGGGTCACCCCATTCCAAAGGAGCTGTCGCAAATAGTGTGTTCATCTTTAACATTTCGTAAGATAGAGATGCCAACGAAACAACATAATCCCATAGTGAAAGTTAAGAAATAAAAAATTGTTTCCATACTGTTACATTGCTATTTTGATGTCTTTTAGACGAAAAATGCCAAGCAACAAAATTTAAATTGTGGATTCCTATTTTTCACATGACCAAGGTAACTTTTTATTAAAATCTTATATTTGCTTGGAAAAGTAGACCTTGGCGACCTTGCATCTGGTTTAATAAGATTCCAATCGGAAGCATACTATCTGGATATCATGTGTAAATGAAGATTGAATATTTATAACAGTACAATTCGGAACTATTTCTTTTTGTAGTATCAAATCCAACAGGCATGTTAAAGAGATAACTTGAATCAATATAAAATTAGTAGGATAACAGTACCAAAATAAAGCGCAATAGTTCAAAATACATACCCAATTCCGAACTGAAAAGGAAAAAGTGTCTGAACAGAGGCAATCCTGGTGGCGAGACGAAACCTTTCAATTTTTTATTAATCTTGTGTCGTTTGTAAACAAATTGCGCAGTTAAAATGATTACTAATGCCATCAGAATCTCGAGCAGCATGGCGATGTAGTGTTTCACACCCGAATATATCTTGTTTACAGCGTTCACGTTTTGATAGATGAGACTGTTTTACTTATGTGGAGATCGTTCACTATATGTAGCAAAATACTAAAGGAACTGGTTTATATCGTTTGAAAGTCTAAAAGATACTTGCGTATATTTAAAAACGTACAGATTAACATGAGCGGTTATATGTAATATATATATATATATATATATATAGCGAAATATATATATTTCGCTCGACTGATGTTGATATCTTTGGGGTTAGCGAAACATGGTTGAGTGAATCAGTTCCTGATCATGTTGTAGGTATTCCGGATTTTCAGCTTGTTAGGAGGGATAGCCGTGGCAAGGGTGGTGGTATTGCTGTATATATACGTAATAATTTGAAATTCACTGTTATTCCTTTAGTGTCATATCAGCATCTCGAGCAGCTGTGAATCTGTGTGGATTTGGGCACAATTTCTGCTTGTGTGGGCGTCCTTTATGGGCGGCCGAACACAGATGTAATGCAATTTTTAGATAGTTTAACTCAAACTCTTGCGGACCTAGACGTTGCTTATGATTGCATTTTGTGTGTGGGTGATTGTAACATCGATTTACTAACTGATAATTTTTATTCCCTTAATTTCAAATCTATTTTATATTCTTTTTCTTTACAACAGTTAATCACACAGCCGAGTCGTATATCGAGGGGTTCTTCTTCGGTACTAGATACCATTATATTATCAGAATCTCTTACTGTAGCTGACTGCTCTGTTTCTGATGCTGAAACTTTATCTGATCATTCTTTGGTTGGTTACGTTATTAATCTTCCACACAGTAGACCTTCCGTGGTGGTTAGACGTACGGTCCGCGTGCTTCGCAATTTTGATAATGATTTATTTCGCGAGCATCTGGAACTTACGCCTTGGTGCACTATCCTTGACGTCGACTCTATAGACGAAAAGGTGCAAATCTTAAATGATTTAATTGTTTTGTTATTTGATATTCATGCTCCTCTTACTAGGACTACTATAGGGACACGTAGACCGCCACCTTGGATCACTGATAATGTTAGGTTATTAATGTCGCTTAGGGATAAAGCATTTAAAAAATTTAAGTCAAGTAAGTTAGTTAGTCATTGGAACGAATATAAATCCCTTAGAAATTTTACTACAAATGCAATCAAGCGCGAGAAGAGGGCTTATTTCCGGCACAAGTTCAAAGGTTCGGACCGGAAAACACTTTGGAATGATTTGCGTGGCCTGAATATTTATAAAAAAAGCTCCTCTACCGTTCCACCTCACTTACTAAATGTAAATGATTTAAATTATCATTTCATATCGGCATCGAATTCCAGTTCGTTGCCTGATCCAACAGTGTTTAATTTTTATAATTCTAACGTGAAACCGGGAGTTGGCACTTTCTTCTTCCTTGACACCAGTGAAGCAGAGATTGCGTCTATTATTTCCACCATATCTTCGAACTCAGTTGGGGCAGATGGCATCTCCTCGAGAATGCTTGTGCTGTGTTGTCCTACAATATTACCAATTTTAACCCACATTCTCAATTATTGTCTCCAGGTGGGTGTCTTCCCTACTGATTGGGGGAAGGCTCATGTCATCCCTATTCCGAAAAACAAAAACCCTGCTAGCAGTCTTGATCTCCGCCCGATTAGGATATTGCCCGTTCTGTCGAAGGTCTTGGAGAAGATTGTTGACAGGCAATTGCGTAGTCATTTGTCAAAATTTCATCTGCTACCTACGTTCCAATCTGGTTTCCGTCCAGAATTCAATTGTATGTCTGCTCTCACTTGCATTGTCGATGACATCTTGTCAGCGAGCGACATTGGTGATTTGTGTTGGTACTGTTGGATTTTTCCAAGGCTTTTGACAGACTTGATCATAGTCTTCTGCTAGCAATTCTTCACTACATTGGTGTTGGCGAAGTTGTTCTTCACTTCTTTAGGGCTTACTTACTTGGCAGAAAACAAGCGGTGGTTGCTGGCGGGAAGGTGTCTGATTGGGCGACTATACACTCGGGAGTTCCGGAGGGATCCATATTGAGTCCATTGCTGTTCTCTATTTACACGGCACATATGTTCTTTTTCCATAATTTCACATGCAATCTCCACCTCTGTGCTGATGATTCACAATTGTACAGATCCTTCTCCACTGATGAGGCTCACAGTGTTGATGATATCAACTGCGACTTCAACAATCTGTATATTATTCCAAAAAAACATTGCCTATTTTTGAATGAAACTAAATCATGCTTTACAGTGTTCGGCGGTTCTAAGGTAAGGTCGAGTATACTTCCTAACACCAAACTCGCAATTAACAACACTCCTCTGAAATTTCAAAGTTATGTGAAAAATTTAGGCCTCTATGTAGATATTGATCTTAAGTTTAAACATCATGTCAGTACTTGCATTACTAAGGCTGGCTAAGTGTGGTACGACGGAGACAATTACACTTCTCGTGTCTCATTTATAAAATTTTGAATTCTGATGTTCCGCCTTACCTATTAAATAAAATGAGGCATCGTACGGATGTGCATAGTATCAACATTCGCAGGAAGGATCTTATCGATATACCTAAGCACCATACCCGGCAGTTTGAGAAAAGCTTTAGCTAAGCTTCTGCACGATTAGACAACTGGCTTCCCCTGGATATCAGGAGTTACCATTTTATTCCTTTAGGCGTTTATAATAGTGTAATGAATGAGCAGCTCTCTGGCAGATAGGGATTTGTAGTATTGTAGTATATTAGATAATTTGGCTGTGTAACGAATTATGTTCTCATTTTATCTTTGTTCTTGGGTCACCGTTAACAACAGGAAACCTTTTTGGTTTACTGATGGTAATCCAATTGGCGAAAATGCCTGTATTTTTCTCTCTCTCTCTCTTTTGTTTCAGTGTTCACTATTTATTTGCCAATAAATTATTATTATTATTATTATTACTATTATATATAACAGATATTTCTTGTTTCTTTATCGAACATTTTGATCATGTAACAATGTGTTTGTTCAACTTATACCAAAAAGAAGTCTATAGTTAACTTTTTGAGAAAATTATGAAAAGGCGAATGAAGTATTTATGCAACAGGAATAGTGCCTGTGGAACGTTTGTAACCGACAATGTTGTTATAATGCAATTTATTAAAATAAGAAAATGAAATGAAAAAAATAGATACAACATTATAATTAAATCGTGAAATTTGGAATTATTATAAACTATCACTCGATCTTCCTCATTTGGAGTGAGTATGAGTAAGTATGTAGTATGCTTTTTTTTAATTGGGTTTTTCAAAGTCTCGCGGTGCTGATCAAATCTTACAGCGGGCCGGATCCGGCTCGCAGGCGGGTTGTTGCCCATATAACACATGGGCTGAAAAGTCCCGGGCCTAATAAAGAAAACACGGTTTTTTTTGTTCAAAATTAGCTTTATTCATCAACGTAATCTCCATCAAGAGCAATGCAATCATTCCAGCGCCGCTCTAACATTTCAATACCACTTTTGTAGAACGATTTATCTTTTGCCTCAAAATAGGCCTCAGTTTCAGTGATAACCTATTCGTTCGTGCGAAATTTCTTACCGGCGAGCATTTTTTTGAGGTCTGCGAACAGCCGGTAGTCGCTGGGAGCCAAATCTGACGAATACGGTGGATGTGGGAGCAATTCGAAGTTCAATTCATATAGTTTTGCCATTGTTTTGATTGACTTGTGACACGGTGCGTCGTCTTGATGAAACAAAATTTTTTCTTTGTCATATGCGGTCGTTTCTTTACAATTTCGGCCTTCAAACGCTCCAATAACGCTATATAATATTCACTGTTGATGGTATTTCCTTTCTCAAGATAGTCGATGAAATATGAATGAATATTACACCACGCACATCCCAAAATGCCGAGGCCATAATCTTTCCAACCGATTGTTGTGCTTTCGGGCGCTTTGGACGAGGATCACCAGTTGCTGTCCACTCAGATGACGATCGTTTTGATTCCGGAGTGAAGTGATGGATCCATGTTTCATCCATTGTCACATATCGAAAATTCCGGTTTGTTACGTTTAAACATGCCCAAACACTGCTCAGAATCATCAACACGTTCTTGTTTTCGGTCAACAGTGAGCAAACGCGGCACTCACTTTGAACAGAGCTTTCTCATAGTCAAATGCTCATGCAATATAAAGCCAATACGCTCTTTTGATATCTTTACGATGTCAGCTAACTCACGCAACTACACTTTTCGATCATTCAAAACGATTTTGTGGATTTTTTTTGATGTTTTCTGGTGTTACCGCCTCATTTGGACGTTCACTGCGTTCTGCATCGGTGTCCCTACGACCACGTTTGAAGTCAGCAAACCAACGTTTTATTGTTGTTTCTGATGGAGCGGGGTCCCCATAACACTTTTCAAGCCATTGCTTCGCTTGAACGGTATTTTTTCCCGTCAAGAAGCAGTGTAAAATTAAAACACGAAATTGTTTTTGACCCATTGTTTTGAAAACAGCAAAAGTAGCGTGACTCTTAGCACAATAACTCATAAACTAATGAATAGAATATCATGAAACTTTAACAGCTGTCTTTTGAAGGTTAGTAACTAACTGAGAGAAAGATGACTGCAATAAAACTAGCGTCATCTATGTGTTAGGCCCGGGACTTTTCAGCCCATGTGTTATGTTCTATACAGTACAGAATGATTCGTGAGGACGATAATAATAGGCAAGATGTTGTTATGTGGCACTTTCTCAATTTCTTAGAAAGATATTCAGGGAACGTATTTAAATAGGTATTGTAAACCCTATTCATAAACGTTATACTTGGATTTGTAAATTATCGCGTTGGAAACACACAAAAGCTTAAATTAATAACGTGGCCCTAATAAAATATATAGGGACTGTAATAACTAGAAACCGGATTATATGCAAAGTTCATATATTTTATTTTATTTTACGTCTATATGTAGATGTATTACACTGATTAAAGTTAATTAGCGTTAACTAAGTTTAATCAGTGTAAGACATCTACAAATAGTTAGTACAAATGTTTCCTTAATTGTAACTTTACTGATTACTTTTGTACTCTGCACAAGCACTTTAAGAAAATTTTCGAAGAATATTCATTGCAGAGTAGATGTATGATATTGACCTTCTTCGGTTTACAACACTAGACGCAAGAGATAAATTATCATCTTTCTTTCAAGCGTTATCATATACATAATCAGTTGTTTTTATGTAGTAAAAAAGGTCTTTCTAAAGGTTATCTTTCAACTTGAAAGACACAGTGCACATTCCAATCATATAATTATTGAACTACTGATATGTAATTCCAAGTAACGACTAAACCGATTTTATTGGTGCTTCCTTTTTTGATACGATGCCTGTTGTTATATTTTGAATTAATACGGACTATCTCTGATACACTCCATATTTTGCCTCTTTCTCAAGGTTACAACGATTAAGCGAGTTAAAACTATTAACCAACTTCAAGACGAAAATAAAATTTATTCTCGACTAATTTACTTAATACAAGATAAAGATAACATTTACTACAATACGCTTAGTTCTATTCTATTGTACGAGTTCATTTTGGCTCTAACCTAATCATCATGCCATTTTTGAATCTCAACAGAACTGCCATAACACGTTGCGGGATGTGATCTACAACTTCTAAAATGTTGAAATTCCTCAGTACCTGAGATAATACGTATTTGATTTCTAGCATGGCAAAACGCTGTCCTGAAAATTTTCAATACTAATTAACACAGATTCCATTGAAGACATTATCCTTACCAAGACAATTACGCGGTCCTGCGCCGAATGGTATAAAAGTATAAGAGGTCACCTCCTTTTCGAATCGGGATGGATCAAATCTCTCCGGATTAGGATGATATTCCGCGTTCATATGAATTCCATACACGAAAATCATCGCATGCATGCCTTTTGGTATGAAAACGTCACCTATATGAATTACGGATGTATTACGAAATGAAACTTTAACTTCGTACTTTACCAAAGGAAACATCTTCGTCGACAAGACGACTTATGAAAGGAGTTACAGTATAGAAGCGCATGGTTTCTTTAATTACCATTTCCAAGTATCTCATTTCATTTAAATCGTTCCAAGTTGGAAATCTATTATCACTACCAAAAATTGAATCCAATTCCTTCACTACTTTATTCTTAAAAGTGTTTTATTAAGATTAAAATAAATCACAAGTGTATAATGATTAGAGCTGCTCGTTTCGTCGGCGTACCAGAGGCTTTGCAATAATTTCAACAATAAAATAAGTAACAATAAGCAAGAAAATAATAATACGCACTTATCTACTGTTCTAAGCAGCTAGTTTACATGGGTTAATCGATAAACCGAACAGCTCTAATACTGATTCTTACATACCTGCACATCTAAATGCTTCGACAAACAATACAAACACAAGCTAATGCACGTGGCTGAGGTGTGATGCCCCTGAAACAAATTAAATTGGAATATTTTGGTCTCTTTATACGTTACGTTATAAGCTTTACGGCAAACAAAAAGCTCTGCGTTTCATCTAGAAGTTCTCTGTCTGTCAGTCGTCTACCGTCAATTTCTGCATCCAAGAGGACGTCCAAAAGAGATGCGTTTTTGTTCTTTTTATTGCTGTCGCTGATTGGTGATGAACTTGCCGTCTTTTCCTTTCTTCTGTTATCTATCACATCTTGCGTAAGCCTTCGAATCCTCCCGACAACTTCTTTTTCTGTGCGATAATCCTTCGTCAATTTATATATCCAAGGATTCTGCTTGAATGGCGAAAACATACGGCGTATAATTATCGAACACATTTCATGGATGTCTTTCATGTATTGGGAATTCTCGTCCCCTTGCACGTTGAGCCTGATACCCATTACGGCTTCTAGAACGAGATATCGCTTTCGATTTAGTACGTAGCAGGCACAAACGTCTCGGTACACTCCACACCATACTAATTAATAATTTATTCGGAATGCAGTATTTCGAAAACCGATGGACTTTCGTCGTCAACACAATTACAAAATTTATGAATTTCTCATTCCACTAGTTATTAGAAATATTTGCACCCTTCCGTAACTGTTATTGTTCTTTGACAAACTGTAGAGTCCAGGTCTGTACCTCCTAATTACAATAATAAAATCTACAACTTTAAAAAGTCATACAAATTGGTCATTTCTTTACTGATTCAAAAATGTTAATGAAGCTAGTAATGCTTTTCACCAGAAAATGTATCATCTCTTTGATTCATTTGTTACTCTAAAAAGTAATAGTTCTAGTTTCTTTCCAGTTTGGTCCAGTACTGGTAATTAAGATCAAACTCAAAGATGAACATGTCTCTAGATTCTGCAAATTTGAGCACTTAGATGATCTAAACAAATTTTAAAAAAACACGCTGGACCAATAAGCGAAATTCTGAAAAACTATGTAGAAATTATCTAACTAATATTCGATACCAAATGACGAGAAAGATTTTGGTCGTTTGCATCTTCAAAGAGAAGCACTTCTGGAACGGCAAATACAACGAAGTTTCCAGGAATCTTTTAAATCGGTTTATTTGCCTGCTGCAGCAAATTCAGATTCTTACTCTTCATTATTGGTAAACCGTCCACCAATCACCATAATCTACATCTCCGAATCAGGAATACTATTGACACATACCCAATTTTCTGTTTTGCGATAAGTATTTGTTACATCTCATCACTATCCACTAATCTAGCAATATCCAAGTCTACTTTTCCTGACTGTTGGAAGCTAACCAGAATGGTTGCTGTACTGAATAGTCTTTATAACTTGTTACGTCAGAGATGACGTGGGTTTCATTTCTAAGTAAGTGCCCGGTATTACAACGGTCACACATTCATAGAATATATTTATATTACAATTCTATAGCCGATAATCAAATTTACATTAATTTATCTCCTCTCCCTATACATACATTTCTATTATTATTTGCAATTCGCTCTCGAAACACTGTATTCCAGATAAATTATGGATTTTTGTGGAGTCTGTCCAGGTACTTAGGTTTACTATGCGATCTAAAAGTCCATGCAACCATAGCAGTAGTACATGGGAATTCAATTAGCTTTAGCTGCTTCTCCATATACTGAATATTCTTCTCAGAGCACTTACCACAAATTATATCCAGCGCGCATGCGCTCAAATAAGGAAGTACATCAAAATCCTTCTTTCCAACTTCAGCCTTTAACTTTTCCATTAAAACCCTCGTAGGATCTTCAAAAGATTCAAGGTAGATCTCTAGCTGCTGAAGGCTAAAGCATGGATTCAGCATTTTTCTGGTAGTTTTCCATCTGTCTGCTGCTAAAAGTAAATAAGACGGTCAAGATATAATACTAATCGTTTCCAAGATAAATAAACTCACCTTTACAGGTTAACAATCCCTCACCAATCCATTTGTCGGTTGTTCCGTATGTTTCTTTGGTTAAGAGTGGCTTGGTGTTGCATATATAGGATACCAAGTCTTTGTCTGATATAAAAAGAACTGGTACCCCATATATGAAATCAAGCTTTATCCTGCCACCGTACTTCCTCGAAATATCTAGTAAATTTGGTATCATTCCTGGAAAATATCGACGTTGTTTAATCTATAACTCCCAAGGGGCTAAGTAAAAGGGTATCAAATAACTGAAGGAAGTCAAAGTCATTTGTATTTTAAAAAACTTTAAGCAGAAAGAAATTATACGTACCCAATTCAGAGCTAACAACCAATAAATGTCGTAGGATAGGTAGTCCTGGAGGTGACACAAATCCCTTCAGAAGTCTATTTATTTTGTGTTGTTTATAAATGCATCGTAAGATAAATGTTGTTAACAAAATTATTAGAAGTGCAAGAAACATCTTGCCAGGATTCGATATGGAATGTAAAACTAGTATATTAACTATGCGTAAAAATTGTACGTATATTTATATAAATAAACATCCAAAATAATCGTGTTAACCGGCACGGAAGTTAGCCTACGAGTTAGATTTTCGTTGAACAGGTTTTGTATGCGCATACATTGAATAACTTTTTTCTATACCACTCGAGATGTAAGGAAATTTATCTTTTAAAATGGTATAGTTTAAGGCTCCTCCTATCAGTAGACTGTGGTGTCCCCGTACGTACGGAGTCGGACAAACGTGTTGCAACCAAGGCCGGTTGTAGACCTTCAGCCGCTCGCGTGCAGAGCCTTGGTCGACCGTCTTCTAACTGCATCAAATTAAAAAGTCCTATACATTTTTTCATATCGGGGACTGTTTGTGCAACGCTTTTAATACAAGAAGCATTTAATAGACCTCCTATGAATAACGGGAGATACATAGTCGTGTTATATTCTACATACAAGGTTAAGCTTGTTTACATACCGAAGCGATAACTTTTTGCTAACTGATCCCTATTCTTAGTTAAGGAAATTATAGAACCAAATAAAGGTTACCTTGTAGGTATTGTAAACATAAATTAATTCAAACAAATTCCAATATTTATTTATTTTTTCATAATTTTGATTAAGCCTGATTCGTTTTAAATGTAAATGGATCAAACGCACGCAATAAAATAAACTAACACCAAAAAAATATATATAAAAGAAGCAAAGGGCAAAACAATTATTTACCTTAATGGTAGTAACAGCCTTTTACTTAATAACAACATGCTATATTAATTTTTTTTTTTTAAATTATACGATCTATTGTAACTAGAAACACTTTTAAGAAATTATTTACAAATATTTTTATTTTCCATTTTTGCTTTGAAAAAAATCTTTAGGTGCTCACAAACTGAATCGTGGTTACATCTTGGTATTAATTCTCTAGTTTCTACATCTGTCATTGATTGTATCTGAAACTTTGCTTTTAATTTCATCTTTAATCCATTGTTCAAGATCATTAACATTTTCCAATTATATATTTTTAAAACGTGGATCCAAAAATGTAGCTATTACTGCAATTTTATTTTGCTCTAAAATAGCAAATCGCTTATATAATAGTAATTTGTTTTGTAAGAATAATGCATTTGGTGTTGTTGGTAACTTGTTGTGGTGACCAGTAATTGCAATATACGATTTACGATAACTGCGTCTGATGTCCAAATATCATTTATAACGAACATATGATCAGACTTATGTTACTAATAATTTTGTTTTATGATATATAGATAAACATCAATTCGGCTGCAACTTGGAGCCTAGAATTCTTCCATTTGGTAAAGTGAATTTTGATTGTAATTTATTATAGAAACTTGTAAAGTCTTTATCTTCTATGATTGATAATGTTTGAAAGTCTAGTGCTATCACTTCAATAAGGCTATTGTCTATGGCCTTCTTAAGTTTTCAGATATTCGCTTTCCAGAACTAGCGTTGACCTCTGACGGGACCTGCTGTGTATCAGAAAGTATAAACAGCTTCAGATGTGGAGCTATCAAATATATCATTTGGGGGCAATATGAGCATTAATATTTTCACCGCTGAATTTTTCAAAATAACTCCAAACTGATGAACGTCTTTTTCGTCAATCCACTTTTTAAATATGTACTATTTATTCACCAAGCCTTTTGCTAGTTCTTAGAACAATGATACAGACTGTTTTGAAAAAGTATTAAAATAACTTAGTGCTGCACGTACAGTGAACAAAATTTAAACTTACATATGAAACCGAACTAAAAGATTGCCAGCAACCGGCACGTCTGATACATTTTCTTAGATGCCATTAGATAATTGTTTGCAAATAAATGTACAAACTACAAGAAGCAGTTCCTTTGGCAACCTGCCGTAACGTTCATTTGTAGTTAACAGCTATATGTTTTTTTGCTATTACATATTCATAATTTCCTATATATGCCTGTACAGGATATATACACACACGATTACTTTTTGCTTAATAATATCTATAGAATCTTAAATCTCATTAATATTAGCATCACATAACAAAGTTAAAAGACAAGCTGTATAAGCCGTAAACTGTAATCTTGATAAAAACTCATCTATCTTTAAACATAATCATCAGCTGTATGCGATTGTTATTTTAAACGAACGATTCAGCAAAAACTATAGCCCACTCATGTTGGTATATAAGTTCGCTATTATATGACTATTGACTTGAAGGTAGGTTCAAAATCAAATCGCATTATCGTAACTTTTTCATGCAAAATAGTTTGGATACTTAACTCAATAATTCTTAAATTAAACAAAGAGAAAAAGATAACTCTGGAAAAGTTACAATGCTTTCATGGGAATAACGTTGCAAGTCCATATTTTGACATGAAGAATAAAATGAATTTTAAAATTTGCAATTTAATAGGTTCAAAACTAAAGTAGATTATGGCAACTTTTTTGAATGCAACATAAATTGTATAATATACTTACAACAGAAATAAAGTACAAAAATATTTAATAATTAAATTAACCAAGGAAAAAATAATTCTGCAATAACTTCAATATTTCGATGGAAGCAACGTTGGGGATGAATTGATTTATTTCTGTAACCATAATATTGCACTTCACACATCTACTTCTTTTAAATTCGCGTGGTGCACCCGTGACTCAACTTGCCTTCTTCCCCAAGTGAGATCAAATAAGTTATACATAAACGAGATGAATGTTTATGATCGTTGGGATGAATACGTAGGCTTCCACGGCCAGGGTCAGTAATAAACGAACTACTTCCGGAATTGGAGCGTGTCATGATGAGATATATAGAAATGAAATAAGAGTAATAGGAGAAAGAAATAAAAAGAAAAAGAGATAAAAAGAAGAAAAATGAAGAAAAAAAGAGAATAAAAAGAGAAAGGTGGGATTTCACCTTTCTCTTTTCTTCTTTCTTTTCTTTCTTCCCTTTTTTCTGTCTCTCTTTTCTTCTTTCTTTTCTTTCTTCCCTTTTTTCTGTCTCTCTTTCCTTCTCTTACTCTTTTCGCCCTTCCTTTCTTTTTCACGACCCTTTTTTTCATTTTTCTTCTTTTTATTTCTTTCTCCTCTTACTTTTATTTCATTTCTATATTATCTCATCATGGCACGGTCCAATTCCAAAAGTAATTTGTTTATTTATGATCGTTATCTTCTTGGATGATAAAGTTTTCGCCATACAATCTTTCCCCACTTTGTACAGCATTTTCCTGTGACATACTCAGATAACCCCCATCACACAGGGTGTCAACTATTCTTATCAAACCGCCAACAGCTATATTACCAACACAACTCCAAATTATCACACATTAACCCCTCACTCTTTTTCCAGTCTACCGCCACACTGATGACCGATATTTCCACTAGACACTAGTGTTTTCAAAATTGAAAATATTTGGCATAAGAGATGTTAATGTTGAAGGGGTTAATTACAATTGTTGAGTCTTCTACGTGGGTTGTTAGTACCGAAGTAGTTCAGTGCCAAATTCTACCCCGATTCTTGATCGAGATAATTAGCTATTTACCCCCAACTCCTAACAATGGATAGTGATATTAAATAAAAGCATACACATGGCAAGCATAATTCACGATTTAATCCAACAATGATAGATACCATTTTACACATTCATCTAAGCAAGTAAGGTAAGCATTTGAAAGGGTTATGAAAGCTTTATGATTGAATACCAACATACTAAATCCGTTAAATTATATACTTTATTTATGTATCTTATTACAAAAATATAAATAAAAATATTTCTCTTTTTATAAATAAGAAAATATGAATTAAGAAAATAATTCCATCTATTTATCACGAATAATATCGTATAACTTCATCTAATATTTTCTCGATTGTATCCTCGTTTACAGGAAGGAACGTCTTAGCAGCTCTGCTGAAGTAGTAGATTTCTCCTGTGTATATGTCGAACCAAACAGCGTGAATATGCAGTTCATTTGTCTCCAAACGTTTCTTCAGAAAACCGTAACTGGCTATATTTTGTAATTGTTGCAACGTATTGATTTGTGACAGCTTATCTTCAACGGCGAACTTATTTTCGTGATCAATGTAAGCTACAAATTTCCGTAGGGGAGTCTCCGCTTGAAACAATATGGGTTTGGAAAAGTCCGTTAACTGTAGTTGTTGAAATTTCTCTAAGCTACTTAAGGCATGGGTACACAGCCATGCTCGAAGAGGAGAGATTCTTCTGTTGGTCTGAAATAAAATTGCAGAAATGATTTAAAAGCTTGTATTTTAATAAAATGGGATAAAATTTTAAAAAAACTGACTAGATTTTAAAGAAGAAGGTAATATCGGTTCAACGGATCTTTGCCCACACGACATTGATTCGCGTTACAATAATACGTATATTACGTCGTATAACCTGTCCCGTATAGTTTCTATATAATGGCATGAGATAAGAACATATAAATTCGAACGATTTGGTGTAGGCAGCGGTATACAAACATTGCACAGTATTCATGTTATGTACCTACTGCTAGTTAGTTACATTTTGCATCTTAGCTCGTTCTGACATTTGAGGTTATTTGTTGTGTTTATTTCACTACTTTTATTGCAGTTACGTAAGTTGTTTGTCTATTTATAGTTTTTTGTATAATTAGACAAACGACTGCAAGTACACAACTACACCCTGTGGTGTAGAATAACAATATTTCGAAGAAAACAAAATCCCAGATGTTCCACTCTTTTCTTGAAAGGTATGCTACCTTTATAAGTGAAGTGTGGGCGCTAAAGATGGAAAACAAAATAGTGTCAAGGGAAATGATGTACTGGAGACGCTGCTGTAAAAGAGATCATGAAAGAAATGAAAGAATAAGAGAAATAACGCAAGTTGGCACATTATTAATACATGAAATAGTAAGGAGAATGGACAAGGATAGACTACCACACAAGGTTTGGAAATGGCATCCGGCTAGTAGAAGGAAAAAAGGAAGACCAAGAAGGAGATGGGAAAAAGGAATTAAGGAAGCTATGCAGAATAGAAGACTGTGGGAATATTGCTTTTAGAATAGAGCTTCTTGGAGATAGGGATGCTGTAGATGGCAAAATTAGATGTTTACAAACCGCCATAATAAAAATAACTTGAGTTGCTTCCATTATTTTTATATACGGCATATCTTAGAAAGTACTGATTTGATTCGCACATAAAAATAGAGGTCAACCACGGTTAATGATCCATAGGAATTAGTATACACCCAAAATACAATATGGCGTCCATTTAATTTAAGAAAGCCGATATGAGTACCGCAAAAGCAGCCATTGTGAATTTTTGTTCGATAGCAAGCTTAAAGTGGCCTCAACTAAAACATTGACTTTCATATGAAACTTTTTTTGAAATCGCGGTTTTTAGTATTTTTAAATAATTTCTGAGAAGATCGACATTTTGAACACATTGCCTATTTAACCAAACCTCCATTTTCAATAATGAGAAAACTACCCATGCAATCCTACTCGATCTGGAGTACACAGTATATTTCCATGTTGATAAGACAAATTATTTTTTAATCAATGTTGTACTAAATCATTGTCCCTAGTTTCTTGCACCCTAAAAAGTATGTAAATTTCTTTGTCCCCAGAAAAGATGTGAACTTTTTTGGTCCTCTTATATTAAATTTTTCCGACTGATAAATTGAGCACAAATTATAACAAATTTCTCAAAAGGTTCTCTCTTCCCTACCTCCTTTATGCATGACGTCGGAGTACCTGAAACTAATTATGTGACTATTTAAAATGAGGTGTAATACATAGACAGTAATATATAAGTATATACTGGGATAATTTTAGTTATTTAACTGGATACACTCTTTCCCCAAAGGCAAGAACATGTACATTCAGTTAAAAGGTTTTATAACCTTTAACTGAGAGCCAGAAAAAGATTTCCTCAATTGCATATATTATTCACAAATGTCTATGTATGTTGTTGAGTAACAGTGCAATTAAATACTGAGCATGTTTCTGAAATCGTTGTTTTAATTAATAGTTCACGAAGTCAGCTATATCTGGAAATAGCTCGTACTATCGTGCCGGAATCCATATCTGGAGACAATTAACTTCATAAGGATAAAGGAGTCTCGAAGAAAAAGAACAGCAACTTCTACTGATAATAGTTTTACAATAAATAAATCAACAGCAATTTAACTTAAACGTTGCTTACAGTCTGCACGTGGGATTGACGGAAAGGTCCCAGGAATGCTTGTATAGGCTGGTTTTAGTTCAGGAAAACCCTCCATTACACCATAATTGCAACAACATCCACATCGAATAACACGTTGTCAATCTCCAGATGAATTGGATTATTCAGCATTGGAGCCAATTGCCCTTTAGTGATGGATCTTGCTCGCGTCTACGATGACCTGATGGCCGAAAAAAGATGCAGAAAAGACAAAATGAACGGATTGTATCCTCTCTGAGAGGGTGACTTTTCATGAAGATGCCGTTATGGTGTGGACATGTATTTCTAGAGAAGATCTTATATTTGTAGGAAATGGTGCTCTGAATATCCAGAAATATCTACAATGTTCTTCAAAAAGTTGTCGTTCTATTTCCTTATTGTGTTGGAGACAGTTGCATTTTAATAGACAACATGCTGGTGTTGTATCTGAATACATAGATGAACTTAACATTCGAAGAACGGATTGGCCAGCATGCAAGGCGTATTTTAATCCGATAGAACATATTTAGGATCAATTCCAGAAGTATATTCATTACCATTAATCATGCCCCACACGGTTCCAGAAATGTGGTTGGCTCTTCAAAAAAAAAAAAAACACGAAGCGTTGTTCAAATCTGCCTAAAGGCTATGAAACGGAACCAAAATAACATTTGGGTTCTTGGATAGGATTACCTTAATGAGGGGCATGAAAAGAATCTACACCATTAGCGATGCATTCTTCGAATTGATACCAATACCATTTAGATACTACTACATGCACGAGGGCCATTAGGAAAGTAAAGAAGATTTTTTACTATCGAAATTTTTAATAGATATAATTAAATGAAACTTTATTTTATATAAAATTAGATACCCAAGATACTTTTTGCGTAGTCACCGTTCAAATTTAGGTACTTCTCGTACCATTTTATCACATTTTCTATGCCTTCCGCATACTCAGTTAGCCCCAGGCTGTTGAACCACGGCTTGTTCAAGTTCATCATCACTTTCGTAGCGTTGTCTAGTGAAAAAATCTTTCAATAAGTGAAAATCAGTAGGGGCTAAGTCCAGACTATAGGGCGGATGTTGAAAAATGTTCCACCGAAACTGCTGAAACAAGTGCTGTGTCACTCCCGCTGCATACGGACGTGCAATATCGTGAACGAGAATGACTCTGTTGCAGCATTAGTTTAGCATTCTGCCCGGAAATTTCAATGGATCAGACTTTATGCGCGTTTCAAAAGCGTATAATACGGCGCACCTTACACCTGACAGGATCATTAACTTTGTCATACATTTTAAAGTCGTGCAGCTAAGCAATAATGAACCGTATTAGATCGTAGCTACCTCCAAATTGAAGCAGATGAACACCTAGGTCCGTGGTATGGCTGCGGTAGTGGTGTGGGGACGCGGTCTCGTGTAAAAACAAAACGATCTTTACTTTCCGAATGACCCTCGTATGAAAAAAATATGTATACTTACTAATGACGCAAATTCTGCATCTTGTAGTTTATAGAGCAAGTTCATTGCCTTACAATCGCTATGTCCACAAACAATTATGTGCTTTATATCATTGACGACACATCCCAATTCCAGTGCGGCTGGTTCATTCGTTGTCAATTCATCCGCGAAATGCTGGGAATGTGGTATTAAATTGCCGGCATTTCTTACTGAAAATATAAGATGATGAATTCATATCGTATTTCCATTAAGCATTTTTCAAGTATTGGTAATGATGATGATAACAATAATTGCAATAAATTAAATAAAATACACTCCTGGAATAGATTAAGTGAAGAAAATATTTTTAGGTCAAATGTTGATAGTGAATTATAATCTCAGTCTGTAAGATAATTCTAAAGTTTGATTGCTTTAATAACAAACTAGTTTAGGCTCTTAACATATACACTTTGGAATGTAATGTATTCATAAGACAAATATGGTTATTACGATCATTACAATAATGTAAATAACGACTTTCACTACTATATCACAGGGTACAAGGACAATACTGAATCGAATCAGATGCAGTGGTGGTCTTAATTAATGTCTCCCTCTATGACGGAGAAAATATCAAAACTACTTTCCCTGTGATGCCGCAGACAGTTCGATTTCTATCGGTTATTGCATGTATAAATCTTATTTAGATAACATATATAAAAGCTTATTAACACTTACATACACTACCTGTCAAAACTATTTGCCCACCCTAAGAAATAATCTATATGTAAAGGAAGTGCTATCTAAGAAAGAAGCTTAATAAAACACTGTAAAAATAATGAGATTGATAATATTTATTCAATAATATAATTTATTTTCAGGTCCGGTTTCTCGTCTATTCTGTCACTCGCCATAATTTTTCAACGTTCTTCTGCTAGTGTCGCTACTTTTCGTCATCTTGTTCGTTTAGTGTTTAATGATGAGTTAGCATCTGGACATTTCTTCACGTTATAGTCGGCAGTTCCGCAACTTAATTTCAATTAGTAATAAACGAACTACTTTCGGAATTGGACCGTGTCATGATGAGATATATATATAAAGAAATAAGAGAAAGAAGAGAAAGAAAAATAGGAAAGAAAAAGAGATAAAAAGAAAAAATGATAAGGGTTGGGGGGACGTGAAATAGAAAGAAAGGAGAAAAGAATAAGAGAAGGAAATAGAGCCTCTAGCGTGGTTTACACGTCGAATTACCGTGCCATTTTGGCTTCCCCTATTCTCCTGAAGACGCCTCCTATGACGGAGGCGAAACGTCGAGATCCCACCTTTCTCTTTCGATCTCTTTCTTTTTCCTTTTCTTTTTTTTCTCTCGTAGGTAAAAGTAGAAATAGTGCTTATTATCCACTATTTTACTATCTAAGATTTAATGGTGTATATAATTATTTTTAAGTAGGTTATTTGAATTACTATAAGAATACTATGTCTATAGTAAGTTAAATTTTAAGTTTTCCAAACTGAAACGTCACCAAATCCTACAGATGTGTGTCATGAAAAAAAGAATTATAAAGCGCACGAGGTTTTGATTATCTATCAACAAAACTTGTTAGAAATACATTTACATGTAGCAATAGTAAGATTTTGGTTTCTATTCGCTTTAAAGATCTGAACTAAATTACCAGTACGGGAAAGGACAATGAAAGAAATAATTTAATAAATGAAAGAAAAACTCGACGGGAGGATGAAGAAACTACTTTAGAGCAACTAATTGATGCCATGGAAACAATGAAAGCAAGAGTTGGAACAGGGAATAAACAAAATATACTGGAACAGTGAAACATTTGAACTAGATATTAAATGAATGCTGGAAACAAAAACAAATATCTAATGAATGAAAAGAATCATCATGCCGATATATAAGAATGGAGACTCCTACGACTATGAAAATTATAGAAGGATAACTTTACTAATAACAACATTTAAACTATACGAAGTAGATTAAAAGAAAGTGCAAAAAGGGAAGAAACAGAGTGGTTTCTAACCAGGGTATATAGTATTCATGGCCATGTCTTTAGTTAATCGAGAAGAAACTGGCAAAATCTAAAGAAATCTATACACGATATGTAAATCTTACAACAGCATTTAAGTTAATAAAGAGAAAAAAGATTAAAAGTCTTATAAAGTAAAAGCGAAAGTGTGAACTTCATTATAACAATAAGTTTACAGATATAATCTGAGCAAAGTCAACGACGGGGAGGTATCTACAGTCCTTCATTTCCCCACTGTAGCTACAACCATGATGCAGAAGGGCAACAGACAAGTACTGCATTCAACGAATGATTGCAGGGGAATACTATAGAGGGAAAGAGTAACGAGAGACGAACATGCGTATTATAATCGTTGAGTTTGCTCAAGTTATAACTGTATATAAAAGCAACAGGATTTCCAAACAATTTATTACAACAGAGGGGGCCAGACAAAGAAATGTATTAAGTCAATTATTGCTTATATGTGCTACGACAGAAGTTATAAAACTGTGCCAGAGGTATATGAAAAAATCGTATATGAAGTATAATTGCTTACTAGTAAAAGTTTATAAAGAAAAATCTAGAAATCTGGGTAAAAGCTTTGGAGAAAGAAAATCAATTGCAGAATGTCGTTAAAACAAAAGTTATGGTTGCTAGCAACGAAAGGCGAAATATTAAACTAAAAATAAAGGGAGATCACATAGAACAAATTACCAGTTATAGGTACCTGGAAAGTGTAATTGATAGCAACGACGCATAAATCATAAATGCTTCTTCAAAGTTCTTAAAGCTGCAGTTAATTACCGACAATTTTGCGTTTAATGTGAACTTTTTAGTAGCCTAGATTATCGCTTGGGATTTCTGGATATTTTTGATTATATTATTTTTTACAATTTTAATAGTAACAAAAGAGTCAGAGCGAATATGTATTATCGATAAAGTAGTGAATTTTCAATAACATCTAACATAGTGTATTGGTGCTTCGCAATTTATTTATAAAATACGAAAAATATAAACCGAGAAGAGTAAATTCTGACCTATGCTATCGAGAGGTCAAGGTTATTGCATATTCGAGTTCAATATTAATTTCTGAACTATATTTTAGAATTTCTCAAGAGACTGTCTAACAATGAATTCTCATTAGAAAAGGATCAATCGGAAAAAATATGTTTACACTATAAATATAATTAATAACAACGTAGAATAAAAATGCACAAAACAAACAGGTTTACACTCACCTACAAACATATCCCCCACATTTGTTTGCGTAAACCTGGTCGGAATCATTCTACTATCCATGCAGGTGAAGAAAACGGCCTTGGGCTGGAAAAAAAGAAAGCGACTTTTTGCCTTACATGCAGACAACACATCGTACACCGTTTTTTATTTTTAAACAATTTTTCAATACCGCTACGTAATTTTATGCTTAGTAATCGTATAAAATTCACGGATAGACAAACTCACAATGGGATTATCTCTGACTTGTTCGAATTGCTTGACCATTGCCTCCTTACCGAACTCCCTATATCTCATGATACCTCTCAAGATGCGATCCATTTAAATCGACGACCGATTTGGACGAGAGTTTTCTCAGTTCTCGATAAGCTAAGCGCGCTGCGCGGTTTCATTTAATTTGGTTGCGTGCGAATCGGAAATGAATTCTCGCTTAGAGTCTCTCTAATATTAGGAGAATCCTGCCTGTTGATATATAACTACTTCGTTTGCTCCGAACACACTATGTTTGTAAATTTTCGCGCAATAGCAGTCGTCTATTATTTTCGATAACCGAGTTCGCATTATTGAATCGGAAGCAAATTTGAACGCGCACTAATGAGAATCAACATGTGGGCAAATAACAGCTCCGCATCATCGAGTTGTTTAACCGTTTAACAAGTAGTCTACGCGTTATGAACGTGTTTGTTTTCTTTGGCTTCGCGTCTGTCTGATTGATGGGAGAGAAAACAAATTATGTTTGGATTTAATATGGTTGACAAGGAACGGTTTCTAAATTTAGATTATATGATTCACTGATATGATGACTACAGGAAAACGACCTAAATGGAAGAGACTCCAGAAAGGTGCCGTTACTGAATATCAAAAATATAAAAAGCCTATTCAATTTTGCGAATGAATATCTGAATTGTAGTGGCACGCAAAATATTTACATATGGAAGAACATTTTGTGGATCGATGAAAGCAGAATAAATATTATGGGCTCCGATGATAAACTCTATGCCAGAAGACCACCACGAACAGAATTGCTGCCAAAATATACAAATATACATGGCGGTGGTGATATTAAGTTATGGGATGGGTTTTTATGGTCCGGAACCAGTCTAATTTATTGAATCAAGGAGAACATGGACCAAAATGACTATATTAACGTACTTCAAAGTGTTTTGCTCTCTTACGCGGAGGAAGAGATGCCGTTAAAATGGATTTATTAGCAAGACGATGATCCCAAGCATATTTCGCATAAGGCAAAAAGAATTGAGGAAGAATAAAAAATTTGTTATCGTCGCCTTCAAAATCTCCTGTTTAAAGCCCATACAAAATGTATGAAAGGATTTAAAAAGCACAGTCAGAAGATACAAAATAAAGAACAAAGCTGAATTGTGGGAGATAGTCCACGAAGAACGGTCTGCCATTCCAATAGCAAGGTGTCGACAGCTGATTGAATCTATGCCAAGGTAGTACACGGTCATCATCTCTAAGAAAGAGCAAGCAAATAAATATTAAAAGCTTTAGTCACAAAGATGATTATTAATTATATTCTGTTGTGGCTCTCGTTTTTATGTAAAGCAGATACCAATCATTTTTTAATATCTTTTAGCATTTTTCATGGAAGCACTATTTTACTTAACAAATCTTGTATTTTCTTCTATGTAAATAGAGTATGAGGAGATAGAGGAAGAAGATACGAACGAATAGCAAGCAGCAGATGAGGAGGAAGAAAAAGAAATTAGCATGGAAAGATTGGAAGAAACAATAAATAAAATGAAAAATGGAAAGGCAACAGGAAGTGGTGAAATAACAACAGAAATGATCAAAAATATTGGTAGGAGTGGAAGAGAAATTATGCTACAAATGTTTAGAAAGATCTGGAAGGAAGAAGAGATACCAGGCGACTGGAAAACGCCCTACTAGTTATTATACCTTTCACATGTTTTCAAAACGTTAGAAACAAATACCGTCTAGATTAGTCCTCTTGTGCCAATTTTGGTTTTAGAATCGTATTATGTATGAGCCTTGAACCAAAGCCAAGGTGAGCGAAATTTCGACGAAATTTCAAATTCTCTTATGTTTTTTGCCAAAAATTGAAGTAATGTAAAATATATCAAGATGCGTATGCAAGCGGAGATTTTGATGATTAGATTGTAGAAAAAATATCCATCATGGCCAAGTGTTTGCGGACAATGTAGTGGTTGTGGCAAAAAGTGAAAAAAATTTACAGAAAAATTTAGAAATATGGAACTCAACATTAATAGAGAATGGAATGAAGATGAACAAAAATAAAACTAAAGTAATGGCAATAGGAGAAGAACCAATGCAATTGACAATTCAAATCGAAGGGGCAGAAATCGAACAAGTAAAAATGTTCCACTCCATAGGAGTGATATTCGACGAGATTGGAACGGAAGAAGCAGTAATCAATAAAGGAATTGAAAAAACAACGAAATTATACTACACTACAAGGGGAGATCCAGAAGTTGGTGGAATGAAAGGGTTTTAAATAAAATAAAACAATAAATCTACTTCTCCTTTTTAATATAATCACCCCTAAGCACAATACATTTATTAGATCTATGAATTAATTTTTCTAAACCATCATAAAAATATTTTTTACTTTTCGCCTGAAAATGGGCCAAAATTGCCTTCTTTACCTCATTGTTTTTCTTGTCTTTTTTTAAATTGGGGAACAAATAAAAATCACTAGGTGCCAGGTCTGGACTGTACGGTGGATGAACTATTGATTGAAAGCCATGCTTGTGCAGAGCAGCCATTGCAACTTTGCTCTTGTGAACCGGCGCATTGTCTTGCAAGAGCAAGCATTTTTCCTCGGCGTTTTTCCTTGATGGCCTCCTTTAATTTTTCTAATATCGCTGCGTAATATTCTCCGGTTATGCTCCTACCTTTTTCTTTGTAATCAATTAATAATACCCCCTCACAATCCCAAAAAACAGTAGCCATCAACTTTCCAGCCGATTCTGACACTTTGAATTTCTTTGGCGGTGGTGTCCCCTTTTTATGCCATTGCATGGGCTCCTGTTTGGACTCAGGCTCAAAGTGATGAACCCATGTTTCATCTCCGGTAACAATCCGCTCCAAAATCTGTGCAGGTTTGTCTCCACACAGCTCCAAAAATTGTTTGGACGTACAGACGCGCTGCTGTTTCTACAGCGGCATGAGCATTCTCGGTATCCATCTTCTACTGACTTTTGTCATACCCAGGTGGTCATGTGTAGGATACGCAAAATGGTGGTATCTGATAATTGTTTTTTCTTCAAACGGGCATCTTGCGGTAGAAATTTTTCAACGATGTCTGATGTAGTGGCCTCAACTGGCCGTCCTAAGCGGGGGTCGTCTTCAATCGACTCCCGACTATGTTTAAAAAGATCATCCCACTTATAAATCATTGATTTACTAGGGCACTGTTCCCCATAAACGGTTTCCATTTCATTCAATATGGTTTGAGCGTTCTTTCCTTTCTTTGTAAGGAACTTTATCACAGCACGGTGTTCAATTTCATCCATAGTTTCAGTTTTCTTCCAGATTGACTTGTTTAGCAGGCAACTATTCGTAAACGACTGACGCTGTAGGGTTCCAACTTAACTTATATACTAATGATGAGTCGCCACTCATAATGACACCTAGCAAGCGCCCCTATCCCCACTCCATCCCCTCCATTCCACGAACTTCTGGACCTCCCCTCGTATGAATACTAAATGTATAAACAAGAAAGAAATTTCTCGAAAAACGAAAATGAAAGTTTATAAGTTTATCGGGCTACGAATCGTGGATACTAAACCAAAAACAAAGAAATAAAGTACAAGCTATGGAAGTGAAGTATCTGAGAAGAGTTAGAGGGGTCACAAAATGCCATAGAATAAAAAACATCGACACAAGAAAAGATTTAGAAATTAATTCAGTACTGGAATTTGTTAAGCAGAGACAAGTGAAATGGTGGGGGCATCTGCAAAGCATAAATAATGAGAGATAACCTAGAAGTATATGAAAAATAAATATTGCGAAAAATAACAGAAGGGAAAGGCAAGGGCTGACTTGGAACAATCTCATACCGAAGATATCGGAAAGAAGGGATAAAACTTGAAGTGGAGCAGCTAAGTTGGAAGAAGTTTGTAAAAATCTAAAAGATCCCGACGTCATTTACATGATACACCGAATATTGGATTATATAAATAGAATAAATATATTTGACATCATGTGCTTGTGTCTTATTCTGTTTTCCCCAGAGAAAATTGTTATTTTACTCATGCTCTATTTTGAAAGCCACCACTGTATATGTAATATTTCTAAGCCCCGATAGAATATAAAAATATGTATGTTTTCTTGTTAAATTTACAATAAAAAGGATTACCTACATTTGCAATGAATACGGCGACAAAACATATATCTAATCAATAGAAATTACTATTTTATCGTATCAAAAAGTTCTGGAATCACTTAAGGATATTCTAACCTACTTTGAGATTCAGTAAGTATTAAAAGTATCTAATTATTTTCAAATAATAACCTGCTTTTATTTATAACGCAACTTTATTATACCCACCGACGTAATAATTTTCCTTCCACTTAAATTATGAAACAATTCAGCTATTTCGCTTTGTATACTTAAGTAAGCAATTAAATACGCAAACATTATGCTACTTATTCAATTTGCAGTAGTAGGTGAACAACTGAAAGAGGTAATATCGAAGAACAATTAAGATGCTTAGATACAGCTGGCCTTCGTGCAGTCTATACCATTTCTATGTCTGCATTTTATTATATGTATCAAGTTCACTTGCAATTTCATTAACATACTAAAAGCGTGCAGTGTAGGTGCATATGATCGCGAAAGTATTCATGCGAACATTAAATAATGTGGAATTTTGGCAATACCAATCACGAAGGAATTAGTAAACATTTAAAACCGAATTAGTGTTATTCGGTCGGCCCAACTATAATTATACTTTCGTTTCTTTGAAAAGGAAATGATTTTATCAATTGGAATTATAATAGCGCCCTATTCGTTCTTATCTATTTCGAAGTGTAATACAGTTTGATGTGGACAACATTAGTGAGTGCACCGTTCTTCGGAAGATAAAATGTCGGTTGTAATAACGGCAATAGTATTATTTTCGAGTTTTTTCCTCTACAAATATTACCGCTACGCGAAATATATGCAAAAGCATCTGCGTAACGTTCCAGCACCCGTAGGTCTACCCGTCGTAGGACACGTATTATACTTTACGAATCCGAAAGGTAAATATATAGCAAATCAATCTCAATTAAAGAAATACTATTCGCACGAGTATAATAGTAACGGATAATACAACCGCGTTTTATTTCGAAAATTCTCGATTGCAGAGATTCTAAACGATCTAATAAAAATGGCGAGTGACCACGGAGGATTTTTAAAGTTCCATTTCTTCCAAGTCTACACGATTCTCGTCACCGATGCGGAGAAAATGGAAAAAATCCTCGGGACCACGAGGATATTGCGTAAATCTTTGGAGTACAATCATTTCGAACGTTGGCTGGGAACGGGACTGCTTACAAGTGAACGTAAGTCTAAGGAAATCTATTATGTGTACGATGGTGTAAATCTTTAATAAAGGTGAATGCATTTGATTTTTTTGCATTAAAATTGCAAATATTTTTAGTTTCAATGTTTCTGAAAAAATAAAGTTGATCTTTATTATTGGAAATTATTTCAGAATATTAGTATTTATTGTGCAAAGTAGGAACTTCGATATGTGAATTCTTAAAGTATGAACTAAGATTCATTAAACCAAAGAAATCCGTAAAAATTTTCCAATATGTGCTAACAGTTGCTGAATTTATCATGTCATCAACATTTTTTCAATGGCAACCTACACTTTCTTCCGTTAAATGGAGTGTCCCAGTCGCTATTTATTAGTTACAAAAAACTAATGTTACGTTAAACTGTTTTTGAGAAAAACGGTATAAACCATCTTACAGTTTATTAACCACGGTGTGTATCAAACACCTATACTCCATTAACGTTAAGAATACAGCGTTAGAATAGATAGGCCTTAAAATACGGGCTTGCCATTAGCTAATCGGCTAAAGACATATCACACAGGAGAAACGGTGCAATTTCTCCATATGGTATTTCTGTCAGTTGATATCAGTTTTCAAATTTACTTATCATCTTGGTTTCGTTATTTCCTGCAGTTTTTCATTGTATTTTCTATCTTTACAAACAAGTAAGTTGTGGCAAAAAATAGGTCTTTTCAGAGCTCTCCTATCTCAACGTTTAATTATTCAAGGGACTATAGAATCAATTATACGAACAAAACAATTTTTACTCTACTATTACCAGATTAAAGCTTCGATTTGGTGTGATAAGGGAGTGGTGGTACATCCAGTTGCAGAACCATCGAAAAATCCTCGAAGGAAGGATATTGGTAGGCAGAGGTTACTGCAATTTATATCTACAACTGAAGTAGGAGAATTGTAAGTCAGCGTCTGTTAAGTTAACTGCAATAAAACTTGGATTAATTGAAAAAATAGTGTGGGACGTTGTCAAAGAAATTAATACAACAGTAATTCCTTGCTTGCCCCCTAAGAAACCCCTTCGTGAAACAATAATTAACCTATTTTATATTATGTAGTCACTTCAAAACAACATGTGTAGAACTTAATTATATCAAACATGTTATCGAAGAAGAGAATAAAATGTATTAACTGCATTTTTTTAAATTAAACCCATATTTAATTTTTTTTTTTTTTCATTTTAATTTTATATAACAAACTGGGTCTACATGAAAGGTGGAAAACTGAATTATTAATGATGGTTGGTGTAAGTGATAAAATTCGTTCTCATTTCTGAAGAAAAAGTATTTTCATTTATTCTAAGAGACGCTCAGATCGTTTGCCCATAATTCAATTACTGCACAGATTCGAGCATTTTTACGAAAAAAAAAGTCTTCGGTTTTATAAATCTTATTCCATACTTTAAGAACTTTACTTTGCAAAATAAAATAAATTAAAGTATCACAATGCTGTACTAATATTATAAATTCAAGTATCCTCATTGTGCAAAACTATTATACATATTCCAGTAATTTTAGGAGAAGAAAATTTCTTCATATATTCTTCTATATTCTATACTTGTATTGGGTGATTTGAATTTGCATGTAATTCAAAACTATAATGTATTGGAATGATGGGTATTAGCGCAGCAAGTTACTAGAGGAGTTAGTGTGGTCCTTGACTTACAATGTTTGGATTCCCCTGGTTTATAGCATAAGAAGAAAGTGCATAAAATTCTTAGAGACAATTTCATGGTCGTGCGTTAATTTATATAAGTATACGAGTAACTGTTAAAAAAAACACATTTTTCATTAATTTCTTAAATGTTCATATTAAACTAAGACGATAGCTAGATCATCATAAGGTGAATAAAACTTTGGCTTCTAAAATTATCTCTATTAATTCTACATTTTCTTCTTATCCATCAGCAAAGGATGAACAGTATACAAACAGGATTACACAATTTCTTCCGGAGGAAGTTCTTTCATAAACAGGTGTTATTGTTTAACAAGAATTCTTTAGAATATGAAAAGTTTTATTTTAAACTTGTAAATTAATTATTCTATCTAAACCTATCTTACGTGACTAATTCTTGTTAATTAATGGGATTTCAAGTTAGTTCCAAAGCAGTTTCTTTTATGGTTTCCAGGCTTGCGCAACCAAAAATTAAAAAAATAATAATAGAATAATGAAATATAGTGCCTTGTAAGGAATCTGCTGCTGCAATACGGCGAGCTTCAATTCCTTACAAATATGTTCTATAACATTTTGAAATAAGTACGGCTCAACTTCACAAATTCCATAAAAAATGTTCCCCTTAAGATCATTGCTTATTTCTGGATTGTTAACGTAAGCGTTTTATTTCAAATAACCCCAAAAGGGAGAGAAATTGTTCCATTACCAAATCGTTGGCGCAAAGCGTCTTTTGTTTCTGCAAGATATGGTACTGTCCAGCTGAAAGCATATGTCCTCGACCTCCATACTTTCCATTTTTCCAAACAGAGAGTTTCTAAGGATATTTTGATATCGAACTCCAGTAATAGAAATAGTATAATCATATTCAATTTCAAAGAAGTACGACCCTATCACTCCACCAACCCAGAATCCACACCAAACAGTTAGTTTCTATGACTCCAGTAGTTTTGCCAGTATTTCTCGTGGATTTTCTTCACTGCAGATTGGGCAGTTTTCTTTGTTTACATATCCATCCACTAGAAAATATGCTTTGTTAATAAAAAAATTTACATCATGAATGGACGACGTAATCTAAAATCCGACGACTTTCTTAACTTATCTGAATTTTGTAAGCCTTTCAATGAAGATCTTTACGCGAAATTTTGGAAATGAAATTAATGTTTAAGAATACCCAGAATCTTCACCAATAGCTTGTTCAAAGCACCCCACCTATGTTTTACAAAATGATTTAGTATTTTGAAAAAAAATCAACCTAATTTCTCCCACATAAAATCGAATAAAATTAGTCGCTCTAAGCTATTAACAAATTCTAGCTGAAAAATGGCGAAAAACCCGAAAGATGCTCACGCCGACCTTCCACTTCCAAATATTAGAACAATTCGTCGATATCTACAATTCCGCCAGTTGCATTTTAGTTGAAAAATTGCTCAAGAAAGCCAACGGAAACAAATTCGATGTCTATCCGGACGTAACTCTGTGTACGTTGGACGTTATTTGCGGTAAAGTCTTTTGGTACGTTACTGTATCTTATATTCCGTTAACATAATGTGAATGTTTGCAGAAACAGCCATGGGTACCTCGGTGAACGCGCAGAGACATTCTAATTCGGTGTATGTAAAAAGCGTACAAATTATGAACGAAATAATAAGAACAAGGTTGTTCTCACCGCTGAAACGTTTCGATTTCGTTTATTACTTAAGTTCTGAGTACAGGACGGAGAAAAAAGCTTTGGCAACTATTCACGGGTATACGACGTCGGTGATCGAAAAGAGGAAGAAGGAACTTGAATTAAACGCAAATTTAATTGCGGACTGTGATAATGGTAGTGGTAAGAAACGATTGGCCTTTTTAGATTTGCTGCTGCAATGCGAACTTGACGGTAAACCATTAACTAATGAAGAGATTAGAGAAGAAGTAGACACCTTTATGTTCGAGGTAATCCGGATGTTAATTAGACTCGTTTCATCTATTAATCTATTAATCGTTTAGGGTCATGACACCACAGCATCAGCTATTGCTTTCTCACTGTATTGCTTGGCAGAAAATTCTTATGTACAGGTAACTACTTATTTGTAATACGATAGAGTTTCACGCTTGCTGAACTTCAGTGAAAATACAAATTTCAGAATCAAGCAGTGGAAGAATTGCAGGAAATATTTACTTCCAAAGATGAACATATTACGTACGGACATTTGCAGCAGATGAAATATTTAGAGAAGGTAATCAAAGAGGCGCTAAGACTATATCCATCGGTGCCAATGTTTGGTAGACAACTAGAAGAAGACGCAGAATTTGGTAAGTATTTTCTTTTCTTGCTTTACGAACTATGACCCTCGAATTCGAAAATGTAATTCGAAGTAATTAAAAAACTAAATAGCCTCTATCAGATATAGTTAGCAGTTTTTATTTAACTAGAAAATTTACATTTACCGAAATTACCACAATCGAAAGTGTTATTTGTCTCGACTTATTTCTATACTAATTATTCTGAAATCAAACTGAATTTATTAACCAAAGTAGGTTAAATAAAGATCGTTTCAACTGTCGGTCATAAATACAGTACCACTCAAAAGATTAAGACCTATTTAACAAATGTATTATCTCGATCATCTGTCGAATGAATAGGAGTTTTTGAGATTTATAACGTTCTACCTTCCATTATGAGAGATCATTTTTACAGCGCGTTTTTGAACTGTCTTTATATCCTAAATTACTTTATACAAATAAACTCAACACAACTGCAAGCAATAATGGTTATCTTTGTCCAAATTTGACAGATTAAAAATAGCTACCTTATTTGTAATTATTTTTAAACAAAAACGATTAAGAAAAAAATCAGTTTTAGTGGTCACTGTATAATACATTTTCTTTCATACTAATGCAATATATACATATTGCGTTGAAAGCAAGGTGCAACTGAAGGCATATCGTGGACGGTAGTGCGTATACATATATATTACACAAGATGTTGAAACTACCTGTTTAAAACAGCATGGCTTATATATTATGTTGGCATAACAATTTTTCCTTGAAGTTTTTGTATAATTAACATTTTATAAGTTCCCTTTGTTGTATCTGGCGACTCATCAACGTCTTTTAAATTAACCTTCGGACTTTCACGGACGTTGTTGCTGGTTGTCCTTCAATTCTCGGGTTCTCTGTCGTGTCGAAATTTCGTAATATCTGACGTTTCGATCATGTTGAAGGTTTATGTATAGTCGTATGTTCTTTAGTGTGCACATTATTCTCCATTAAAATGCGAGTACTTAGCTACTGTAGGCCATTTTCTCGGTCGATGTTGTGCAGATTCTTCTGCACTTGAATAGCTCCTCCACACGGCCTTCTCTAGCAATGTTGTTCCATTGCTAATGTCCTGCATTTGATAAAATTGATTCTGTATTTCGTATTTGTTGAGTGTTCTGCTAGTGCTGATTTAATGATTTAATGACGATTGACTGTGTGGATGTACAATTCACAGGTATAGCAGTAAACTCCACTCACTCAAATTAATTAATTATGCGGAACGCAGCGTTTGGAGAGCACGTGAGCTCTCATTGTCAACCGTCTTACCGACTGGTCGGTAGTCGATAGTCGGTAACACGGTTGACAATGAGAGCCCACGTGCTCTCCAAACGCTGCGTTCCGCATAATTAATTAATTTGTGTGAGTGGAGTTTACTGCTATACCGGTGAATAGTGCTAATTTGCCTATGTTCTATGTTTCTATATGTTTGTTGTAGACTCCTAGATTTTGAAACAGCGCGGTGTGAATCTTGGGTGAAGGTGATTAAATGACTAGCATTTCGAGGACATTGAAGATTGCCTTGATATTGTGTTTGCGTAGTTTTATCCTGATTTTGTCCATGCATCCTTTAATGTATAGCGAATAAGTCGTTCCAATAATCATTATTCGTTCTTCCTGTTGTTTAGGTTGGTTATTGATGGTGTCCGTAATGTTTTTGAGTTTGTAGCCGTTTTATTATAGCACGTTCTTGGTATGTTCATCTTTAAAATGTTCATCTGATATCATCTTAGGCTCTGTGTACTAATGCGTTTAGGAATCCTCGTTTTTGTGCTAGGTGGTAATGGGCATTTGCGTTAAGATGGATCTGGTGTCCCAGCGTCTGGTCCAGGAAAGGTAAGGAACCATCTTCTTCGAGTTTCATGGTAAATCATATTTTGTTAAGCTGTTCCAAAGATTTCGGTAATATGTTAATTCCATGCAACCGTATGACATAAGTATCATTGATAGATCGATATTAACATTTTGGTTTTAGTTTCGTTTAGTTCACGCCAAACACAAACTTCCTACGAGGCAAAGAACACGAAAACCGAAGACCAGCCATCAACGCCTTTTGTTAACGTACTAAAATTCTAAATAACGCTTTCTTTTCAGATGGAGAAATCATCCCCAAAGGTGTAACACTTACAGTTTTCCCTTTTGGTATGCACAGAAATTCGAAACTATATCCTGATCCTGAAAAATTTGATCCGGAACGATTCACGCAAGAAAACCAGAACAAAAGGAATCCTTTTGCGTATGTGCCTTTCAGCGCGGGACCCAGAAATTGCATAGGTGGGTTAACAAACGGTCAAAATTGCAGCAGAATTTAACTAATTTGCCTTTTTGAGGATGTTGTTTCTGAAACATTAGAATTTTAAGCAGCACTGATCACGCTCTAATCATATTACTTTAATACTAAACTAGTAAACAGTTGAAATACAAGAATAAAATTGCAAAATAGGCTCGAAATTTATTGCCAAATTCCAGAATTCAAACAATGTACATTCTATGTTTATTGACGTATCCTATAAATTCTAAAGCATTATTATTACTATCAAATATGTTAAAGGTAATTTTAAGTTTCCATCTTGACTGAATTTATAATTACTTGTCAGATGTAATATAAAAAATAATTCAAAAAACAAACATATCCCTCTCGATTACATTCTTTTATGATCATATTGTACCATTACTGTATTACCTACTAAACGTAAATAGTATAGTAAATAGATTAGTAAAGTATACGTTATCTTATTTGTTCTAGGTCAAAGATTCGCCATGTTGGAAATGAAGACTACTTTATCTAATATAATCAGACACTTCGAGATTCTACCAGCTGAAGGATATAAGCCGGTATTGGTGCCTAATGTTATACTTAAATCCTTAAACGGAGTTGAGATCTGTTTAAAGAAACGTACTTTTTAAAATGTAGACAATATTTGTAAATGCTAAATGACATGTAGAGAGTTTAATACGCTAATGTTCATTCTATAGGTACAAAATGCAACGATAGCTATAAAAATATAAATATAAACTTTTTCAGATCTAAAATAGGTGCCGACGTAACTTACTATTCCTATGTTTTTCGATAATTTTAATAAGTTTATTAAACAATGTTATACAGTAATAGTTTTAAATAATTGTTGTTTGCAAAACACCGAAACTCTTTTCTTACATATATGTTCCTAACTTTCCAAAAATAAATAAGAACAAATATCGTTTGATAGTACATTTAGGTTAGAACAACCTGGTATATACCGGGTGTCTTATTTGCGTTTTATTGTTTCATCTATGGCTATTTCATTAAAATTTAGGACTATGTTTGCATTTTACGTAATTTTCTATGATAGAAAACATGCTTTTTGTTAACTTTGGTTACAAAATTTGCATTTTTATTTTTCATTTTACACCAAGAGAAATGAAGAGTTTATTCCAACAGTGTTTTCCAGTGCTAAGAAATAAAACATGGATTCAATTAAATCTAATTTTTAAAACAGGCATATTTTTATTGTCGTTCGTTTAAGGTTGATTCAACAAAAAAGGAGTCTTCGAAAATTTTAACCTATTATATATACAGCTGTGGCCATATGTATTCGCCACTCTCGTTTTGAACGTGTTACACGAATATTATTGTATTTCTAAGAAGCAGGGTCGATGACCGACTTAACTAGCTACCTGGTAATGAGGGTTTAATGGTTTATTGTAGGCCATTCTGAGTAAATTAGAAAATAGACGTAAAATTGTAATTTCTGAATATTTCTTCAGTCTTTCTTAAAAGTTGTAAGAGTGAAGATATTGTGTCTGTGATTTTGTCTGTGTAATACGATAGTATACAGTAAAAAGTAATGTCGAAAACACGCGAATTGACGGAGGTAGAGCGAGTACAAATTGTGGTGTTAGAAAAGCAAGGGTTGTCGGTGTCTGCTATTGCCCGACAAGTGAAACGTGCGCGATCGACAGTTAGAATGACGATAAAACGATACAAAGAGAGTGGATCTTTGACAAACAAACCGAAAACTGGTCGAAAAAGGAAGACAACTAGCAGAGATGAGCGAGTCTTAGAGCGGATGTCTTTGCAAGACCGGAAAAAAGGGTCTAAACAGCTTTCCAGTGAGCTTTTCCGGCTACATAATGTTGCTATTTCTTCTCGCACGGTTAGGAAACGCCTTTGTGAATTAAATTTAGGTGGATACAAAGTTCGACATAAACCACGGTTGTCTCCGCCACAAAAGAAAAAGAAACTGCTGTGGGCTAAAAGTCACCGCGACTGGACCATTGACAATTGGGCCAATGTTATGTGGACGGAAATATTGAGGTAAGTAATACATAATTATTGTATTTGCGGTATTATGTATTCAATTCCTGGTATCTACAGTGTTTTTATTCTTTTTAATGGGTTTCAAAATGTAATAGTATTCATGTTTTGTTGGTAGCTTTGTGGTAAACCTGGGCCTCAATACTTGCGACGCAGGCGAGGAGAGGTCTTCCATCCAGACTGTATCATCCCGACTGTCAAGTTTGGGGGTGCTAGCATAATGGTTTGGGGTTCCATGAGTGCAACAGGCGTCGGAGAACTGTTCGTCTGCGAGGGCCGAATGAACAGTGGGACGTACATCGACATGTTGGAAGAAGTTCTGGAACCGTGTGCGTTAAAATTATTCGATAATGATGAGCCAGAGTTTTACTTCCAACAAGATAATGCACCGTGCCATAAATCTCGCGAAGTAATGCGCTGGTTCGAGGAAAATAACGTGCGGGTCCTGGAATGGCCGGCACAATCCCCGGACTTATCGCCAATTGAGCATTTATGGTACATTTTAAGGCGAAATACTCATCTACCACAAAGCAATGCTTAAAAACAAAAACATTCGAAGAGTGGAATAAAATCACCCCCGAACAGTGCTACAACTTAGTGAGCAGTATGCCCCGACGAATTCGTGCGGTGATAAAAGCACAGGAAGGAGCTACCAAATATTAAGCAATATCTGTATATATCTGTATACACTCACAATGAAACATTTTCATCGATCAATTTTCTTTTATTTCTTATTTATTCGTCGGAATAAAAAACAAAAAAGGGTGGCGAATACATATGGCCACAGCTGTATATATATATTGCCGCTTTTTTCAATATTAACTTCAATTAAGCTACAATACCCATGTATTGAAATTCACAGGTATCGCAGTAAACTCCAGACCACACAAATTAAAAAAAATCAAAAATTCTAGAACCCGTGGACTGTAATTGCCAACCGACTTACTGAACGGATTTGAAACGCCTACAAAACATGGAAATACAATAATTTCTCTCTATTAAATTGTAACATTTGTATCCTTTGAAAAAGATACCTTCTTATAGCACACGCATTTCACACTAACATTGGCCTTATTTATATAACTATATATCAGAAGAATCACACCAAAGACAAACGCGCTGTTAAATACAGCTTTTGTCATTGTATTCATTAAATCATTCACGATAAAGACAATGTGAAGAGACATAAAACGCTAACACATGGACATGTTTCTGCCTACCCGTTGTCATCAACGTGGTTTCGAGTGGTTTACACACATTGTAATTCCCTCTCTGCTACTATCACCATATTTAGGCCTACAATTCAAGTGATTATTCTTGGCGCTAACTAGTGCCAAAAGAATGAAATACTTGTCTGTAAAGTCAGACACTGTGAAAAGAAGCGGGTACAGCTTCCCACCCTCTTTCGAGCAATACATGGATTGCTAGTCCCGAGAGAGCGCGCGCACAAAGGATAGTGCACACGGTAAACTGCACATGTAAATACCCTATGCAATCATTATTGTATTTTACGCACAATATAAATACCCCCCTAATCACCTCCAAAAGCTTTAATGTTGAGGTAATACATTGAAGTATTGGTTTCGAAAGTTACAATGGAAAAAGATAAATAAGATTTATATCTGCAATAACAGTAGTTTTGATATTCTCTCCCTCATAAGGGAAGACTTTAATTAAGATCACCACTGTACATATATTGTCATGGTATTCTCGGTTTAAATATTGCGGTTCTCTTACCTTTTACATTATTTCTGCATGCTTAGTATCCTTGTATATAACGTCCGGATTGATTCTCTTGAACAGATTCAGCGAACATTTTTAAAATCTCTTTCATATAAGAATAGGTGTCATCCCTTACGAGGAATACCCACGGGGTACCATTTGAGAGACATGACTTTGTTACGCTTGTTGAGAGAAAAAACCGCTTCAGTGCTTCATGCGTATTATTATTACTGGAAAAATTGACGCATCTAGTTTGTTGTCTGGAGTTTGTACACTCAGCAAGAAATTTTAATAGCTTCAACGTAGATTTGCCTTCCTTTTTTTTGTATATGTTGTTTGTTATTCATATTTATTTATCTTATTTGATATATATTTACAGTATATATATTTTTTATTTATATCTGATCTTGTATTACTTTGTCCACGTTCGTATATTTGTCTCCTGGGCAATTATTATCTTTTATCTTTATCTTTTAACGTTTTTGGTTTATTTTTTTAATAATTTTCTCGACATGTTTCGCTTAAATAATGTAGAATTCTTTATTTTGCGACCGAGATCAGTAACAACATGCACAGAAAAAACGTAAACTACACTGTTGTTACTACAATCTACCGTTTTACTTAAATAATCCTACAATATTTTTTTTAATGTAAAATTGCAAATTATGATAAACTCATTTGAAAACAGTTCTTTACATTGAATCCATTATTTTCCTAAAAACAAGACGGCATAACGGACAGCACAAAAGAATTTATGTGACCAAGTACGTACGCTGTGTTGTCTAACAACTAGGCAAATAAATTTAATACACGGTGAATATGCTATCTTGCTATCTTGGTATATAACGATTATGACTTTCCCAATAACAACGTCAAAATTTGGACACCGAAATTTTTCTCCAGTTTTACTTATTAATGTAAATCGTTTCTTGATGAAATCTAGTTTGGAATTTGGAGTTTGCTGCTATACCTGTGAATGAAATCTAGTGGTTAGTTGTATCCTGGTTGTATCGTTACTAATCGTCAAACATAAAAAGAGCCCCTGATGACATTATTTACCAATGTTCGGATCTTTCGACGTCTCAATTATATATATTATATAAAAAAATATCGATGGAAATACATAAAATAAAAGATCAACATCTTTATTCATATATTTTAAAGCTAGGCAGGAATTGATTCAGTTGTATGCATATTAATGGCAATATACTGGGTATCCCAAAAGTCTTTTACAATTTGATTTGTTCACCCTGTGAATACAATGGTTGAGTGGGCAGTGGGGAGCATACCAATCGCCAATCTCATCACGAGAAGCTACTTCACTCGCCAAAATTACTGTTTGGGCTGCAATGTAAAGAATTCTGGGTCAATACTTTTTTAAAGATTGTAGAAGTAGTACACTTAACCTTTAAATTCTGAGCGATATTTGGAGATGATTAACAACTTTCTTACGCCAATCTTGCAAAATGTTATTCGTTTTAATTGAAACACTTGGTTCCAACGAGATGTAGCAACATCCCATAGGTCTAACGTATCCTTACCAGTTGATCGTAAAATTTTCCCTGGAAAATTGATATCTAGACGCAGTGACATAAACTGGCCGGCACGTAGTCCCTACTTGAGACGAATGGATTTCCTCCTACGGGGCTACCTTGCATTAAACGTATACAGTAACACTCTGAATGAATTAAACGAGAATATTCAAAAAGAAATGCCGGTTATCACGAAGTATGCACCGAGCAGTTCTGAAAAATTTTGCCTCACGTTTAGATGAGTGCCAGCAGAATAACGGAACGCATTTACAAGATGTAATTTTTAACAAATACATTCGCCTCTTTAATAAAAATAAACATTTCTTCATTAAACCTGGCCATTATTTTATTATATCCTTTTTACTTTGAAAAGGACTTCTGGACTCTTTGTAGTTTGTTTACTTGATATTATTTTATGTTAAAAAATGGATTTTACACTTCCGAAAATTTTAATGCAGAAAACCTACACAGGATAAAGTTAATTTCATCTGAGATTTTTCACTACAAAACGTTAGAAGAGTGCATTTACGACTGCGACCTGAAATGTTTCCGCAATCGACAAGAGATGGCGCACGAAGGTTGAAGTGAATTCACTAGTCGGCAAAGGCAACTTTTTGTATGGCAAAATTTCAGATGTCTACTATCAATAGTTGTTGTTTAGGAGTGTGTCTTGTGTAGCCAGTCAGGCGGTTTCGCAAAAATGGATAAAATCAAATTTCGTGCAATGATAAAACACTTCTGTATGGCTGGAAAAACGCCCACGGAAATTCGAAATATTTCGGTAGAGGTTCATGGCGGATGTACTCCATCATTTTCGACTATCAACTTCTGGGTGAGCGAATTCAAACATGGCCTCACAAGCACAAGTGACGAACCACGCTACCAACGATGAAATGGTCGACAAGATTCATGATGTCGTGTTAGCCGACCGCCGATTGAAGTTGAAAGAGGTAGCAAAGACAACAGAAGAAAGCGTTGGCCATATACTACACGAAATTTTGGACATGAAAAAAACTTTCGGCGCGATGGGTACCGCGTTTGCTCACACCGAAGCAAAAACGAAATCGGGTGACCGTTTTGGACGAGTGTCTGATCAGGATCCAACCCTATCCAAGGGATTTCTTCTTGCGTTTCGTAACCGTCGTTGAGACTTGTATCCAACACTACATACCGGAGACCAAGGACCAGTCAATGCAGCGGGCGAATCAGATCCGAAGAAAGCAAAGACCGTTCTATTGGCCGGAAAAAAATGATCTTCCAAGATGGCTATCAAATGTTTCCGGTCTGCCGGTGACATAATTAGCATGTTAAAGGATATTTTGTTCACAAAATCGAAAAACCTTTTGCTACCTCCTATTAATTGTCGAAAGTATAAGTTACCATTTAGAAATTTAAATTTATGTGGTAGATTACGCCCATTTGAGTTAGATTAAGTTAATTATATCTCTAATAAAAATCTGGAAAGTGATTAAAGCTGCTAATACCGCACAATGTTGATATCTATCAAGGTTTTCAAAAATTCTGTCAATGAGTTAACAATTGACATTCTTTTTAACATTCCATGTCGGCTTCCTATTCCATCAAGTGTGCATATTGTTAGAAATTTTTCGAAAGTATATCATGCATAATATTACCTTTCGGAATTTTAAAATAATACTATAATTACTTTTTAATATATAGCGCAGGGCTTGTTTTGTTTTCGACATCTCTATCACCAACCTTCGCTTTATCTGTAAGATATGACGCGGCATGTGCACATGCTTTAATAATTTCATTTCTACGGTCTGAATGAATCACTTCATTTACGGCGTATCCAAGAAAGTTAAACTCAGAAACGAGGCCAGTCGCCTAAAGTCATTGTGCTCATCCACGCACGTGCAGTTCGCAGACAGCTTATAATAAAAAAATAAAAACATGTATTTAGTTACATACTTATATTGCGTACGCAATTTCGCAAATTGTACATGAATGAAGTTAATCCAGTAAGCTAGTTTTTGTTAAAACTTTTACAATGTAGTAATTAGTTACAAATTATTACTGACATGAATTTTAATTTAAATTTACAGTTTCTTTCCTATTTCTTGTTTTAAAACAGTTTTCCTACCTTCGAACCTCTGCTTTTCTAACTTTAAGATTATTTTACATTTGATCTTGTTTCTTACTACTACAGTGAAGGACTAAAATTTAAATACAGCAGACTTTAAATATACAAACATCACTTAAAATGAAAATAAACCATTGTAACAAAAATTTATGTGTGCAGTGTGTTTATTAGTTGAATAATAAACAATTACGAAAGCTAAAAAATATATTTTGTTGCTTAGAAAACGGCAAATATGCCAGAAAAAGATATGCTGAACAAAAGATAGAACTAAATTTTCTGTTGCGGCTATCGTGATTTCTAACCAGGTATTTGTTAGAGCTTCCTTTAAGGGATTTTTTGCGTATTAATGAATGAATCTCCTGTAAGAAAATGGTGCCTTTCAAGAAATTTTGAAATCTCTTGTATTGCCGTAACTGTTCTTAGCTGCAGTTGTTAGCGAAATGTCATGAAATAGAAACACAATAACACGCTGGAATTCGAGAACCGTTTCGAGAATAATAAACTACCGTGAAAACCTGAAACACAATTTAACATCTCTTGTTTGACAGAAGCAATAAATGAGAAGAACCCTTGATTGTCTTACTCAAATTTCTCTGTCATATTATAACGAGAGGTAACATATAGGCTTCGTACAAAATACCTAAATCCAAACTCCAGTCAATGGAGTGGTATCAAAAGGGTTCTCTTTCAAAAGGGTTCTCTTTCAAAAGCCGGCATTGTGTAAAATCAGAAGGTTTTAACAAAACCATATCTGCTCGGACTATTCGCAGACTGATCTAAAAGGTTGTAGAGCCAGGAAGAAGCCATGGTTTTGCACGAATATTTTCAGTGCTTAGGTTGGTATTTTGATCCCTCGCGTTAGAAGGTATCTTCCAGGAAACATTATCTGAATTCAAATACAGGAGGTTTCAATAAAAGCGTAAGATTTGAATTGCCCGCCATGTTTGACAGTCATAATGACAGGTAACGTGACAGATCCAAAGTTGACAGATGGGAGTTAGTAAACATGGAGTATTACACGATAGAACAACGAGTTCTGATTGTTAAACCGTATTATCAAAATGGTGGAAATTTGATTGCCACCAATCGACAAAATGTTCCTAATTCATCTGCTGTGAAAAGAATAATCGAAAAACTCAAAAGTACTGGTTTAGTTAGAGATGTGAAACGCACGACGCGATCTCGTAGATATCGTTCAATTCGAGAGAATGTGACCGAAAGTCCAGAGACGTCGATTCATTATCGTGCACAAGAATTGGATATTACAATAGCCACTCAAGAACGTATTCTAACTAAAGGTTTGCATATCCACGCCTACAAACTCCAATTGACTCAACAACGTCTGCCAGCAGACTATCCACAGAGATGAGAATACACCAATTGGGTTCTTGAGCAAACAGAGATGAATGCCGATTTTGCGAACAAAATTATTTTCAGTGATGAGGCCCATTTTCACGTCAATGGCTTCGTTAGTCGGCAAAGCTGTCCCATTTGGGGCTCAGAAAATCCACAAATGATTCATCAAAAAGCAATGCATCCAAAACGTGTTACTGTCTGGTGTGCATTGTGGTCTGGAGGAATAATTGGGCCGTATTTCTTTGAAGATGAGGAAGTTAATGCAGTAACGGTGAATAGCGAATGTTATCGTGCTATGATAACGCAATTTTCTGTGCCTCAATTGGAGAATATTGCTCTTGACGTGTGGTTTCAGCAGAACGGTGCCACATGTCATACCGCTCGTGAAACATTAACTGCCTTGCACGAGTTTGCTCCTGGTCGTGTCATTTCCCCATTCTTGCGATTTAATACCTTTGAACTTGTGGCTGTGGTGTTATCTGAAGTCACAGATTTGAAGGATTGAAAGGCGAAATTACACACTCTATCAATGAAATACCGTCAATACAATAGTGTTATTGCAAATTTTATCAAAAGAGTACACATATGCCAGCAAAGCCTTGGTGATCAGTTTTTCTTAAAATATAGATTCATTGTAATTCTACGGCACCAACGCCTAGGGATGTTCAGATGTTTCAGGAATATTGGCTGTTAACTTTGGGCTGCTCACACCAGTTAAAAAGACTACAATGATAATGAACTTTGTTACTCCCTAACACATGGGCTGAAAAGTCCCGGGCCTAACAAAGAAAACACGTTTTTTTTGATTCAAAATTCGTTTTTTTCATCAACGTAATCTCCATCAAGAGCAACACAATCATTCCAGCGCCGCTCTAACATTTCAATACCACTTTTGTAGAACGATTTATCTTTTGCCTCAAAATAGGCCTCAGTTTCAGCGATAACCTCTTCATTCGTGCGAAATTTCTTACCGGCGAGCATTTTCTTGAGGTCTGCGAACAGCCAGTAGTCGCTGCGAGCCAAATCTAGCGAATACGGTGGATGTGGGAGCAATTCGAAATTCAATTCATGTAGTTTTAATTGACTTGTTGGCTTGATGAAACAACATTTTTTTCTTTGCCATATGCGGTCGTTTCTTTGCAATTTCGGCCTTCAAACGCTCCAATAACACTATATAATATTCACTGTTGATGGTATTTCCTTTCTCAAGATAGTCGATGAATATTACACCACGCACATCCCAAAATACCGAGGCCATAACCTTTCCAGCCGATTGTTGTCCATGTTTCATCCATTGTCATATATCGACGCAAAAATTCCGGTTTGTTACGTTTAAACATGGCCAAACACTGCTGAGAATCATCAACACGTTCTTGTTTTTGGTCAACAGTGAGCAAACGCGGCACCCACTTTGAACAGAGCTTTCTCATAGTCAAATGCTCATGCAATATAAAGCCAATACGTTCTTTTGATATCTTTACGTCAGCTAATTCACGCAACTTCACTTTTCGATCATTCAAAACGATTTTGTGGATTTTTTTGATGTTTTCTGGTGTTACCGCCTCATTTGGACGTCCACTGCGTTCTGCATCATCGGTGTCTCTACGACCACGTTTGATGTCAGCAAACCAACGTTTTATTGTTGTTTCTGATGGAGCGGAGTCCCCATAACACTTTCCAAGCCATTGCTTTGCTTGAACGGTATGTTTTCCCATCAAGAAGCAGTGTAAAATTAAAACACGAAATTGTTGGTTTGATCCATTGTTTTGAAAATAACAAAAGTAGCGTGACTCTTAGCACAATAACTCACAAACTAATGAATAGAATATCATGAAATTTTAACAGCTCTCTTTTGAAGGTTAGTACTAACTGAGAGAAAGGTGACTGCAATAAAACTAGCGTCATCTATGTGTTAGGCCCAGGACTTTTCAGCCCATGTGTTATGTAGTAATTAATATTATCTAGATGTGTGTTGCAAAATTTTATTACATTCATAGTAACCATCATGTAGAGTGGTGACCTTCTCATATTTACATATAATTGAGAGAAAAACAATTAATCAACAATTTTAACAATCGCCATAATCAAGGTTCAAGCTACAAAATTTTCGGATTTTTTCGATTCACACATACTTAGCACCTAAAATAATGTCTACGTGTCCAAAACTGATTTATCTCTGCGACTGTTTGCATCATAATTGTTGATTTCACGACTTTTTCACGGCATTATATTTCCAAGGCTGAGCATATGAAATGATTGACGAAATAAAGATTAACTAATATTCTTCCGCATAGTGTCGATGGGGCCATCGTAGACCTTTCTCAACATAATGCAGAGTAAAACAGAGTACGACATTATTATTCATTCAACGTCCGACGTGAAGCGGCGAAAAGCGTAATTGGGAAGTTTAAATCATGGTATTGCGATTATGTTCTCTTTACAATATTAGTCGCGATATACCATTGCAACTGCGTTACGTTTGTGCTTACAGTTTTAGCGTATACCGCGATTACCGCCTTGACATTCACCAACCCGATTTATTTACCTTGAACGGTCTTCCTCCTTCCAAAACAAATTCAAGGAGCGTATTTGAGATTAGACATCCTCTAAAATATACGAATATTTAATTCAGTTCAGTTTTCACCTTTGCGGTGGACGCTTGGTAGCATAAATCAGAAGATTTAATCATACCATTTCATATATATTTCCCTATTCCTTATATTTAATGCAAAACGTTGTAATTTTTAAATTTCCACAATGATACTGGAGTGCATACTGTTGTTGATTTTATCAGTGTTAGGGATATGGTTAGCGTATTGGTGTTTGAGAGTGTGGCACTTCGAAAGATACCTAAAAGATATCCCGCATCCACCATTACTACCCCTAGTTGGAAATGCTTTGGAATTCGCTTCTTCACTTTGTAAGTAACGTATGAATAATTAGTTTGAATTCGTGTCAGCTGTTTACGAACTCAATACTCTACGATAGCACAATTTAACTATCTTACTACATAGAAAGTGATGGTTTGTTTTATTAAATTCGGGATTACTCAAATTTATAGTAGAACACAAACTATTTGAAATGTAACAATATAAGCCAGTGCAAAAATTGCGATTTAATTATGAAAAATAATATCTAGGTGGTCAATTGACATTTTTGGATTCCCAATAATACTAGTGGTACTAACGCTGTACTATATCTTTTCATCTTTTACCCTATCAAGTTTCGTGTCCACATCCTATATAAAATTTTCTTGAAACTTCTCATTAACTTTCACCAACTTTAAAGTATTTTTTTTTAGTAATAAACACGCGTTGTTCAAATGTTTACCTTTCTATTTTTATTGGCCGTAGTGTCTCTGCCTGTCACTTGTCAAGTAACAAATATAAATGGCGCTAAATGGGAAAGTAATATAATTGTAATACAAAAAAAGAACACGCATATATTGCTATATACGCATACTCTAGAAATGTAAGTAGTCCGTTAATATTTAAACTAATAAATTATTATTAAATGTACTAGAATAAAATTTGCAATATATCTTAAGCTTCGCAAATATAACAACACAAATAACAATGTGTAGTTCTTAAGGCTCAGATACATGTATTTTTTGGTAGACTTGAGAAGCAAGAAATTTTTAAATTTCTACTTTAATAAATAAGGTGGGTATACAATATTTTTACCAATACAACAAAATAAATCTGGTAACGATATAAAACAAATACAAAGATAAGATAAAACATATCTAGGAATAAATATTAATATGACAGTGCAGAAACCTATAACTGGAAAAATAACAACATACTTGCCTGTATCTGCGATATTACTACTTGAAGGTTATTTGTTAGTTTTTTCTTCACATTTCAAAAGCCAAACGATGATTACCGTTTTCCACACCGTTGCTTCTTGAAGGTTATTCGCTGCAAAACTACTGTTCACTACCTTTTAAAATTTAACATCGTCGCCGTGAATAGTGAATCATGGTGAAAAAATCATTGGCTGTGAAATATCACTAAGTAGAAACGAGTGTATACTCATTGGTGGCGATGATATATTTCGCCAATAGTCGGACATACCCGAAGTCGGGATTCATACGCGTATAGGTCGTATGTGTATGAATGCCGTAATCAATAACTAACGCCATAAGATGATAGAGGAGGAAAACCCGAAACAAAGCTATCATACACAGTACCGGCGAAAAGTGTTTACCCACCCTGATGTAGACTTTGGGGTGGTTACTTCATAACAACAATTCTCTTTCTGTCCCCCAAATACTTACGATATATCTTTACCATTTTGGACCATTGTCATGCTGGAACACAAAGTTTTCACTGGTTAATTGTGTTCCAGATGAGATGACATTCCTCTCCGAAAGCTCCCAATAACCTTCATTTCTAATGATACCATCTATTTTGGCCAATTCGTCCACAGAGGTACCGCCAAAACAACCCCAAATCATGACTGATCCTCCTCCATGTTTTATTATTGATGTAATACAGGATTCAAATGCTCGTTTCCGTTTCGATCTACAGACAAATGTTCTTCTGTTTGAACTAAGCAGAGTACTTTCTTCCAATCTTCCAGCGTTCAGCTTTTATGGTCTCTCCTCCATGCCAACCGTTTAGCTTTGTTTGCTTTGTGTAATAACGGTTTCTACATAGCAATTCTTCTATACAAACCAGCTTGGCGCAAACTCATTTTTACCGTGGCGACGCCAGCTGGTTTTGGACGCAAAATATTCACTTCGGCAGCAATTTCTGGCGATGTTGTGATATATCGCTATTTGACATTACTTTAACGTTACTCGATGTTTTAAAGCACGCGAATTCTTCACCACACACAACTAGTAATACGAAAGCTGAATGCAAATTAAATTTTACATTATATTTACTTTCCCATGTCGTTTGTTATCATATTTTATGACAGCCGTGATAACACTTTCGAAAAACTGCTCTTTATCTAATCCGTCTACCTGAATATATCTTAATACCAGTCAGCTCATTACCTGCACACGGAACATTACATTAGTTTCTTTGAATAATCTCCAATTATGCAGGTGGGCAAACACTTATGGCCGGTGGTGTATAAGTTGTTCCAGATTCGTGGGTGTTGTCCGGCTGATGCTAGTTCGCACTGTAATTCAGAGTTGTTCTCGACGTTTCGATTCAGCAAATGATCGACAACCTCCAGAAAAAGATTAAGAGGTTTTCATCGAAACGTCAAGAAACAACGCCGCATTATAATCCGGACCAGCATTAGACGTAGGACAACATCCAAGAATCTAAAACAACAGATTACAACCACAAAAATATCAAAACCAATATATGTATATACAAAATTTACGTAAAAGCATTAAAACTAATGCTGACTAAAAGCTGGGTCCTATATTTACTCCTACTTTCGGGCAGCACTACAATCGTCTAGCAAATATTAAATTTCAGGTGTTAAAATTATTCAAATATGTATGTGAACGCTAATTTAATTAATCTTAATGATATTTATTTTTGCTTATGTATATATTATCCTCGTAATTAAATCGGAATAACAATGTTTTTGAATATTTATCAAGTATTCTAGAAAAAATTACCTGTGGCAATTGTAACTTTAGATAGACACGACGCAATAATAATTTATTTTTCGACTTGTCATGTTTACGAATGCTATCTACGTACTATATCACCGAAACATATAGGATATATTTATTACAGAGGGTTGTTAAGAATTGTTGTGATCTTTCGGTTTTTTAACTATCACGTTCATAAAATATACACTTTTAGCCTATAATTCACTTGACAATGCATACTTAATCCATATCATCCAAAAGCAAGCAAAACAGAAACATTTGGTATCAAGTTTTTCGCTAATCATTTTTATCTATATTGTCTCAGGGTCCCGGGTTCGAGGCCCGGATCCGTTGTCTCTCAGAGTTGAAGTATTCTGTGATTTCTCTCTTTTCATGGTAAATGCTGAGAAGGAATGTCTTAAGACGGATCACACAATTTTTCCAGAAATTTCAATAACTGTGTTGTATGGAATTGTTTAGTTATAATAAAACCAACACAAAACCAAACGAATGACAGCTGCGTTGTCATTTCTCAATCGCTATGACAAGAATGGTGATGGAGTTTTGAATTGTATTGTTACTGGTAATGAGACTTGGATATCAGATTTCGCACCAATCGATGCAACGAAATCGAAAAAAGGTAATCAAATTTTGAGCACCAAAAAGATTATGGCTACGGTGTTTCACCGCGCTATTTAAAGCAAGAGGCGTGTAAAAGACAAGCAGTGGACCACATGCAGCAGGTGTGACACAGGATTTGTGTCAGCAGTTTCGGTGGGAAATTGAACTGTGCACATTTTTTGAATGGACAACGCTACAGAAGTGATGATGGACTTAAAGAAGCCATTAATCAGTGTTTCAACGACTTAGCGGCAACTGAATATGCAGAAGGCAGAGAAAAATTGATAAAACGGTACGACAAATGCCTAAATTTGAACGATGACTACGTAGAAAAATAACTTGGGTATCTAATTTTATGTAAAATACAGTTTCGTCAATTATATCTAACGAAAAACGTTTTTTACTTTCCGAATGGTCTTCGGACTTTGGTCAAAATCGTCTGAACTACAATTAGTTTTGACTGTGCATCTTTTTTTTGTTCGATGTGACTAAAATAAATTCTAAAATTATATGTTTTCTCAAAATAAATATCTCCATTTGATTTTTAAATAATTTTATTACGTTCCAAATTGTACTTGTGAGTGCAAGAGATGATAGTATCATACATAGGCTTCAGTCCAATATGCTTTGTCCGACACTGTGTATATGTAGATATTTTGATTGAAGTGTCTTGTCCCTGTTTGTGCAGTATCACACAATACATAGTTGCGTGTATTATTTCCCGGAAGCGCCAACTATCACCATCGCTATCATTTTCTACAAACATCATGGATAGATAACAGTTAGAGACCTTCTTTCATATTATTGCTGGTATATGCTTACTAATTGCGTAACATCAACGACAGATCCATCCTGTGGAATCATCATAGGCATTTTTAATTATAAACAATGGAAGTCTGTTGATTATATAACGTTTTATTTTTTTCAAAAACCTGCATAATACTAAAACGAAACTAGAATAAAAAAGTAATTAATACTTATTTATTTATTTGTTATATATATGTACATAGATTATTTATTTAATAGATTTTCATTTCTTTTCAGCAATTCTTAGTAATGTTATGAAATACCATAGAAAGTACAACGGAAATTTCAAAATTTATATCGGATCGCAACCGTTCATCTTCTTCTCTGAAACAAAAGATATCGAATTTATACTTAACTCTTCAACTATATTGAGAAAATCGGATCCGTATAAATTCTTGCATAACTGGTTGGGCACTGGTCTGTTAACAAGCTGGGGTAAGTACAATTAAATACCACAGAATTGTTTTTAGTTCCAAACTAATACGTAAATAATTGTAGCGTTTTGTAGTATTAAATTAAAAAGGTACTCCTTCAGTGGTTAGTGCTTTCATCAAAACTATCTTCTTTGAATTGCTGAAAAAAATATTTTGAATTAATTTCTTAGTAATAAACATCTTTTTGATCCAAACAACTTTTAATCGTAAAATATTACTTGATATTCAAATAAACAAAAATATTCGATCAAAAAAATTATTGTTTGACAGTACTTGGTTTTTGGAGTAGAAACCGCATTGAAACTTCTTGTGTATGCCGACGTAAACTTCTTCAGGGATGCATAACGTCGATGACGTTGCCAGGAGAACTGAAGAGTTATCGACATGATGCAGTATGTTCGAAACAATTGTTTAGAAAGTCCGGATCTGGGTTTTTACATGTACCCGCACCAATTCGCTAGCATTAAAGTAACAATGGTAGAACGGAAGTCCTTCCACTAAGCAAAACTACATTAAAAAAACGTTGCAAAAACGTTTTTCAGTACACATGTAATGTTCCACAGTGATTAGCTTTATATTATCAGATACGTTACAACTGCCCTATATTAGTGCCTGAAATGTTACAACGAAATATTGTTAAAAAACATTATATGAACACTGTCACGGAAACGTTTATAATGCTGCAGTAACGAAATAAAATAACATAAGAGGGTTGTATTTTAAGTTTTGCATATAGAAATAAAACAGCAGATAGCAATTTTTTGAATTGGGGTCTTTGAAATTCCTAATGAATCTCGCGATATGTCACATGCCGAGCTTCGTTGATGATCTTGCGCGCAGCTTTCTCTTCGAAAATTATGAAAAGTTATTGCGCAAAAATGTTCTCAGTTTAATTGCATTTTTCAATTAAATTGTCAACTTTGACAGTTCGTTGTAACACATGGGCTGAAAAGTCCCGGGCCTAACAAAGAAAACACGGTTTTTTGGTTCAAAATTAGCTTTATTCATCAACGTAATCTCCATCAAGAGCAATGCAATCATTCCAGCGCCGCTCTAACATTTCAATACCACTTTTGTAGAACGATTTATCTTTTGCCTCAAAATAGGCCTCAGTTTCAGTGATAACCTCTCCATTCATGCGAAATTTCTTACCGGCGAGCATTTTTTTGAGGTCTGCGAATAGCCAGTAGTCGCTGTAAGCCAAATCTGGCGAATACGGTGGATGTGGGAGCAATTGGAAGTTCAATTCATGTAGTTTTGCCATTGTTTTGATTGACTTGTGACACACTGCGTTGTCTTGATGAAACAAAATTTTTTCTTTGCCATATGCGGTCGTTTCTTTGCAATTTCGGCCTTCAAATGCTCCAATAACGCTATATAATGTTCACTGTTCATGGTATTTCCTTTCTCAAGATAGTCGATGAATATTACACCACGCACATCCCAAAATACCGAGGCCATAATCCTTCCAGCCGATTGTTGTACTTTCGGGCGCTTTGGACGAGGTTCACCAGTTGCTGTCCACTCAGATGACGATTGTTTTGATTCCGGAGTGAAGTGATGGATCCATGTTTCATCCATTGTCACATATCGACGCAAAAATTCCGGTTTGTTACGTTTAAACATGACCAAACACTGCTCAGAATCATCAACACGTTCTTGTTTTTGGTCAACAGTGAGCAAACGCGGCACCCACTTTGAACAGAGCTTTCTCATAGTCAAATGCTCATGCAATATAAAGCCAATACGTTCTTTTGATATCTTTACGATGTCAGCTAACTCACGCAACTTCACTTTTCGATCATTCAAAACGATTTTGTGGATTTTTTTGATGCTTTCTGGTGTTACCACCTTATTTGGACGTCCACTGCATTCTGGATCATCGGTGTCTCTACGACCACGTTTGAAGTCAGCAAACCAACGTTTTATTGCTGTTTCTGGAGCGTAGTCCCCATAACACTTTTCAAGCCATTGCTTCGCTTGAACGGTATTTTTTCCTATCAAGAAGCAGTGTAAAATTAAAACACGAAATTGTTTTTGATCCATTGTCTTGAAAATAACAAAAGTAGCGTGACTCTTAGCACAATAACTCACAAACTAATGAATAGAATATCATGAAATTTTAACAACTGTCTTTTGAAGGTTAGTACTAACTGAGAGAAAGGTGACTGCAATAAAACTAGCGTCATCTATGTGTTAGGCTCGGGACTTTTCAGCCCATGTGTTAGCTGCAACACTAGACGTATTGCACTGAAACTTTGGATTTAGGTTAACCAAAGATTGAGATTAAAAGTTTTCAATTATTTCCGTTATAGCAACATTTCGATAACACGAATTCCAAAAAATTAGATTTATTCATCTAATAACACTTTGGTGGTAGAGAAAGAATTTTTAACGAGACGTTGCCCGAGATTCACAATTCTCGAGACAAACTATTTTCTACGCCCCTATCGAAATAAATACAAAAAATAGATTGAATCATAAAAATATTGTAAAAAAGGCACAGTCTTACTATAAAATAATGTAATGTTCCTATGAAAATCAAAACTCATTTGTCGGATTTTATTAAAACTACCATTGGCTCTTGTTAACGTATACTACAAATGTTTAGCAAAGTAGTTTACACAAGTGTGAAGTAAAAAAAAAGCAATGCGACATTTTGCACACGGAAACTAGTAATAAAATGTCATCTTTTCTTGACGGGCGTAGAAGTATTTATGGATGTCAAAAATAATGCCTACGTGATCAACAGAATCAATGTAAAAAAATGATATAATACATCATTTTGCTTTGAAATTACGTATATATTTATATCTCAAAAAAAAATTAATAATAATTCTGAATAAAAATTTTTCAGATTTAATCCATTTAGCAATACTTTATTTATTAAATTTATTACAAAAACAAACATATTTGTATTACGTGAATATATGAAATATCTACGTTGTAAGTATGAAATTGAACTAAATGTTCTCGATTTCAAATCGCGTTTCATTTGTGGAATTAAATTTTGCTGTTTCTGAAAATGTTTATGTTTACTATAACAATCACAAATTAGATTATATTCTTGCCTTTTATTAATTTCATTAGAAGTCTCGTCAAAGTGGGGCAAGTTATAGTGCAGTGCGGAGAACAACGTGGAGGCGCCGAGTGGCCGTATCAAGGCGAGTGTTCAGTAACGTTTACGTACTCGCATCATTTATGATCGTGACCTTCATGAGTGAGCATAGGCGATGTGGACGCAGAAATGTTTACACACAAAATAATGATAAAAAATATATTTTATAACGTCCTGAAACACACTGTTTTAAGAAGTTTGCACGAAATCACAAACTGGGTGGCATCTATTAAATATGTTTCCATACTTACTTCAGTCAAATGAGTACAGCTTGTGGAATAAATATTTTCAATGATGAAAACGACCATTCCATCGAGTGATATATTTGCAAATTTGAAGTAATCCTTGTGACAACTTAATGGATCTTTTGACGCATCTTCACAAATTTGTCTTAGTATGAGAAAATCTGAATCCTTGTCAATAACACTTTCAAATTGTTGTAATATCCTTTCATTTTCTTTGTCTTCCACCGTACATAGGTGTGAGTAAACATCGTCCACATTTTGTAATTTATTTTGTAATAACAAAACTTGCCCCTCTTTGCCGAGACTAGTAACCATGTTATATGTATGTAATACCTATTCTTATTGACCTCCCAACTTTAACCATCATTGCATATTTTTTTCGTGATTGATTTCAGGTGAAAAATGGAAAAAACATCGCAAAATCATTACACCAGCGTTTCATTTCCAAATTCTCGAGGAATCTATCGACGTTTTTAATTCAGCCGCTGCAATTCTTATAGCTAAGCTAGAGGAACAATCCAAGAAAGGTTCCATAGATGTCTATCCGTTTATTGCGCGTTGCACTTTGGATATCATCTGCGGTAGATTCTAAATCTCGTTAGAGAAGCTCTTTTTAGGAATCTTATAAACTCATTTCAGAGACCGCCATGGGAACAACGGTGGATGCCCAAAACGATCCCGATTCCCGATACATGGATTCCGTAAACGTATTATTGGGTGTACTCATGGATCGGACATTTTCGCCAATTTTACAAAACGAGTTCCTCTACCGCTTCTCGCGGACGTATCAGAGAGAAAGGGAAGCTTTGAAAATAGTGCACGGATATTCGAGATCGGTCATCAGCAAGAAGATGGAGGAATTTCAGAGACCTAAACAAAAGGAGGAATCTCCAGTAGATAATTTAGGTATAAAAAAGAGGAAGGCGTTTTTAGATTCACTGTTAGAACATGCATCTAAAGATCCTACTTTTACCTTTGAGGATATTTGCCAGGAAGTGGATACTTTCATGTTTGAGGTAACAAAAGTGGAAAATAAGCGGATGGAAGTTAATTTTAACTTTTTAGGGACACGACACTACAGCGACTTCGATCTCTTATGTATTATTCTCCTTGGCTGCTAATCCAGAAGTTCAGGTATACTCTTTTCTCTTTTATAAAAGTGTTATTCTATAAAAGTAGCCATTTTAATAAAATTGTGTGTCACTAAACTTTCCAAATTTCTTAAAATAAAAAGTAACATTTTAGAAAATGGCATACAACGAGGTGCAATTAATTTTCGCTGACAATCCCAAACGCAGCGTCACCCTTCAAGACCTGCAAAATATGCGTTATTTAGAAATGGTCATAAAAGAAACGCTTCGTGTTTATACTACGATACCTTTCTTTGGAAGAACTGTTGAACTGGACACAGTTATAAGTAAATATACGCTACATAATCTTAAGAAATTTGTCGAAGATTCATGATCTTTTTACGTAGATGGTATAGTGATACCCAAAGGCACACTGATTAATCCGCTGCCATTTGCGACGCATCTTTCCGAATTATCATACAAAGATCCGGAAAAATTCGATCCTCTGCGGTTTACTCCGGAAAATACGCTGAGGAGAAACCCATTTGCGTTCATCCCGTTTAGCGCGGGCTTCAGGAATTGCGTAGGTGCGTTGTCAACTGAGTGAACAGAGTACTCGTTGCGATTTCGATCCAATTGACAGTTGACGCGCCATCTCTCGATCTGAATAACTCTGTTTGCTTAAGGCCGACCAACTGTCTCGAAATTTTTAAACGAAAAGTACTCCTCGCAGTGTGGAAATTTCAGAATTGATTCGATTTCTTGCCGTAGGTCAAAAATATGCAATGTTGGAGATGAAATCTCTTTTATCGAACATCCTTAGAAATTTTGAACTGCTTCCAGCGATTCCCCAACACAAATTAGTGTTAAAAAGTGCTGCCGTTTTGAAATCTGACAATGGCGTGATTATAAGGCTAAAGAAGAGAGGTTGAGAATGTTTGTATTTATAGATAATTCTTAACTGTAGATTCTTTATTGTTTTTTTTATATAGCATTTACAGGGTATATATAAATATTTCAAAGTAATATAATTTTCATTTGATAGTGTTACCTTTAGGATTACCAGTTTTACAAACATCGAAATTATTGTTGTGCCTCCATCGTGGTAATTTGACCCGAGCATGACGTTATGATATGTAACCGTCATATACAGGTATCTTTGGAATAAAATAAAAAAGTACGGAAAATGAAAAAATCCAAAAAATGTTGAATCAATTATGACGCGAAAGTCAAAACTAAAAACCCTATATAGGAAACTGAAATACATATGTGGGCAACAACTGAGCCGCTGTCAGATTTGAGAAATTTTAAAAAACCCAATTAAAAAAAAGGTTTTCCATTTCATTTTCTTGTTTTAATAAATTGGATTTTAATAACATTGTCGTTTTATTTCATGTCTGATATCTATCGCTAAAAATTATGAACACTACTTTAAAATGCACTACTTTTAAACGTGGCCCGCGAACGTATTTACACAATAAAGTTTGGCCCACAATATATCAAATGTTGCCCATACTTGCTGTAATATGTACCGCCTATGGATGCAGAAGTGTACACATAATACATGGAGAGCGATCTTAAATTTGTGGCCTTGATCTTCTTTTTCTTTTTTTATTCGTTCATAGATATTTGGTAGAGAGCGTAAGAATCGAATTATACAGACAAATACGCATGCGCATTCTTAAATATCCAAGATTACCATTCCGTTAGAAGTTACGTGAGTACGTATGTTTCTATTGTTGCACATGGCTATGAGTTATTCGCATTCATCTCATACTGCAGCTAAGCTAATATTATGTAAGCTATGTTTAGTAGCATAGTACTGTGTAGTTTCTGCACACTCATGGGTTTCCTTATTTTTCAAAACTAACACTATAAGGCCTTCTTACCACTTGCCATCTCTTTTTGTTTCCATGTTCCGACTATCAAGTCAAATATGCATGTTTTACAGATCTACACAGTTTTTGCTTTACAAGACATAATTAAGAACATGAAACTCAGAGTCTCCAATAAACTGTAGAGCACTAATTATAATTTTTATAATGAGTCAGTAGGTCCTTTAGTTTTTAAAGTGGAGATAAAGCAATTATATTTTATGAATAAATTTTCCTGCATAATAAAGGAATACGTCTTCTACATTCTTATTTGATTTAAGGGAAAAGCATTTGCTGAACAGAAAGAAATATTCCACGCCGATTTGAAACGTGTACCTACTTTTAACGAATTGAAAATGATGAAATACTTAGAAATGGTAATTAAGGAATCGCTAAGAATATATACCACCATTCCGGTGTACGCAAGATCCTTAGATAAAGACGTCAATTGGAGTAATGTTTCTACAAATATGTTTGCCAAAATTATGATGCAATGTCAATAAAATTTCAGATGGTTTGCTTATTCCAAAAGGTTCTGTGGCGAATATAAGTGCATATGCCATGCACTGTGACCCTAACCTATACCCGAATCCTGAAATGTTCGACCCACAAAGGTTTAACATCGATAGGTTGAAAACGAATAATCCCTTTACTTTCGTACCGTTTAGTGCTGGACCAAGAAACTGTGTAGGTAAGTTCCTCAACGTTATAAACACGCTAACATATTGTTAACAGACGTATGAATACTTTTAGGACAAAAATTCGCTTTGCTCGAAATGCAATGCGTACTTTCATTTATCATAAGATCATTCGAGATTCGCCCAGCTGTTCCCGAACACAAAATTATCTTTCGAACCGAAGCTGTACTGAAATCTGATAATGGTATGGTTGTGAAGTTGGTCAAGAGAAACTAAACCTACCGAATCGAATTATACAGTCGCATAATGTAACTTTATTAAGCATTATTACTGCTTACTTTTCTGGATCCCAAACGTTCCTGTTCTTCTTTAAACAATTTTATATTTTCAATTTAATAAAAGTATAAAACTTAAAATTGCCATAAAATATTTTTTTGTACCTCGTGTTTTAATCTACCGTGATAGTTAGGATATTGAAGAGACTCTTGTATGAAAGGAAAACGTACAATTAAAATAGGGAATGTGTTAGTAAAGTCTTAAGGAAAACATGGAAATATTGATAGGAATACGTAGGCTTCCGAGTCAGTAATAAACGAACTGTTTCCGAAATATCGCGGATAGATGATATCCGTCTTTATTAATATTATCGCGGTGTTTCTGGATATTCATTGCTTCCCTGATACAATAAAAATTAGGATTCTTCGCGACAACCGAAGTTTGTCCAAAAATAATATTGTGGTCCGTTTCAAGGTAATACTCGAGTTTTTGGAATCTTGGAGCGTCTCTGGAGACTCCAAAAATGTTGAAGGTACGGCATATCTACAAATATACAGATCGCAAAAAAATGGAGCTAGATTTAAAATAATGTTAACTAACTATATATAGTGTATTATTACAATTAATTATTAGAGACCGGATTATATGCAAAGTGCATATATTTTATTTTATTTATTTATCATATTTTACGTCTATTTGTAGATGTCTTACACTGATTAAACTTAGTTAACGCTAATTAACTAATCCATTGCAGAAGAACGGCTACAGCACAAAAGATATAAGGAAACCACGGAAACAGAAAAACGACGAAAACCGACAACCAGCAGGTTACACATATCTTCCATACATAGCCGATGTCACCGATAGGCTAAAAAAGACCATACCAGGAACAAATACTGTATTACTAATTATTATTATTAAAGTAACTAATAAGTTACTAATATGTCGGCCGCACGTTTCTTGATAGAAACGTAACCGTAGAATCGATTGCCGGAAGCCTCAATCAATTATTTTCTTCACTTTTTTAAATTGATTCTAAGTACAAAATGGGTGTTTGTTTTAGCAAAAGTTGTACATTTCAGATTTTCTAGAACACTCTCAGATAGTTTTGTTTCTGCAATTATAGATCGAGGAATGTGCGAAATTAAAATTTAAATCGATATTACTAGTTTTACGATGATTTCATAGATTCTTTTTGATTTAAATAAGCGTTCGTTACATTTTTCTGGGTAAAAACGAATCTGTAGAATCGGTTGCCATAAATTTCAATCAATTATCGCCTTCAATTTTTTAAATTAACATCCTTCAACATTTTATAATGATATTAATAATAATAATTTGTTCATTACTTTTACATCTGTGTGTATGCAATAACTTATTACATCTAAGTCCATACCCCAGAATGCTAATCGCTAACTACAACGAATGACTACAAACGAGAAGTGGTCCTTGTAACAGATGTAGTTGCTTTATATGGGATTACTATTGTTTTTATTGTTGTATATAAGCGCAGTTTTTCTAGGTTCTACATGTTTGTTTTATTTCGATATGTACACTACCGCTCAAAAGTGTTTAGGCACCCCTGTTTTCATAGATTATTCATATAGTATTATGTTTAACAAAAAAACATTATAATAAAATGGAATACGTATTTAATTTAATTTAATTATATAGCATAAGGTTTACTATCATTTACCTGCACTTGGTCGGATTACCATAAACTGTTTATTGCGGTGCAATTACAATAACAATCCCTCTGAATTTACTGGGTAAATTTAGTCATCTGTTAGATTGTAGGTAATAATGTTTAAATTACCTTCCTAGAAGATTATAGTGAAATCTGTAACCTATGGTAAGTTGCAGTGTGGTATTTACTCTATTCACGTCGTGAGCGAAATATCGTATTACAATTTTTTAAAATGCCTCCGCGAAGAGAAATTAGTACGGAAACACGTGCGCTTATAATAGCTTACCATAAAAGTGGCATAAGTAATCGACAAATTGCCAAAATAGTGAAAATATACCATGCTACGGTTGACTAAAAAAATATCGGGAAACTGGCAGTTTTCCTAATAAAAGACGGAGTGGAATGCAAAAAGCGACAACATCTGTAGATGATCGCAGACTAGCGGTTACCAGCAAGTTAAATAGACTCAAAACAGCCCCGGAAATCATCGCAGAATTAAATGTTGGTCGCCAAAAACTAGTCAGTGTTTCTACAGTAAAACGTCGCCTACAGAGAGCCGGGCTCCATGGACGTATTGCGATGAAAAAGCCATTACTACGCAAACAAAACAAGCAAAAGCGACTTAAATGGGCTCGTGAACACCAACACTGGACCATAGAAGAGTGGAACAACGTCCTATGGACGGATGAGTCCAAATTTGAGCTGTTCGGAACCCAAAGACGTATATTCGTAAGATCTGTGGGTAAAAGTGCCAGAGAAGAGTGTATTGCTGATACCGTGAAGCATGGTGGAGGTTCTATCATCATTTGGGGCTGTTTTGCTGGCACTAGTGTAGGGGACATTGTGAAAATTGACGGTATATTAAAAAAAGAAGGCTACCGCAAAATTTTGGAGAACCACGCAATACCTTCCGGAATTCGACTTTTGGGTCAAAATTTTATCTTCCAGCAAGATAATGACCCAAAACATTCCTCTAAATTATGTAAAGACTATTTACGCCATTTAGAAGAGGAAGGAACTCTCAAAATTATGGAATGGCCTCCCCAGAGCCCCGACTTGAATCCAATCGAGTTACTATGGGAAGAAGTAGATCGGGAAGTACGGAAATCGGCTCCGACATCAGCTACTGACGTGTGGAACAAATTGCAATCGAGTTGGACCTCAATAACACAAGAAACTCTGGCAAAACTTATTGCGAGAATGCCTCGATTGTGTGCTGCAATTATTAAATCAAGAGGAGGTCACATAGATGAAAGCAAAATTTAAATTAAACGTTTTAATTTTCACATTTATTTAATATATTTTTATTCATGTACGTGTATCTGTACATAAAAAATAAATATTATTAACACTTTTGCTGAGTTTTTATACATTTTTGCTGTCAGTGAGAGTGCCTCAACACTTTTGAGCGGTAGTGTATATATTGCTTATAGTAATATTCATTACACGCACGTCTGACTAGCACTATATACACATTCTTTTTAGTTATGCAACCAACAATACAGGAGAATACAGAATATTTCCTAACAATTACAATTGTCTGGGATGTAGTTTAACTTCACTACTTCATGACAACATTAACACGATTTTTTTGTTTAAAATAATCAAGGTTTGCTAATTCTATGCCGTAAATTATATTTATTATTTCATTTGAAACAAGTGTTTCATGACAAATTTGTTTTCTTTAAAAGTTTAATAATAACGTAAATAAAATCCGTTCATTTCCCTTTAAATAAAATGATCCGGAAGTTTCCTGCCCACCACTAGTAATTGTTAATATAAAAAATGATTTCAGACTACACAAAACCAGGTCCTCTATTTACTTTATTATTTCCTATTAATACTGCGTCACGTTACGAAAAAGTTTTGGAACTGTGCGTAAAAGACCAATTATATAATTTTTGTGAGCGAAACAATGTGATTCATCATAATTAGAGACCGGATTATATGCAAAGTGCAAAAATTTAATTCAATTTATTTTTTGCGCTTTGCATATAATCCGATCTCTAATCATAATCAATCAGAATTTAGAAAAGATCATTATTTATCATTTATTGCTGTATTTGCAGAAGTAATTGTATTTTACACTTAGTATAGTTCGGTAAAGTGACCGGTGAACATTAGTATTTTTATTTTAAATTATATGTGTGTTTGTTATTGGCAAATAAAAATATTTATTCGCGATTAGTTTATGTGTATGTAACTGAAAACGCAGATATCTAAAGAACTTTCTGAGCTTCAACGTGCGCAAATTATTACACTACATGCCGAGGGATTATCCCAAGTGATGATTAGTAAAAAAGTAAAATGTTCACGGTGTGCTGTACAAACAACTCTAAAGCGTTACCAGAAAACAGAGGATACTAAATGTACTAAATGAAGACCGGGAAGAGGTCCAAAACGACAGAAAGGGAGAACCGGTGGTTACAACGACACCCTACAAAATCGACGGCAAACGGCAATAAATTTGATTTAGCGCTTTAATTCGACAACTCAGCGTTAATTTATCTCCTAATACATTAAGTAGACGTCTTAGAGAAGTCGGTTTATCGTCGAGAAAAGCTGGAAAGAAACGGTGGCTGTCGGACCTAAATAAAAATAAACGATTAGCATGACCTCATAAACACAAATCCTGGACAAAGAAGGACTGGGCGAATGTGATTTGGACAGATGAGTATAATATAGAGGTAAATATAATTAATCGTTTTATATTCAGTATGACGTAACTATTTTATAAAAGTTTAAACGAATTGTGTTAAAAAAAAATATCGAGAGTTGAAAGAATTAACTGGATAGGTTTATTACAGATTTTTGGGACACTTGGTGCAATGCTAGTGCGTCGGAAGCCTGGTGAAGAATACCATGCCGATTCTGTGGTGCCTACCATCAAGCATGGTGGCGGTAGTGTCATGATATGGGGGTGTATGACGTCGACAGAGATTGGAGAGATGTTCATGTGCTCTGGTAGAATGAACTCGAGGACCTACGTCAGCATGTTAGATGAAGTTTTACTGCCCACCATTGAAAAATTATTCGGAATGAATGCTGACGAAGTTTTGTTACAACAAGATAATGCACCATGCCACACTGCAAGTTTACCGCGGTTCTAGGAAGCGAACATTGACATCTTGAAATGGCTACCCCAAAACCCGGATCTAAATGCGATCAAGCATTTGTGGGCTATTATTAAGCGAAAAGTATGCGAACACAACTGCAAATCCAAACAAGAATTAAAAGCAATACTTGAAAGAGTATGGGAGGACATTCCAACTTCCACCTGCCATATGTTAGTGGCCAGTTTACCTAAAAGGATTGAAGCTGTCATAAAAGCCCGCATGGGGCCAATCAAATGTTGAATTTCTAGTTTTTAGTAATAAATATTTGCTTTTATAATATTTGTTTTATTTGTTCATTGTTTCTCTTAAAGATAATTGAAAAAATTGCGGGTGCCTAATAATTGTGTCCCTACCTGTATCTGTCTTTACAACTTATGCGTATTATTACATCAATTTATCTACGATGCCTAAAGATTAGGGCGTTGCCATATCTAAATAATACCCTAATTTGCATTTTATTTGTGCATTTCTAAATACGATCACTGTACAATTAACAACTATTCATGTGATTTTGAAACTATTTCCATCAGGAAGTCTGGTATATATCAACTTGTATGGGATTTTAATTTGGAGTATAGACACATCAATTTTCAAAATATATATTATACTACATTTAAGGTGCAGTTCTAATAACAAATACATGAGTATATACATTATAAAAGTTAGTAAAAAAATAATTTAATTTTTGTACAAAGCTTTAGTATATATAATTGCACATATTGCAGAATATATAGAAATGATTTTAAACATTGGGTAATTTAGTGTTAGATTCAGTCTTTTCGATAACAGTATTATTCAATTCTTCCTCATTACCTACTTCCATTTCCTCATCATCATCAGTATTACATTCTCCGCCATAGGTGAGATTCAAATTTGTAAACAAATCTTTGATTGGGATAATTCTTTGTCCGTTATTAATAATAACATCGCCTTTTCCATTATTTTCTCCATTTAACTCGTCAAAATTGATGTCTGGTATGCTGTAAAATAAAATTAAATAAGGACTATGAATGCTGTTAAACAATTAACAAGAGTACCTTTTTAAAACATCAAAGCCACCAATTTTTTCAGTGTTCTCCATAATTTGATCCGTTTCAACACAAAAACCGTATTCTTTACAATTCTGAAACGATAATTTTTGCATAGTAATTAAGCAATTTTCATAGACCTTCGCACCACAATTAACATCATGAATTTTGGAATTTCTCATCGAAACTTTAGAGCCTGAATTTCCAACAATAGCCGTCGCAAATCCTCTTATATCACAATCCAACACTTCTAACTGAGAACCGTCTAATACGATGATGCCTTGGTGAATCGATGATGTAGTATCGCCGATTAAATTGCAATTTCTTAATATCAACTTTCCATTTCGTACCACTGCACAACATTGCGGAGTGGAAGCATTTAACGTAACATTTTCTATTAGAACCTCTCCGCTGATATCAAACATTAAATCTTCACTCTGTGTTTCAATAATCGTATCGTCCTTGTTGTAGATACCTTTTATAATAGCGCCAGATTCAAATTTAGCTACAGATTTAAGGTTATACTTCGATTTATTTAATATAAGAACGTCGGAATGAACTAATTCGACTAAAGTTGCTGCCAAATCCAAAGCAAAGGTAAATGATTCATTTGGATAGAATTGCTCGATTTGCTTTAAAAAACTAATATGCTCGCTTGCTTTACTTGTCTCACTCATTAACCAATATTTAGACTCTGCAGTTCCTTTTTTAGATGCGGACACCTGTTTTAAAATTACATTCCTCATCAACGGATTTTCCAAAACTTCCATTTCGTTCTTAATTTGAATAATTCGAACGTGCAATTCCATTAAGATCTCTACTTTTTTGTTTGTTTCCTCAGTGCTGTGCATTTCAAGATCATCATCATTACCAATCTCGGATTCCAATTGTTCTCGTCTAGCTTGCAGTCGTCTTGCTTCAACTAATAAAGATCTAATGTGTTCCGATGCTGTCCGTGGTATTACACCATTCTTTAAATCGTAAAATAATCGCAGACGTGATTCTAGATGCTTACTAACCCAATCAGCAGTATCATCATCTTCATAATCCCAAGGCATAATTAAATTATGATAAAAGAACCTTAGAATATCCAAAGCATTTGCTGTAGACTGTAGGTTTAATACTACAGATTTATCTTGAGCTTTTGTTGGCCACAATTGGATTAACGATACTGTGTGTTTGTCTGGTAGCGATATATCATCCTGTACTGCTAAAATTTTCACCAACGCTTCTAAACTTTCAAAGTATATATCTTCAATGTATACCAACACAATTGTTGGAAAACATATTTTATATAATTCGCATGTAAGTCGGGGTAGCTTCCAAATTGCTTGCCAACCACTTACATCGATAGATAATTCCAGAAAGAATGCCCATTCTTTCTTTATGTTAGATACAGACAGGATGCTGTGCCCTGATAAAATATCTAAATATTCTTGTAATCTCTGTTGCAAGCTTTTATCAAATACTATAACTTGATCCATATCAGATTTGTGAGTATTCTTAATACAATTTATCTGGAACGAAGCAAGAAATTTAGGTAAAAATAAAGTAATAGAGTATAATTTAACCGACTTTTTCAAATTTTTAATGTAATGTTACATCCGCCAGATAGCGCTACGAAAGAGAGAAATCAAAAATGCCAAATTTATTGCAATTTGTTTCCTTCCTTTTGTAAGAAGGAGAAATATTTTATCATAAAAGCTCAAGATCTGTATTTAGTAAAAGTTTATTAGTCCCAATTAAAGTAAAATTTGTTTGTTAATCATTATAATAAGAATTATTTTAGACATATTCCTTTGAAAAATGTTTCGCTATACTACCAATATTGTGAAGGAGAAATCCCTGATAATTATTTTAAACTAATTGACTGATTTTAAAATTTTTCTGCGTTTTGGAAATATTAAGAAAGATTTAGTGTAAAATAAGAGCATGTAAATATATAAAACGAACATTTCAGTCTCTTATAATAATATAATGCAATAATTATAGTAGCTGTCCCATATTTACACTAAATTATCTAAATTCAAATATAGTACTTTATTCGAATGTAATAAATACTATTGCTTAATCCATATTATAATTTTAAGTACTCGTAATAGTGATTCTCTACTTAAACGTAATAAAAGATTAGATAAGTTGAAGAAAGTCATCGACTAAATGGCGCTAAGACTGGGAGAAATAAAAATGTTATTATGAATATGCAAAGTATTCGTATTGAATAAAAAATTATTACAAGTAGTAAAGGTGAAATATATTTTATCACAAATAAATTGTTTGTGTTGTGGCAAGAAATGTGGTTTCTGGATAAGGAGTTAAAATTAAAATATTCCTATGTATATGTGGTCTAGGTTGGAACGAAATAATTTGGAAAAATAAAAACAGATCAATGTCATTTTATTTGGATGCACGCCTTGCAGTGAGAAATGTAAAACCAGTCCACAACTTGTTACATTGAAAAATTATACCAAAACGAAAAGAAAAATGTGTAATTTTAAGCTGTGTCATTTTCTATAACATTTCAAATTGCATGTTCCTATAAATTCTCTTTGTACCCTATATTTGTATAGTCCGGTGTGTTATTTGCATTAAACGTCTGATTATTTTTATCTTAAATAGAATTTCAATTCAAACAGTATTTATCATTGTACTTTTTCATTTACATTCTCTATATCACATTAACATTATTTTAGTTACAAACACAGTGAAATGTTAAATATATATTTTGCATAGCACTTCTAGAGGCCATGTTTTAACTCTACTAGTCGCTATAAGATGGCGATGTACATTTCGACTTACCAAGCACAATTAGTGTCAGTGTAATTTTACGACTCTCTAGAAGATGGCACTGTAGCAATGCGATTTTAAAATTACCTTGTAATTGAAAAAATACAGTACAATATGATGAGCTATGCTTTAATTTTGTGAGGACTGAATCACGTCATAAGTGACGCTGGTATAACGTTTCATTACCAATATATAGCGCAAATTTTTCAAAGAATACATTTCATTTCAACATGGTACAATTTAAACATATTTCAATCTAAAATAATAGCTATTAATATATTATTTAATGCACTTATTATGACGAGAATATGATATAAATAGAAAATACACGACTTGCGTCTAGGGATATTATTTTTTGTTAGCGTGGAGATATCTGCAGATACAAAACGCTACGTCGCCATTTCAACAATCTTTCAAAATCAGTTGTTTATATTAGGGGTACAATTAGTGTTTACACTTTGATTTGACAAAGGATCATCGAACGTCATTGTCGGTTAATGACGTGCATTCGTTCCTCATATAATTAGACTATAGCTATAAAGTCTTGATCGTTGAAATTTGTAAAGTGAGTTTCTTTTAGGCTAAAAAATTTGGAGGTGACTAATGTCGTGAAGAAATAATTTCTATACGGAAAGATTTTATCAAAAATCAGGGTTGGCCGATTTCAAAATTTTCCCGCGCTTTAAAAACCGCCCATTTTTTTAAATTCAAATTAAACAAATCAATTTTAATACAAAATAAAAGCATATATATTTAATCTTACTTATCCATATACATAAAACAAACGTTTCAGTCTCTTATAATAATTATAGTAGCAGCCCCTTATTCATTGTTTATACATATAAAATAAAAACAAATGCTCATGGCGACAAGATTAAATTAGTTATAGTAAAAATGCCATTGTGATGCTTATCATTAGATCGGGTTAGAAACTTATAAGTTATTCAAACACGACTAGCTATCGTAGATAAAATCGCCTAAATTCAAATATAGTACAATTATAATAGTAATATTGTGGTAACTTACACAAATAGTTACATAAGTAATTTTTTTAATACTTGAATAAATAATATAAGAGAGTAATTTTTATTATTTTGTTTGAAGAGTGTAAACATATAGCTATCTTAAATGCTGAACCTGAGCAATTAATTGTATGATAATCATGGCTTTTATTTGCGTTTCTACTCGTTTTATATTATTCACTCAGTAGTCTTACAAGTATTAATTTATTATTAAAAGAATCACATACAACATACAAACTTATAAAAGGTCTAATAGAAAGGCCAAAAATCACTTTTCTTTTTTCTCTTTCTCTATCGCTCGCTGTTTTCTTATGTTTTCCCTGAGCTGTGCTATTTTGATATTTTTCATTAATTGAGTTGATTGCCAAAGCCAACTACCCTAAAAGTTAAAGAAAGTAATGATATTTTCTATAAGAAAAAGTAATTATGTTTCTTGAGTATCAATTTTGAACTAAAGTACTACAGCAAAATTGTCAAGTAACAAAATATGAGCTAAGTAGCAGAATACGTTCATATTTCATTTATTTAAAGTGATATGTGAGTGTTTGTTAATTTTCAGCAAAATCTGAGGACCTTTATCTATTCTGTTATTTAGCCTAAAACATGTCATAAAAATTTAGCAACTCCTGTATATATATCTATGCAATGCAATTATAAATCTATCCTTGTACTAATTTCGAAATAATCTGGTGATTTTGAATATCATACATAAGGTTACTTTCTCCTGCTAGATGATGAAGCACTTTACAATTGTATACCTACAGTTCATAATTTATTCACAGTCATTCCGAATACACTTCATAAAATTAAATGTACTATTGTTTAAATGAAGACTTACCACCATTAACATACAATTCAATAATATTGGAATTGAAAAGACGACAGATATAAATAAACCATTACTGTCAAAGTACTGTTGTCGAGAAAACATTTTCCAATTGGCTGATGCTAATTCGTTAATACTTTCGGAAAAATACACTAAAAGAACTATTATTCTGTTTGTTACGTATTTTTATCCATGCATCCACAACTTACTTAGAAAGAAAAACAACAGTGCTTGCAAATTTCCATAATTCCTAGTTAATAGAGCCATCATAGTGACTGTAATGTGAAATGTGAAAAGTCCTATAAGCCATGGATCTTTCCAATCAACCTGCAAAATTTTTAATTATATCTCTTTATTTACATAAGCACAGAAATACTTTTTTTGCTGTAAATAACAAGTAAACATAAAAATATTTTCTTTGCTAAAAGATTAAATTATAGCGCAGAACATGTGTAATTATTGCTAAAAATAGATATAGTTAACATGTTTGACTAGAAAAATACTGCAACTACAGAGTCTTCAGATTACAACAACCGGTTTCCTTTGATAAAGGCGAAAAATAATCTTGATAATTTCGCAGTGACAGTAAATAACTTAATATTACATTTTACACCAGCACTAAATACTTACGCCTCCCAAGAATGTTAAAATAGTGCTAAGTTGATCTGCTCCGATTGTGTTTTGTTCAGACATTTTTAAATTTTGTCATAAGTCTAGCAATATATGGTAAACGCACTTTTCAAGCACATTGTAAGTAAACACTTCGTAAAGTTCTTATTGTCAAATTATATATATATGTATATATACATCCTAGCTATCTGTAATAATGAAAAAACACGCTACAAAAAAAAATTATCCTATTGGAGGTGTCGCCATCTGTAGGAAAATAGATTTATATACCTACAGGAAGGAATCGTGAGAATAATTTGGGAATAGAGTGGAATAGAACCTTACGCATAAAATACTGCAATATATTGATATATTCGTAAGTGCTGGTATCTAGTGAGTAAAATATATACCATTGAATAGAAATAAAATTTATATATCACAATAATTCATATTTGTAGTAAATAAAACGTGTTGGCTACATGCATATGCTACTTAAGTACTCACTTTTGAAAGTCATGTAACGGCTTAAAACAAATTTTAATAATGAGTAACAATAATTGTACCGGTTCCGTAAAAAAAAGGAAATATACAGATGAAATCACGAAAGTTTGAAGTTACATCATAGTTTCATCAATAAAATAAAGATAAGCGCTATATATTAAAGTCAGAAACATACGTATATACAAGCGAGATAGAAGTATATAACATAAGTCGTACACTACCTATGGGAAGTACGAAGTAACGAAGAGTCCAAAAGCAAGATTTTTCGCCAAATAAAGTACAGTCAATTGAAAATCAAAGTACGTATTATTGATAAATGAATAACATCTTGTTTTTCTGATTGTATTGTCTGTTTCATATTGTAGAATGGTATGCAGCAGATCCCTATATGCCCACCGGTGATTTAATTACTTATCGAATTTTTCATATAGCAATTGGGTGTTATCTGTGTAGTTTTATCATTTATTCTTATTATTTTTATTATTTCAAGGTTGAAATATTCATTGAATAAAAGTACACTGTCAATTGCAGTACTGTAAGTATAAATAAGTACAAGTAAGTAATATCCATATAAAATCGCGATGACATTGCAACTAGCGAACGACCAGATCATAATACACCTTATTCACACCTTAGATAATAGTATTCACACCTTAGATAATAGTATAGAGTTTTATAAGGTATGATTTAATTTTTTGAGGAATGAATGCGCGTCATAAGTGACGCCGTATGACATTTCATTACTAACATAAAGTGAAAATGTTTCAAAGAATACATTTCATTTAAATATGGTGAAATATAAACAAATTTTAATCTGAAATAATAGCTACCTACGTATTATATGACGCATTTATTATTATGAAACAACCGTGAGAATAAGACATTAATTAAAAAATATACGGCTTACGTCTAGGCATATTTATTTTGTTAGCGTCGGGACACCTGTAAATAAAAAACGCTATGTCGCCATTTCGACATAACCTCTGAAAATCAACTATTTATTATAATTATGGGTACAATTAGTGTTTACATTTGATTTGACAAGCATGCATTGCTGGATGTCACTGTCGATTGATGACGTGCATTCATTCCTCAAACAATTAGACGTCTCGCTTACTCATAAGCGATGTTGTCGGTTAGACACAGAAAACAATTTGAGCCGAGTGAAGATAATTACTTTAGTTTACTTCTATCTTGCTTGTTTGTTGCTTACTTTTTAGTAGCTACCGTTTATTTTTATCAGCTAATTGAATTTCATACAGAAACAGTTTTTTCTATTACTTTCTGACATCCGTAAGTATTACATAAACATAAACAATTATGATATGGTAACCAGGATTTAAGCTACACAGAATATCAAGTTGAATCAAGTGTTAGCAACCGACAAAGATAATAGGAATTAAAAAGATTTATTTTGTACATGTAATATTTAATATTTTTTTAAATACACATGTAGTTTATATTGCATTTAATTTCTTTATACAACACACGTTGCTTCATTCTTAAGTCCACTTTTATTTTATTTTAAATGCAGCATGATACATTAAAAGAATTTACTGTGTACATGTAATATTTTTTATATGTTCAAATTAAGAGATTTGTGATATTAAAAAAAATGTGTGTTTTTTCCAAAGTTAATGTAAACGTAAACATTAAATACTGGAAGTAAACATAAGCTTAGCAAAGAATTTCATGTTCAAATATTTTTTGAATATTTTGCGACAAAATTTTCCCAAAATAAGATATTGACAACACCGAGCAATGTAAGTAATTCTATTAACTATTTGCACTAATTAATCGAAAACTATTACATCATTTATACTCTCCAATGTTCGGAGATAGCCGAAGATTTAATTGTACCTAAGGAATTATTTGCTAAGTGTATATCAACTGGATACTTCAAATGGTTGTTAAAATTTAATGATATAAGGTAATGTTTGCAAAATATTTAAATAACTATAATAGTAGAAATCTGTAATCCTTTAAATACCCATTCAAGATTAGTTTACCTATTTAAGTCTAGATGGCACTCTCAATAAAGTCTTAAAAAACTGTTTTCATACAGTTTATTGTTAATTAATGAAATGTATTTTTTTAACTAAGTACGGACTGGAAATTTGACATCATAATTAGTAATTTGAATTTAAAGTATGCTATTGTAAATACTCGAATTTTTTAAGCAAGTAGTTGTTTCTGTGAAAGTTGGAAATTTCAAATATATCTACTGTTAAATTGGACAGATCGGATGTGTTTTTGTTTTATTATATAAGTAGGTATAGTGACGTTTTTGTTACTTTTCATTTTTATTATCATATTTATTATTGCTAAATGATGTATTTAAAGTTACAGTTTTTAGTTTTTTGTAAATAATTTCTCATAGGTTCGGTATAAACTTGTAAAACATTACTCATTTAACCAAATCTCCATTTCAATAATAAGAAATTATCCATGGTCAGGGACATACTGTCTACTGTTTTGTATGACCCATAAAATTTAATTTCTTAATCACACATATTATATATATCATATGTATATACTGTCCGTTTCTCATCAACTTTTGATGGTAAACACAAACCTTCAACATTTCTATGCTAGATTGAGAATATTCTGAAGTATTATTGCATACCACCTGCTGTGCTCGTGCTACTGTTAAAGCTTGCATTCTGCATTATATCTTGAAACAGACAGTACCTTGAAACGTTTCAATGTTGCAATGTTCCAATTTCAACAATCTTCCATTATAAATTCCTTAGTACACTAACTTCAAATCTCACAAAATAAGCGATGCAAAGATGCAAAAGCGCAATATTTAGTATTTATTTATCTTTTATTTATGTAGTATTTATTGAATAAACGTTACTAGGTATTTTAATAACGACCAATATTTTTTTACAACAATTTCTTTTCTCCCTGAATGCATTGTTTCGTTCTTTTAGGCTTTAAGACAAATGTATCATCTTATCGTATTGTGAGGTATACAGAACAGTGAACTCGATGACTAATTCTGCACTTCTAAGTGTATTTTCAAAGTACATTGATGATTACGTCAGTCATTCTATACGTACACTCTTATTTCCCTTTTTTTTATTACCGCGTACTCATACTTTTGTTTGTAACGACTTATCGAGGAATTTATTTGAACAAGGACAAGTTTCAAAGTCTAAACATATAATAATTATGATTAAATTAAAAGAAGAAGAAAGAAAACGTGGGAACCTCGATCTAGATATTCGAAAGTTTATCGAACAATAGACGCACGGACTGTCCTAAAATAAATGTTATCACCATGGGTGATCGAAATTCGGAGGAGATTTAATTGTGTCGTCATTCGTAACTGAAGGTCATTTATTGTATTTAGAAAATTAATAATCTAAGTCGATGAATTCCAACTTTATAGCAAGGAATATTATAAAAATGTACAATTATCGCATTTAGAAATTCTCAAGTAATTAAATGTAAATTAGGGTATTATTCCGACATCGTAACTGTATGAACTTCTCCTGGTTTGTTTTCTTTTGTAAAACGTTTCTAATAAAACCCGTAAATACAATATTTATTCTATATTTACAGGTAGTTACAAAAGTATACTGAATACAATAAGTGACGAGTTCAAGCCTATTATACTTCATTCACGTTAGGAATGCAGTAGATAGCGCTACGATCGGGAGCTGTATTACACTGGTGAAATTTAACCGGTGGAGCTGTCAAATGACAACATCGAAAACGTCAAAGTTTGGTTGTCAAAATCTTGTATAGTAAATAGTAAAGTTTTTCATATTTTATGTGAAATACATTATGGTTGTATGACCTGGTAAAATAATACCGCAATAACAAAGTAAAGGTAACATCAATTGCAATATAAATGTATCCTTCGATTGTTTCATTTACAAAACAGTAGGAGCTTATTTAATTATGTTAGAATCTAAATGTGTTTGCATTTGGGGTTAATCGAAGAGAACATAAATGCTATATGACAAGCTTCAAAATAACAATTTTGCTATGGATAAAGTTGAGTCGAAAGTATAACTTTGACATGAATGGTTATATACAGTTATATATGTACATAGTGTTTTCATGAAGTAAATCTCTGTTGGTAATCCCCATCAAATTGCAGATATACATTGTAAGCTATTAGCCTCTGCCTACTGCCAATATGCTTCCCCTGAGAATTTTTCGATAGTTCTGGAATTAGATGTACTACTGCGTCCTCAGTCATACCGAACTGAAGCTGTAATCTCGTAATAGTAGAGTAAAAATTATTTTGTTTATGTAATTGATTGTATAGTACCTTGAATTATTACATGATGAGATAAAAGACCTCTGAAAAGTACTATTTTTGTCACAACTTGTTTGTAAAGATAGAAAGTAGAATAGAAGATAGTAAATTTGACAACTGACAGATATTTCATATAAAGAAATTGCATCAATTTTCCCTGTGTGAATAAGCCTCGTCAACTAGCCATTGGTAAGCTCATATTTTAAGGTCTATCTATTCCAAGTCTGCATTCTTAACGTGAATGTAGTGTAGTTACTGTTAATAAGTGAATACAAGTTAACTTACTCTGGACAAGTTGAAACTCTATATCGCCTATGATATTGTATGGACGGAGTTATGTCTTGTTCTCCTTGAAAATTGTTGTGTTTAGTCTCAAAAGAAACCTCGGCTTGTCTTATCGGTAATTACAGAATCACCTGAATGCCTTTGTAGTAAGAAACATTCTAGATATTTACCCATGATATCATGGTCATACTTGTAAAACACAGCAATATATACTAAATTAGAATGAGGAAATAATTTGCTAGTAATTAATAAGAAGTTAGCTAAATAGGGACATTGCCGAAATTTCTACTAAGTCTGAAATTTATATCTACTTAATGAGATACTACTTGTACGAATATTTGGTGACAATAGAATATTTGATTACAATAACAATAGATACATTAAGATATACCTGAATGTGCCATGAATGTGAAATACGATAGAAACACAATAATCGTTCGTTTGCATCCGAACAGTAACATTTTAACATTTCGGCACCGTAAGCGCATTTGGTATTTCGTAAATCTTACACATAATTTATTCTGTATCACTGAGTAGTCAGGAAAGAATAAGAATAAACACTTACACATTCAAATCCTACGTTAATTTAAATTTCAGTTAATACGAAATTTATATATTTCAGCATTATGGAAGAAGTTATGTAAATATCCGCAATATCAGTTTTACAAATTAAAATAATTATTTGTTTAAGTCAATGAATACTTCTTTGTCTTGATGAAATCCTTCTAAATGTCTGTGCATATAAATCAGCTATGTTTTAAAATGGTACATACTACAATGATTAAAAGTTCTACAACAAATTATATATATAGGTGGCGGCGCAATGGGTATTGACGTCTTTTTGGAAGGTTATTGCAGACATACAAACGAAACGAAATACGAAATAAAATATTGTCAAAAAATATTTATTGCACATATAATACAGTTTAACAACAAAAGATATTTTTTGGAAAATAAGATCTGTTAAATGCATTTCTAAACATTCATGAAGTCGTAACTGAAAACTCTTTGCAGCATTTCCTGGTTTACCACTCTAACTTCTTGAGTAATGCCGGCTTTTAAAGCTTGTCATGTTTGAGGAATATTTTGGAAAATCCTAGCCTTTAAATAACTCCATAAAAAAAAAATCAGGACTGGTCAAATGCGGTGTCATTGGCGGTCAATTAAAATCACCATGTCGGGATATAGTCATCCGGAAAATATGTTTTTTAGGGCAGCCATGCAAATTCGCGCAATATGGGTCATTGCTCTATCTTACTGGAACCATATGTTTTACCTCAAATCGTTGCAATTCATCAGGTAGGAAATTATGGAATATCTTCAAATACCGTTAAGTTAGTTACAGTCATTTTCTTCGGAAAAGTACGAGGCTAGTATTTCCGATGCAGTTACATCGTAACTCTTTTGGAATGTAGAGATTATTCGTAACCTTATTGAGGTTATACGACAGCCCAGTACCGAAAATTGTTTTTATTTACAGGTCCCGATATGTGGAAATGCGCCTCGTCACACATTATTAAGTAACGTAAAAACTGCGTTGATTCAACGGTCACATGTTGATGGCTACTCAACTGCATTACATAGGAATTCATTTAGGCCATCCATTATATTTTTCACTTTATTCATATCCGAACAGTAGCGCCTCGAAAACTATTGTTACACTCTTTATAATACTTTTGATGTAAAGTCACGAATTATGACAATGATAATTCTCGTTCTTTACATTAAACCGTTGATTTTTCAGCCAGTGGGAATGATAAATTGATGACTTATTGCTTGTATTCTCATCTGATTTATTATATTATTACTCTGTGATTTCCTTTTGTGCTCTAATACCAGAGTAGTTGTTGGAAAATTAGGAACTCTGGATTCTCAGTAAATTGATGTAAGCATATACTATATGTCAAAAGCGAATATTTTGAAAAACAATAAAGCCATTTACATAACTATATGTGTTTTTGTAAAACGTTTCAAAAAATATCCCTATCAGTCCTCGTATTTAATTTGTTGATAAAAGATTCTGTTTGTTAAGATTCGCAGATTGCATAAGTTCGTAGTGTATGGACTTAGCACCAAGCTTTTTTTCAACGACTAAGCATGACAACAAACTAATTTGATTAAAATTATTTGCGTATTATGGATTTGCATTTCTTGCTAATTAAGTTTAATGCCTGTTAATTATCCAGTTCCTATTTAAACGAATAATGAAATGTTCAATTTATGTTAGTCCTTATATTTGTTTTTGTAGAATGTTTCCTAATAATAATCAATCGTTAATAACTGGATAATTTGACTGAATCACCCTCAACTATGTATAAACACTTATGTATTAATATATTTTTTTGTTGATGTACTTTGTTCGGTGTTTTTCTGCACTGTTTGTTTCAGACAGTGATTTAAAACAGTCTCATTAAATCTATAACTAACAACAGCTGTAACTATTTAGCCGTAACTATTTAGTACACTAGGGTGACAGAATAAAATAGACACCTACTAATTAAAAAAAAGATTCTATTCTCGTTATATATACAAAATATTTTAAAATTTTTAAATTAGACTAATATTTTGTCGATCCACCTTTACTTGCGTGAAGTGCTGCGAGTCGTCGTGACATAGAATCTATTAAATGATTCATGGTGTCTCCTGGAATATTTAACCAGTCTTCTGTAACAGCTGCCACGAGTTCTTCCTTATTGCTGGGTTTTCGGGGTCGTTTCGCCATATTTGTCTGGATTATGTGCCAAACATTCTCTATCGGATTCATGTCTGGTGATTGGCCTGGCCATGGTAAAATCCGAATCCCCTGTTCCTCTTTCCATGTGGTTGTTGTTCTTGCTTTGTGGCAGGGTGCTCCATCCTCCATAAAAGTGGCGTGTTCTTTAGATAAAATGGCGTTGTCGAATATCGGTAGTAGTCCTTCTGTTAATATTTGGATATATTTTGCCGGATTTATATTTCCGTCGCAGATTACTAATTGTGATCTTCCACCATACAATACCGCGCCCCACACCACCAAAAATTTGTCGTCCAGCTGCTGTGACGAACGTCTCCATACCCACGTACGACCACTATCACTGAATTGGCAGTTTCTGCTTTCGTCTGAAAAAGTGACAGACCGCCAAAACTCTTCGGGCTTCGTTCGCATTTCGATTGCCCAAGCCATTCGGCGCCGTTTTTGAAACGCCGTAAAGAGAGGTTTCTTCTTTGTCACCTTTTTATACATACCCACACTGTGGAGGTATCGCAGAACGGTGCGCTGACTTTTCTGTGAAGTTGCCGCAAGCTCAGCTGTACTTTTTCGCGGTTGTCCTAACACTTCGCGCACAAGCACCCTTTTACTTCTTTCAGAAGGTCCATCACGACCTGGTCTCGGCTCCACTGTTGTTTTTACCTTGCGTTTAAATTGTGTAATCACACGGTTAACTGTGGACAACGGAATATTTAAAAACTTACTTATTTCACGTTGCGAAGCGGCGCGTTCACTCTGGCCAACGATGCGATCCCGGGTGAAGTCGCTAATATCACTCGAACCTTGCAAACGAGGCATAGTTGTAACGATACTAAACTATGACGAATTCCTTCCGATACATCTACCCCTACCCTAATGACAAGAGAAAGTTCTTAATTCGTTCTAAGAATTTAGCCGTTTACATATTTATACCGCTTTACCTGGTGTCTATTTTATTCTGTCACCCTAGTGTATATGGCAATTAACTAGAACACGCTTTTAAAAAATATATGCTTGGCTACCGTCATTTTCTATGTATTTCCCTGATGCATCTAAATAGTGACTGTCTGCGTTTCTATTTCTGGAAAAAGGCCTGAAACTTAGTTTCCAATATACTGTTGAGTATAATCCGAGGCAAAATGATATGATTGAATAATCGCTTCTTTGACGAGAAAGTTTCCTACAGACAGTGTCATGATGAATGCTCCATTTCTCAGACCACAATTTGGATCTTTCTCTTGCTGATTGACTATTTGCCCCTCTTGGTTAAACTCTTGAGAGCTCTTCACATATTGGTTCAAACATGTTGAGGTAAACGTGTGTATTTCGATATATTTACATCACGGATGGTATTACGTAGATACTTCGGGAATTAAACTCATGAAACACACCTCCTACAGCCTTGGCCATAAGCATTTGAATATCCCAGAACTATAGCTGAGGATTACAGCAATAAAACTTTATTCATTCATTTTATTCAACGTGGCCAGTCAAGCAACACTATCGTTTTGAAAGGTACACTCGGAGAAAAAAAATTATGGTGCTTAATTAAAAAATTTGACATTTATAATTATAATGCAGACAATTGTGGATGCGAGGTTATGACTGTTGCTTATTAGATTATAAAATAAAGGCTTTTTGTTTAGTTGTTAATATTTGATTTTAAATGTCCTAAAATATGTTGATATACATATATTGCCTACATAAACAAAACTAATAACCATTATGGAGATTAAAGAGCATAATGTTACAAGTGACAATAGTATACTCTATTTATACATAGATTTATTGATTACGTTACAATATAAAATACATTTGGTGCTACTTCAAGTGTCGTATATTAAAAAAAGACATAGATTTATTAAAAATTATTTTAATCAGAATCACTATATGAGGTATCACTCTTCGATTCATTTGACGAATAATAAATTCCTCTTCTTCGCTGTCGAACAGCTGACCTTTTACCATATACATATTTTTTCTAATTTTGCCGATGTGGTTACATTCCGCTTCATAATTCCAGAGTCACTTGATTTAGTGCGTCGTGAATGAGATTTGCCATATTTGTTGTTTCAATATTATGTGAGGCTATTTTTCTCTTAACCATACTCCAAATTAGTTCTATGGGATTCAACTCATAGTGGTATGGAGGAAGGCATAATACAGTATGACTGCATTTTAAAGTATGTGGATGGTATGGTATCTTCATCAATTGTAGCTAAGAAATTATATCATCTTTTCTTTTGAACCTTTGAATTGGGTTTCATTTAATATGAACGCATATAGAATATTTAGAATTGACATTGTCTTATCAAACTAGATATAAGGAATGAACTTTTGGCCAAGGCTGTATATACCTATAACTCGGAAAAATAAAATTAAAAAAATCAATAAAAATAATTTCAATTTGCACGTCTCTCTACAGTAGTTTGGAGTATTTCATTACTTTTTTTGATTAATATGTGTTATAAATCACAGAACTTGCATTACGTGTACACAAACGGATAAATGTGTTAATAATAATCAAATGCATAATAATATTACTGTTCTTCAAAGATATGTATCTCTTACGTTTGTGTAAAGGGCCTGCGTTTAAAGTGAAATGACGCGATAGCGATTCAAATCCAACAAAAGAAAGCATGCAGATGTAATAGTTTTACTTGCGATAATTAATTATCAATAAAATTGCGCAATTTCCATGGAATCTCTTTTAGGCTGTTGCATCTATTACCGTTATTACTTACTCATACTGTTTACAATCTCTATGCACATATTAAATTGGACAAAGTCGGTTCAAACTCTGACCCTTGTACGTTATTACAAAGTGTTTTAAAGATAATTTTAATACTTATATCAGTGAGATTTAAACATGATTTTTCGTTAATCGAAGATCAGTCGTCGTTTGATGAACAACAGTGACTTTCCTTAGTGAATTGTATTTTGAAAAAGTGATATTCTAACACGAAGGTAAGGCAGTCTTTAATAAATTTCGAAAAACTGAGTTTATTAAATTTATAATAAACGAATATTTGTATTTCGGTATTCTTTTTTTAATCGAATCTTACTTTTGCATTTTAAAATGTATAGATATGTCAGTTCCACCGTTCGTTCTTGATTTGGGTCCTCTAAGCGATGATGCGAAATTGGTTGCTAAAAACGAATTAAGGGAGACACCTGAAGTGGTTGAGCAAGGTTTAAAAGAATTAAGAGCATTGCTGGATGCCGATAAAACTATCCGTTATCGAACAGATGATGATGATTTTCTTTTGATTTTCCTAAGACCAACAAAATTCTACGCGCAAAGTGCTTATGAGCTGGTAAGTTAGCTTTCTCTCCCGAATTATAAATGTAGCTTATAGTAGTATACTAGTAACAACATAATCTAAAAGTTCTTAGAAGGTATTGCAAACTTTACGGTTAGGGGCGATAGAAAACTGCAGTGGTGTCCATACGTCTTGTACACCTTCAAAATTAGTAATGCATAAGTTGCGACAACAAAAATGAAAATACACCAAGCTCAGATTATGATATTTTTCTAAATACTTTGACTAATATAATTGATGCTCTTGGAAATGAAACCGAAAAAGTAAGTACTCTAATAGATATTTTGCTATGGATGTATATATTTTCACCCATCAAATGAAGCTACTAGTTGTTACACCTGTTATTAAGTCCGGGTCGAGGAGTAACATTCGGAATTATCGCCCGATATCTATATTATGTAACTTTGCTAAAGTTTTTGAAATTATCTTATATAAATATGTATATTCGCACGTTGGTGCTAAACTATCCCCGGTGTAACAAAGTTTTATTAAAGGCAGATAAACAGTGTCCAACCTGTGCGCATTTTCTAATGATATCTCTGAGGCTTTAGATCTACGTCTTCAGACATATGTCATTTATACAGATTTTGCTAAGGCTTTCGATAGGGCTGAACATCAAACCCTATTACGTAAACTGAATATGTAGGGTATCTTTGACGATCTAATATTGTTGTTGCAATCCTATTTGAGTGGGCGTACCAATTACGTTGAATATCGTGGTTTTCGGTCCAGCTTATATCAGTCTCCTTCAGGTGTGCCACAGGGCTCTGTTCTTGGACCGCTCCTATTTATTATTTTCATTAATCATCTTACTGACCGGCTTAGATCTAAATGCTTACTATACCCCGATGACCCTAAAATTTTTCGCAGAATATACTCCACTGCAGATTGTGACATTTTGCAGGGTGATCTGCTATCTATTCACCTTTGGTGACTAGAGAACCATTTACCACTAAATATTACTAAGTGTAAAGCGATGACGTTTGCCCGTAGAACTGATACAGTGGGGTATGCGTACAATGTTGGCGGTGAACTTTTAACACGTTGTGAGGAGTACAGAGATCTTGGCATATTTGTTGATACTAAGCTAACATTTAACAAGCATATTGTAAGTATATGTCAACAGTCTCTTAAAACGTTAAGCTTTCTGTTTCGCAATACTAAACATTTGAGTAGTGATGCCCTTGTTGCTGCATATAATGCATTTGTTCGAGCGAGATTAGAATATGGTTCTATTGTGTGGAATCCGGGATATCATGAATATATCAATTTAGTTGAGATGGTACGGCGTAAATTTTTGAAAACCTTATATTTCCTTAAACACCACGTTTTTTGCAACATGGCTATCTATATACTAATCTTCTAAAAGAATTTGCGTTTATTTCTTTGGCGGATCGTCGCGTTGTATCACAAATAATTTTTGCACATAGAATTGTAAACGGTGATTTACAAGTTCCGGATTTGTTGTCCCTTTTGAATTTTTATATACCGAGACTTAATAGTAGGAATAGTTTAACTTTTTATCTTTCAGTGGCTAACACGCGCGACCATTCTCAGTCACCACTTATGTCAATATGTAACAGTGTTAATGTATATGCATCTAGATTTGATTTGTTTAACATTTCTATCAATGCTTTGAGGCAACTTTTGTTAGAGCAGTTTTCTGTTGCTTAAGAAATTTTTTCATTTTCATTTGCTTTCTTTTTTTCGATATTACGCAATCACTCTTGTTTCATAGTAGTTATTATACGATTATCCTGTAATAAGCTGTATGCTGTTGGGCAATAAATTATTATTATTATTATTGACTAAACATCTGGAACTTTGGATATTCTTTTTTATTAATATTGACGAGATTACTTTTAACGTGATTAGAAAAATCCTAAGTCCGAGAAATTAAATATTAATGCTGCAGTAGATATTGGAAGGAAGCAGTGGATGACTTCTCCAGGATGCTTGCTAATGAAATATGGGAAAGAGTTTTCGCCTGTCAGGAAGCAAATCTGACATTTAATATCATTATCGAACCGGTTTTTAGGGTTATCATATTTTAATTTGCTAACGTATTGAAGTTTGAAAAGTATCGAACCTACTTCTATCTGACGTTCACTGACCAAATGATCTCTCTCCAGTGATGGTGCTTCCGATTTTTATACATTATTGTCTACTGCAAACGCTTCTCTTATTAACTTAACTTAGGAAGATGCCTAGGCTTTCTCTGTAACTTGCATCCCGTCAAAACAAATTCATTTAATGTTTTTCGTACTGTTAGAGATGATATTGGAACTCCTGCAGCCTATTATACCTCCTTGGCTTGTTCTTGTAACCGCCAGTTTATCTATGTCCTTTTTGGCTAAAGCACAAAGATGCAAATAAAACAATTCGTCCATTTTCACCTTCACTTAAGTGTTTTTTTCCAGATTTATTTTCCTTTTAATTTCAAAAAAATATAAGACAAAATGCACGTGCAAATTGCCTTCATTTTGATCTAATACCGCGATATTTGTAAAGATATATGTAAATCATCTGTCATTATAATCACGCAACTTCATAAAGGGTATTCGAATGAATAGAGTAGTTTGAAATCGGAAGAAACCAATCTGAGCGAACCCCGTGACGTGAGAATGTAAAGATCGTTCTAAAAATATTGAATACAGACATATGTCTGATGTCAAATATATATACATATATGTATACACAACCTTACTAAAAATAATACCTTGCACACCAGTTTTATTTTATAATATCAGTTCATATCTATTTTATAATTGTAATGTGCAATGATTGTATGTAAAATATGAAAACTATTATACATTTAACTTGTCATAACATAAAAATCCAAAAAAATTGGAAAGGAGTATTGTCCTGAATTATTTTTCCATCCAAAATGCTATTTTCAAAATTTGTAAGAACGTATTCAGTAATAAACCGTAATTTATCCGTATGGGTGCCGCCTCTATTAACACTTTCTTCCCATCTGCGCAACTGTCGAAGCGATTTTACTTTTTTGAATTTTCGGGTGACACCTACCAAAGTACGTGGCTTGGATTTACCACTTTTCCAGTAGTCGACAGCGCTAGTTTTGCAATCTACCCTCTTCTTCAGGAACACATGCAATATCTTCATAATTGTCTTCTTCGTTTTATGCTGTTTCTTCCACAAATTGCGCTTCGTGTGATTTTGCTAATTTTTCAAACTCTAATGGCGTTACATCTTGAAAGGAGAACATAGCGTCTTGTTGAGCAGATACAATTATATTTTTCAGGGCATCATGCAACTCAATTTCTTGCGGTGTCAAAGGAATGGTTGCGATGTTAGTAACTTGAAACGTTGCAAGTAACATATTCAACACATTTGCTATATTTACGATGTCTAAAAAAAGATTAATTCTTGTTCGCTCCCATGGAATCGAAACGGTACAAGTGTCAATCACTAAATTAATAACGTAAGTTATGGGCTACGAAAACGGATAAAGAACATCATTTATTACAAAATTTGGTATTAAAACATCATCAACGATACTCTTTCTAAGGAAATTTAGACATAATAGTGATAAAGAAGATCATACCCGTCAATTTCTCAAGTTTATTCCTGCAAATATGATCTTTATTGCCAAAGTTACCATCTCAAATTGAACATGAAATTTAAAAATATCCGTATTAGGTTATTCATAGTAACCGAAAATAAATCTAGTCAATGTTATACGCTAGAGACCAGATTATATGCAAAAATTTAATTCAATTTATTTTTTATATTTTACGTCTATTTGTAGATGTCTTACACTGATTAAAGTTAATTAACGCTAATTAATATAATCAGTCTAATACATCTGCATATTGATAACACATGGGCTGAAAAGTCCCGGGCCTAACAAAGAAAACACGGCTTTTGTGGTTCAAAATTAGCTTTATTCATCAACGTAATCTCCATCAAGAGCAATGCAATCATTCCAGCGCCGCTCTAACATTTCAATACCACTTTTGTAGAACGATTTATCTTTTGCCTCAAAATAGGCCTCAGTTTCAGCGATAACCTCTTCATTCGTGCGAAATTTCTTACCGGCGAGCATTTTTTTGTGGTCTGCGAACAGCCAGTAATCGCTGGAGGCCAAATCTGGCGAATACGGTGGATGTGGGAGGAATTCGAAGTTCAATTCATGTAGTTTTGCCATTGTTTTGATTGACTTGTGACACGGTGCGTGGTCTTGATGAAACAAAATTTTTTTCTTTGCCATATGCGGTCGTTTCTTTGCAATTTCGGCCTTCAAACGCTCCAATAACGCTATATAATATTCACTGTTGATGGTATTTCCTTTCTCAAGATAGTCGATGAATATTACACCACGCACATCCCAAAATACCGAGGCCATAACCTTTCCAGCCGATTGTTATGCTTTCGGGCGCTTTGGACGAGGTTCACCAGTTGTTGTCGACTCAGATGACGATCGTTTTGATTCCGGTGTGAAGTGATGGATCCATGTTTCATCCATTGTCACATATCGACGCAAAAATTCCGGTTTGTTACGTTTAAACATGGCCAAACACTGCTCAGAATCATCAACACGTTCTTGTTTTTGGTCAACAGTGAGCAAACGCGGCACCCACTTTGAACAGAGCTTTCTCATAGTTAAATGCTCATGCAATATAAAGCCAATACGTTCTTTTGATATCTTTACGATGTCAGCTAACTCACGCAACTTCACTTTTCGATCATTCAAAACGATTTTGTGGATTTTTTGATGTTTTCTGGTGTTACTGCCTCATTTGGATGTCCACTGCGTTCTGCATCATCGTTGTCTCTACGACCACGTTTGAAGTCAGTAAACCAACGTTTTATTGTTGTTTCTGATGGAGCGGAGTCCCCATAACACTTGTCAAGGCATTGCTTCGCTTGAACGGTATTTTTTCCCATCAAGAAACAGTGTAAAAATAAAACACAACATGACATTCTTTTTGATCCATTGTTTTGAAAATAACAAAAGTAGCGAGACTCTTAGCAAATTAAATTAAAGTTTTACACTTTGCATATAATCCGGTCTCTAGTTGTAGCAAACCAATACCATCTAAATTTAATCGCATTTTAAAATTGCACTAGAGTTATAGTTTCGCCTCAAAAACATGAACATAAACGAAGCGATATCTACACGTTATCTGCATTTTTATCAATTTTATTTCATCTCTCAGATTGCACTAGAGTTTAGGAATCTCATGTGCCGACAAAAGTCAAATTTATATTGTCTGATTATGGTCCACTTAAGTTGCACCAATTGATGAATTAATTTCACGTACCTAAAATTTAGATGTGTGGTCCATTTTAGTAAAAGGTTTTTATTCCCACTTTTTTATACGGTACAACGTTATTATGTAGTTTTTTTCTGGGATATCTAAAAGATAATATTAACATATGGATCTTCTGAAGTTGTCTTCCTTTAAAGGTAATTAGTGTTAAAGCCTTATTTTTCAGAAACTTATGCTATTAAATATTCGTGTATGTTAAGAAAAGTGTATAATTATTACTAAACTAATACAAAAGACCTTAGTTTTCAGGTAAATACTTAATATTGAGAATTGTTATTAAATTTCAGTAAATTTGAAAATGCGAGTGGGATTTTGCAATTAATTAAGGGAAAATTTCCTACCACCCATAACACTTTCAATATAGTATTTAGACGAGCCCTGTACATCCCTTTATTACCTACCCAGTACTTTAGTCTTAGATCGTCTCAGCCATATAATTTGTTGTATAAATAGCTCTAGAATTTCTATTTAGGATAATATCTAAACAATATGCAAAACTAAAGTGGATCATGGCTATCAATAACAGTAATTCTTTTCGGAATATTATTGAGATTTAGTTACCAACTGTTAGGGAAAGAAATACTTAAGATAAAATATACTTTATCGTCTTAACAACTAAGCGTGTTGACCTAAAAGCAGATGACCTCAACCTTAGTAAGTAGAGTTAGATCCGGGAAGAACTAAAAATGCATTCATATTATATAGGCTTAAGCACCAAACCTCGTAATATAAAGAACTTTAAAAGTCCTTTTTTTTATCATACTTAGCACTAGATAAATATATATTTCTCTTCTTCTAGCCATTTATCATGCTTGAATTGGAATTAGATAAACATTAAATAGTTTTCTATTGTTATACAATGTGTATCTACTTATACGTGGGTCACAAATAACGATTTTTTTTTAAATTGGGTGTTTAGAAAAATCTGGGGTCAAGCAGGTTTTGGGGGAAGAGATCGTACGTGCTAATTAAGCCTATGATTTGGATAAAATTTTAAATGTCGGATATTGTCTATCAATGACAGTCAAAATTTAATATTAAACATAGTATTGCGTAGATTTGAATCTTAAAATGGTACTTATTATAACATATATAGAGCATTCACCGTCAAATCGTATTTGGAAATAGTCAGAAGATTGATAGGCAATGGAAAGTACTTCATTCAATATTGTTTAGAAGAATTTCCCTACGTTGGTTTTGATTATGGTTTCACGTTAATTGATACGTAAACTCACAAACCATGACAATGTGGAGTGATGCAAAGACTAATAACTCTTATGTTGAACCATCTCTATATTCTCAAAAAAGTTGGTGTCTGGTACACTGTAAGCAGAAGAAGGATTATTGGTCCATTTTTCTAATGGCACTTTGAATCCAGAAAGATATTAACACACAACATTGGTTTGCTTTAATTGGCTTCGTGACGATGAACTAATTTTGGATTATTTTCAACAACATAACACTGGAACTTACACACTGGGTGAAATAATAAATATGATACGGAAAGTGTTTGTGGTTAATTAATCTATCGCACTTTATATTAGACGTGACTTCAAATTTCCATGGGTTACGTTAAATAGAGATTTTTCTGGACAACTCATTATATTGCTACTTTCTCAGATGCCTATTTTCAACACATGTAAACTTTCTTTAACATTCTTTACACCCTACCACAGACTTTGATATAATTAAGATTATTTAGGACTTTTCCGAAACGTGGATGTTTCTCTAAATATCGATTCTGTAGTATGTAAGTACAACTTGAAGATTTCAGCAACATATTACATTTTTTCTATTAAATCCTAAAAGATAGTTTTTAATGTAAAATATACATTGCCGCTTATGGCAAATTGGACATTTGATTTTAATTTTGTAAAATACGCTTTTAAGACCATTATAGAAATAAAGTAAGACTTATGTTACTCTACAAGGTACTCTATAAGGTATCTTGGTCTAACAAAAGCTGGTTAAGTTGACGAGAAAAAAAAGGATAATTTTTATTTCATTGTATACACATTTTTTGTGTATTTCCGTGTTGTGTAATGCGAATAAATATTAGGTTACATGTTAGCTTTTGTTATTTTTTTTGACATTAGGTTAATTTGACTTTTGAATATAATCCAAGTGTACAGACTTCTATGAGTGGCAGTGTATATGTTTTTCTAGAATTAGACAGAGAGATTTAATTATTCTTTTTTTCTATAAGTGTATATAATATTCTCATATATAAAATTCATTATTTTCTAAATAACCGTCACTCAAGCATTTAATCACCTGATTTTTACCACTGAAAAAACTTTAGTGTGCTATGGTTTGAATAGATCTCTTCCGTTTTATGCTGACCTTCATTAAATCTTATTATAGGTATTTAGCTGTTATATTTTCATCGCTATAAAACACATGTATTTTTATTATTAAGTCAGATTGAGTGTAGATGGTACAATAAATAAAAACACAAACCGCAGTTTTTAAATCATTTGTTTATAGCAGATACGATTTTTATTTTCTGGTGCAGCAAGTAAGCGAAGGTCATTACTATATTAGAGGAAGTTTATGCCATATTAGACCAATGGAGACAAAGATGAAAGATGATAAATATTTGAAACGGAATTTTGGGAACAGCTGTCATTAGGTCTTACTGTTAGAATATTTTGGATGGATCCCTGTTCAGACAAATGTAGCTTCGAAATCGACTCACAATGAAAATTTTACTATTTTCTGTTAGCGGTTTAAGGTACCTGGTGGTTAGTGAAATATCGAACTTCAATTACCTTAAGAATTAAGCTAGACAAATATAAGGGTATTGGAGTTGAGTAAATTGAAAATAGACATTCAAAAATAAAATGACAATTTCTATACTTGAATATAATTTTATGTAAATAACTTTTATTGGGAAACTTTTCCCTGAATTGTTTGAACAAAAACAATTTTTCTGTGCAAAATATGGTCTAGAATGTTCATCAGCATATAAAAATCTTTATCTTCTTTTCTTTTCAGATGAAACGTATCGCAGAATTTAGGGAAAAATATAAAGATCTTTTGGGTGGACTCCTTCCTGAACACGAAAAAGACGCTTTTGTAAATCATAATGTTGTAAACGTATTAACGAACAGAGATCACAAAGGTAGAAGAGTTCTGATAGTGAATTGTGGTGGTAAGTATCGTTTATGCTGTTTTAATCTTATTACAAAGAAAGAATCAAGAAAAAATTCAAGAAATTTATGAAATCTGATTTAAGAAATTTTGCTTTGAATAAATAAATTCGTGACTTTCGTCGATTTAATTTAAAACAGCATAGTTATGTGTATTTGAGTATGTAAATGTAGTCATAATCTTTTCCTTTATTTTAGGCTCTTGGGACACCTCGAAAGTAACATCGGATCAACTCTTCAGAATCTTCTACCTAATACATCTGGGTGCCATACTAGAACCGGAAACACAAGTTCGGGGTACTGTAGTGATAATGGATTACAAAGGTCTGGGAATGAAGCAAGTCGCTGCGCTTTCGCCCAGCTTCAGCATGAAACTGTTGTCCTTCATACAAGACGCTATGCCTTTAAGACTGAAAGAAATTCACATGGTCAATAATCCCATGATCTTTAGTATCGTTTGGAAGATATTCAAGCCCTTCATCCGAGAGAAACTGAATAAACGGGTTGGTGTCTATTATTTGACTCATCCGTCAAAAATCAGAAACAATTACTTTCCTTAATTACGGCGTTTTTCAATTCTAAAATTTTACAGATATTTTTCCACTCAAGCAAGATGTCATCCCTCCATTCCTACATTCCAAAGAGTCATTTGCCAAAGAATTACGACGGCGATCTGCCACTGATAGACTACAGCGGAAAAGACTGGTATCCTGTTATCGAAGAACACGTAGATCACATTAAGAAATGGAATACCTACGGATTAGTGAAAGAATAAGGCTGCTTCCTATTATTAGAAAAAGTGATTTTGGTATTTTATTGCATGTACAAGTACAAAAGTGTAACACTTTATATTTTTTAGTAAATATTTGTTATAATAATAATAGCGTTCTATTACCTAAGCAAATCCCACTACAAAGTAAACTTATTTAAACGTATTGTGTAACACGTGTACACAGGAAAGTAGACGTTTGTAAAAATAACATTCCATTCGCAAGTTAACAAGAAATAAAAGTCTAAACTTAAAATTGACTTGCAAAACAAAAATGAAGAAATTACATATATACAGCTGCGAGCAAATGTTATAGGCACCGTAATCAAACATGTGTTTCGCGCAGCAGGTAGCGCTTCTTAGAACAAGGGTACTGCGAACCTATACCTGGTGGTTATCTAAAGTAGAAATTCCTAGAAAATACAAATTACGAAGCTATATAAGACAGAAATTAAAATTTTTAGGTTGAGTAATATATTTTGCGTAGAGAAAGAAACGTCGTTTGTCGGTTTCAAAAGTCCATTTAGAGTGCGGACCTTCTTTTGTACGTTTGTGTATACACAATATGCCAGAAAAGCCCCAAATATCTGAGGCTTTACGAAGCCAGATAATTTTATTGCACAAGCAACGATTGTCACAAATAAAAATTGCTAAGACAATAAAATGTTCGCATTGTGCAGTGCAAAACACAATTGGCCGCTACCAAAGGACTGGAGAGTATCATAATCTACCCAAGAGCGGTAGAAAACGTGTAACGACTGTGCGAGAAGAACTATTGATAGAGCGTATCGCGCTCTGGGATAGGCACAAATCCGCGATTGCGATTTCTGCAGAGCTCCGCGCTGAACGAGACGCACCAATCTCCGTGAATACGGTAAGAAGAAGGTTAATTGGGGCGAATTTACGTGCCCGGAAACCGCGACACAAGCCTTTGTTGATCGAGCTACACCGCAAGCAACGCTTTACGTGGGCAAAGAAGTACCGACATTGGACTGTAGATGACTGCGCCAAAGTACTTTGGTCCGATGAATCTAATATAGACGTAAGTGCTTAAAAATATTTCATAATCCTTGCAATATACATAATTGAACTCAGCGCCCGTACTTTGCTCACCAAAATAGAAATATTCAAAAAGTTAACGTCCTTCGTTTATTCTGTGCAGGTGCACAGCATTTCCGGAGCAAGTTATGTTCGCAGGAGGTCCGGCGAAGCATTTTCCCCAGAGTGTATTTTACCTACTGTTAAACACGGCGGTAGAAGCATTATGATTTGGGGGTGTATGTCTGCACAAGGTGTAGGGGAAGTCCATGTGTACGAGGACCGCATGAATGGGGCACGCTACATCGGGATGTTGGAAGAGGTTCTCGAACCATCAATTGTCAGATTTTATGATATGGATTCAGAGAAGTATTACTTTCAGCAAGGCAATGACCTTTGCCACAATGCTCGACCTGTAATGAAATGGCCTGACCTCTCGCCTATTGAAAATCTATGGCATATATTGAAGGACAGGGTTTGTAAATACAACCATGCCTCTAAGGAAGCCCTAAAGCAAACAGTGTTTATGGAATGGGAGTCTATTTTCCCAGAAACATGTTACAAACTGGTAGCTACTATGCCTAAAACAATTAAAGCTGTAATAAAGGCTAGAGGAGGCAGCATTAAATGCTAATTTATTTAATAAAAGAACCTTATAAACTGAATTATGTGTTTTTTTTTAGTTTTGAGATTCTCGTCTTATCGTAACGCTAAAAAAGTTACCCTGCCTATAACATTTGCTCGCAGCTGTATAGTGGGGATTTGCTAATCCGAATTAATTAAAAGATGGACGATTTGGATTATCGAAAAATTCGAATTACTGGATGCAGTTTTTCTTCAGTCATTATTAAAATAATTTAATTGCGCTTTAGACTGTCAAAGATTTATTGCATCTGTCAAAATAGAAAAATAAATACATAAGTGGATTTTCAAGAAAACAAAGTACATTACTATATAATGCATAAGTTGTAATTCAGTATCATATCACCTTAAAGCATCCCTTATAAGAAAACAGATTGTAAAACATATATGTCCATACATATAATAGAGGCACTCTAAGTTCCAATGCACATCATTAATAAATCGTGACGTCTGGTTTTACTCCGTTGCCGGATACACACGCATAAACTCGCTATCAAACATAACCTAACATACTAATGTAACCGAACTTCTATTACTTTCTTTATTATGGTATATTAAATAGAAAATTTTAATATTCGGCACAACAGAATTTAGCATCTAACAATACGTAAAAGTGTTCAAACTACGAAAAGCAAATATATCTTGCCTGAAGGAAAAAATGTTTTATTAGTAGTATTTGAAATTATTTACGAATTACATAAAAAAAGACAGGTAATGAATCAGAATTAAAATATTTGTTTCGGAACTGTATTTGTATTATTTATTTACAAATTAATTAATCAGCTAATTTTCTTCCATATCACTCTCTGAGCTTCAATCATCATCATCTAAATTGATAATTAGAGGAGAAATTTCGTCACGATCTAATCCAACTTCTCTTTCCCACCATCGTATGATTTCTGCTTCCGTATGGTGGATGCTGTTCGACCAAATTACTTGCGTAATTGTTGCAAATGCTTCGTCCCACACCTTCATGCAATTGTTAATACCATAGCCATCTCTTCCTATGTGACGATTATAAGATGTTTTTGTAATTCCCCATAGGTTTTCAATAGGGTTGAATATATAGTGGTACGGAGGTAATCTTAGCACTGTGTGGCCATGTGCACGTGCTAGTTCGTCTCTCACATATTCCTTAGGTGGTTTATGCCTAAAACATATACACCTCTACTTACTGCCGTATGGCATTTTGATCCATTGATTGAAGTAACGAAGTACTTTTTATCTGAAATAAACTTATCATTGCGATTCGGATTACAAGGCACCCAATGTTAAAGGATAATATTTCAATTTTGTTCGGACTACAAGGGAATTCGGATTTCTGAGGGTTCGGATTAGCGAGTGCCCACTTTATATATATATATATGTATATAGAAAATGCTAGTTATTTCAAGGTTTCAATTCACAGACGCAAACTGGTTCTAGATGTCGAAAACAAAAAGTAGCATCAACACGTAGATCAATTGTTTCTACAAGATACTTTAGATGAGGAGGAATTAATTTATACATCTACCTCAAGTGTGTTGATATATAAACATATGAGTAACGGATAGGTGATAAACTTCAACTTGTATGATGTAAAAAGAGGACTAAATTGTGGTAAAGAATTACAATTTCTTATCACCCAAACTGATCCTTTAAGGTTTGAGGACCAAAATGAAGATTTACAAAGTGAGGAAGACATTTGGTCCATCAAAACAAGACATGTTAGGCTACCCATATTAGACAGAAGATAAATCTTAAAAGCATTTGATAAATCACTTTTTTTCTTATTTCTGTTTTGACGGCAGCTACGATCTAATACGGTTGATTACCGCTTAGCTGTAAAACTTAAAAATATGTCGGACCCATTGAAATTTATAGACAGATAACTGAGGTTTACGATGATGTGATGAAAATCGCTCGGTACGGCTCTCAGTGGTGACTTACGGACTCAAAATTAGGATTGAAACAAGAATCCAAGAAAATAGTCATTTCACAGTGAGTGAACTGCATTCATTCTTTCCAGAAAGAAGAACTGCGTTGTACGGAATTGCTAGTGCAGATCTGGGCTATAATAAAGTGTGTGCCAGGTGGGTTTCTGCAATTTTGTCAGAGGAACACAAATCCAAACGAATGGCAGTTGCATCGATATTTCTCAGTTGCTCGTAAGCGTATCCTGCATGCCTAGAGGTGAGGCCATAACTGTAGCGACCTAGTGTCAGTCGCTTCAACTACTTCGCCGAGCTATTCAAAAAGCAAGTGGAGTTATCTTCCTTCAAGATAATGCAGCAAGAGTATCACAAGATTTGCTTCAGCAGTTTCGGTGGGAAATTTTTCAACATCCGCCATAGTGGTTTGCACTTATTCTCCAAATTGAAAGATTTCTTGAGTGGACAACGCTACGGATGATGAACTTAATTAATCAGTGGTTCAACAACTTGGCGACAATTGAGTATGTACAAGGCATAGAAACGCTGATACACAAGTGCTTAAATCTGAACGGTGATTACGTGGAAACGTAGCTTGGGTATTTAATTTCGTTTAATTATGTCTAGTAAAAATTTCTAATTTCTTTACTTTCCGAATGGCCCTCGTATATGTATTTATTTACTTCTGAGTTTCTAACAGCGCAATTTCCATATAACGTGATACGAATTAATTGCCTTATAGGGGGGTTGACTTGTAATTGGTTAAGATACCTGCCTAGCGATCAGAAGTTGTGGGTTCGAATTCTACCGAATGCGGTGAGAAAAATTTAATTCACGAATTCATTCATTTAGATGTAAAAACTAAGAAAATTAAAATTTTTCTTTTGAAGACATTAATTTTAAAAAATATCCCCTATAAAACGTAATTTTGTGAAGATTTGTAATATTAATACAACTCTGCTGATGGTTCAAGGTGAAATTGCTAATATTCACTGCATCCGCTAGTTTATTTTAAAAACACAATAAAAATATTACGCATCATTTGCCGATAAGACAATCAGTAAACAGTGAACGAATCGTATTTTCCGTTGTTACTTGTCGCAATGAGAGTTATAGCCAGTCAAAATAAAATGTAAGCGGTTTATTAAAAGCAACATTTAAGAAGTACAAATTCCGATTTCCTAACGATTCATATTCACATACGCGATATAGTAACACTAAGTATCTCTCGTAGAGCTTATCTGCTTGATAACATACATCATACAACATGTATTCAAGCCATTCGCTACCAGTCGAACAAAGTGCTGTCTGCGGTAAACAAAAACATGGTCAGCTCCGCCGTCTGCAGGATAGAAACGGGTCCGATTTCCGAAGAAGCAAGGCAGATCGCTATTTCGGAATTGCGGGAAACGGAGGAGATCGTACAGTGCGGATTTAGGGAATTAAAGGAATTATTAGCGGCTGATAGTTCTTTGTATTACAATACAGACGATGAATTCCTAAGGATATTTTTAAGGCCGTGCAAGTACTATGCCAAGAGCGCATATGGTTTGGTAAGTAAAATAGCTCAAATTTGGCGAGTGGTAAGTAAAATATTGCGCGAAAGGAGATTTGTAACATGAAAAACGTACTTGCTGTTAAAATGTTACTCTTGACCTTTAATTTTTTGTCGTTGCAATTAGAGTATATGTTTTTTTCTTCGTATCTTGTCCGAAACTTACAACCAATTTAATCCGATGAAATCATGCGACAAAACGTTACCAGATTATACATGTCTTATAATATTCTCGCTCTATTAATTTTTGAATCTCAGCATACTATCTTTTGGTATTGCCAACAGTTTAATTAATTTCCAGGGTCGCTGGAAATGTTACTATCTTTCTTATCTTACATAAAATATTCTAATTTTTTTTTTTGAAAGGGAATACAAAAACCGATCCAAAAATTTTGTCTATTTCTTTATTTCAGCTTCCTTTTGGCCACCCTCTCTTTCTTTTCTTCTGTATCTTTGCTTTCCAGACCTGCTTAAGCATTCATCCTTTGTAGATGTCCCCACCATGCTAATTGTCTTTGTTCGACGTAACTTTATATTGATTCTGTTTGTAGCTCTCTTCTGATTTGCTTTTTTCTTATCCTGTCTCTTGTAGTTATATTTTTCATTTTTCTTAAATACTTCATCTCTAGGGCTTGGATCTTACTTTTTTTTCGACGATTGAGTACACAAGTTTCACTTCCAAATGTGAGGATTGGTCTGAATACCGTTCTGTAGACCGTCATTTTTGTTTGTTTTGTTATTTCTTTTCTGTTTATATATCCTGAGGTCATTGTATAGTATACCTTGTTGGCTTTTTGTATTCTGTCATTAAGTTCTTCTTCTTGTCGTCCTTTCTCGTGTGTTGTAATTCCTAAGTACTTGAAATTGCTAACTTGTTGTACATATCTCTGTTTCTCCAAGTTGTATGTATATTTCTCTTTTCTCTTTTTATTGCATAATCAGTGAGTGTGTTGTTCTAAATAAACTATCTTTATGATGTGTTGTAGAGTTCTTTAATTTCTGGCTATTAATGCTACATCATCTGTGAATACACAATCTGCATTTTCTACCTTTTCTAGGTTGTGATGTCCTACATAAAAAGCTCTTGTCTTCCTCCTTGTTTCTCTGATCATTTCATCCATAAATATTATAAATAGTAGAGGGTTAAGTCCATCTCCTTGCCTAACACCTTTCTTTCTATAGAATACTTCTGATTTTATGTTTTCCAAATTACACAGTTTGCTGTCTCTTAATATAAATTTTTAACAGGTTATGTTAATCTGTAATTTGCTCCTCGCTTGTGTAAACTTTCCCATACTTTATTTCAAGGTATCCTGTCAAATGTCCAAAAATGCCAAGCATACGCTCTATCCTGCAGTTATTTTCTTGTATATTATCTCTTTTAATTTAAAAATATGCTCTTGTATATTTCTGTTTTTTTCTAAATCCACTTTGTATTTCTAGTAATATCGGTTCTACTATTTGTCTCAACTTCTTTTCTAATAATTGTTCGTGAACCTTCACTACTGTGTTTAGTAGTATAATTCCTCGGTAATTATTGCAGTCTTTGTTGTCACCTTTTTTGTATATTGGTATTATTAGGCTCAGATCCCAATCTTTTGAGATTCACTCTTCCTCTCATACGTTATACGTTATAATAAATATCCAACAATAGCTGCCGTTTCTTAATCTTTTTATTACTTCTAGTTGCTCTTCTGCGATTTTCTGCTCTTCGTATACTCTGCTGGCATTATCCCAACTGTCGCTTGGGTTATGTATTTCTTGTATTGTTGTTTCGCTTGCGCTATTCAACAAATCTGGGAAATATTCCTTCCAGCGAGTTATAATCATTTTGTCCTGCTTTGTTTTTTAATGCTATTGTATCCACTTTTCTGTCATTTCTTATATTTTTAGTAGCTTAAAAAACAGATTTTTATTTTCTTTAGTATCTTTTTAATCTTCTCAAAATTCTTTCCGTGATTGTTGTTTCGCTTCCATTAATCTTGACTTTTTGACGTTGTTCTTTGTATATTTCATACCTTTCTTCGGTTTTATTATTTAAATAAGCCTGCCATACCTTCTTTTTTATTTTAGGTTCTTAATTTCATCAGACCAAAATGATGTTTGTCTTTTATAGTTATTTATCTTATTTGTGCCACATATGGTCTTAGTTGTATCTATAAGAGTTGTTTTAAACAGTACTCATAATTCTTCTATACTCATCTCTCTGTGTTCTCCTTTTATCTTTTGCTATTTTCCCATCTTTCAATTTATAGGAACGTATTGTCTCATAACCTTTATAACTTTTACATACAGTACTGATTTTCTGTTTTGTCTTTCTACTAATAGACAATACATTACAGATCTTTCATTATGATTCGGTTCTTGTCTTATAAATATGTGTATATTTTTGTGTTTACTATTTATTCCCCCTCTCCGCCAATCACTATCTTCTTTCCACAGGTATAGCAGTAAACTCCACTCACACAAATTTATTAATTTTGCGGAACGCGACTCTCAGTCGGTAACACGTTGACAAAGAGAGCCCACGTGCTCTCGAAACGCTGCGTTCCGCATAATTAATAAATTTGTGTGAGTTGAGTTTACTGCTATACCTGTGAATTATACATCCACACAGTCCTTGCAATCGTCAATCATTGTCTTATATAATCAATCTCTGTTTCCGACTCTACTATTAAAATCTACTGCGATGTAGATCATTCCTTTACCCTCTTCCTTTGTCATGGGGAGATCTTCCAAGAAAATGTTCTTTTTATCTACTTCTTCATCTTCATTAGGTCCATATATGTATAGCTATTATTGTCATTGCATGCGTTTTGCACTTGAGTTCTACTGTCGGTATTCTTTCTGTAATTGCTGATACATTCTGGTACATTTTTAGGTTTTATTTTTTTGAAAGAAAATATAAAAACCCATCCAATGATATAGTGTAGGCTATACTTTCAATTGAAAGATGAGGATATGCAAGAATATAGGTTTTGATAATACGGTCTTATTTTTGTTCATAGTTGGCTGGAGCAAAAGCGACAAATTGTCTCCAATGAACTGAAATTCACGCAAAGAGTTCGGTAGTCTGTCAATAATATTCAAATGTCATTTGTAGAAGCCTGTAAATTTCCTCTGTTTAATAATTATTTGAATACAGTGTAACCTCGATAATTCGAGCATGAGGTAATTTGAACATTCAATGATTTGAGCAAGGTCCAACTAAATTTCTCATTTCCTTAATACATATCCAATCTGCACCACGTCATGTGATACGAAAAATGGAGTTACACTGCCGACAATATTAAAATATATCACACAAAATTAAAAATCGATATATTTCTTCTAATAACGTCAATTATTGTTGTTGAAAAGTTTGCAGATGGCAAGGGCAGCGGCTCTGAACCTTTTTTCATTTTTGAAATAGCTGGGAACTTGTTATTTTTACACGGTAGTCCAATAAGGCCTTTCTCTTTTTTCACTATGTACTCAAAATCAATAAAATCTCCACTTACTACGATGGCTGTCTGTTAGATTTTGCATACTGAGACAAAGAGGGTGCTAATAATCTAATGTCAGTACTAAAAATTAACCTCCATGTTTAGTTAACCTAAACCTAAAATTTAAATGCAATACGTGTAATGTTGTAGCTACAGCGAACTGTCAACGTTGACAAGTTAGTTGAAAAATGGAAAAACCGAGAACATTTTTGACTGTAGCGCATGCTCTATATGCATAACTTATAAGACATTCTTTGTATTTCCAACGTCCAAAGTTCCAGTTTTCTTAGAAAACCATTGATTTTATCATAGGATTATATTTTCTTTCGGCCTCGCATGCTAGACTTCACAAGGTTAAGAAATATTTGCAAGATATGTCGGTGGCACATTCCACTCTGCTTAACTTTTATAAAAATTCATAATTTTCGGTTTAGAGAAATAAATTAGTTTCCTCACAACTTGCACAATTCTGCATAAGTAATTGACGAATTTTCTTGATTTGGTAATCTGATAAAACCTCTGAAGCAGCCGGTATTACCTACTGCACCATTTATACGTAATATATAGTGACCAAAGAAAATATGTCTGTGCCTGTTATTGATGTAGCAAGTTCTTTGCAAAATAGAAATTGTTCAACTATTTCAGTTACATCCACAAAGCGAGCAAAAGTTCAACAAGGGACGGGTTTAATAGATATATCGCTAATTCCTCGGCTTACTATATCAGTTGACAATGGTATTCAATGGTCTCAATTTGTTCCACAAGAAATTACTGCAATTCTTATGGAAGAGTTTCAACGTGCTATGGAAAAATCTTAACATCCACTTCCAGGAATGTATACGTTCAAGAAGTTAATCTTATAAACATTGGTTTTAAAAATTGCAATATTTTGCGGAACACCTAATAGCATATAAATTATTTTAATGGTTTTACTTCAATGAAGATTCATTCAAAACTTTCAGTTTCCCTGTGTCACCCTGTATAAGCCCTTTGTCGTATATTCTTAAGTGCTTCTCCATTTTGTGCGCAAATTTTAGCGACACACCAGTTGAGAACTGGTGCTTTAGGACATCACCTCGCTCTATATTCCACCAATAAGTACTGATAAAGTCACTAATTTCAGATGGTACGGATCGCAGATTACAGAGCGAAATACTACGACATCATTGGTAATATTTTACCGCAAGAGTTAAAGGATCTTGCGCACTCGGCTAACATTTTCAACGTCCTAGTCAATCGCGATCAAAAAGGAAGAAGGGTCGTGATATGCTGCTCCAAAAACTGGGATCCGTCCAAAGTCACCACCGACCAATTACTGCAGATGTTGTATATGATGCACTTAGCTTCCATGGCCGAACCGGAAACCCAAGTTCGCGGTTTCGTCGTGGTCATCGATTGTAAAGATATCGGCATGAAACAAATAAGGAACTTCACTCCGTCCTTTGCTGTTAAGTTATTAACGTTTCTTCAGCGCGCGTTGCCGTTGAGACTGAAGGAATTTCATATCATTAACAACCCGTTGATTTTTAATATTGTTTGGGCAATTGTTAAACCGCTCCTAATACAGAAAGCTAAAGCAAGGGTAAGTTGATTTTAAGGATTGCGAATTTTATTTTGCGTATTGTTTTTTTGAAATTTTTTATGCAGATTTTCCTCCATGGGAAAGATATTACATCCTTGCATAAGTACTTAGCTCCAACTCACTTACCCGAAGATTTTGGCGGTTATTTACCAAAAATTTGGTATAGTGGTGGAGATTGGTATCCTTCAATTGAAGAACAGACTGAATTAGTAAAAAAGTGGAATGCTTGTGGTAGAAAAGTGGAAAAACAAGAATCTTAAATAAGGAAATTAAATCAATTGATACTTAAAAGATATTAAAAACTTAGAAAAATAATACTTATATATCTTATAATATTGTAATTTTTTAACAGTAAAACAATAAACTTCAAAAGTGCCTTTACAAAAAAATATTATTATTCTCAGTATTTCCAACAAACTAAATTTGTAATTCTACAATTCGATTCTGACGAAGCTATAGCTGTTAAGGAACACCAGACAAGGTATCAAGATACTTCGATTGAAACAAAACTGTTTATGACAATTATAAGAGATTACTTGATGCAATAGGAAAATTGGAAGATACTAGATTGGCGTTAGTGGAATCAGCACAAATAGTAGACAAAGTAAATGTAACACATAGGCTGAAAAGCCCCGGGCCTAACAAAGAAAACACGGTTTTTTTGGTTCAAAATTAGCTTTATTCATCAACGTAATCTCCATCAAGAGCAACGCAATCATTCCAGCGCCGCTCGAACATTTCAATACCACTTTTGTAGAACGATTTTGTCTCAAAATAGGCCTCAGTTTCAGCGATAACCTCTTCATTCGTGCGAATTTTCTTACCGGCGAGCATTTTTTTGAGGTCTGCGAACAGCCAGTAGTCGCTGGGAGCCTAATCTGACGAATACGGAGGATGTGGGAGCAATTCGAAGTTCAATTCATGTAGTTTTGCCACTATTTTGATTGACTTGTGACACGGTGCGTTGTCTTGATGAAACAATTTTTTTTTCTTTGCCATATGCGATCGTTTCTTTGTAATTTCGGCCTTCAAACACTTTTTGTTGATGGTATTTCCTTTCTCAAGATAGTCAATGAATATTACACCACGCACATCCCAAAATACCGAGGCCAGCCGATTGTTGTGCTTTCGGGCGCTTTGGACGAGGTTCACCAGTTGCTGTCCACTCAGATGACGATCGTTTTGATTCCGGAGTGAAGTGATGGATCCATGTTTCATCCATTGTCACATATCGACGCAAAATTCCGGTTTGTTACGTTTAAACATGGCCAAACACTGCTCAGAATCATCAACACGTTCTTGTTTTTGGTCAACAGTGAGCAAACGCGGAACCCACTTTGAACAGAGCTTTCTCAAAGTCAAATGCTCATGCAATATAAAGCCAATACGTTCTTTTGATATCTTTACGATGTCAGCTAACTCACGCAACTTCACTTCTCGATCATTCAAAACGATTTTGTGGATTTTTTTGATGTTTTCTGGTGTTATCGCCTCATTTGGACGTCCACTGCGTTCTGCATCATTGGTGTCTCTACGACCACGTTTGAAGTCAGCAAACCAACGTTTTATTATTGTTTCTCATGGAGCGGTGTCCCCATAACACTTTTCAAGCCATTGCTTCACTTGAACGGTATTTTTTAATATAATAATATATATATATAGATATAATCTGAGCAAAGTCAACGACGGAGAGATACCTACAACTCTACGATCCACCACTATAACCATGATGTAGTAAGGCAACAGTGAAGTTTTGCTTACGACGGATGACTGATGGACTGATTGTGGGGAAATACTGTAGTGAGAAAGAATAACCGTATAATACATTCGTATTATAACCGTTGACTTTGCTCAGATTATGTGTGTATATAAGAACGACTATAACATTGACGTTTTCTTTTATTTGAATTGATATATCGCGTTGGTTTATGGTAAAATTTATTAATAGATATTTGACATCAAGAAAAAATTTGAACACGAAAAAGAAACAGAAAATATAAAATTTTAATTAAGTGATTTGCATTCTTCTAATCAGATTCCGTCTGTAATTTCAGTCCACGTTATTTGAAACTTCTGTCAAAGATCTCACACGCTAATTGCTATTTTTCGAATTCTTTAGTCCAATTCATTCTGCATTAGTTCTATTGGCGACAAATCTGGAAATTGGAGTAGCCAAATCATTCGTGTGCACTTGCCTTCTTCTTCGCGTGTCATTAAATAAACTCTCTATAAACGAAATAAACGTTTAGAATCGTTGGAAGAGAAAGTTTTGGCCACACAATCTTTCCTCTCTTGGTACATCATTTCTCTGTAGGATTCTCAGATAACCCTCCGACATTGGATCCCATCATTTTTTATTAAATCGCCTTCACTTGTCCCAGCAAAACAACCCCAAACCATCACACTACTTCCACCATGTTTCATAAGAACCACACATTGTCCATTGGCGGCTTTGTTTTCGCATTGAAGGCTATGTTAATTGTGCTGGTGGTGAAACCGTTGGTTCGTAGTATACGTTTGAGCTCGCTGCTTTCAGTTCGAATGTGATCGGCATCAGCTAACCGATGGGATCTTGACACTAGGGTTTTCGCCACTCCTTGTAACTGTGCGGGATGGTGGTGTGATTGCGCATTGGGGTAGCGGTTGGTATGAGTTGCTTTTCAGTATACTGTATGTCCTAAGGTGCCATCCTGTTTCTTAATTACTAAAACGTCTACTTGAAACGTGAACTTAATCTTTGGATGGATACCATTGAGGTATGAGAGGAAATTCTGTAATTTGTCTTCGCCGTGTGTCCATATGATGAAAGTATCATCCACATATCTGAGCCATAGCTTGGTTTCAAAATCTTCCATGAAGATATTTCCTATGATGGGTAATGGCGGTCCTTCCGGCCGTTGTATGTGCAGTAGGTGTTTGTCACAATGCTGTATTAGGTTTATCAGATGGTCTTCTACTTGGTGCTTGTTTCTGATGACGTCGATTGTTTCATTGATCGGTACTTGGGTGAATAGCGAAGTTACATCGAAGCTGACTAGCATGTCTATGCCCTCCACACGTTGTTGACCTAGGATGTCGATGAAGTAGTCCGCATTCTTGACGTAGGAGGTCACCTGTTCGCTGTATGGCTCTAGTTGGTTGTGGGGCTTGAGTCGGCAATCATATGCTACTCAGTATGACTACATTTTTGGACACTTTGGAAGATTTATAAATACGGTGACCGCGAAAACATCCGTCACAACATATATACATATATATAAATACATATGTAAATCAGGCTGGAAATTATGAATATCTGGCATTTGGACTTTAAAGCAAAAGTACTAGACAATAAATCCAACTAAGTATCTAATAATACCAACAGATTTGTGAAAATGTAATGTGTACAAATAGATACTTTTAACAAAGGACGTATAATCAGATAACAGCGTACGCGGATTGCTTCATAATTCATAGAATATACGTTTAATAGAAAATAAAAAAGCAGAGAAACTGATTTTTTTTCCTCTTTAACGCGATCGCAGATGTTATCTGTTGTTTATTCACGGATTTCCACTCATTTTCAAATTCTTTTCTTCTGTTAATTTTATGGATACGCACTTTGTGTGATAAAAGGATGTTACAAGGAAGTTTCGATATCAAAGTAATAAACATTTTATATCTTATCAGTTTAATGAGATTTTTAAGAACTAGGATCTCCAATAAAATTATTACGATCGATAAATGATGTAAGTATTCCAATACTAATTCTTTTCTTTATTAAGAAAAAAAATAAGATATTAAAATTTTGCTAAGGGCAGAATATGTAGTAGATACTGTGGTATATAACGATAGTTGTTAAATTTGGTCATGTTTGATGTTTCAATAATTATCGTTCAACGAAAGTATTTGAATAAATATTATACAGTATGTACTTTCGTTCAAAAAGAGATAACTTTCAGCGGTTAAATGATCTTCATATCTTCAATGGCCTAGTCGCAAAGATAGGCAACCTTAAAATTCTTAAATTACATAAGAAATTATGTGTTATCTCATTTTTTTTTTTATTTAATTTGTACTTGAAAGGAACACCGATGGATATTAATTCTTAATATCCAACGGTTTAGTGCTCCAGTGGCAAGAGGGCCTACATTTGAGTACATATGACAGCGCCAAGTGTTGTACGTTCAAGTTCCGCCCGTGATAACATATTTCTTAGCGGCTTTAGTATGCTTCGGAGTCACCATATACCGATAGGAAAATAAGTAATAGTCTTTCACCTTCTACGGTGAGGAAGTGACAGGTTAGAGAGTTTACAACCCTGTCAGGCTACCTACACAATTATAAAAGTTAATGCAGTACAGAAGATCATCTGTCCGCTAGAAGTTCCCATGGATATCTAGATATGTGTAAGGTCAATTAACACTAATTTACCAATCGGCACAGCAGCTTGCGGATTACATGGATTATATCAAAGAATTTTTTCTACCTAACTATTTTTTAACGTGAAAATCATTAGCACTGACACACTTATTCCAATGTTTTTTTGTAATAATGCTATTTTTTTCCAATAAAGAACTGTTATGATCTCACAGCGTTTTCCAAGTCAACGCTCGATAAAAAGTGACGCCTTTCTAAGTAGTTTTTGAGTTATCGGAAGAAATAATAGTAACCGGAGACGAGGTCGAGTGTGTAAGGCGGATGATATATACAATTCCTGAAAGTTGTAATTCTTCTAAGTTTAGTGGTAAGAGGGCCTGCATTTAATCGTGGCAGCGTTAAGTGTCGTACGTTCGAATTAAATAACAAATACGTCATAGCGAAACGTCGACTGTGAACAATGCTACGTTAAAATTTGAAAAAAAAATTACAGAAACCCTACGGGTCATCGACAAACCAGTTGAGAACATTATCACTGAGGGAGGAAGTGTCGCAGTACATACCTTGAGAGATTTACATTTTTATGCGTATAAAATCGAATTACCTCAGGAACTGAAGCCAACTGATCACGAACAGTGCCGAAACTTCCCCAAATGGATCTCGGAACAAAAGCAAGTCGATGGAACATTCCACAACGAAATTATCTTTAGTGATGAGGCACATTTTTATTTAAACAGCTACCTCAATAAACTGAATTTCAGACACATGTCATGCAGGAACTTCCTATAGATTCTTATTAGCGCTTTAACTTGTTCGGATTTAATTCTCTGGAGTTATTTGAATTTCATTAAAAAAAATGTGCTTCGTGTTGTATCTCTTACCAATTCTTTTAGAGTAAGCTTACGAATAAATTGTATAAGTTGCGTTCTTCTTGTTTATTCTATCACTAAAAATATAGAATCATCCGGCGGTTTCAAAGCAAATAAGTATATAAATTGATAGCAAAGCGCAAAGACGTGCGTAACCTTTGTCATACGAACAAGGAAGTACAACATTTTTTCATATAAAACTTCTCTGTTCGCTTTTTGCCTTAAATAATGTGTAGATAAACAACATTTCATTGATAATGTTACAACAAAGCGCTTTATATGTATCATACGCAATATGCGTAATCTAGTTTCTCTTTGGTTCCGAGGCAGACATGCGGATTTATCCTTCAAGCGATGATACACTTTGTTTTCGTAAACAATAACGTGCCGAGGTACAGTATCAAGCATATATTGCTTAATTTACTTTATTTACTTGTACCAATAAATTTCGATGTCAACGCGCTCTACTTTAGTTCAACTTCCTTAAGCTTTTTCTCTAAACAATGCACGATAAGCATAAATTATCTTATCTGCGTCTACTAATTCGATCAGAGATTGGTTATTAGTGCAGTTGGACAGTTTTCGTTTGCGATTTGGCGCCGAAAGTAGCAATAATGGTTAAATCTTCGATGTTTGTTATAGAGTCTCAACCGATCGGTGAGGAGACAAAGAAAGTGGCCGCACGGGAGCTAAGGGAAACACCCGAGAATGTCGCCAACGGATTGGTGGAGTTACGCGAATTACTAGCGGCTGATCCGTCTATACGTTACGAAACAGACGATGAATTTCTGATAATCTTTTTAAGACCATGTAAATTCTACGCTAAAAGTGCTTACGAATTGGTAAGTCTGATTCTTATTTCTTTTTTAATAACTAAAGAACATTTGATACACGGAAAAGGTTGCAAACTTTTAGGTATCTACTACTACTTTGCGTCTTCATGTGCTTATTTGTAAAGCTTCATAATTTCGCATATTTTTGAATTAAATATTCAACTCCCCTTCTGTATGGAAACGTATAGTAATAGTAAGACTACAGTATACCCATTAATGTATTATTAATTTAATATTATCAATTAATGCATTCATTAATATGGAACGACTGTTGGTATTAGTAATTAAATAATAAAATTACGATTTGCATTTGCATATTAATACTGATTTAATTAGTAGGAACTTGCCTTTAATAATTGTAAAACCCAGTTATGAAGATGAACTTACCGGAATAAGTTACACGATATTCAGAAACTGAAGAATGTACTCCCAATATAATTTTAGATAATGCATTAGGCATTGAACATATTTTAGAACCTATTTGTTATAAAAATCAAAACAGCGGACTGTCTTGTTACCGACTTTCTTACTAATTAAATTTTTATATATCTTTCCTTATTGCCTATTATTATTTATTATTATCGTTGTGTATCTTTTTATTATTTTCTAAATAAAAATACATTTTGATAGTACATAGATAATCTTTTGCTATATTGTTTTATAACATATACTACCGCTCAAAAGTGTCTAGGCACCCCTGTGTTCATGGATTATTCATATAGTATTATGTTTACCAAAAAAACATTATAATAAAATGAAATACGTATTTAAAATGTAGTTCAGTAAGATAAACACCCATTATATCGCATAAGGTTTACTATCATTTACTCGCACTTAGTCGGATTACCATAAACTGTTTATTGCGGTGCAATTGCAATAACAATCCCTCTGAATTTACTGGGTAAATTTAGTCATCTGTTAGATTGTAGGTAATAATGTTTAAATTACCTTCCTAGAAGATTATAGTGAAATCTGTAACCTATGGTCAGTTGCAGTGTGGTATTTACTCTATTCACGTCGTGAGCGAAATATCGTGTGACAATTTTTTAAAATGCCTCCGCGCAGAGAAATTAGTACGGAAACACGTGCGCTTATAATAGCTTACCATAAAACTGGCATAAGTAATCGACAAATTGCCAAGAAAATGAAAATACACCACCCTACGGTTGACTATAACGTAAAAAAATATCGGGAAACTGGCAGTGTTCTTAATAAAAGACGGAGTGGTAGGTCAAAAGCGACAACATCTGCAGATGATCGCAGAATAGTGGTTACCAGCAAGTTAAATAGACGCAAAACAGCCCCGGAAATCACCGTAAAATTAAATGTTGGTCGCCAAAAACTAGTCAGTGTTTCTACAGTCAAACGTCCCCTACAGAAAGCCGGGCTCCATGGACGTATTGCGATGAAAAAGCCATTACTACGCAAACAAAACAAGCAAAAACGACTTAAATGGGCTAGGGAACACCAACACTGGACCATAGAAGACTGGAACAACGTCCTATGGACGGATGAGTCCAAATTTGAGCTGTTCGGAACCCGAAGACGTATATTCGTAAGAAGATTTGTGGGTGAACGTGTCAGAGAAGAGTGTATTGCTGCTACCGTGAAGCATGGTGGAGGTTCTATCATCATTTGGGGCTGTTTTGCTGGCACTAGTGTAGGGGACATTGTGAAAATTTACGGTATATTAAAAAAAGAAGGTTACCGCGAAATTTTGGAGAACCACGCAATGCCATCCGGAATTCGACTTTTGGGTCAAAATTTTATCTTCCAGCAAGATAATGACCCAAAATATTCCTCTAAATTATGTAAAGACTATTTACGCCATTTAGAAGAGGAAGGAACTCTCAAAATTATGGAATGGCGTCCCCAGAACCCCGAATCCAATCGAGTTACTATGGGAAGAACTAGATCGTAAAGTACGGAAATCGGCTCCGACATCAGCTACTGACGTGTGGAACAAATTGCAATCGAGTTGGACCTCAATAACATAAGAAACTCTGGCAAACCTTATTGCGAGAATGCCTCGATTGCGTGCTGCAATTATTAAATCAAGAGGAGGTCACATAGATGAAAGCAAAATTTAAATTAGACGTTTTAATTTTCACATTTATTTAATATATTTTTATTCATGCACGTGTATCTGTACATAAAAAATAAATATTATTAACATTTTTACTGTCAGTGAGAGTGCCTAAACACTTTTGAGCGGTAATGTATACAGATATTGTGAGTTCTAGTTATTGAAACTCACATTCAGTCTCGTGGTGCAGTTGGTATGTTGTATGTCTCCTATGCAGCTGGTTTCGCCGTTGTTTTCATTACGGATAATTTTGATCTCCATTTGAGTTTGATACTGTTAACAGATACAATTGTGGTCTGTGATCAACAGAAAATCTTCATTGTATGAAGCGAGTCCTCATACCGCATTCTTAAAAAATAAATGTGCAGGCTGCTCTGGTTGAAGGCAATATAAATGGCCCATTTCTTATAAGAAGACATTTAAATGGTAGCGGATATTTAAATTTATTCGGGAACGAGGTTTTGCCAGTACTTACGGTTCTTCTCCCAAATCCAAATAACTTAATAACTCAAGCGAAAATATTTGGCTTTAATAGGATGGAGGTCCACCACATTTTGTGCGTAGTGATTATTTAAATGAAATATTTCCTGCGCGTTGGATCGAACGTAGACGAGCAATAGAATGGTACCCTACTCTTCTGAACTATTACTATTGGATCTTTTCTTCCAAGATTGCTTGGAATGTCGAAATGTATAAAAATCGAGCAAATAATTTTGAACAATTAGAAGAGTGAATAACTAAATATATCAACGGTATTATGCCATAATTGATGTATCATTGTCAGGATGTAGATGGAGCAAAATTTGAAAATTTATTGTAGTCTCAATTACATTTTACTGTGTTTTCAAAGATATTTTCATCCAAGTGTGTTGATATTTCTGGAAGTAATTTTTTAGTCTACATTCAAAAAATGTAACAATTTACTAGGTGTTCCATTAAAAGAAGAAGGAAGCATTTCCTGTCATACCGGAAGTCAAAATGTAATAAATTCCTTATTTTTAATTATATATTCTCTTAAAAAAATATGCTTCTCAAACAATAAAGTTTTTCGACCCTGTATAATCAACATTTGTCGCATGTGGTAACTGCTCATACTATATAATACATACACTTACGGACCTGCCTTACACCGATAAGTTTTATTGCATATTTATTGCTTTGTCTTTGCTATTCCAGAAGCTTACTTTCCCGACTATATTCTGAAATAAAGAATACATATGTCTATAATGTTTCCAATATGAATTATTCATTCTATTTTGTACATTTTTTTGAATCAACTTTGAACTTGTCAAACTGACTCTCGGGCATCGAATGGCATGGAACTAGTTATCCAGGTTATGTTATAATTATTGTTTACAGATCAAACTGTTTAACAGACCTGGAAAATTTCAGATCCAAAGTTTTTTTTTTTAATATTCACGCAATCATGGTAGAAAAATATAAATTGCAATTCAATCATAAAAAAATAATAATAAAAGCGAAGAGGGACAGTATTTAGGACGGCTCAGATAAAATCGTAGTAGGTTAGATACCATCCTCCTGAAATGCGACGTGTAATTCCCAAGAATTGTTTAGTAGTCTAACCCAGTCCATATCATCGAGGCATTTTAATCTGTTCATGGAAATCATACACCATATTAATCTCTGTTGTTTTTTTTTCTATGAAATATTGCGATATTATCTGCAAAATTAAATCCATCTGTAGTTTTCCTACGTTAAAAATTTTATACTCTCCCGTGAAAATAATATTAACACTTATCTACAGAAATGTGTTCAGATACTAAAGTATTACAAGAAAAGAGTGACATTTTTTTTGTGTAATTTATCATGTCAATGAAATTAATTATGTAATGTCCCTATTTAATTATGTACAGTGTATTTCCAGCGTACCTGTTTTTGGATCCGATTGTAACCATATCCTATTTGTACCTAAAACACTTCTTCGCACTGACCTTGTACATATTCTTCTTATAGTTTTTATCTAACTTGAGAATTAGCAAAGAATCTAATTTTAAACTCTCCTCTTCAGATGAAAAGTATAGCAGAATACCGAGCAAGATACTTCACCCTCTTTGATGGCCTACTTCCGGAGCACGAGAAAGACGCCTTCGTTACCTACAATCTCGTAAACATCCTAGTAAATCGCGATCAACATGGAAGACGGGTATTAATATGCAGAACGGGAGGAAACTGGAATCCTTCGAAAGTCACCACCGACCAGCTGATGAGGATACTTTATCTCCTACACCTAGCGGCCCTGCTAGAACCGGAAACACAAGTACGAGGCATCGTGGTTGTGATGGACGTAAAAGACCTGGGCATGACTCAGGTACGGGCTTTCACGCTGTCATTTGCGAGAAAACTTATCTCCTTCGTACAAGAAGCCATGGCTCTGAGACTCAAGGAGTTTCACATAGTTAATAATCCAATGCTGTTCAAGATCGTGTGGCAAATTGTCAAACCGCTTCTGCACGAAAAACTTAGCAAAAGGGTAGGGTTACGACATTTAAGTGAACATTTTTTTTGGATGTTGTTTTCTCTGTCGCAGATATTCTTTCATCAGAAAGACATGACTTCTCTCCATAAATTCTTAGATCCCGATGTTTTACCTGAAGACTACGAAGGTACGCTTCCAAAATTAAATTACACTGCTAGAGACTGGTATCCAGCAATCGAAGATTATGTGGATTTTATTCGTAAATGGAATTCTTGCGGAAAGACGTAGATTTGAAAAAGTGGAATGTTTACTTGTTAGGTAACACTGCTCAATACAATTTTTGCTGACTTCTATATGAGACTTGTTTTTTACTAATTTTGGTGTGCTTAATCCGAAAATCATATTAAGTTTTACGTATCACGTCAAAATTTAAGTCTATGCCATACTATGACGATTGCAAGGACTGTGTGGATGTACAATTCACAGATATAGCAGTAAACTCCACTCACACCGTGTTACCGACTGGAGTCGGTAACACGGTTGACAATGGGAGCCCACGTGCTCTCTAAACGCTGCGTTCCGCATAATTAATTAATTTGTGTGAGTGGAGTTTACTGCTATATCTGTGAATATGCCATACTATGCTCTTTGAAGAATCACTAATGAGGTTACGTTGTTACTTAAGAACTGATAAGATATAAACAAAGTATAAAATCTTAATAATTCATTTATTTATTTAAATGCACTATTGGTCACGAGTATAGTAGAAGAATTTATTTTAATAATCATTAAAAAATTACAAGAGTAGTTGTAAAAACACAAACAACAATTAGGGAATACATTTTCGCTTGCTGCACTTTCTGCTGTGTATTTTGGTTTGGCAGTCCCTTTGAACACTACAACAGTAGTCAGCCATGGTATGAGGATCTCATCTTCTTTGGTATCGGGTTTCCATGGTTTTTAAATTTTGCCGAAATCCTGTTCATCGCTTACAGCACCTAAATTTTCAAGAAACCTATCAAGATGACTATGAGAGAAATGAAGTTTTATGCTCATATTACAACTTAGGCGGTGACATTGATTTCACTAAATCTTTGTAACTGGGGGCTGTTTTGCTTCCAAGAAAATTGTTCGTGACCATAGCGAATGAAGTCCATGCTTCTTTCTCAGCTTCGTTCATAGAGCTGATGAAATTTGATAATTCGAGGTCTCTATTAATTGCCCCAGCTTTAATTTTTTAGCAACTTAATCGTGGAAACTTCTCAGCTATGTATTTGAAACACTCCCCTTGCAAATCTAGAGCTTTAACATATTACTTCACAGGATTCAACGACTCTTCATGAAGAGGCGGAAAAATTAGTTTGTCTCTGGAGCGACTAAAGGTTAGAATTATTTAAATAATAAAAAATTTGCTGCACTTAGTTAAAGATTTTCAAGAATTTTGAAATTGGTAAAAGGGAGAAATGGGTTTCATATTTGGCAATAGGGTACCTATATTAGTTAAAAACAAATGTCAAATCTTAGTCAGCAGAAAAAAAAAATTATTTGTTGGTGTAGTGTAATCTGTGTTAGTTACGTTATTTCCAATATTCTGTTGTAAGTTAGAAGATCTATTTATTTTGTAAATTAAGAAAATATAGATTAAACATTTTGGATTTAATCAGATCTTTGACATCATAATCCCAACCTACCATAACGATTGCAAGGACTGTGTAGCTGTATAATTCACAGGTATCGCAGTAAACTCCACAGGGAGTCTTAAAACGCTGCGTTCCGAATAATTTATTAATTTGTGTGGAGTGCAGTTTGCTGCTATACCTGTGAATCCTAATCTACTAGTTATCAGTTAAGGTGTCAAGATGATAAATTTATTTCAATCATTTTCGTAATTTGGCAATATTTTAGTTGAGTATTTTCTCTATTTTGATGTTTCACGTTCTTCTTGACCATCCTCTTCCATTCCTTCCATCTGATATTCTTTTCTCTATCTTTTCTACCTGTTCTATGCTCCGGCATTTTTGACCCACCAACTTAATTTTCTATTTTTTAATGCATCGTCGGTTTCATCTTTAACCTGTCTCTTATTTATGTGTTCTTCTTTATTATTATTTCCTGGAATTTTCCTCAAGAATTTCATTTTTGTGGCTCGAATTCTTTTCTTGTTGTCTTTGTGTTAAGTCCAATTCTCCCTACCATATAACCACACCATGTTGGTAAATATGTTCCTTTATAAACCGATAACTTGGTTCTTTCTGTAGGTTTCTGTTGCTTTATGAACTATTTACCCTTTTCTTTGTTTTCTCTTTTAATCCCACATTCTTCATTGCAGACGTCTACTGTTAATACTTGTAGTTTAAGAGCGTGTTTTGTGTAGCAAGTCAGGCGGTTTCACAAAAATGGATAAAATGAAATTTCGTACAGTGAAGAAACACTTCCGGATGGCTTGGAAAACGGCCACGGTAATGCGAAATATTTTGCTAGGGGTTCATGCTGGATATACACCATCATCTTTGACCATCAGCTTCTGGGTGAGCGAGTTCAAACGTGGCCGTACAAGCACAAGGGCGAACCACGCGGTGGATTGTCATATTAGCCAATCGCAAGCAAAGACCGTTCAATCAGCCGGAAAGGTCATGGCGACCATTTTTTGAGATTCCCAAGGTGTGATCCTCATCAACTAATTACAAAAGTCACAGATCAGATCACGGGGCAATGCTACACCGATTTATTGACCCGACTCGATGCAGTATTGAAGGAAAAACGGCCGTGTTTGCAGCGGAAGAAAGAGCTTTTCCACCACGACAATGCACCAGCTCATTCATCCCGGATCGTCGTGTATAAATTGAATGAATTGCGCTACGAATAAGTCTCTCAACCTCCATATTCACCGGACCCAGCCCCCATCAACAATTTCCTACTCCCAAACCTGAAAAAATCACTGGAAGGAAAGAAATTTGCCTCAAATGAGGAGGTCATCGCCGCTACAGATGGCTGTTTTGCAGACCCCGAAACATCCGAAAAATAAAAATAGAAAACCACACCAATACCGTGTTTTTTCTTGTCGACTCCGTAAATAATTCAGCTCACCCTCGCATTTCTGGTTTTCGTCTTTTTTCTACAATGCCGTAATCTATAATAAATTACTCCCTCTTACTGGCCATTCCCTTATGAATTTGTGAATACCTATTTCCAATAGTTATTTATTTGCACAAGTGTTAAAGCTCGTGGAGCAACAATATGAAGAAGAAAGAACTAAATAATGTCTTATAGTCGTGAAATTTTAGTTGTTAGATCACCAACCTGACGTAAAAATCAGAGTGATTTAATTAGAAAAGCATCTTTGACAGATAACCATCTAAATTACTTGGGAGATTCCTCTCGTTTCACATGAAAAGCAAAAATTAAAGAACCCTGGCTTCTCTATTAGCGCAATGGTAACTTTCAAAAAATCCCTTACTTGATGTTGAAGTATTATTGAATTTAGAAAAAAAACATACTAGCGCTTAAAGCAACTAAACATTTTTTTGTCATGTCAACCTAATTAAAAATGTCATTTAGGTGTCATGCTTCATACATGTTACCAATACGTCAAGTTTTGTCAGGCTTACAGAGAGTTTATTGGTGTTCCTTCCCCAAATCGCAAAACCGCGAAACCCACATTAACTAAGAAAAAAAATCCTTTTTCTCTGGATCTGGAACCTCTTTCAGAATGCTGCAAGAAGGTCGCCGAAAGAGAATTGTACGAAACGCCAGAAAATGTCAAGCAAAGTATGCGAGAGCTGAGAGAATTATTGGCAGCTGATACCAGTATGTATTATGACACCAACGAAGATTTCCTCAGAATATTCCTTAGACCATGCAAATATAACGCGAAGGAAGCATACAACCTTGTACTGTGTTGCAGCTTTGTTGCAATGCAAAATTTTAACAGAAATCGTTTTAGATGAAACATATTGCGGACTACAGGTCACGATACAGGGATACCTTCTATGATCTCCTTCCGGAACAAGAAAAATCATCAATTGTTGACAATAACGTTGTAAATGTGTTGACTAACAGGGATCAATTTGGCAGAAGGATATTGGTCATTAATGGCGGAGCGTCTTGGGATACCTCCAAAGTAACCAACGATCAATTACTCCGCTGCCTCTACATTATCCAACTTGGGGCAATATTAGAACCGGAAACCCAAGTTCATGGTGTCGTGATTATTTTCGATTTAAAAGGCATGGGTATGTCGCAAGTACGGCAATTTACTCCAGCGTTCGCTATGAAATTGATATCGTTCATACAGGACGCAATGCCGCTTAGATTCAAAGGGTTACATGTGATAAATAATCCGTTCATTTGGAACATCGCCTGGAAAATCTTATATCCGTTACAGAATAAGAAGGTTAGAGCTCGGGTTTGTTTGCTAATGTACGCCTTGATTTTCTTTTTGAAGCGCTATTTTTTTACAGACGCATACCCACGGTACTGATGTGACCGGAATGCATAAGTTTATACATCCAAATTACTTGCCTCAAGACTGGGGAGGTAATTTAAAGAAGGTGGACTACGGAGGTAAGGAGTGGTATCCGTGCATTGAAGGATATACGGATTTTATAAAGAGATGGAATTCTTTTGGCAATGTAAACAAATAACTTTACACTTGTATTTCAATAATTTAATTTTAAAAATCGGAATTAATAAAGAATATACTACTGTACTTTTCATGAATATGGTCGTACAAATATTTTTTAAAAACTAAGCTAAAAAATAGAAAGAATAGGAATCTACAGAAACGAGAACAAACTGATACAAACACACTTATCTGACAGAACACAAACAACAGTGGTAAATAAACAAGAAAGCGAAAGACAAAGCCGTGAATATTGGAACAGCACAAGGCAGGAATCTACTTCCAATGCTCTACGAGGGCGACTTCAAATGTTTCCGGAATCGACACGAAAAACACGGTATCGGTGTGGTTTTCTATTTTTATTTTTGGATGTAGTTTCCTCGAAGATTAATACACTTTTCAAACGATGCTCCAGTCTCTTCAAGCTGTCGGAAAAGTAGGATGTTTCGAGGTCTGTAAAATAGCTATCCGTGGCGGCGATGACCTCCTCATTTGAAGCAAATTTCTTTTCTCCCAGTAATTTCTTCAGGTTTGGGAATAGGAAAATGTCGCTGAGGACTAGGTCCGGTGAATATGGAGGATGAGAGCGCAACTCATTCATTTTGGGCACCACGATGCGGGATGAATGAACCGATGCATTGTCGTGGTGGAAAAGTACTTTTTCCGCTGCAAACAAGGCCGCTTCTCCCTCAATACTGCATCGAATCTGAGCAATAAATCATCACACCTTGGGAATCCCAAGAAATGGTCACCATGACCTTTCCGATCGATGGAACTGTCCTTGCTTTCTTCGGAGCCCATTCGCCCGGAAATGTCCATTGCTTCCACTGTTCCTTGGTCTCCGGTATGTAGTGGTGTCATCGACGGTTACGAAACACATGAAGTCCCTTGGATTGCGTTGGATCCTGGCCAGACACTTCTTCCGAAATGGTCACCCGAGGTTGTTTTTGCTCCGGTCTGAGCAAATGCGGTACCCATCGCGCCGAAAGCTTCTTCGTACCCAAAATTTCGTGTGGCATATGGACAGCGCGTTCTTCTGAGACCTCTGTTGTCTCTGCTACCTCATCCAACTTTAATCGGCGATCGGCTAACACGACATCATGAATCTTGTCGACCATTTCATCGTTGGTAGCGGTTTTTGGGCGTCCACTGCGTGGTTCGTCACTTGTACTTGTGCGGCGACGTTTGAACTCGCTCACCCAGAAGCTGATGGTCGAAAGTGATGGAGTACATCCGTCATGAACCTCTAGCAAAATATTTTGAATTTCCGTGGCCGCTTTCCCGGGTATCCAGAAGTGTTTTATCACTTCACGAAATTCGATTTTATGCATTTTTGCGAAACCGCCTGACTTGCTACCCAAAACACATCCTTACACAACAATTATTGACAGGAGAAGTTTTGACAGTTGCCATAAAAAAGGTTATCCTTGGCGACCAATGAATTCACTTGCCGATTCCGGAAACATTTCAGGTCGCCCTCGTAATATATACTAACGGCATTGCCAAAACAAAAATTACTGGAAAATTCTCTGTCGATGATACCTGTATTGTTTGTTGCGGAAAGAACAAGGAAGAATTACAAGAAGCCATCAACAGGGACGTGACTATACTTCAACAATAGTGCAACGAAAATACTTTAACACTAAGTATATGAAGTACTCAGGCAGAACAAAGACATCAATATTCACCATAAAAATATAAAAGAACAGGAAATAAAAGAAGTCAACAAAGTAAAATACCTAGGATTAACAATACAAAATAATTTGAAGTGGAACAACCACATTAAATAACTAATTAATAAGAATGCAATGGCAGTTGCAAAGATATACAAAATACGACAAATAATAACAGAATTTCCTCTCATGCGACAAGTATGCTAAAGACAGTCCGTGCTGTTATAAAAGTAGGTGGAGGAAGTACTAAACATTAAGAATTTTAATACTTTGTAAATAAACTATCGTTAGATACATTTTTGTTCTTGTACTTTTATTCTATTTCTTACTATTTGTTCCCAATTTATAAAAGTGTTTGTTTGTTATCTAATCAAATAAAACATTTAATTTTATTACATTTACAGCTGTGGCCATACGTATTCGCCACTCTCGTTTTGAACGTGTTACACGAATATTATTGTATTTCTAAGAAGCAGGGTCGATGACGAACTTAACTAGGTACCTGGTAATGAGGGTTTAATGGTTTATTGTAGGCCATTCTGAGTAAATTAGAAAATAGACGTAAAATTGTAATTTCTGAATATTTCTTCAGTCTTTCTTAAAAGTTGTAAGAGTAAGGTTGAGCTAGTTAGAGTGAAGATATTGTGTCTGTGATTTTGTGTGTGTAATACGATAGTATACAGTAAAAAGTAATGCCGAAAACACGCAAATTGACGGAGGTAGAGCGAGGACAAAATGTGGTGTTAGAAAAGCAAGGGTTGTCGGTGTCTACTATTGCCCGACAAGTGAAATGTGCGCGATCGACAGTTAGAATGACGATAAAACGATACAAAGAGAGTGGATCTTTGACGAACAAACCGAAAACTGGTCGAAAAAGGAAGACAACTAGCAGAGATGAGCGAGTCTTAGAGCGGACGTCTTTGCGAGACCGGAAAAAAGGGTCTAAACAGCTTTCCAGTGAGCTTTTCCGGCTACATAATGTTGCTATTTCTCCTCGCACGGTTAGAAGACGCCTTTGTGAATTAAATTTAGGTGGATACAAAGCTCGACATAAACCACGGTTGTCTCCGCAACAAAAGAAAAGGAGACTGCTGTGGGCTAAAAGTCACCGCGACTGGACCATTGACAATTGGGCCAATGTTATGTGGACGGATGAGTCAAATATTATGGTAAGTAATACATAATTATTGTATTTGCGGTATTCTGTATTCAATTCCTGGTATCTACAGTGTTTTTATTCTTTTTAATGGGTTCCAAAATGTAACAGTATTCATGTTTTTGTTGGTAGCTTTGAGGTAAACCTGGGCTTCAATACTTGCGACGCAGGCAAGGAGAGGCCTTCCATCCAGACTGTCAAAGTTTGGGGGTGGTAGCATAATGGTTTGGGGTTCCATGAGTGCAATAGGCGTCGGAGAACTGTTCCTCTGCGAGAGCCGAATGAACAGTCGGACGTACATCGACATGTTGGAAGAAGTTCTGGAACCGTGTGCGTTAAAATTATTTGATAATGATGAGCCAGAGTATTACTTCCAACAAGATAATGCACCGTGCCATAAATCTCGCGAAGTAATGGGCTGGTTCGAGGAAAATAACGTGAGGGTCCTGGAATGGCCGGCACAATCCCCGGACTTATCGCCAATTGAGCATTTATGGTACATTTTAAAGCGAAATGTAGCTAAATACTCATCTACCACAAAGCAATGCTTAAAAACAAAAACATTCGAAGAGTGGAATAAAATTACCCCCGAACAGTGCTACAAATTAGTGAGCAGTATGCCCCGACGAATTCGTGCGGTGATAAAAGCCCAGGGAGGAGCTACCAAATATTAAGCAATATTTGTATATATCTGTATACACTCACAATGAAACATTTTCATTGATCAATTTTCTTTTATTTCTTATATATTCGTCGGAATAAAAACAAAAAAGGGTGGCGAATACATATGGCCACAGCTGTATCTTACATTAACCTTTAAACGTATTGGACAATTATGTATAAAGGTGTTACTTACAACCTTAAATCATTTTAGTTACAAATTACTGTTACTAAATTGAGAGAATAAATTTTCTGTTAGGAATAAGTAATTTTCTGTTTTAACCAGTATTCTGGTACAGTTCTTGTCATTTTAAAGTTTCCGCAATCAGGTATTACCGCTTACGTCTGTCGGTAATTAAGTAACTTTTAGAAACTCCTCGTTAGCTGAGCAAAATCGGAATCAATTTATTCCAATTTAATACAAAAACGCAACATTAAGTTAGGAAAACTCGTCCTATTCAGGGTCACACGCAAGCAATCAGCAATAAATATGAAATATATACTTACATGCATGCGTACTCATATCATTGTTATTTAAATTGCACCTGGTTCAATTGATAAGATTGTGTTCATATGGGAACTACTTGACTTGAACTGAAAACAAATGGAGAAACGAATTCAAGATGTAATATGAACTTTGTGCGATAAATGTCACATCGCAGATAAAAGGGAATCTATAAAAGGCTTACATTTCTTGATTAACTCCTACATTACATGCGCGTATAAGTCACAGCAAGTTATAATAGTTAAGTTAAGTGTTTCTAAAGGAATTTAGATATTTGCAAGGTAAGTTTGACACTACTGCGGTAATATTATTGAAGATTTAAGATAATTATCCGCGAAATAAAAAAAAAAGTTCTTTACTTATTCTCTTCGAAGCGTGTTCATTTCCCTTCCATTTTCACAAAGCTAGAATAAACTTCAATAACTGAGTAAACTTTATTAGTTACACCGCGATTTACTATTTAGTATATTGTAAAAGTAGGATTTACGCTTATCGGTTTATGGAATTTGCTATCGGCTAGAACTGCGGCTTACTTTTTTATCTACCTATAAATCTTATTGATAATAAACTACAAATCTTATCAAGTATCCTTAAAATAATTGTATCGCCTGCTCTTGAACTTCACTTTACACAATAGAAATACACTACCGTCCATAAGTATTTGGACACCTATGTTTTTATGAGTAGATAAAAATAAGCCTCACATGTTTACACATTATCAGTAAGTTTCATTAGTTTTCGCTTCATTAGTGAGTTAAATTTACTTTAAACTTAGAAATTAAAATTCATTTGAGCTATACACTCTAAAAAATGATAATAATTTTACTATCATCACCCAGTAGTATTACTGGCATCAACGTGCTAAATTTACAATGATAAGTAATGTAAATTTTAGTTTACTGGTTTTCGAAGGGATTTTTAATATTCAATAAAATATTCATGTAACAACTACCTATGGTTGTTACGTTCTCCTGGTTTGAAGAACAGCGCCGCTGTTGCCTGCTCCTAAATTCCTGCATTACTTGACCAATACTTACTTGTAGAGTATGTTTGCTTATTTACTAGGTTATTATATTTAAAAAATAAAATGTGTACACGGTTTCCACTCTAGCCTATGTACAGTTACGATGTACGTAAAATATATATATTTGCAATAATTGCAGTTATTTGAGCTCTCTTATACATGTAATGTACATTAGCGTGTGTATATGTATATTTTCCTTTAGTTTTTATTGTACAAGGCACCGCCGCAGCGGGTACGTTGTCAATGCTAGGATTAAATTCTTATATGCTTCCGCAGAAGCTTTGTTAAAGGCATGTACTAATGCCTCTATATGTATACATGCACCACTACCTTTTATAGGGGAGCCAAACCTATTTACTTCTTAATTTTATAAGCGCACCTCGGTGCTGTGCTTATTTATATGTCCCTTTCCAGGACCCTAATACCCGCCAGAATCGCAACAGAAGTCTAAATAAATGTATAGACGACAACGGCCTTGACGATTCCCGTCAAAACTTGAAACTATTAAAAACTTCGAATAATCATCCGACGACGTTACTGCACACGTTACGACGAGGTACGAAAGGTGACCGAGAGTGAACGATCGCTAATACCTCGACCATTACGCGGGGGACGCAGGCAGTCGTCCCCCGCGTACTTGTATATATTAAGTATTAACTAAACTCGCATTATTTGTCCGACCACGTTGCACTTAATGACTCTTAAATTAGGCGCTTTTAGCAAGAGTATAACTGCATAACTCCTTCCATATCTGAGCATCAGCACGGTTTTGTTGCAGGCAGGTCGACGATCAGTAATTTAGCATGCATTGGCCAATATCTTGGTGAAGCACTTGACAATCGAAAGCAGGTGGACGTTATTTACGTGGATTTTTCTAAAGCGTTCGACTGCATTAACCACGAGATGCTACTACAAAAAATTGATAAATTTGGTTTTGGTGCGGGTTTCCTGTCGTTGGTTGAGTCTTATCTTACTGGAAGGAAGAGTTATGTCTACTACAACGGTTATTCCTCTAGGCCATTTTCTCCATCAGGTGTTCCTCAAGGTTCAAATCTTGGACCGCTTCTATTCAATTTTATATATAAATGTAAACAGAGATACTAACTGTTTACGTGTCACGTCGTATGCTAACGCAGATGACGTAAAGATATTTAATACTGTTGGTAGCATTTCTGATTGTAAACATTTACAAGACAATCTTCTTCTTATTAATACTTGGAGCAAGGTCAATCATCTCCCTTTGAACATCAACAAGTGTACTATAGTTTCCTACAATAACACTCACACTACTTTACGCTACAACTACCAGATTAATGATGCAGCCATACCACGCGATATCAAAACTTTGGATCTTGGTGTTTTATTTGATAATAGACTGTTATTTACGGAACATATTTCGTCAATGTGTTCATTTGCTTCCAAAACTCTTGGTTTTGTCATGCGTTCTTGTAAGCATTTCTGAGTTTTAGGTGTAATGAAACGTTTATATTACGCCAACGTTCGTTATAAGCTTGAATACGCCTCCATTGTTTGGTATCCCCGTCATTTATACCAAGAGCTTATGATCGAACGCGTTCAAAAGAAGTTTCTGAAGTATATCTCCTTTCGAATGGACAACGTGTACCCTGCAAGAGGTACCGAGTATTATAGCTTTCTTGTTGAGCATAATTTTCTATCCATTAGCGTAACAGTGTGGAGTTTCTTTGCAAGATCCTGAAGAATAATATCGACTCACCAACTCTTCTAGCACAAATAAACTTTACAGTGCCTACTCATCATACTCGCTACTATAATGTATTTCAAGTACCTAGAGCTCAAGGCACCTATTAGCCACATGATGAGGAATGCAAATAAACGGGGTCTGGATCCATTTTTGTGAGTCTCCCTTTTTCAACATATTATTATTGTAGGCAACACAATTTGAATTATTATTATTTTTTAATTTTAAGAATTGTATTGTAATTTGTCCTGTAATTTGCCTTTGGGCTGTTGGGCAATGAGGATTATTATTAAATAATATAGAAACATGAACGGCACTTCAAACGAGGCCCTAATCTTCTCTAGACAGTAAAGTAAACGTAATCTAGAGTATGGAAATAGGTGATCATTGAAGAAACAACATGAATATATGAAAAATAATTAAAATAAGGGTATAGCTTGCAACGTTCAATTAATGCGTTTAGTGTGAAATACGCAGTTTTAGATCGATTCGAAAAAAATTGGATAGTTCGATATAGTTTGGGCTATAGAAAAGGAAAAGGTTAAATAAAATCAAATACGATCGCTTTGCAAAAAATATCAGTCACTACAAGCGTTATATGCGTCACAAGGAATTATAGTTCCATCGAGTGTTATAACTGATAAATGTTGGGGAACCTATTTATAACTACTCGATTTCCTGCGTCCACCGTTCACTTCAGCTGCGATTTGACGCTGAAAAACAGCTACTTGGAAATTTAAAAACACATCTAAAAGAATGCCTAGAAAATAAGACAAATTTCTAGGGATTCTTTTAGATGTGTTTTTAAATACGTCATGGTAAGCCTGAGAAATCATTCACATGTGCAGTTCCCCTTGCACTGCCCCTGTGGTGCGCCCTCTCGGGAGAGCAATTCACAAATTGTACGAGAGAAGGGTGGAAAATTGTACCCGCTTCTTTTCGCTGTGTCTGACTTTGCAGACAAGTGTATCTTTCTTTTGGCACTACCTAGCGCCAGGAATATTCACTTCTATCGTAGTGTTAGATATGGCGACAGAAGCAGCGACAGAATTACATGGGTTGAGCATAAAACCGCTCGAAACCACGCTGATGACGCCGGGTCGGTGGAAACACGTCCGTGTGTTAGCGTTTTATGTCTCTTCACATGTCTTTCTCGTGAATTGATTTCGCTAGTACCATGAGGAAGATGTATTTACAGCGTTTTCTTATCTTGGTATTTGCAAATTTGTTCATAGTTTGTTCACTAATGTTCAATTCGCGTGCAATTTGTTTGTTTTTACCCGTTCTATGGTAACTAACAATTAAAGCACGCGTCTGTAAATATAGCAGTTTAGTTTTCGTTATAATAACACAAATAACTAAGAAATATCAGAATTCGCAGGTAAAAATTCACCTGTGTATCTTCCAAACATCGCTAAATTTCACCAACCACGATGATATAGTACAAAGAAGCTTCAGATCATAAAGTACAATAAAGCAAGTAACTGTATTGCATTAAAATTCCAAGACAAACTTCTTATCAGAGTAGGCACCCTTATACCTCATGTATAGCTTAAATGAATTTCGATTTCTAAGAATCCACTAATGAAGCGTATACTAATGAAACTGACTGATAATCTATGTATATATATAAGGGTTATTTGCATATACTGTTATTTGTCATAGATAATTCATACTGAAAAATTAAGAAAAGACATAGGTGCCCAAATACTTATGGACGGTAGTGTACGTACGAGATTTATGTGCAACTTTGTTCCTGTTGTTTATCTAACCGCATGTTCTTTTTCTCGTTTGTTTTCGTGGTATAAAGACGATTCATTTAATAATCAACAAACAATTATTGCTTATACGGATGGCATATGTCATCATATCATGTACTTTTTACAAGATAAAACCCATCTCTTTAACTAGGTTCAGTTTTTAACAATGTTAGCAATTATTTGCAGTATTATAAAAAAAAACACATTTAAGCTATTCATTGTCTTAAATTTCGTTGTTTTGTTTTTGCTTTTCGGTATATTTTGACACTTTTTTGAATAGTTTATTTTGTTTTAATGTTATTACCAAACAGTCTCTGGCTATCGAGTTAGGACTACTGGAAAATTATAATTCTATGTATAAAACAAAAAACGGTTTTTTCTACTCATTTATCAATAACTATGAAAATATATACATACTACACTATCGGTCATAAGTGTTTACCTATCCTTAAAAATGTTACAAAAATAAGTCAATAACTAACTATAAGATAAACCTTTATTCTGTACTTTTAAAAAGAACTGATACAGTTATAACAACAATGCGCTTATCAATTTGCTAACAACGATAAGCATAAATTACTTTAAATTTGTGATTCGTCAATGTGCTCTGCTTTCGTTTTTTTAATATTGCCGCACACAATCTTGGCATTGACTCTAGCAGCTTTGCCAGCATTAGCGGCTCTATTTTCCTCCACGTATCCTGCGGTTGCGCTCAGTTGTCGAATCTAGAACAGATTTTCGAATCTGTCGGTCGAATTCCTTCCATAAAAGCTCGATCGGATTGAGATCTGGATTTTGGAGCAGCCAGTTGATAACAACAATTTTCTTTCTGTGCTCCAATTGTTCCAAACACTCTACGGCATATTTTTGTAGTGTATTTTGGATCATTGTCGTGCTGGAAGACGAAATTTTCAGCGATTAATCACGTTCCAGATGTGATGACATTCCTCACCAAAATCTCTCCATAACTCTCTTTTCTAAGGATAACATCTACTTTGACCAAATTATGAGTGATCCTGTCCCCTGCTTTATTGTTGGTGTAATTCAGGATTCAAGTGCTCGTTCCCTTTTCAATCTACAGGCAAATGTTCTTCCGTTTAAAGGGGAGATATTTAGATTCGTCATTCCAATCTTCCAACGTTTAGTCTTTAAGGTCTTTCGTCCATGTTAGCTGTTTAGCTATGTTTGCTTTGTGTAATAACGGTTTCCGCATAATAATTTCTTCATAGCAATCAGCTTGGTGCAAACGTTTAAAATTTTACAGTGGTCACGCTAACTGTCTTAGGACCCGATATATTTACTTCGCTAACGATTTCTGGTGCTGGTTTTCGTCTATTTAGTTTGCTCGTGATTACAATTACACAATCATCTGCTGATGTTCTTATTTTTAGCTGGTCGGGTCTTTGCTTGTTGGATACATCGGAACTTCTTTGATATTTTTTAACATTATAAAATTTGGGGTGAAGTGGTATTTTATTATATTGTTTCGTGCACTTCCACAAAGTAAAGTCAGTAAACATTGATCCTAAAGAGGCAACTGCTATCAAACGAAATTAAGCTGTGGGTCAAGGTGTCGAAATTGAGGCGGATTTATAAACTGTTCAAAACAATTATAAGACGCTAGTAGATGTAATACAAAAGTTGTAACATTCGTTGTCGTTGTTACTGTAAGTACTGGATGCTATACACACATAGATACATGATTTAAGTAACGCAAAAGATTCTATTGTCTAGACAAAGATTGACAGCGTTTTGTTATCATTCTGCAACATTGTCTGGTACTTTGCGTTACATACTCGCGGACGAACGTCGCAGCTTTAGTTATTATTCAGTGGGGAATATGATTGGGGATTAGCTACTTTCATAAGTACCACCTTAATAGATAGAAGAAGCTTAATGCTGATTTATTGGATGATATCGACAATTAAATATAGGGTGGCGCAGTGCGTATTGATGTTTTCTAGAGGATTGCTAGGGATATACCAACGAGACGACCCAGGTCAAAAATACATCTTTATTGTACATATAATGCAGTTTAACAACAAAGACATTTTTTTTGAAAATAACATCTGTTAAATGGCCACCATGCTTTTCCAAATATTCATAAAATCGCGATGGAGAACTCACTGTAACGTGTTGCAGCATTTCGTGATTTATCGCTCTAACTTTTTGAGTAATGTTGGCTTTTAAGGCTTGTCGCGTTCGAGGAATATTTTGGGGAACCCTTGCCTTTAAATAAAGCCATTGCAAAAAAAATTAGGGCTGGTCAAATCCGATGATCTTGGCGACTATGTCTGGATATAAGTTGTACTTAGAGCGGTCATGCAAATTTGCGTAGTATGGCTTGTTGTTGCATTTTGCTGGAACCATAAGTCATTATGTTCTACCCAAAATCGTTGCAATTCAGCAGGTACAAAATTTCGGAGCATTTCCAAACCCGAAAATCGAAATGCGGAAATGCAGGGGTTGTTCGTGAACTTGTTGATCTCGATATGTGGAAATGTATCTCGCCACACTACTAAATTATTTATAACATTTGGGTTAAGTAAATTAGCGGAAGTTCTAGTTTCGATGACTACTAAACTGCATTACATAGGCCATTGATTATACCCCTAATGTTATTCATATTTCAACAGCGGCATTTCAAAAACTGCCGTTACCCGTTGAACCGTCATTTATTAAATCTGTATTAGAGATTATGAGAATAATAAATTATTTGATTGAACAACAATACCATGACAATAAATACTATTTTCTCTCCTTTTCTCGTAGATGGCCGAACCACCGTTCGTGATAGAAACCAACCCTCCAAGTGCGGAAGTGTTGAACATCGCACGTGATGAGTTGCGCGAAACTCCAGAGAATATCGCACAAGGACTTAAGGAACTAAGAGAACTTTTAGCCGCCGATAAAAATATGAGATATGAAACCGACGATCAATTTTTAATATTTTTCTTGAGGCCGTGCAAGTACTACGCTCAAAGTGCTTACGAACTGGTAAGTAATAAAATTTAAGGTGACTTTAGAGTACTTTCGGTGGGATGGTAGTCCACTTAATCCATCTAACCAGCAATTGAGTTTGGTTGGATCCCAATGTTTCATTGGTTTTCCTTTGTATCTGATACAATGAATAATCATCCATTTATTTTATTTTTATCAATACACAATGAAAGATGGCAGTGTCATGACCGTTCTATTTTGATTTTCATTTCTTAGATGAAAAGGATAGCCGAATACAGAGCTAAGCATAAAGAAATCTTATACGATCTTTTACCGGAACAAGAAAGGGACGCTTTCATCAACCATAACGTGGTCAACGTTTTGGCTAATCGCGACGACAAGGGACGTAGGGTATTACTCATAAACGTTGGTAGCAGTTGGAACCCTTCCAAAGTAAGCACTGATCAAATTCTTCGAATCTTGTACATGATCCACCTGGCCGCTCTACTCGAACCGGAAACCCAAATAAGAGGCACAGTGGTGATCATGGACTATAAAGGTCTTGGAATGAAGCAAATTGGTGCATTCACGCCGGCGTTTGCGATGAAACTAATGACATTCATTCAAGACGCGATGCCGTTGAGATTGAAAGAGGTGCATTTTATCAACCACCCCATGTTGTTCAACGTTGTTTGGAGAATCATTAAGCCTTTAGTGAAGGAGAAACTGAATAAGAGGGTAAGCGGCACTGAATTTGACATTAGAAACCGTACGTATGCCTTATATATTTATCTTCCGCAGATCTACTTCCACGGAGGCAAAGCGCAATCTTTACATGAATTCATTCCTCCCAGTCATTTGCCGAAAGATTACGGTGGCGATATGCCTGCTATTAATTACACCGGTAAAGATTGGTATCCGGCTATTGAAGAGCATGTGGATCATATCAAGAGATGGAATGGCTGTGGGAAGGTGTAGATTCTAATTACTATAAGAGAAATGTTGGTGTAGTGTCTTTTTTTTGTAAGATAGTGGTAAAATATAAATAAGTTGATGTGAAATTTATTTATTTCTATATGACGTTTTTGTAAATACTTATTGACGATTTTGAGATTAAACAGTTTATTTTTTATACGAAACAATGTGTTTTTTTTTGCTGTATACCGTCAACCGGGATGACAAAGTGCCATATTTTGAAGTATTTATACCATATCTCCTTTGATATCAATTGAATTGGGCTGAATTTTAAATACAATATAGAATTATATCTTTGCTATTAATTTATAAATATTAAAGAAATTTTAGTTACAACAGAAAGGAGGGAGGAATTATTTTCTGCGGCAACAACTCACCCCGCTTGTCGGAGCGACTAAGTGCCACACCTGATTTCTCTTTGAAAAGATATTAGAGACGAAAGAAACTAATTCCAACAGATTCATCACGTTTGATTCGCACCATTGCGAACAACAAAAAATGTCCGCGATTAGTTTTCTGGTCAATAGACTCGTCAGATTTCCGCTAAACAAGAGCAGGTATGACAAAGAATTAAAGTTTATCAAGGATGAAGCGAGGTACAATGGTTTCTCTTCTATGGATGTCGACCGTATTTTAAGGAAGGTCCAATACAAACAACACATCAGAAATTCCACGACTTTGACATCAACAAACACCGGTAATAAGAAATTTATAACTCTTCCTTTTCACCCAACAGTAAAAGGGTTAAGTTAAATTTTCCGACAACTAAATATGAACGTGTCTTTTGTGTCAAAAAACAACTTAAAGAATCTCTTAGGGAATCCCAAAGATAAACCGGAGATGATAAAAAGGTCTGGAATATACCATATCGCATGCATTGATTGTGAGAAAGTTTATATTGGACAAACAAAATGAAGTATCGAAACGAGGTTGAAAGAACATATTAGACACTATCGTTTCGACAAACCAGAACTATCAAGCGTAGCAGAGCATATGGTAAAATCCGGACATAAGATTGATTTAAAAATCTGACACTACTTAAAAACGTGAACTCGTATAGAAAATTAGACGCATAAGAAACGGTATATATGAAAAAGAACGGAAACTTATTGAACAGAGAACCACCCCCAATTGCACACTCGAGTTTGATGGATTTATTACCATAGGCCCTGTTAAAGATACGGTTCGCTTTCGGTCCATCCTTTCCCGAAAAAAGCATTAGACCACCTAGTAGATTGTAAATAGTCATATGGTTTAGAAATTTTAGAGCCTGCGTAGAAAATAATTTGCATGTGTGATACAGTTTTTACTTTCAGTCGGTAACACGGTTGACAATGGGAGCCCACGTGCTCTCGAAACGCTGTGTTCCGCATAATTAATTAATTTGTGTGAGTGGAGTTTACTGCTATACCTGTGAATCAGCCATTATAAACTTACAAAACGTAAACATATTTAAAATTGTGGTGGGAATACCTTTTCTTTAGAAAATCTGCCTTGAACATTGAGTCAGACTCAAGTTAAGAGGAAACTAACCTTAAAACAATTACGTATGTACAACTGCCTTAAACTCCCCTGTACAGAGTTCAAGAAAAATTGAATTAAAAGAAAAATGGAAAACAAGGGGCTAATATTCCATGTGTATGCTAAGTCCACGGAAATCAACTAGTCGCCTATTCTCCCAGCTAAACTTCAAGCGAATGTCATGCCAGAATATGTTAAAGCAGTTGCATATGCGAGTGTACATAGTGAGGGTGATGCAACGATTGAAACCTACGCACCGTACAAAACGACAATATTATTGCGAATGGTCACTCACTTATGTCGTAGATGGTTGTCTGGATCCAAATCTATAGTCTACCACACATGAAGCATGTTTCCATCTTAACGGGTAAGTGAACTCTCAAAACACTCGTTATTGATCAACGAACAATCCCAAGTAAGGCTTTGAAGAGCTTCTGCATGATGCGAAAATAGGCGTTTGGTGTGCAGTTTCAGCTCGACGGATTGTAGGTCCCATTTTCTTTAATAACACCGTGACCTCTCAAGCGTATGTAGCAATAATTCGTAGCGCAGCTGACGGAGGTTTATCGCCTCATAGATCGCCCGACCTGTCTATCTGCGATTTTTATTTGTGGGGTAATTGAAAGGGTAAAGTGCACAGTAAGAACCCGCATACAATTCAAGGGTTGAAAACGACCATTCGCAATGCAATTGCTGACATCACACCAAATGCACTGGTAAAAGTTTTTGAAAACACGTTGAGACGTGCTAATTTGTGTATGGAAGCTCATGGTGAACATTTTCAGCACCTCCTGTGAACTATTGAATGTTCATTATGTTATCATTCACAGTATTCTATATTTACCACTTTTAAATAAAAATTATAAAGTTATCGAGCCTATTTTATCTTGAACACTCCGCATAAATTTAGATTTCAAAATTTTATGCTCAAAATTTGTTACTACAACTGAATGATTACAATTTTTAAATAAGAAATATGTTATTTCAATTTTCTGCATACATCCTATTTTCTACAGCCGTAGAGTAGAAGCATCAACAATGTAAGGATTTTACGAGCGCATGTATATAAATTTTAATGTTTATTGGGCTGCCTATTTAACGAATTAGAATCAGAAAACTGTGTCTTTTTTGAAGTTCTATTGATGACACTAAGTTTTTCTACTAAAGAAGCGCTAGCAATTTGAAAATTCAGATTTATGTGAAACTCTATAGAGTGATAGTTCTTCTTCATATAACGCTTTTAGTGGTATAATCTGGCGATTTGAGGTTTGAGCCTTCTGCAAGATTTACATGATGAAAACATGCATATGTTACTTCGTTTTCTCTTTTGTTAAAATAAAGTACATGATCTGGCAGAAAGTATTGAAATAATACGTGAAAGAGAAACTAATAGAAGAATATCGTTGAATTTAGATATCACAAGGGAAACTGAGGACAGCTTATTGCACACTTACACATACCCCAACAATAAAAGAAGATATTGCAACATCCAACAAAGCCAGCCCTTTTTTATTACACTTACCTTTTTGAAAGAACAAAAAACAATATTTTATGAAAAATATTTCTTTCATAATCTACTCTGACTTCGGATGGTAACGTGCTACCAGAAGAATAATAGTTTAAGAAGGATTAGGGATATAGGTACCTGTCAACAATAATTTTTGTCTATGTTGGACCTCGCTCCTAATAGGAAAGGGAATTCTTTCTCCCCATTTCTCATAAGTGACCAAACCACGGGTTGTGATAGAAATCAAGCCTCCAAGTGCGGAAGTGTTGAAAATTGCACATGGCGAGTTGGCGAAACTCAAAAGAATATGGCTCAACGACTTAAGGAACTACGAGAACTTTTAGTCGCCGATAAACCCATGATCAATTTTTAATATTTTTCTTGAGGTCCTGCAAGTAGTATGCTCAAAGTGTTTACGAACTGGTGGTAATAAAATTTAAGTTGACTTTAAAGTGCCTTCGATAGGACGTTAGTCCGTTTAGTCATTGGGAATTGGTAACTGATTTTAGTTAGATACCAATGTTCCATTGGCTTTCCTTTATATCTTACACAATAAATCATTACCCATTTAATTCGTTTTTGGCAATACACAATTGATGTTTAAAATGGTAGATGTAAGTATTGGGTCTGTTCTATTTTGACTTTCATTCCTTAGATGAAAAAGATAGCCGAATACAAAGCTAAACATAAAGATATCTCATGCAACTTTTTACCGGAACAAGAAAAGGACGCTTCCATCAACTATAACGTGGTCAAAAGGTCACGGTACCTCGACGCGTTAACCACGCTAGAGGCGAAAACCTTAGGTTTTAGGTTAGCGTGACCTTCTGCCAAAGTGGTTTCGCCTCTAGCGTGGTTTACACGTAGAGTTACCGTGCCACTTTGGTTTCCCCGCTTCTCCCGAAGAAGTCTCCTTCGCCGGAGGCGAAACGTCGAGATCCCACCTTTCTCTGTTCATGGTATGAGACAAATTGGCGCATTCACACCAGCGTTCGCGACACTCAGTTTCATAACCTCGTCGGAGCAATTTCGTCTTCTTTTACAACTCTACACACTCAATAGTAGTCGTCGTCGAAGCAAGCTAGTGATTGTTGTCGTATACACGGGTCTTCCCTTGCAAGAAGATTTAGGCAGTATTTTAATTGTTTGCCTTTGCGAACGACTTTCACGGGCCAAATTCATGTATATGCTGTCGGTCATCAATTTTGCCGTTTTCCTTGTCGGTGCGCACTCCGCCCAATTGTTGGATGACGGCTTTTTCCCTTCTATGAGGGGACAGTAGCGTGTTCCACATATAAAAATTTTTCACAACTTTCACAGATGTATTTGGTCTTACGAACCTACTTCGAGGGCAGAAATCATAAATGCTCGCCCCTCACTTCACCTAGAGGGCGTTAAAAAGAAAAGTCCCGTTCATATTTGACTCGACCTCGTAGATAACATTAAATTAATTTTTGAATTGATATTTATTCTGTGTATTGTTTCCTAGATTTAAGAAATAACTGTTTTTATGATGTAATAAGTGCCACAATGTTTAGATTTGATCTTTTTTAATATTTGGTTTTCATATGTTTTTTTCTCATTAAGAATCTGTTGCTTTAATCCTCTCCAAGATAGCCTTAAACTCTTGAACGGCAGTGTATGTTCGTACGTTATGTATCGCACCGCTGATTAAATCAAGAATTAAAAAAGCGTACAATCTGAGCGTACGGCAATTTCTACAAGTTGACCTACCAGCGTAAATATTCTTAATAATATGCTATAATTAACCTTAGATGTCGTTTTACAATACAGGGCATTATATCGAGTCTACGTCATTCTCTGCCACCAGACAATGCTTTAGCTTATGCATCGAAGTACATTGTATTTCTCGTTTGTTACGAGTTGAGTGGTTCGAGGGTAATTTGTCGACGTTTGAATTCTTCCGCAAAGATAAGTGGACACAAGGAATAATCAACTGTAAGTACACCTATACGAGGTACCTCTCAAAATTTCATCGTGTAAAATAGATAAAAAAATAATGAATTTATTGACTCGTTATTAAGCAATCTGTGTTTTCCTATTGTTTGCGTAAATATTTATATCGTTCTTTGTTTTAATCTGCAAGCATTGTTCTTGATTCCGATATCTAAACTTACTATTAAATAATTGTCTTTGACTTAATATGCTCTTATAAAAAACTAAGACCACAAAATGAAATAATAGAAATTAAAATATTAGCAAAAAACGGGGACTTCTTGATAATGGACTGTGTATTCAAATAAATACGATTTAAGAAATTGTATAAATGGTATATATGTATATTGATAATTATTTGGTTTCCTTTGAACACAGTATCGTTTATCAATGCACAAATAGAAGTGCGATAAATTGGATCTACATATTAGTATTTGACTTTAATAATTGTATTAGAGCTCCTTGACTTTTTTCTTTCGCGTATACATAAATATTTTACAATTTGAAATTGATTGTTACTTTTTAATTGTGTAATAGAACACACGAATTATTTAAAATGTATGAAAGTATTTATTGCGAATGCTAGTACAAAATTTGCGCTTTAGTAATAAGAATTGAAATCTTGTGATCATCTTCGGTAACATTTTGGCATAACTGCGGCTCAATTTGCGAATACGATGTTTTTCTTCGGATTATCAATTATCTCTGGATTGTTAATGTAAACTTTTCGTCTAAATAACAGCAAAGGAAAAAACAATTATTAAATTGTTGATGTGAAAATCTATTGTTTCTGCGGCTGTAACACATTTTTTCGACATCTATATTTTTCAATTCTTCAAGCAAAAAGTTTGTGACTATGTTTCGACATTGAGCAGAAATATAGGCCTATCAGTCCACCAACCCTGGACGGATACTTTCTGTGGATACAAAGGTTTATCCAAAATATCTCATAGATTTTCTTCGGCCGAGATTCGACAATTTTCTATATAAATTCATCTATTATTAATCGAATATGCGCTTCGTTACTACTTTGCCTTTCGTGTCATCCAATTTGCGAATTAACTACATCGTCTTTGCGAAATATTCTGAGTAAGGTGTGCTTCTCTGCGTAAGAAATAGTGAATAATACTGATTGACGATTTTTTTTTGGTTGTCAAAGTAATAAAACCCTTAACGTGACCGCTGATAGCTTCAATTTGTTTTTCGTGGAAATACGTATTGACCAAAGAAAACATTTCTGCGCCTGTTCTAGATGTAACAAGTTCTTTGCGAGATAGAAAATTTTCAACTACTTCAGTTACGTCCATAAAACAAACAAAAGTCATAAATTGGCGTTATTATATTCATCAGTTGTCTGATCTACTTGCAGAGTTTGTTAGAATCCTTTATTCTTTCTGTCATAAGATGTACAATATCTGCAGATATATCGCTAATTTTCACTGCATCATGACAACCGTATCTTGCCAATTTATTTCAACAGGCCTCAATACCAGGCGTAGCTTTACAGATTTCCTTCCACGTGGACAAAACAAGTATTTCTCCAATGCTGTGTGTCGTCTTATTGGTCGCCATCAATTCTGCCAAATTGCAGAAAATAATAAGAGCCTTCTTGAATAATGGATGCTTCTCTGTTTTGTGTGCTGGACAAGGGACTGCCAAACTACTCATCTGATTTCTGGGGAACATGATTTTTTCAGGTATACTTGGTACCATTCAGTGACGACTTAAGTCCACTTACTTACATGTTTTAGCTATTAACAATAATCTCTCCTATCCAAATGAAACTAAAGGCTAAATACTCGTCGTTGACGCTGCTTCGTATGATTGGTTATCTTACATTCCTATGTTTTTGAAATAGAGATTTATTCATAGCCACAGTTACGACCTTCAAGTTCGCGTTCTACTTGAATTCAGTTGAAACGAGGATGACCAGAAATGTTTCCGGAATCGACAAGAAAAACACGTTATTGGTGTGGTTTTTTATTTTTCGATGCAGACTCCTCGAAGATCAATACACTTTTTAAATCGGTGTTCCAGACTCTTCAAGCCGTCGGTAAAGTAACACATGGGCTGAAAAGTCCCGGGCCTAACACGTAGTTGACGCTAGTTTTATTGCAGTCACCTTTGTCTCAGTTAGTACTAACCTTCAAAAGACAACTGTTAAAATTTCATGATATTCTATTCATTAGTTTGTGAGTTATTGTGCTAAGAGTCACGCTACTTTCGTCATTTTCAAAACAATGGATCAAAAACAATTTCGTGTTTTAATTTTACACTGCTTCTTGATGGGAAAAATATCGTTCAAGCGAAGCAATGGCTTGAAAAGTGTTATGAGGACTCCGCTCCATCAGAAACAATAATAAAACGTTGGTTTGCTGACTTCAAACGTGGTCGTAGAGACACCGATGATGCAGAACGCAGTGCACGTCCAAATGAGGCGGTAACACCAGAAAACATCAAAAAAATCCACAAAATCGTTTTGAATGATTGAAAAGTGAAGTTGCGTGAGTTAGCTGACATCCTAAAGATATCAAAAGAACGTATTGGCTTTATATTGCATGAGCATTTGACTATGAGAAAGCTCTGTTCAAAGTGGGTGCCGCGTTTGCTCGCTGTTGACGAGAAACGTGTTGATGATTCTGAGCAGTCTTTGGCCATGTTTAAACGTAACAAACCGGAATTTTTGCGTCGATATGTGACAATGGATGAAACATGGATCCATCACTTCACTCCGGAATCAAAACGATCGTCATCTGAGTGGACAGCAACTGGTGAACCTCGTCCAAGGCGCCCGAAAGCACAACAATCGGCTGGAAAGGTTATGGCCTCGGTATTTTGGGATGTGCGTGGTGTAATATTCATCTACTATCTTGAGAAAGGAAATACCATCAACAGTGAATATTATATAGTGTTATTGGAGCGTTTGAAGGCCGAAATTGCAAAGAAACGACCGCATATGGCAAAGAAAAAAATGTCGTTTCTTCAAGACAACGCACCGTGTCACAAGTCAATCAAAACAATAGTAAAACTACATGAATTGAAGATCGAATTACTCGCACATCCACCGTATTCGCCAAATTTGGCTCCCAGCGACTACTGGCTTTTCGCAGACCTCAAAAAAATGCTCGCCGGTAAGAAATTTCGCACGAATGAAGAGGTTATCGCTGAAACTGAGGCCTATTTTGAGGCAAAAGATAAATCGTTTTACAAAAGTGGTATTGAAATGTTAGAGCGGCGCTGGAATGATTGCGTTGCTCTTGATGGAGATTACGTTGATGAATAAAGCTAATTTTGAACAAAAAAAAACCGTGTTTTCTTTGTTAGGCCCGGGACTTTTCAGCCCATGTGTTAGGTCTGCAAAATAGCCGTCTATAGCGGCGATGACTTCCTCATTTGAGCCAAATCTCTTTCCTCCTAGTGATTTTTCAGGTTTGGGAGTAGGAAAAAGTGGATCCGATGAATACAGAGGATGAGAGACTAATTCGTAACGCAACTCATTCAATTTGGACACGATAATGTGGGATGAATGAGCCGGTGGATGTCGTGGCGGAAAAGCTCTTTTTTCCATTGCAGACGAGGCCGTTTCTCTTTCCATACTGCATCGAATCGAGTCAATAAATCGCTGTAGTATTGCACCGCGATAGTCCTTTCCTTCTGTAGGTACTCGACGAGGATCACACCTTGGGGATCCCAAAGAATGCTCGCCATGACCTTCCCGGCCTATGGAACGGTCTTTGCTGTCTTCGGAGCCGATTCGCCAGGAAAAGTAAACTGCTTCGACTGTTCCTCGGTCTCTGGTGTGTAGTGGTGGATCCAAGTCTCATCTACGGTTACGAAACGCATGAAGAAATTCCTTGCATTGTGTTGGATCCTGGCCAGACACTCATCCGAAACGGTCATCTGATTTCGTTTTTGCTCCAGTGTGAGCAAACGTGATACCCGTCGCGCCGAAAGCTTTTCCATATCCAAAATTTCGTGTGGGATATGGCCAATGCATTCTTCCGAGATGCCTGCTGTCTCTGCTATCTCTTTCAGCTTCCATCAGCGATCGGCTAAGACGACATCATGAATCTTGTCGACCATTTTATCGTTGGTAGCTGTTTTTGGGCGTCCACTGCATGGTTCGTCACTTGTGCTTTTGCGGCCAGGTTTGAACTCGCTCACCCAGAAGCTGACACAAGACACACTCTTAAACAACAACTATTGACAGTAGGCGTCTGAAACTTTGAGAGTGAAACCATAAAAAAGGTTGCCCTTGCCGACCAATTCCGGAAATATTTCAAGTCGCCCTCGTACGCAAAATAGCCCCGAACTGCAACCATTTTTTTCATTCATCTGTCCAAAACACTTTTTTTCAATTCCTTTATTGTCTATTCACGATATATTTGCATCCATTGTAAACGTTTTGCTCTATTGTTCTCTCTATTCCAAAGGTAATAAAAGACTCGACATCAGTATGACAGATAAATAACGATTTGTTGACGCATCAACAGTAACTCTATTAAAAACGTATTGTGCAGAGGGTTTGACGTCAATGACGAAAAATGTCGAAATTTTGACGTCAGTGTGACGAGTCTGTCCTTAAAAGGCTTAAATATGATTCCATTTCCACCGCCATTGTTTTAAGTAAAGAATTGCATTAAAACATCTGAATATTTATATTATTCATCAATACCATTATTATGCAAAAGGTCATGTTGATGTCAGTAATCTCAAGTAAAATAATAGAGAAAATTGAAAATCGTTAAACGTGCATTAAATTCAAATTCATGCCCAAAACTACTTACGGTGATTGGTATTTTAGGAACACTCTGTATATAAGAAAAACCTATATATCTACTTTATTAAAACTAAAGGACAAGCAAATTTTATTGAAAACTTTTTTCGTAAGGTCATAAAAGGATGGGGCAAATTTGAGAAAGAATTGCAGAACCTTTTATACATCATCATTCTGGAGTTGTATCCGCTAAACTTCACATGTTTCGAAAATATTACATTTGTACCAAGATTAATTAAAATCTGAATTCGCCGTCCGCAAATCTTTTCTTGTAAATTCTAAAATGCTGTCAGTCATTCTTATCACTTGCTACGTCAATATGAAGTACAAGTGATAGCAAAAACTGCAGTCGATACAGAAATTATGCTAATATTTCTGCAAATCTAAGCGTCCAAGCTAACGTCTGAATGCTTTAAAAATAATTTTATCGCGCTGAAAAATCACTTGTTGCCATCGTTATTGATAAAAGAAGTATCTATTTTAGGTGACCTTTTTCTTTGTTTTCGTATAATTCTCTAGAATTTATGAGTTTACGGAACTTTAAAATTTGTCAGATAAGAACCGGCGCTATAAAGCTCGTACGCTCCATAAGCGTTTGGCCGGGACCCTCGCGTTTCCTGCAATCGCCGTATTTTAGTTGGTGATATTGATCGGCCTGGGGAAGACGCGCTGGGTTGAGTGCTGCCTGGCGATCGCCGAAATACTTAAGATAGATATCGAGTGTTGAGATAAACTATTTGGACTGCTGTCAGGTAATGTAATTATTTAATTATATTTATTAATGATATTTATGGACTAATTTTTGAAGAAAAAAACGTGAAAGAACTTTCGCGATATTGTTTGGAATTGTGCCGTTAAAGTAGAAAAGGGTGTACCACCTGTTAGCAGAATCCGTGAGGATTTTTATTTCATTGTAATGGTCTTTTAATTTTTTTTTACAAAAATATAATCTTACAGCATGTAGAATTTTCCATTTCTTTTCTGTTTTGCATGTTACATTGTCGTAAGTATCCAAAGCAACTATTTTTTTCGGAATCAAAATTCAAACTATCTACAAAAGTTTTTGTTGAAGCTCGATATTGTTTTTTATTAAAAATTAAAGGAGCTGGGCGTGGATCAATTAACTATTCTGGTGGGGTAAATTTAAAATTATTGATCTTTAATGCAGATACGTCCCTCAAGTTTATATACGAATAATAAATAACTCTGACCAGGTCTTCTTATACCAACCCGGGATTATTTTGAGTTTAAAAAATTATTTTGAATATTTAGTAGTGAATTGAAAGCTTTCATATTTTTGATAGTATTTGTTACTTATATACTTCAAATATCACCGGCGAAGAAACATTGGTTAGATTACCACTAAACTTTAAAAAGTATACTCTGCGAAAAGAATTCTAAATTTACGCTCTGATTATTGGACCGACCATAGAAAAGTGCATCTGAAATTGTAAATCAACGATAACATGTAAAAATACCTTAATACGTAATACCCAAGAAATAAGGCTTCTACTAAATGATTGTGCTATTGTAGTGTTGAAATTTTCAATTTGTAATTGCTATTACATAGGAAATTTACGTAAATTATTTGCTACCTCTGGTATATATATAAAAAATTGTTACACATGGTCAGTAAAGTCCAAAATTTAGATACAAATTTCACCCGAATAAATTTTATTGCTGTTTTTCAAGAATACGACTATTGTATGATGGGGATGGGGTAGGATGCCTGGAGTAATTACTTTCGGTGAAACGCTTTGGTAGTACTTCGGTAATCTTTTAGTGCATGTGGTAAAGGTGTTAATGCTTCGTGTCTTATCGCTATTCTCTCCGGAATTAGTTTTTTGAAATTAGTGCGCAATTGTAGCGTTGTTGGTAAAGTACTGAGCGTAAGAATGCTAAAACGCAGACAATTGACTGTAGAACAGCGCAGTAATATTTGTACTCTTCGCGACGAAGTATATACCGAAAGAGAAGTTGCTTTACGGTTATAGATTCCACTGAAAGGTGTACATTACATATTGGCCCGCAGATGAGAGACAGGACAAAACCTTGATAGAAGACGAAGTAAGCGGCCACGGGTGACTTCATGAAGAGAAACGATTAACATGGGCAAAAGGGCATGCAAATTGGTTACTGTATGATTGGAATGCAGTCTTATGAACAAACGTGTCCAAATTTCAGCTATTTGGTACGTAACGGAGAACTTTTGTTCGTAGACGACCAAGGGAGAGAGCTACTGAGGCCTGCTTAGTGCCGTCCGTCAAACACGGGGGTGGTAGTGTTATGGTTTGGGGTTGTTTTTCTGGAACAATTACAAGTAATTTAGTGAAAATTAGTAGTACAATGGGAAAAGAAGAGTATTTTGACATTTTCCAAAATCATGCTATTCCGTGTGGAAGCAGTATTGTTGGTGAACCGTTTGTGTTCCAGCAAGACAGACCCCATACGGCTCGAATCTGTAAAAACTTTTTAGAGAAGAAAGCAGCAAGAAGTGAGTCAAAATTAATGGTTTGGCCTCCTGTAAGTCCGGATTTATCTCTCATAGAGCTCTTATGGAATGAGCTTGGTTACAGAGTTAGACAGGGACAACCTCAGAACACGCAACACCTATGGGAATATTCGCAGAACGCATGGTAACAAATTGACGCGTATTGGTCTCGGGAGGTTATTTCGAAGAATGCCTGAAAGTTGTGCAGCGATTATCAAACACAAAGGAGGCCATATCGATGAAAATAAACGTACGAGCTAAATGCAGAAATATTATTATGTTTGAATTAATATACTTTTTTTTTTGACGACAGTCACCTATGCTGTAGAAATTCCTTAATAATCACAATAAAATTTTATTTTATCTGCGATTTTTGGTGAAATCTGTTGCTGCTTCCAAAGTTTTGGACGATAATGTATATTGCGACATAATATTTATAGTGAATCTAGCTGAAATGAAGAACTGTGAAGCCACTACTTATTTTGACGATGATCACCTCGTTAGCTCTTGAATAGATATCTTTATTTATTTCGATATATTTTTCGTAATTAAATTTGTTCTTACTATAATTTCGAAATTCTATTTCTTGTAAAAATAGTTCCTCAGTTATTAAGAGAGTACATCCTTCAGCGTTTGAAGTAACCAATCTAGGAAGTTTCTGAAAGAAATATTTAACTATCTATCTTGGTTATTCTAACGTATGTAAACATATTTCATAACCCATTAATTCATTGAAACAAGCTCCTTTGTTCATAATTGCAACCGTAATATTAACGTAATTCTAGTAACAAAAGGCGCACAAACAATATATAAAAGGTATACCCTCAGACGACGTGATATCACCTTATTTTCGGTCAATACTTCGTTTCGAAGGTAGGTTCATAAATATATGCAAATTAGTGTGCAAATTCTTTTGTGAGCTTTTCGCATTGGTTTTACATAAAACGATTATTAATAAAGAATCAAAATACAATGGAAGTTGATTTAGTTTTTCGATACGCAAATAGTGTAGTAAACAGTCATAAAAGTCTGCTACAACAGTGAGACCCAAAAATGTTCGTCGCGGATGTATTCCATTATTTTGAACCATCAGCTTCTGCGTGGGCCAGTTCAAAAACCGATACCAACCATAAAATGGTCGTCAAGATTCTGGATGCCGATCGCCGATTGAAGCTGAAAGAGATAGCAGAGACAGTAGGTATCTCAGAAGAACGCGTTGGCTATATCCTACACAAAATTTAGCGTATGCAAAAGGTTTCGGCGCGATGGGTACCGCGTTTGCTCACACCGAAGCAAATGGGGTACTGGAGACCAAGGAACAGTCGAAGCAATGGACTTTTCGGGGCGATCTTCATCGATATCTGAAGAATGGAAGGACGATCTACGGGCAATCCTACAGCGATTTATTGACCCGATTCGATGTGATACTGAAGGAGAAACGGCTTCGTTTACAGCGGAACAAAGTGCTTTTTCAACACGACAATGCACCGGTTCATTCACCCTCCATCGTCCTGTACAAATTGAATGAGTTGCGCTACGAATTAGTCTCTCATCCTCCATATTCACCGGACATAGCCTTCAGCGACTTTTTCCTATTCCCAAACCTGAAAAAATCACTGAAAGGAAGGAGATTTATGTATGTATCATGCAGACCTTGAAACATCCTACTTTGCTCCGATTGCTTGAAGAGACTGGAGCACCGTTTGAAAAAGTGTGTTAATCTTCGCGGAGACTACATCGAAAAATAAAAAACCACACCAATATCGTATTTTTCTTGTCGATTCCGGAAACATTTCAGGTCGCCTTAGTATTCGTGAATCAGTAATCCCATGATTAAAAAATCGTATAACACAAACGTACATGTGATCGTGTTGTTAATATTGAAAACAATTGAATGTTATTAAACAAAGAACGCCTCAAATGGGTTAAAGGGCAAACAGGTCAGTTTTTTTTGAAGGAGCGTGGTGTGCGTAGATTAGATATGTTTCGCGCATTATTGTAGTTTTGACACAGAAACTATTCGTTTATGTTTGTTGTACCATTTTGATAACATATGGAGATTTCCATCCTATCGAGAAACGTGGCGCTACGCTGTCATCAGTGGTAATTACAAACAGATCGGTTGCTTTCATAGAATTTATATTACTTTTGGGAACTAAGTTGAGTGAATTTGCAATGACATTTAAAAACATATTATTACTAGTTATAGGAATCAAAGCTTTCTTTTTAATTCGTTTTGTTGATTCTGTTTAACTTCCAGCTTGATATGTGCATCAATGTCGATATAATTTTTAAATAACTAGAAAGGTGTTTTATTTACACTGTCGTCTATGAAAGTTTGGACATCTCGATTATTTAAAAAAAAAAAGTCGAAGGTACAAAAAGAAACTGGAACGTAACTTTCAGTGGCTACCTTGAGCTTTCAAGACGTTGGCATAATGTAAGAATATACATACACTAACGGCCGTAATTGTTTACCTATACTTAAAATATTACAAAAATAAGTCAAAAACTAATTATACTTATACAAAGCACTGTAACGGTTATAAAAAAACAATGTGCTTATCAATTTCCTAAGAAAGATAACAAATGTGTCTATCTTCCACTTTTATTACTGCCGCACATAATTTTGGTACTCTCTCTATCAGCTTTATGCGTGTTAGCGGCTTTATTCTCTTCCACGTATCCTGTAGTTGCGCCCAAAGTACTGTTGTCAAATTTGGAGCAGGTTTTCGAACCTGTCAGTCGACTTCCTCCAATAAGAGCTCAATCGGATTGAGATCTGGGCTTTGAAGCGGCCACTTCATAGCAACAATTTTTTTTCTCTGCTCGAGTTGTACCAAATATTCACGGTACATCTTCGCAGTGTGTTTTGGATCATTATCGTGATGGAACACGAAATTTTCACCGATTAATCATGTCCCGGTAACAAAGGTAACAAAGAACTACTTGACCTGTTAAGCAACATCTTTAAAAAAATAATACCAAAGGAATGGGACGTGGAAATAATTATTACCCATATACCAAAAAAAAGGAGACACAAAAGAATGTTCAAGTTATGGAGGAATAACGCTAACAAGCATCCCAGGAAAAGTACTGACAAGAATATTAGAATGAAGACTCCGAGAGAAACTGGAAATAACATTAGAAGATACACAACATGGATTTATAAAAGGAAGAAGCACCCAAGATTTTAATTTAATTAACAGGAAAATTAAAGGAAATGCATATATGTTATATAGATCTCAAAAAAGCTGTTGATAGGGTAAGAAAAGAAATTGTATGGCAGAGTTTAGAAAGGAGAGGGCTAGAGAAAGGAATGCTAGAAATGATTGTATAAAAGTAACAAAAATAAAGTCAGAACCTCCAACGCAGAGTCAGCTGTAATCGAAACACAAATTGGATTAAAGCAGGGATGCATATTAAGCCCATTGTTATTCTCCATACTAATAGACGACGCTATTAAGAAAGCCCAACAAAAAGGAAAAAATGTGAAAGTAGGAAAATGGAAAGTGAATGCAATTAATGTACAGGAACTAATGTTTGCAGATGATAGGCTATTGATAGCAGATTCAGAAAAGACATTACATCAAAACGTGAAGATATACCACGAAGAACTAAAAAAGATAAACATGGAAATAAACACGATGATAATAAACACGATGATAATAAACACAATGATAATAGCGGTAGAAGAAAAAAAGCGAAGGAACAAGCTTGGGACAAGTTAAAAGATACAATTACTTAGCAACAATCATCGAAGACCACGGGGGAATAGAGAAAGAAATAAATGAGAGAATGGGAAAATCTGCAAAAAGATACATTAAGAAATACATTTTTAGATAGAAAAAAAAGTACTAAAATAAATAAAACCGGAAGTATATAAAAGAGTGATCAGGTCAGTATTAACATGTGGCTACGGCTCATGGATAACCCCGAAGAGAATCAAAAGCAAAGTCCCAGCCATGGAAATGAGAAGACTAGAAGGAGTAACAAGGAGAGATAAAATCAGGAACACGGCCGTCGTTAGTAATCTAAATATTAAGTCAATGAAAATAATCATAGTGTAGAGACAACTGAGATGGCTTGGACATATATGCAGTATGGAAGAAGATCGAATAACAAGGAAGATTTTCGAAGCCAAAACAGAGGGCAACAACAGAATAGGTGACCCCGAAACATCTGGAAAGGGCAAATGTATACAAAATTAGAAAAAAAGAAGCATGGATTGAAGCCAAACTGGGTCAGAATAGGAAACTCTGGAAGACAAAAGTCAGAGAATAGTAGAAGAAAGTAGTGGAAGACAAAAAACACCGCGAGGTATAAAGGACGTAGGATTAAAGAAAAGATCGCGTTCTAGATGAGATTTGCATTCCTCACCAAAATCTTCCTATAACCTTTCCTAAGGATACCATCTATTTCCACGTTGAAGCAATGCGCTAATTTGCATAATGTGTTTTATAAAATATTATCATATTCCATGAGCGGGAGTGTACATATTAATAATTATCTAATTAATACCTCAATCAATTAGTCAAATAAGGAGAAACGCGGTACTAATAGCTATAATGAATCTTAAGAATGTATAATCTTGTTTTAGAACACGCGCATTTTTAAAAAATTCAATTAGTTATACAACATGTAATTATTAAATAATAACTACGCATCGTGCTAATATTTTGTTAATTGAAGGAATAATATGGCATTTGTTTGAGTTGACATTCTTCCTGTTACAGATATAATACTGATAGTATTGTAAACATCGGTTGACGTATTTGAATAGCGATATACATATCTATATGTATCTCACTTGTGAACTTGTTAGAGTTGATGTTGTAATAACGTAATCTAGATCAGAAATGTTTTGTTTCGAAAAAAAAAATGGATTCAAAACATACCAATAAGTTAAAATCAACTATAAATAATGTTCCTCTTTCTAGACTTAAGCTGTTGAGGATATTATGTTTTATAAGAACTATTAGCTATTCAAAAAACATACCTGGTACATTTAATCAAATATCTTCGATGTTTCCCAAAGTTTGAATGATATGCAGGTGATACACACATTCCTTATTAGTGGTGCTCGTTCCGTCGTCCTGTCAGAACCCATGTTATACAAGAAAAGAATAGTGAACAGTTACGTTATACTTTATGCAATATTATTAAAACGCTTACCTTCCTATGCAAAGTTAGCAGCTGATACAGCTCGGTTAAGTATTTACATGTTTCTACAGTTGTTTCAGCAAATGATGTACACCGCGGTGAAAAGGTGATCTTATATGAAGAATTCGACATCTAGTGATACAGTGTTTGTGATAATCGTTGTAATCCAGTAAGTGCATAGAGGGGAGCACTAACTGGGAGTACTGAAAGTACGTGAAATTGTTCCTATATACATATAAAAAAGCTAATAGAAACTGGCACGAGAATTACCAGCCTGCTAATATTATACCGTCAAGATCGTAAGTTTTCGAACAAGCTATAGTATTGAGACTTGGTAGATACCTGCAAAACCAAAAATATCTACTTCCAAATCGGCGTGGTTATATAAAAGGTCTGATGTTCCACAAGGTCCTATTCTTAGTCCTCTGCTATTTGTTACATATGTGAAAAATAACGCAAAATTCCTTTAATACATACAGAAATATACATCTCGAAATAGTCTCTCATCCTCCATATTCACCAGACCTAGTTCCCAGCGACTTTGGTGTAACAGTTGTAACGTGGATGAAAGACCAGGGTCTTTTGAGTCTTGTACAGTTTTGTTTTGCAAAATATACAGAGTCTACGCTTTTTTATAGGGTTTGTAAAAAACTTGCTATTATGCGTTGTTTGTTGTGCAATGAATGTATGTGGTTTCGGCACTTTTATACGGACTATCATTACTGCAATGATTACTTAGACTAACTACCATATCTATGATGTGCGGTATTATTGACAATTATACCAATAATAAATTGAGTGTGTCAACACATTAGTTATACTGTTGCCGCTCTATGAAACTAAAAATCTAGACTAGGGCTAAAATGTACAATAAGTGAATAAAAATATATAATTATGTTTCTTTGTTCTTATATACCAATTAAAATGTAAAATTTTTTATGTAAAACCGTTTTTATTCTTGTAAAATAAAGAAAAGGAAATTATAACAAGAATTGGGGTGTGGGTTACCTAATCGCAGGTTATATATCTTTTATCTGAAAATGATTTGCATTAGCGTTGAGACTATATAATGTACAGACATCAAATTATGTTCTAAGGAAGAATTTATATCTGCTAGTTTTCAAAAAATTTAAAAGTAGTGCGAACACTTTTGCTCTCTCAGTCCACAGAGTTTCATCGAAATTTGCATTTTTGGGTTTGAGTTTTCCCTTGTTAGTAAAATGTGCTATGTCTAGAGATGATCTACATCCTTAGTTCACTCAATACGCTGATGACTAATTATCATTATTCTTCCCTTGTGTGAAATTTGCCTTCACAAAATTATCGTTTAAAATAAAGATTGATGGTGTCGGTTCAACACATTCTGCTGATTTAACACATGGGCTGAAAAGTCCGGGGCCTGACAAAGAAAACATGGTTTTTTTGGTTCAAAATTAGCTTTATTCATCAACGTAATCTCCATCAAGAGCAACACAATCATTCCAGCGCCGCTCTAACATTTCAATACCACTTTTGTAGAACAATTTATCTTTTGCCTCAAAATAGGCCTCAGTTTCAGCGATAACCTCTTCATTCGTGCGAAATTTCTTACCGGCGAGCATTTTTTTGAGGTCTGCGAACAGCCAGTAGTCGCTGGGAGCCAAATCTGGCGAATACGGTGGATGTGGGAGTAATTCGAAGTTCAATTCATGTAGTTTTTCCATTGTTTTGATTGACTTGTGACACGGTGCGTTGTCTTGGTGAAACAAAATTTTTTTCTTTCTCATATGCGGTCGTTTATTTGCAATTTCGGCCTTCAAACGCTCCAATAACGCTATATAATATTCACTGTTGATGGTATTTCCTTTCTCAAGATAGTCGATGAATATTACACCACGCACATCCCAAAATACCGAGACCATAACCTTTCCAGCCGATTGTTGTGCTTTCGGGTGTTTTGGACGAAGTTTCTCCAGTTGCTGTCCACTCAGATGACGATGGTTTTGATTCCGGAGTGAAGTGATGGATCCATGTTTCATCCATTGTCACATATCGACGCAAAAATTCCGGTTTGTTACGTTTAAACATGGCCAAACACTGCTCAGAATCATCAACACGTTCTTGTTTTTGGTCAACAGTGAGCAAACGCGGAACCCATTTTGAACAGAGCTTTCTCATAGTCAAATGCTCATGCAATATAAAGCCAATACGTTCTTTTGATATCTTTACGATGTCAGCTAACTCACGCAACTACACTTTTCGATTATTTAAAACGCTTTTGTGGATTTTTTTTATGTTTTCTGGTGTTACCGGCTCATTTGGACGTCCACTGCGTTCTGCATCATCGGTGTCTCTACGACCACGTTTGAAGTCAGCAAACCAACGTTTTATTGTTGTTTCTGATGGAGCGGAGCCCCGATAACACTTTTCAAGCCATTGCTTCGCTTGAACGATATTTTTCCCATCAAGAAGCAGTGTAAAATTAAAACACGAAATTGTTTTTGATCCATTGTTTTGAAAATAACAAAAGTAGCGTGACTCTTAGCACAATAACTCACAAACTAATGAATAGAATATTATGAAATTTTAACAGCTGTCTTTTGAAGGTTAGTACTAACTGAGTGACTGCAATAAACTAGCGTCATCTATGTGTTAGGCCCGGTACTTTTCAGCCCATGTGTTATAATTTGACTAAATCTGTCTCCTCATTGGAGGAGCTCTCGAACTTAAACTATAGTTTGAATGAGAATAAAGATTACTTTTTTAATTAGTAAAGTATCATTTGGAGCAGATCTGCATACCTCCAGACTCATCTATAGAGCTACGGTGAGATCTTTGCTGGATTATGGTTGCTTGCTTTACGGTTCAGCGTGTAATTCATTATTAAAAAGATTAAATGTCGTTAATAACAAAGCTATTCGTCTCTGCTTAGGAGCTATGAATTCCACACCGATAGATGCTATGTATGTCGAGATTAATGAAATGCCGTTCGCTTTTCGTTGTAAACTTTTATGTGATAAATTTCTGCTAAAATGTAGAGCAAATAAGTCGAAGATCATTGCTAAATGTTGTAAATTAAGTGTACATAACCTGGTTCACAAGTATTAGTGTAAAAAAAACTCACCGCCTCTTACAGCATCTTTCATAGATACTGCCCCTTTTGATAATAAAATCTGTAAACCCCAAGATCTTTTTATACATACTCTACCCTGTAAAGCTGTAATACATAAGCGTGCAATATTTTTTCCAAAATTTCCAGATGACTTACATATGAGTAAGTTAAAGTACTATGAAATTGTTCAAAAATTTTCCCAAGATACTCACATATATACAGACGGAGCAAAAAGTAAGGTAGGAGTTGGTTGTGCGTTTATTATCCCGGAAATGCAATATAGCGAAAGATTTGCGTTATCGAAAGAAGCCAGTGTATTTACGACAGAGGCAACAGCTATAACAAAAGCTATGGAAGCTGTACTAGGAATGGATAGGGACAACCGTGCTATCTTCAGCGATTACCAAAGTGTGCTTAAAAGTTTTCAAAACTTTAATTTCGCTTCATCTTCACTGATAGGAGAGATGCTATTGTTAGACTATAGCCTGAGACAACGTGGCAAAACGGTAACGTATATTTGGATATGCTAATATTAGATTTAATGAGGAGGTAGATAGACTGGCAAAAGCGGCTTGCAATAATATTGACTCGGTAGAAAACTTCTTACTATCACATTGGGATCTCCTGAATTAAATTAAAAATAGATCTTTTAAAGATTGGCAGAGATATTACACTAATGTATATAAGAATAATCCCACCAACTACTACATGATTTTTCCAGAAATTAAAAGTAACCGGTGGTATAATAGAAACACCGTTAAAAGGAACATGCTGTCACAGATCCTAAGGTTGCTGTTCAATCAGGGGAGATTCCCTGCACATCTTCACAAAATTCATGTGTTGAACAGTAGCACGTGCACTTTTTGCGGATCTGAATATGGAGATATTAATCATATTATGTTGGGATATAGTAGTCACACCGGGAAAATCAACTTATTTGGTAACGACTTAACAGCAAAATTCAGCTGCCAATTAATATAAATGATCTAGTAGCTTTGGAGAGTGAGGATGTCAATTACAAGATATTCAAACACGTGTGTAACCTGCGTTTTATTATTTAGCTTGTTTCCTTATGTAATGTATCCTTTGTGGATTTTCCTTCTTTTCCGTTGGCCTACCTGTGTGTTCGTGTTAGTCACCCGATCGGCCCCGGGTGTGAAACGTGTCCTGTCTTAGCCTTGTGTCCATTCGGGTTGGTTGGTTTCCTTCGTATTTTTCGGTTTTTCTGGTTTAATTGGTATAAGTGGCTAATGGCGCAATTCCAAGGCCAATAATTAATTAAAAACAAAAAAAGATTACTTTTTAAAAGAATGTCGATAATATTTCCAATTTTTCGTATTATTCCATTTGTTTTGCTTTAAAGAAGTAAATAATCTTGTCCTATAAATCCTAAAATACGTCATGAAGTTATACTTTAAAATTACAATCAGCATTAAAACTACTCATTAAAAAAACTAGATCTGTAAAAAAATAATACATACGCACTTTGCTCAATAAACAAGGTAAATTTCCAATCAAGCGAGATCCTATGTATGCGGACTCGTATTTATTTCATGCATGTGTAACTATTTTTATTAACTTTACGTATCTTTCTATACACCTGATTAAAGTTAATAAACAATTAGCAAACTTGTGTCTGGCTTTCGTGTGGTATCTATTGACGAAACAAATGATTGGTCGTAATTGTTCTCCTTGTTGTTTTCCCGGAAAAAATACAAAAACGATTTTTAAACATTTCAGGCTCGTTATTTAAACTACTGCAATGGCCGAGGCAACCTTACTAAGAGACACAAATGGTTTTCCATACATCCAACTCGGAGACAACGTGCTTAGATTTGAGGAGGAGGAAATTGATGGGCATTACGTAAAGAAAGCGGAGAATGAGCTGCGAGAAACACCAGATGTCGTCGATCAAGCCATCGAAGGGATCAAGGATCTAATTAAAGGTAAGTTGTATGAGACTTGGAAATTGAATATTGTTCCGTTCTAGCGCCATCGAAGCGCGAATTCGTCGTAGTTTGCCACATGCATACGTATTTCTCTGGTTCACAGTATTTCTAGTGACACCAGTGCAGCCGGATATGTTGTGTTTACATTTGTTAGTTATCGTTCAAAAGGAATACTCTTGACCTATTTGTGCCATCATCGAAGGTTGGCGATCACCTCATCAAAGGTCACTGGATCTGTAGCTGCGATTCAATATTTGCTATCTGAGACCATGTGATTTTCTTGGGAAATAATTTTTTGATTAAAGTAGTTACCTGTTACTTTCTTGAACAACAGGGATTTAGTCTTGTTTGTGTAATTTATGGTTACACCGTTATCTAGCAGGATGTACCAGGTGATATCTGTCACCGCTGGTGCAGGTGAAGTTAACATTTGGGTAGATTTGTTGTTCCGTTATAGTTGCGGTATCCCTTAAGAATATTAAGCCAGCTGAAATTCATCGTCAACTTATAGAGATTTACGATGAAAATGTTATAACAGATGGAATGGTGAGAAAGTGAGTTAGATAGTTCAATGATGGACGAATCAATGTTCATGACGAAGTACGGAGTAGGCGGTCTGCTATTATCAATGCTGGTTTGGTTGTAAAAGTTGAAAAAGAATATTAGTGGAAACAGACGGTTCGCTATAAGAATGCTTGGTGATAAATTTCCACAAATTTCAAAAACTGTTTTGCATGAGATTCTCACAAATCGTCACCGGCGTCATCTTCCTATGAAGAGAGTATAGAAAAAATGGTTTTCCGCTATGACAACTCTCTGAGCAATGGTGGCGACTACATAAAAAAATAGTTGAAAAAATGCTCTTTCATGTAGAAATAAATTTTGTTCCGAATAAAATGTTTTTATGGTTTTTTTCTGGACAAGCTTCGTATTTGCTGGCTGGTGGATGTTGTTCCAAATGCAGTGTTCCGAATTCATATAACTTAAAACGATTTTCCTATTTTCAAATAAGAAGTAACTTTTGCTCTAATATAACCATTTCATGAATAATATTTAATTCTGAAGTTCAAACTGCATGTTAGTTGTTGAGTATTCGTTCTAGTGCAGTTATTTCTAATACGCATCTTTTAAATTTTAGGTGAAGAGGGTTTGGTAGTTCCATTAAATGACAGAGCGTTCCTACTAAAGTATCTACGACCTCATAAGTTTTATCCAACCAGCGCATTTAGAGTGGTACGTATAATATAATAATATTAAGCTTAAGAATGAACTTCATAGATGATATGAAAAGAAACAATTACAATGACGATTTTAGATTATTAAAAAAATCCGAAAAACAATAAAAACAAATGTTATTTTCTATGGGTGATGATAATATACTTAAAGTCAAAATGGTAAAGTCCAGTAAAAATTATAACATCCAGGTTGTTGAATTTTTTTGCAGAATTGATATTAACAGAGGTAAACTGTCATCATAGCGATAGCCATAATTTCAGAAAGTATTCTGTATATATTTTGGATCAAATATGTAGTTTTTCAGTTTTTCTTCAAAATTGTTAGTAAAATTTGAATTTTGCTAAGAAGATTCATGTTACCAAATTGTCTCATAAAACAGATTAAAAAAAATAAATAGAGATAAATAAGAAAGTCAATAACTTCCCTCTATCCTACACGTCTTATTTCAGATGCGTAAATTTTACAAATTCAAACTAAAATACCCCAAATACAGCAGCAGCTTACTTCCGGTTACCGTAGAGAAGGCCTATCTGGACGAAATAGTTTATTTCTTTCCGAAAAGAACGTCCGCCGGAGCTAGAATAATGTCCATCAATGTGGGCAGTAAGTAGCTGTGAATAGAATTTTGTTAATCCTCCAGCAATTTTACTTATCTCAGGTAGATGGAATCCCAAGGAAGTATCGCTTACGATTCTCATCAAGGCACTTCTGGTAGCGCTGGAGATAGCAATGGCCGAACCAAGGACTCAAGTTGGTGGCGTTCATATCTTGTTAGATCTCAACGGATTATCATTATCGCATATCACTCAATTTACACCTGGCTTGGCGAAGATGATTTTGTGGATTGTTCAGGTAAAATACTCTGGAAACACCATCCTAATGTTGTGAATAAATCCTAGTTTGATTTCCATGTATGGCCGTGTCTATGTTGCTATAATTACAGGATTGCGTTGCGGTAAGGCTGAAAGGTGTGTACGTAATAAATCAACTTCCAATATTCAAACTAGTCTACCGGATCTTTAAACCGTTCTTGGCAGAGAAATTGAAGAATAGGGTAAGTGAATTCCGTAAAATTTTAATCGGCTACTAAGTAATTGGAATTTTTTTTTAGTTACACTTCATTGGAACCGATTGGGATACTTTGAAGATACACATCGATGAGGATTGTCTACCGGCTAGATTAGGCGGGACGCTTAATAGTCCAGATTGTCCAGGACATTGCTTATATCAAGTTGTAGAACATTACACTTATCGTTACGAAGGTATTAATAAATTATTCATCCGTAACATGTACAACGTAGAATATGTATACGAGAAAACGTTTATATTTAATACTTTGATGTTGAGCAAATGTTAAAGTCTATTCCTTAATGTAACTTCAAGAAACGATTACAATAAGTGTACCTGGTAGATTTAGCCGTCAGATGTTGTCTATAAATGTATTTATTAGAAGAATTAATTATTAATTCGTAAAAGATACTTTTGGGGATTGATAGTCTAGAGTTTGACAATTTTATTTTCAACGTTAGAACGTTCCCAACGTAGTATTCTCTAGAAACGTGTCCCGAATTAATAGTTAACGTGTCAAAGTATACAATAAAAAAGGAATTATTCGTTACGAGTGTTTATTTCCTTCATTCGCAAATGTGTAGTTTCCTGTGTATGAATGAGAAAATTGCGATATGACATTAGGAAGCGTAATGCGGTTAATTGTTTAAAGCTTTTTCTTTTCCGAGTTAATTACTGTTTGACTATACGAGGAACGTCCCAGAATTAATGGGAATTTAAAGTGTTTACTTAGCTGTATATACAATTCAATATTGTCCCTTTCAAAGTATGCTCGTTTGGAATCCACACAACATCTCCAGCGAGTCTTCTACTCCTAGTAAAAGATCTGGAAATCTTGCTCCGTTAGGTTGTCTAGAACCTGCGATATGTCTCTTTTGGATGTTCCGTAATCGAAACCTTTCAATTTCCGCTTAAACGTTGGAAAAAGAAAATAATCACATGGACCCATGTCCGCGCTATATGGCGGGTGTGGGAGTACCAGAATATTTTTCTCTGCCAGAAATTAGAGTTGTAATTGCGAGCATTGTCGTGTGTGGGCATGTAACATACATAAGCTGGCAATACCAGGTCACTCACGTATACCTTTTTCCCGTAAACGTTAAAGGACCTCGCGGTAAAAGGTTTGATTCACTGAACGAAACATCCCTTACTTTTTTTTTAAACACGTCCTTGTTTTTGATTACGTTTGATTATTTTTTATTTTTATTTTTTTTTCCAGAACTGGTACAATACGGTTACGTAACAGAAAGGGCTGTGACAGAAGAGATACACTAGAGATACTCCTTTTACCTTCCATTTTAATGTTAGATAATTTCATATATATTTTTTATATGTTTGCTACCTATCCGGATATATTACGAATTTATATCTCTTTAAGTACAAATTTAGCCATTACTGATTATGTAAAACTATTTTTCTTAAGTAATTTACATTAATTAAGTAATACGAAACTAAATAGTTTTACACTTGGTTTAGGAAAAGACAACGTGATCAATTGAGTGAATAAGAAATGTATCTATCAGATGAAATAGTAAAATATTTCAAAGCTGATCAAAGTGTATTATTATAAGAGACCGAAATATCGCATAGGGTTTAAAGTTGCAGATATTGAGAGCATTAAGGCGCCGCATTAAATTTAACTATCCATTATCTATTCTATGTTAGTGATAAAATAGGTTATAATTAAATTGATAGGGACATTTTATAATCCATTAACACATGGGCTGAAAAGTCCCGGGCCTAACAAAGAAAACACGTTTTTTTTGGTTCAAAATTAGCTTTATTCATCAACGTAATCTCCATCAAGAGCAACGCAATCATTCCAGCGCCGCTCTAACGTTTAAATACCACTCTTGTAGAACGATTTATCTTTTGCCTCAAAATAGGCCTCAGTTTCAGCGATAACCTCTTCATTCGTGCGAAATTTCTTACCGGCGAGCATTTTTTTGAGGTCTGCGAACAGCCAGTAGTCGCAGGGAGCCAAATCTGGCGAATACGGTGGATGTGGGAGCAATTCGAAGTTCAATTCATGTAGTTTTGCCATTGTTTTGATTGACTTGTGACACGGTGCGCTGTCTTTATGAAACAAAATTTTTTTCTTTGCCATATACGGTCGTTTCTTTGCAATTTCGGCCTGCAAACGCTCCAATAACGCTATATAATATTCACTGTTGATGGTATTTCCTTTCTCAAGATAGTCGATGAATATTACATCACGCACATCCCAAAATACCGAGGCCATAACCTTTCCAGCCGATTGTTGTGCTTTCGGGCGCTTTGGACGAGGTTCACCAGTTGCTGTCCACTCAGATGACGATCGTTTTGATTCCGGAATGAAGTGATGGATCCATGTTTCATCCATTGTCACATATCGACGCAAAAATTCCGGTTTGTTACGTTTAAACATGGCCAAACACTGCTCAGAATCATCAACACGTTCTTGTTTTTGGTCAACAGTGAGCAAACGCGGCACCCACTTTGAACAGAGCTTTCTCATAATCAAATGCTCATGCAATATAAAGCCAATACGTTCTTTTGATATCTTTACGATGTCAGCTAACTCACGCAACTTCACTTTTCGATGATTCAAAACGATTTTGTGGATTTTTTTGATGTTTTCTGGTGTTACCGCCTCATTTGGACGTCCACTGCGTTCTGCATCATCGGTGTCTCTACGACCACGTTTGAAGTCAGCAAACCAACGTTTTATTGTTGTTTCTGATGGAGCGGAGTCCCCAGAAGTCACTTTTCAAGCCATTGCTTCGCTTGAACGGTATTTTTTCCCATCAAGAAGCAGTGTAAAATTAAAACACGAAATTGTTTTTGATCCACTGTTTTGAAAATAACGAAAGTAGCGTGACTCTTAGCGCAATAACTCACAAACTAATGAATAGAATATCATGAAATTTTAACAGCTGTCTTTTGAAGGTTAGTACTAACTGAGAGAAAAGTGACTGCAATAAAACTAGCGTCATCCATGTGTTAGGCCCGGGACTTTTCAGCCCATGTGTTATTTCTAGAAACGATCGTCGAAGTCGTCTTCTTATATTCAAATAAAGTCTGATTGTGGGAAAAGCGGGAATATTTTTTTAATCTGAAATCTTATACAAGTTATAATTTCAGTAAAGGTGGTATTTTTGTCATCGGCATCAATGAGTATAATGATACTTAGTAAATAAGTGTGAAGTGAGTTTAAACGTAGTACGCATATTGGGAGTTTTCAGACCCTTACCCGTATTGAAAAATAGGTATTTCTGTATATTTGTATTACGCTCCGGTGGTTGACAAATACCTTCTGAAATCGTTTTTCAATATATTTTGTTATGTATATTATAAAAAAAATATACACTACATTACTTAATTACGCAGTAGATGTAGATAATTTATGTACATATTATAGGTCGAATATTAGGGCTACTCTTCCATTTTATAACTAACAGAATTATTTTTGTACTATTCAACTATTCTTGAAAACAACGAGGAAAGGTGTAGGTGGTGTTGCAAAATCTGCTATATTACAGTTTCTAGGCATAATATTTATTAGTGCTGGACAATACGTACATATTTTGATAAATCTACTTTTATCATCGGTTATTTATGTTAATGTAGAACTATAGCATCACCTGTCAGAAAGAAGGGAGAGGTTTTGAGACAAAGACATGAACAATTCGTGTTTTCTAACTAAAGGAGCTTCCTAATATATTCCAAGAAACTATTGTTATGATTACTTAAATAATATAAGGACCAAATGAAAACAAAAATTCATATCTGAACTTTTCATATGGCAAAATAAATTGTATTCTTTTTTTAATACTCGATATTGCCACCTCTGGTTCTTATGATCGATATTATAATCTTGGTGTGAATTCTCCCACTCCTTAAGGAGGGCATTTTCTAATCCCTGCAGGTCTACTGGGGCGACATGTTGGGTCCGTATCCTTCTATGAATATAGTCCCAGACATTCTCGGTAGGATCATTTCTGGACTCACCGCAAGCCAATCTAACATTGGAATGCTAACCTCATCAAGGTATTCTCCAACGATTATTACTATATGGGGTCGGGCGTTTACAAGAATTCGCTGCCTATTACTGGCGCGCACGGTATTACATGATCTTATAACATGTCTGTTGTTTACTTGTGGGCAGCTATTGTACTTTTGTTTACTGATACTAACTCTGTATGGCCTACTAAAGAGATGCCTCCCCAAACCATGATAGAGCCACTCACGAAAATTAGGCGTACATCTAATGTTGCACTGGGAATAGCGTTCACTGTCTTGTCTATACGCTGATATACGTCTATCTGAGGTGTAAAGACTAAATCTTGACTCATCTATGAAGAGTATGTTGGCCCAGTCATTCTTTTCCCAATTGACTTGTTCCTAGTAACTTGAGGAGCTGTAACGGCTACTTTGGCAATTATTCTACTCTGAATCAATCTATTACGAACGATTTGGGTACTTCTTCACCTTGCAATTACATGCCTCCGACGTAATGCTTTTAGTCTTAAAAACCGGTCGTCTTGGGGAGTAGTACAGCTTGAACGATGTGGCACCGATCTTCGTATGTATCCTGTTTCTCTATATCTGGCTACCAGAAATGGAAAACTCGTTGGAGAGACTGTGTGCATTCCAAAGGAGCCTACTTTGAAGGGGACAATATAAAATTGTAGATACATTTAATTAAACGCTTTAAAACTAATCAATCTCATTAACTCTGAGACATCTATGTTTCATTTCCGGGCCAAAAGAGAAAACAAAGCTTAGTGGTTTAGCGCTTAGCGTGGGCTCTGGGTTGGAACCCCGTGATTGTTGCTTCGCAGAGTTGAAGTTTTTGTGGTTCTCCTCACCCCATGGCGAATGCTGAGAACGAATATCTTAAGACGCACCTCCGCCCGTGATGCGTAATAATAACTTATGGCCATCATAATGACCCCTCATCTCCTTTTGTAAGTGGTGAAACCTGTTGGGGGAATGCTAAGGCAATGTCTGTTATTATTAAAAATACTTTATTTCTGGTTGACTTGTTGAATTAATAAACAAAAGAGTTGGTTCTGAGCAAGTGATCCAATCGAACGTACCAAACTACAATGATGCTTGATCGTTTTTGGACGTATTCTACGTTTTATTAGATTTGGCGGTAAAAGAAAAAGAGCACTTCGACTTAACTGCGATAAATTCGCATTTGTTTGTTTACATTTATGTGCCTTTTCAATTACTTCTAGGGAATTTCTGGTGTAAGTCTCGAAAACTCACTTTAGGTAAAACAACTGAAGTCTAACTAATGCAAATACAGCGATTACAAAGTAGTATGATGGAAAGAATAGGAAATAAAAGCAAGTAAACAGACTAATTAGTACAATAATGAAAGTGTCTCAGTATAAAAGCATCCTGAACCACTTACCTGTTCTTATTATTGACGTGTGCAGGCTTATTTTTGTCGACTTTTACACAGATAATTTATTTGTAATTACTGGTAGTTATTGGTTTACTTACTACTTACTAATCAAACAAGTGTTGAGAATGGGATAATTTCACAACTAGGCTGAGTGTTCGTTTCAAAATATAGACACTACGAAATTATCTTAATAATGAATGACGTAAAACAGTAATAGCTTATTATTCATTTATGAACGCTGCAATATACACTTCGCCAAAAAAGTATCGCATAGACTACGAAAAGCCGTTTATAGACTGTGACATTTGTATACGTTTATATATGGCAAATACAATATATGTATTTGCCATATGTGCGCCGACTACAAGTATACAAAGAAAATCATATAGTTAGCTTTTGAATAACTTCTTTTTTGTTATTATAAAAACATTTTAGAAAAGTGCATATACAATGGTTTGTTTAGTTGGTTATGGGAAGTGTTCCTAAACGGACAAGCTTTAAAGTGCGTAATGTGTACTTTACAAATGTTATTAGAAGAAGAAAATCGGTAATTTAACTCTAGAGCAAGTGGCTAGAATAGTTGCTTTAATCGAAGACGTACAATTTCAAATATACGTGGTTAATTTGATGAATATTAACCAGTCAAGTGTTTCTAACGCAGTAGCCAGATATAGAGAAACAGGAGGTTACACACGAAATACAGTTTAGACGATCTGGCACTGGTCAGGTCGTCCAAGCTGTAGTACTCCCCAAGATGACCGGTTTTTAAGACTATAAGTATTACGTGGGAGGCATGTAACTGCAAGGCAATTGCAGGTCGACTTGGCTAAAGTAAGAAATACTCGATTAAGTGACTAAACCGTTCGTAATAAGTTGAGGCAGAGTCCACTAAGAGCCAGAGTAGCAGTTACAGCTGCTCATCTGACTAGGAATCACCGAATAGGCCAGTTAAGGTTTGCTAGGGAATATGTCAATTGGGAAATTACTCGGCCAACGTACTCTTCACAGTCAAGATTTAGTTTTATACTCAGATAGGTGTATAACAGTGTACAAGCGAGACGGTGAGCGCTATTTCCAGTGCAAAATCATATCTACGCCTAATTTTGGTGATGGCTCTGTCATGGTTTGGGGAGGCATCTCACTAGGCCGTACAGGATTAGTATCAATAAACAGAGGTAATGTGACTGCTCACAGGCATATAATAGACATTTTACAAGATCATGTAGTACCATATGTACTTGTAATAAGCAACGAATTCTTATTAAGGCATGGCGTCATGTAGCAGTGCAATAGGAGATGCCTTGCGTGATGTGTCGGAGAATTTAGATCAAGCTCATATACGGAGGTTAATTGAATCTATGCCAAATTAAATGCGAGGGATCATAAGAACCAAGGGTGGCAATATCGGGTATTAATGTAATTTCTTTTTCTTACCATATTTGCTCAATAAAAGTTTCAAATAGGTGTTTGTTTTCGTTTGGTCCCTATATTATTTAAATAATCATAACAATGAAGTATATTAGGATATATTAAAAAGTTCCTTTAGTCATAAAATCATTCTTGCGCTCAAAAAGGAATTATACTTTTCTGCAATGTGCATTCGATTTAGCAGCCTACACCACTCTGCGTAGTCAGATCGTCATTTAAGACTTTCAAACTACAAAATATTCTATACACTCTACATAAGCCAGGAACCAAGTGACACAAATTTATGCAAATAAGGACCAAATACGCAAGAATAACAAATTTATCAAAATCAAAGGAAACAATAACCGATATAGGCATTTTTACAAATCGTAAACAACATACACTAGGGTGACAGAATAAAATAGACACCAGGTAAAGCGGTATAAATATGTAAACAGCTAAATTCTAAGAACGAATTAAGAACTTTCTCTTGTCATTAGGGTAGGGGTAGATGTATCGGAAGGAATTCGTCATAGTTTAGTATCGTTACAACTATGCCTCGCTTACAAGGTTCGAGTGATATTAGCGACTTCACCCGGGGTCGCATCGTTGACCAGAGTGAACGCGACGCTTCGCAACGTGAAATGAGTAAATTTTTTAATATTCCGTTGTCCACAGTTAACCGTGTGATTACACAATTTAAACGCAAGGAAAAAACAACAGTGGAGCCGAGACCAGGTCGTGACGGACCTTCTGAAAGAAGTAAAAGGGTGCTTGTGCGCGAAGTGTTAAGAGAACCGCGAAAAGGTACAGCTGAGCTTGCGGCAACACAGAAAAGTCAGCGCACCGTTCTGCGATACCTCCACAGTGTGGGGATGTATAAATGGGCGGCAAAGCAAAACCTCTCCTTACGGCGTTTCAAAAACGGCGCCGAATGGCTTGGGCAATCGAAATGCGAACGAAGCCCGAAGAGTTTTGGCGGTTTGTCATTTTTTCAGACAAAAGCAGATACTGCCAATTCAGCGATAGTCGTTGTACGTAGGTATGAAGACGTTCGTCACAGCAACTGGACGACAAATTTTTGCATCAGACGGTGAAATAGGCGGTGTGAACATCATGGTGTGGAGCGAAATATGGTATGGTGGAAGATCGCAATTACTAATCTGCGACGGAAATATAAATGCGGCAAAATATATCCAAATATTAACAGAAGGACTGCTACCGATATTCGATAACGCCATTTTATCTAAAGAAGACGCCACTTTTATGAAGGATGGAGCACCCTGCCACAAAGCAAGAACAACAACCACATGGAAAGAGGAACAGGGGATTTGGATTTTACCATGGCCAGGCCAATCACCAGACATGAATCCGATAGAGAATGTTTGGCACATAATCTTGACAAATATGGCGAAATGACCCCGAACACCCAGCAATAAGGCAGAACTCGTGGTAGCTGTTACAGAAGAGTGGTTAAATATTCCAGAAGAGACCATTAATCATTTAATAGATTCTATGCCACGACAACTCGCAGCACTTCACGCAAGTAAAGGTGGATCGACAAAATATTAGTCTAATTAAAAAATTTTAAAATATTTTGTATATAATGAGAATAGAATATTTTTTTTGATTAGTAGGTGTTTATTTTATTCTGTCACCCTAGTGTATAATATCGAAAAGATGCATTTTTCGATTATGGCCATAAAAACTGAGATCACAAAATTCCAGCTTTCGTATTTACCGTTGTGTGCGCTCTAAGAGAATGTTCTAAATTTTATGACGATAACTTTTTGAATGCAGAATAAGTTAATGTCCCATTTAGTAAGTGGAACAATATTAAAATGTATTTACCAAATTTTAAACTTTTGAAAATATATGCTTCGGAGTCAGTTGTCGATATAAACAAAATTTGGTCTAATCCACAGGCAGATTTTCCAATAGTGTACATATTTGTAATTTGTTAGACGGTTTCCAATAGTATATTTGTAATTTGTTAGACGAAAGAAAAAGGTGGACAAAATTCTTTACAGTTCAATTTTGTTTTATCATGTTATCTACTAATTTGTAGCTTTAGGATAGGAGTAATAATCATCTGGCTTCATCCATTATAAAATCCCGATTTATATTAGTATAGATTAAAGGATCAAATAGGAAAGAATAAAACAATAACACCTATAATTTCTATAAAATATATATTATAAATATATACAACATTCTATACAACGTGATGTAATTATCACATATTCAGCTATGGTCAAACACAACGACATCGAGAACGAAGATTATAAAAAAAATAGAAAAGATAAAACATATCACCAATATCTATTATTCACTAGCGGAATGCAAGTTAGGGTACCTCACAATACTTAAAGAATAGACAATTAAAAAGGCTAATAAATTACAATTACTATCAGGGTAAGGTAAAAAATGATTTGGACAATTCACACTAATCTGAACGCTTCTCTGAACGTATTCCCCCACTACGATCTATCGTATCCATAAGAATTAATAGCTGAAAAGGAAGACAAATTCTAAAGTTAATATTCCCCATTTTCACGAAAAATTACCTTGAAATTCCTCATCGCATAGATTAAGTAATTCCAGCCATTGCACGCCGGTAATACGTGGTATTTCCAAGGTACCACCGTAACTTTTTGGCAAGCATTTCGGCGTTAGATAAGAGTGTAGAGATTTCCTATCGGTTCCATGGAAAATAATTCGTTTCCTCAATTTTTCGCGGAGGAATGGCTTGAAGAGGGCAAACACTACATTAAAGATGTAGGGTTGGTTGATAATATGGATATTCTTTATTCTGCATGGCATAGCGTCCTGTATTAAGAAGAAATGTAAGTATAGTTTGATAAGCGCATCGGAATTGCATACCTGTAACCAATCAACTATTCTTTTAGCGAAAGGTGGAGTGAACTGCCAAGTTTGTTGCATACTTAAACCGTCCATGTCGAAAATGACGACTGCTCCTGCAACTTGCGTCATATTTTCTAGCATGGCTGCTTCCAGGTACAGAACGCATCCTTTGAAGACCTCGTCTAATGTACATTTGGTGTGTTTCCATTTCTCTGAAAATAGAGCGGTGGATAGTCTCTTAAAAAGTTGATGAAATTTCCCTAATTATAATGTACATGGTACGTAGAAACTAGCAACAGAACAAGGTTCTTTATTATGCAGTTGGTACAAAGGTTATAAATAAGTATTGGGAATCAACTTTAAAGTTTTCTTTCTAATTGATTTCAGAATAAAAAAAATGCAAATTAATTTGAGCAATAGCTGTTTATAAGAATAGATTACGACGGCGACCTGAAATGTTTCCGGAATCGACAAGAAAAACACGGTATTGGTGTAGCTTTTTATTTTTATTTTTCGATGTAGTCTCCTCGAACATGAATACACTTCTTCAAACGGTGCTCCAGTCTCTTCAAGCTGTCGGAAGAGTAGGATGTTTCGAGGTCTGCAAAATAGCCATCTGTAGCGGCGATGGCCTCTTCATTTGAGGCAAATCCCTTTCCCCCCAGTGATTTTTTCAGGTTCGGGAACAGGAAAAAGTCGTTGTAGGCTAGGTCCTGTGAATATGGAAGATGATAGACTAATTCGTAGCGCAACTCATTGAATTTGGACACGACGATGCGGGATGAGTGTGTTGTCGTGGAGGAAAAGCACTTTTTTCCCGTTACAAACGAGGCCGTTTCTCCTTCGATACCGTATCGAATCGAGTCAATAAATCGCTGTGGTATTGCCCCGTAATGTAATCTGTGACTTCTGCAGATAGTCGATGAGGATCAGATCTTGGGAATCCCAAAAAAATGGTCGCCATGACCTTTCCGGCCGATGGAACGGTCTTTGGTTTCTTCCCCTGGATTGCGTTGGATTCCAGCCAGACACTCCTCCGATTTCGATTTTGCTCCGGTGTGAGTAAACGCGGTACCCATCGCGCCGAAAGCTTTTGCATACCCAAAATTTCGTATGGGATATAGCCAACGCGCTCTTCTGAGATGCCTGTTGTCTCTGCTATCTCTTTCAGCTTTAATCGGCGATCGGCTAACACGACATCATTAATCTTGTCGACCATTGCGTGGTTCGTGACTTGTGCTTGTGCGGCCACGTTTGAACTCGCTCACCTAGAAGCTGATTGGTCGAAAATGACCGAGCACATCCGCCATGAACCTCTAGCAAAATATTTAGAATTTCCGTGGTCGTTTTCCCAGCCATCCAGAGGTGTTTTATCACTGCACGAAATTCGATTTTATTAATTTTTAAGAAACCGCCTTACTTGCTACACAAAACACAATCTTAAATAACAACTATTGACAATAGACGTGTGAAACTTTAACAGTTGCCATAAAAACGGTGCCCTTGCTGACCAATGAATCCACTTCAGCCTCCGCGCGCCATCTCTTTCCGATTCCAGAAACATTTCACGTCGCCCTCGTATGTGTAAAACAATTTTTTATTAAAGCTTCAATGTTTCATCAATAGTTCAAGAAAATAATCACATCTCTGCAATGTTATTGGGACCGATTCGCAAGATCTCCTAAAAATATACCCATAAGGTTGTAAATTCAGCAAACCTGAAACCCTTCTGTTGTAAAACAATACAAAAAATATTTGGTGAATGAAGTGTTTTTATTACTTGATGTAATTCTTTTATTTACACTGAAACTGGACTGTAATCTTCCATAATTGCACTAATTACATATAACCTTAACTTATACGGTGTTTACCTCGATCTTATGGGTTAATTAAATTTAATGCCGTTCGTAAAAAGCGCTCTTTAGAACGGAAAGATTTTATTAAATGTTCAAGGAAAACCACAATTATTTCTTAAGATTTCGAGGTATTTTTATAATTAAAAAAAATAATAATTTTAATACATTTTTTTGAATATTAATAAGAGTCCAATATGGTCAAGTTTACTCACTTCCTAACTCGATGACTAAAATTCTCCTAAAATGTTGATCCCGTGCTGGTAGTACGGTTAAGATATCATGTTCGAAGATATTTTTTTCGTTGGATGGCACAAGATTGTCGTAAAAGATGTGGTGCTTTTTTTTGAACGCATAGTATCTCTTGACCTGAAAAAAACATATAGCCGTATTAGAAAATGCATAGATTAATAGGAAGCTCAATCAGATCAAGGAAACTAGTGCAAAGGATGAACCAGTCGGATATTATATTTATTTCGAGAAAATGTGATCTATTCAGCGAGGAGTATGTATAGTGAACGCGTGAAATTTAGGGAAGGAAGATGCGACAGGAATGAAAGAATGTAAGAGACTGCAAAAAAAAGTTATTGTTACGTGATTAAATATAATTATCTATAAAAGAACTTCTGGCCTATTCTAGTATTGAAGTAAAGTAAAAAACATCTATTGATAGCATAATGGAATTAGATGTAAACGTATTTAATTCTCTAAAGAGGGCATATCATTAAATAAGACAAAGTGATGAAGGAAAGCTGTAAATAGCAGTGAGTAATTTCCCTATCTGTCGCTAGGTGTCAGTATAATGCAGCATTATGATCACGAGGGTGACATTCCCATTATACAATGCTGTTCCTAACTCTTTTAGTTTCTTTCAGGATGATAGATGACGGTATAAGTTAAAATTAAAGAATTCGTTAGAAATGCTATCATCAGAAGCTAAATGAGTGCGCGCAACGTCAGTGCGAAAATGTAAAATAAACTGTTTTGTTTGGTCTTTTATACCTTACTACACAAAAAAAAACATTTTATACCTTGTTATACTTCTCTTAACTTTAGTGAGAAGTGTATTTGCTCTGTCGATATGCAGAGGGGTAAACCAGAGGTAAGTAAATTTTGTACCAAATATATCCTATTTTCTTGGCATACCCCATTAATGGTAATAACAGTAAACTATATAAATCTAAGTTCCTAGGAAACAGATGCATAGAATATTAAAAACCAGGAGAGAAATATATTAATCGAATTGGACGTGCTTGAGCGTAGTACTTCTACTTGTAAGTATCTTATAACTTTGGTTGTAAATATATACTTCCCTGATTGAATGGTTTTATTTTATTATCCCTCCTAAATATTGTATGGAAATATGTCTTGTTGATTTTGATTACAAACATACCTGATTTTCTTTTAATACTTATATAATAGAAAAATTTACTTATTAGTCTCGGCAAAGCCGGGCAAGTTACAGTGCAGTGCAGAGAACAACGTGCGGCCCATCAAGGCGTTTACACATAAAATAATGTTAAATGTGCTGAAACACTTACTGTTTTAAGAAGTTTCCACGAAATCACAAACGGGGTGGCACCTATTAAATATTACATTCATTAAATATGTTTCCACACTTGCCTCAGTTAAATAAGTACGGCGTGCCGATTAAATATTTTTTAATGATGAAAAGAACCGTTCCACAAGGAGTGATGTTATATTCGCAAATTTAAAGTAATCCTTGTGAATCCTTCGTATGAGAAAACTTGAATCATTGTCAATAATACTTTTAAATTTTCGTATTACACTTCCATTTTTTTCCCCTTTTGCCGTACATGGGTGTGAATCAACATCATCCACAATTTGAACAGAATCCACAAACGACATCGAATCATTTTGTAATTTCTCAATTCCCCCCACTAGTCCATAGTAGTTCTTGCAAATACTTTCTAAATCACATTTTACCTGACTATCTTCAAACATTTTCCGGCTTTTCTTGATAACTTTGGCGAATTGAAAAACTATCTTCTTTACATCATCAAAATGTTCGTAAAATGCAGCCTTCAACTATGTTCTCCAACGTGTAGTAATCGGCTGTGATGGTTCAGGCACTTTAGGACACAGTTAGCAAAATCTTTCTGTATGTTTCGGGATCTTTAGAAATACTGCCTTCGTATGAGTTATTACAGCATTTCCTCGTGGATAGGGATTAATTGCATCAGAAAGTTTAAAGCATGGATTTTACATGTTACATGTAACAGTCACTCTCTTCTTTAAGAGATCGGCATAAGGAAAGCATGTTAGCAGCACCGACACTTACAAACATTAAAAGATGGGTTGCTGAAACTTGAAATTTGTTCAATGCCCTCAACACCACTTTTAAAATGTTATCGCTAGTACAGTTTGCAATCTTTTTGGAAGCAAGTAAGATAGGGGATGGCGGTTCAAACTCTTCCATTGTACGTACCATCACATTCATCACGGAATGTTTTTGCCGATCGCTTGTTTCATGTACACATAACCACCATTGCTTATTTTTCAATTCTGCTTTAACTTTTCTGTCAACATAGTCACGAACAGATAGCATAAAATTTCTTAACGATGTCCGACTTGGTATTGTATAATCCGAATACTTGCTCCAGAAAGAGACAAATGCTCGTTGATCTAGTAAAGTGAACGGTGCACTACATAGAATAAAACAAACACCTATGTCAAATATTAATTGTTCGCTGTATCGTTTGCCACGGATTGCAAAACAGTGTTTTATACTTTTTAGATGGTGTTCACACTTCCACCTGCTGGTACACGTCAAATAATTGTCGCATTTTACACATTTAATTCTATCGCCTTCGTGTTCTAAATTCGGCATACTCGCTATTACGTTTTCTAGTTTATTCCAAATATGCCGTTTCCGAAACGTACCTAAATGCAACATTTTATGTACTGATAAGCACACACAACGATCAGTCGAATAATACTGAACAAGCGTGCTCTGATACGGATACTCGATTCTCCGTGCCCCGCGCTTCACCCCTCCACTTTGTTCTCCGCACGGCACTGAAATTTGCCCCTTTTTGCCGAGACTACTTATTAGTCTCTAATCTTTTGTAAGTATGGTGGTAATAAATCTTCGATATAACTTTTCCTACATTAAAGGTACAACATGCTCTCTGAACAAGATAACATGTCCAAACAAATTTAAAACCCAATAGTGTATTAGATGCTTACTTAAAAAGATTAAAACTCAAATACTGAAGCTTTTTTTGTATCCATTCATTATTTTAAGGAGCGTAATTTTGCATTCATGTTCCAATTTAAATCATGAATGATGCCCGAATAAAAAAGTGAATGAATGTTACTTCTTCTATCTTGTCGTAAATCTTATAAATTTTTCAAAACAAAAGAACATGATACATAATAATACTATAATTTCTTTTTAATGCTTTTTTTAATTGATAAGCCTCTAAAAGATTTGACAGCAGCTTGAATTAAATTTAAGTTGTTTTGATTTATAATAATAATAATAATATTTAATGCCCAACAGATACAAATATCCAATTACAAGGCAATGTTAAATAATGTACACATGCAAATATAAATAACATAAAATTAAAGTATGTCAAATTAGAAAACTTAGTAACTAGTTGCTTTAATTTAAATTAAAAAAAAGTAGTTTACCAGTGGTTAGCAAAAAGAGAGAACGGAAAAAGTATTCAACTAAGTGTAACGCACCCATGATCTACATACCGTCAAAAGGGACGGTAAAGTGCAGGTATATATATCCAACTCGGCAAACTCCATAGAGTTGAAATTGCTACACAATCTGTGTATTGGGGACCTGATGGCGATGTTTGTTCTAGGTGCGAAACAGTAAAATGTATTTGTTTGCCTAGATCCTGAACGTGGTACAATGAAGTTGATTTTACTCAACAACTCAGGGACATCAAGACCATTATGAAGTAAAGTAAATAGGAATTTACACTCAGCCTGTTTTCGACGTAGTTCTAATGAATCAATATTAAATGCCTCTAGCAGAGCACTGTGGCTAAATCCTTGTATCAGGTAAGTATTACATTTTTTAAAGTACAAGAACTTCAAACATCTTCTCTGAATCTGCTCTAGAAGATGTATCTGATAGATATACATAGGTGACCAGACCAAGGACGCATACTCCAGTCGAGACCGAAAAAAGCGAAATAAAGAGGAAGAATGGCTGTTATAGAAGCAAATGGTCGTGTAACACGTATAATGAATCCTAACATACTCAACGCTGATGTACAAATACTGGATATGTGCTCCATAAAGGTCAGTTTTGAGTCAAAGACGACGCCCAAGTCTCTCATAGAGGTCTCCCTAGGTAAAGAAGATCCAGCCAAGTGGTAGGTATATATAATTGGAGTCGTCTTACGAGTGTAGGTGACAATTTTGCATTTGTTTACATTAACTGTTAGTCTGTTGTTGACACACCACGTGTGGAATATATCGAGTTGGCTTTGCAAATGATTGCAATCCTGAGAATTATTAATTGTTGAGTACAACTTCAAGTCATCTGCGTATAACAACTTTGGACAGTTCAGTTGATAGCACAAATCATTTATATATATGAGGAACAGAAGTGGACCCAAGTTACTCCCTGAGGAACTCCAGAGCTCGGCGCGAAGTAATCAGACTCAAATCCCATGTATGTCACAAATTGTTTTCTATCAAGAAGATACGATTGGAGTAAAGACAAAAGAGAAGACGAAAATCCAATATTGTCCAATTTATTAATAAGCACGGTGTGGTCGATTCGATCAAAAGCTTTTGTTAGGTCAGTATACACAACATCTACCTGTCCACCGGCATCAATACTATCAGATAGGTATTGTGTAATTGTAACAAGATTAGTTACCGTAGATCGTTGAGCAACGAAACCGTGTTGGTCATTTGAAATCCAGGGTCTAACTTGAGCATAAATATACTTGTACAAACATTTCTCAAAAACTTTAGCAAAATTATATAATAACGATATGGGACGATAGTTGGAAATAACACACTTCTCACCATTTTTAAAAACAGGCACCAATTTGGCAATCTTCCACATAGACGGGAAGGTGGATGTTTTGAGAGCGAGATTGAACAAGTAGCAAAGAGGAGAAGCAAATATATTTGCACAATCCCTAACAAAAAAGGCCGGAATGTCATCACTACCCGCCGTGCAATTATTCTTTAAGGATTTCATAGCACACACCACATCCATCTAGGTCAACCATAGTAGCGCACGAAGCAATTGGAGCAACAGGCGTTGGAACAAATGAAGGAAGGTACACCGATTGGAAAAACTCCCGCAAGGCGCTCACTATGGAAGGTGGGTCGTTATACGTATTGCCGTAGTCGTCCTTCATAGTTCTAGGAATACCTCCCCCATCCCTCCGAGATCGCACAAACTGCCAAAAATGTCTAGGATCGGTTGAAATGGAGAATTCAGTGCTCTGAATAAAATTCTTATATAACCGCCTAGAATCTGTTTCCAGCATCCTTCTCATATCTTTGAAAGCATTTAAATCGCTTAAGCATCCTGTTCTTTTATACATCAATCGATAATGATTTTTGAGTTTGAAGTTATTAATGTGATCACGCGTGAACCACTGTGGATAATTTGTATGCGCACTGGTTTTTACGAGGACAAACATATCTAAATTTTTATAGATTTCAGCATAAAATGCAGAACAAGCGTCATCTATACTTTTATACAAACAAAGTTGCTTGTCTCCAACCTGATGTTTGCTTATTTATATCGTTTAATTAGCATTAATCATGTGAATTCTATTCTGTCATGTTAAAACATTAGCGCGGCAATTACGATAATTGAAGTATATATCGAATGCTGTGTCGTACGTCACTTAACTTACCAGTTCAAAGGCGCTGTCCGGGTAGAATTTACAAGGTCTCAAAAATCGCACCAACCACGTGTCACTGAAGTACGGTGTTTTAAGATCGGTTTCTCCTGGAAATGAGTGGAAAAAATGTTTGAAAAATACAATAATCGGTGTGTAATTTCTTTAAATGACGCAAGTGGAATTAACAAGTGTCATACAGCAATTGATAATTACTATTAAATCGTATTGGTCGCAATACACTCTCCTTCGTCTGAGAAGGATACAAACTGGCAGAATGGTATTACAATTCAAGATATGGGGTAGATTTAATTTGGTTCATGTTTTTTAAACATTCTGTATAATGAAAATTACAGTAATTTAACGTTGATTTATGCTACAAAATAAAAATTCCATCCTAAACCTTGTTTATTCCATCGTTGTGTCATAATAATGTTTTTATGAAGCAAAAATACATTAATTAGAATTTTAAGCTCTTTGTCTATCTGGCTGTTACGGGGATGAATAAGAAAGGTGTTACTACACAACAAGAAGTATCAACTTAATGCAATAATAACTCATCTCCAGATAAAAGGTGAAAGCTTATCTTCCAAATGTCTATCTTAAATCACAAAGATTCAAGACGAAGCTTTCTATTCCTTCACTTGTCATCAAAATTACATTTGCAGGTCATGGATCTCCTCAATACCACTCCTCCACTCCTCTGACCAAAGGCAACAGTCTCTAATTTATACGTTACAATTTAGTTACTTCAAGAAATCCAACATACATATTTAAATAAATATACTTCGTTTGACGCGATTTGCTGACGTCAAACAAGCCATAAATCGTCTATGGTAATTACCATTTCTATGAAGAGATCTACGTCTGACAAAGCAAATTTTACCACTTAATGATATATTTTGGATACACCAAACAAGTATCTAATTTTTTTTTGTACACCTCCAGGTAGTACACGTACATAAGGATAACGTATAATTCTATAAATAGTAATCTGAAATTAGTAAAGCGGCAATTTTTGTAATAGCACCTCTTCAGCCAAGGTTAATGGTGTTAAAGGTCTATTTACGAGGACCTATCGATTGGCGCAATTAAAAGTAATATTCTAACAAAGAAGAGAGTCTGACTAGACTTGATATTAAGCACGTACATACAATCGAATTTCGATTTAATGAAATTGGTACGTTCCGAAGAAAAATCGTTAATTCGGAGTTTCGTTATACCAAAACGCAATTACGGATTAACATAGAAAAACGTGACGTATCCAGTGTAGTGAAAATTATGTTGTCAATTTTTTAATACACGAAAGTGTTACATTTGCCTAATGAAGCAACGATATTGTTTGAAACATCTTGAGATATCTAATCCCTTTAAAGCTTGACTCACATCATTAGTTTTAGATCTTTTTTTTCTTCATATTTATCTTGATTTTTAGTAATAACATCTTCAACAATGTTCAACTAACATGGTGACTCTGAAACTGCAATTTTACTGTACACTTCTAAGTACTACTAATTCATTTTAAAGACGTTTGATGAAAAATCTAGTTTTTGAAAAGCATTTTCTAATTGTTTCATTCCTGATTTCTATTGTCGATAATATTGGTAAATGAAACGGAAGTTTCAAAATCGCTAATAGTGTCCAGCAGTATTCGTTTGCGGTAGTGCAATTTATTATTTCCATGTCCATTGGTTGAAGTTTCGGAAATCATATTTGGTGCAAAGAATATAAGTTCTAGTGCCTTCAAAATTTGTTTGCAGATCATGGTGACGTGTTTTTGGAATTATCAACTATTACAATGGTCTTTCTACCTTTGTTGTTTAACAACTTCTCCCACTTACATAGAACTTCTTAAAAATGTCACTAGTCATCCAGTGGTACCCTGCTTCTAGTGGCATAACATTTTTGAATCGCTTCGTTAAAATTGAGTGTTTGATTTGGCAAACACTTAAAAAGAGTTTTGTTTCGCAACTGTCAAAAACGTATTTAGGCTCGATTACAGTCAATTGCACTATTTGTCCTTTCTCTCTAAATAACCTTTTGCACTATATTACAATATTTTCTGAAATTATTCAGCCATCCATTACTCTCCTGAAGATTTGAACCATTTAAAGTTGCAGGATTTTCCTTAGTTTTTTTTTAATTGCAGATATAAGAAATTAAATTTTTTGAATGTTACATGAACCAAAGAGGGTGATTCTAATAGAATTCATCCTGCTGGATTCAAATCTGATTTCTAAAATTTTTCGAGAATGTAGACTTTTAGAATACAATGCGAAGAATAATGTAGGTAGTTTATTTACAAAACATACTTCTATTTAATTTTCGTCTGCATTCTATTGCTGGCTCATCTTTCTTAAGACCTCTGCAGCATGCTTTTGTTTCGTTTGCCTTTGTAGCACCATTGAATTTGGCCGATACCATGGTGAAATCTCTTACCATATTCAACGTTGACGTCATAAACATCATCAAGATGTCTGGAAAAGAATCCAGATGTGAATTCAAAAAAGTAACCCTCAGAAACATATTTGCTCTTAAGTCTTCGTAATTTTGCAGTAGTTCATTATCAGTTCTCAGCCCTTTTAATTCTGATCAAGTGTGCTTTGTTTATTCTGGGAAATGGGAATTCTGAGAAAATCTTTGTTCATCGCCTTTACGAAGTTTTTCATCAATCTAAACTTAAGGTGAACAGGCGGCAGCAGTTTCTTTTTCTTGAATTACCAAGGGGCTCGCAAATAATATCCTTAAAACTAGAAGTAAGGACATCTCTCCCTTGTCATTGCTTTTAAATATAATAATTCTTTTCTGTGTGGCTCAATTACAGAGTCAGTACTACGGTTACAACTTTTGAAGCCGCACAAATTTACCACTGAAATCTCCGGTATTCTGTTTTATCCGACAGTAGCTTCATGCTTTCATAAAAATCTTTTACAGCGATAGCAGGAGCAATGGAAATAGAGAGATTTTCATTTCAATTGTCAAGGAGAACATGTTTAGACCAGTTTTAGAGAAGTCTGTCTAGTAAATTCCATTTTTTATACCTTGAAACTAAGAGTTCTGCTTGACTTTTTGCCAAATTCAGAACTCGGACGAAATCATAAATCTACTGGCGACGGTATGGAAAGGTTTGTAGCATTTTGTAGTACAAGAATATTATAGATGAAGAGAGATTTGGATATTTTACTTTAGTTATTGCTTCACTTGATATGCCAATGATTTTAGCTGGACAGAAGTAGAGGGCTGAAGAATGATTTCTTGGCTCTCTCCATATTTTTGGAACTACAAGCGACATGTGACGAGATTTTCCATTCAGCCAGGTAATCAGATGGGAACACAAGTTAAACAGCAGATATGTGAGGCCCAAACGCTATCCTGATCCCCAACCTTGCATCCGTATAGGAGTATAGCTCATAACTTTTTTGATGAGTGGAAGTATATTTCTGAGACTTGAAAGTCACTTGACCGTAGCAGAAGTTGTTAGGACTATTGTGGCATTGTAACGTTGAAAAGTAGATTACATAGAGCTTGGGTAGTTCACAAACGTGTTTAGTCACAGGTACTTTAGAAGTAATCCAAACTCTCGAAAGAAGAACATGTCGTCTTGTTCTATTCTCATTTCTTCATTGTTTTATGAAATGTTCACACTGCTTTTTAGAATTGCCGAAACCCTATTAACAGGCACTTGTATAAATGAAATACTTGCCTACTCATAACATATCTAAACAATTTGAATTCGTAAATTCGCTTTATGGTTGGACATCACCAATTGCATTTAATTTCTTAGTATACTGGCTGGTGTCCAACAATGAATTCTAAAATACATTCAAGATCTCAGAGACGAGATAGGAACGAATCCTAATTTACTTTAGTACATTTGTATTTTCCTTTTAATATCAGGATAAACCTCGTTTGATGACCTCAGTTGATGTTGTAGAGTTATGTCAAGATAAAAATGCATGTGCATCCCGTGCTATTAAAAAGTTCGTGAAGGCAATAATTTAATTTAATCCATGTTTGCTATCTAGAGCTTCAACTGTATATGAGAGTGATTAATATCAAAATTAAAGCGAAAATTGGCATAAACCAATAAATAGCTAACCTTTCAATAATTCTCTTAATTTTTCTATGCCATCCTTCTTATTTTCTGGCGTTTCCCTGAGTTCCGTTCTTGCTACTTCTTCTAATTCTGCTGGTAACGGTCCTAGTTCCAGTTCTAAAGTGAATTCATCGCACTGTATCCGCGGAAGGACGCTGATGTTCGAAAGCATAGTATCGGCAACTGCAATTGAATAGAAAAAAGAAATTACAAAAGTTATATACTACTCTTAGTAGTACAAATAAAGTTCATAGTAACCAGTGTTTACATCAGATTTTAAAAAGTGCTTTCTGCAAAAAAATTGATTTAAAAATAACGAGTTCATTAATTAAATCCAAAGGTACGGCCTGTAATATTGGTATTATAAAATGTTAATTTCTGAGTACAGACAAGAGTAAACTATGTAATGACTTCGACTATTTTTTGCAACACCTCCAAGCAATACGATATCTGCCATTAAATACTTCACAAATGCAAACCCATGGGAATTCATTTTTTATTGATATTGTGATTAAGGATTTATTATTAGAAACATGAACTCTGTGTTGGGTATACCCACTTTCATCGTTTATTATACAATATCCCATTTCACGTACTGTCATAACATTAACTTAAAATAGGCATTTTATCGACAAAACTGAAGTTATCAACTGGAAGAGATTTCAATTAGTTTGTTAAAATTTATGAATGTATAATCTACAAAAGGCTAATCATATATTTCAATACTTTAGTTATCTTTCTGTTAATTAACATTGTTGGTGTGCTAATAAATCTATCGATACAGCAATTTTTTTTTAATATTTACAGTAATTTCAATAGCAACGAATGTTGTCTTGGTATATTTATTGAACTGTCCAAGGCTTTCTATTTAGTTAATTACAGTATCCTTCCTTATAAGCTTAAAAGATTATAAGGAATCTTATAATCTTTCTCTGTATATATGTAAAACTTTAATTAGTAAAAAAAGTCGGTAACAAGGGTCTGTCTGTTGTCTTCTTTTTATGTATGTATACATAGATGTCGAAAATTAATGCTGTAGTAGATATATGAGTATAGTATATTTTAAATTACTTCAAAGAAGGTGAGGTTCAACCGTTATGTGACGTATGTGAAGTTATACTATGGTGGATTATGTAATTTGCTACGGTCATTGTGAATCTACCGGGTTATTTGGCGATGTGAAGATAGATTTAGTCAGCGGAAACGACAGAGTGCTGTTTATTTAAACGAATACATTCATTCATAGGTAACGCAGTAAACTCCACTCCACTCAGTAGGACAAGCTTATAACGTACTCGTCGGAACCATACAAAACAGTACATTAAAAAATAAGTATGTTATAAAAGACAAAAGATTATGTATATACTATCAAAATGTATTTTTATTTATAAAATAATAAAGATGCACAATAACAATAAATAGTAATAGGTAATAAGCAAATACATATAAAAATTTAATTAGTAAAAAAGTTGGTAACAAGAGTCTGTCGTTTTGATTTTTTTGAAACAAGTAGATTCTAAAAAAATGTTCAAAACCTAATGCAGTATTTAAAATTATATTGGTAGTACGTTCTTCAGTTCCTAAATATCTTGTAACTGTCCTTATTCCGGTAAGCGCATCTTCGCGGGTTTTACAATTTCAGCTGCCCCTTCTTTGCTTAGTTCATCATCATCGCTGTTATTTTCTTCATTTAAAACTTCCTCAGCAAAATCTGTATCAGTAGGGATACACGAAATAACGAGATTATTATCCACTGACACAAATTCATCCGTTGTTTCTAGATTCAGGATACTAGGATCTTGCAGATTATTTTGTAACCATAGACTTAAAGGCAAATTATCAGCGATGTTATTATATTTGATAAGCAATTGAGACAACGATAATTTGTCGTCTTCATTAAAATCAGTTTTCCAGAGGTGTTGAAAACAATTATTTATGGTTTCTTCCGAAATTTGTTGCCAAGCTTTGGCTAACATTTCCATCGCTTCTAGCAAATTTACTTCATTAGAAGTTCCAGTATCCATATTCGTAATGTGTTTCATTACTAACAGGCGTTGATAATAGGATTTTAAGTTATGAATAATTTTTTGGTACATTGGCTGCATCACGGAGGTGGAATTCGGTGAGAGAAACTCCAGACGCACAAGAGCACTTATACGGGAATAAACTGGACAGTTGTCGACCAATAATAAAATTTTTCCTTTCTGTTTTCTTAGGTCTTTATCCCAAGTTCTTATTTCGTCTAGAAAAATGTTAGATGTCATCCATGCCCGACTCATGCATTTTTAATGTGTTTGAAACATCTTCGGTTTTTGCCAGAATTTTATCTTCATTATTATGGTTGAAACTGTTGTTTTTTTAAGACATTTACCATGACAAATATCAGATTGTTTTTTACCACTTTGAATTCCTTTAATTATATTTATTTTGTCTTCAACTGATAATGCTTCACGCCGCCCCTCAGTAGAAGTGCTTATTTTAATACGTATAAGTCGCAATTAATCTATCGAAACAAATGTCTCTAATTTTAACGAACGATAACTGCAACCCGTACGAAAGAAATTCCCTTTAGTACATTGTATTATACGCCCCAGCTAACAACGATTGTGGTGTGTGAGCTTCAACTGTTCAATCGAAAAAGGTAATTTCCCGGTATTTAACGCATAGTGCATTCTGCTTTATAGCAGATTTATATAATAAGTACGTTACTAAAAAATCAGGTACGTTATAAAAAAAAAACATAACTCTTTTTTCAACAAGATTTTTGTACGTGATGACAGAAGTACGTAATTAATATGCACGTAATATCGGAACAAAAATATATTACTTCAAATAAAGGAAAGTGTACGCTATATCCGAAAGTACGTTATATACGAGTCCCTTATAAGCGAGCTCTACTGTATATACCTGTGGAAATTCCCGAGAATCTAATTGTACAAATTATTGTTAATACTTTATATTAGAATCTCAAATAACAAATTTGGTTGGCAGATTTTGAACAAAACGCATAACGTGTGCATAAATGCAAAACGTATTTATTCTTAATAATTAATGCACACGACATTAAAAATATTTGCTTTTCCCTTGGTATTAGCGTAAATAATTAACTGTCGTTTAAGCAAGTCATTACAATAATCGCGTACAAGATTTATTTTAATTTAACTACGTAGCAGGTAAGTTAATTAAATTCAACAATAATAAAAGAGTCAATATGACACATTCGTAAATACAGGATCGGACAAAGCATTCCATTTTGCTTCCTAGAAATTACAAACCTTCTTTAAATTCTCAAAATGTTTACACAAACAATCACTTCCATACTATAATTAACAATGCAAGGCACAATAAATCATGTGGAAATTTTCATCATTCACTGATCAAACTTCGGCAAAATTACTTGCGATAATCAAGTACCTGGAATGCTATTTTATGCGATTTTCAAGAGATCTTGGCGAATATCTAATTGTTTAATTATACAGAAAGGACATTTCATTTTTTTTTTCTTCAAACTAGCTGAATAAAACAGAAATGTACCATGAATATAAGGCACGTATTATATACCAATATTTACCTGCTATTAAAGTTCTTACTCACCGAATTTGTTGAACAGTTAGTGTAATTAGTTAATAACCAAGTTAACGCGACGAACAACTTTTTCTGACTAGACTAAAACTACGCATGAATACTTATTTCATCTACGAGTCCGAATAAACGACCCTGCAAATTACAAAAAAAAAAAAAAAACTGGTATTGTAATTACAAGTTTGCCAGCCATAGCAATTACAGTTTAGAGAAGCTACATAAAGATATTTATGTGCATTTTCGTAGGTTTATTTCCTTTAATACAAGATTTGATCATTTGACATTTATATTTTTATATCAAAAGGAATATTGTTAAAAACTGTGGAAATGTAGTGTTAATAGTTTAAATATAGCTTTTCCCTGATTTTTACTTTTTTAAGCACAATACGTATTCATTAGAGATCGGGATTCAGAGATACATTCCAGGACCGTGCTTCGATGAAATTGAACACGTAATATGTAACAAGTTGAACAGTGGTGGTCTTAATGTTTCCCTCTATGATGGAGAGATCATCTAAACTACTTTCCCTGTGACGCCGCCGACAATTCGGCTTCTATCGGTTATTCATAAATCTTATATACCTTCTTCTGTAGTAACCTTGGGAACCAATGTATCAATTTAACATTAGAGATTTTATGGTCGATTACGAGATTATTACAAGTGTACGTAAAGTATCTGTTTATCGCTTTTATTCGACAAGAAATTTTGTACAGTTTAGAAAGTTTAATATTATTTTATTTTTTCATGAGACTATGACGAATTCTGTCACTGATATTTGTTATCAGTTACATTATCTGATGCTTCGATATATATACCTGGGTATGTATAAAAACGAGTCAATGCTACACATCGGGGTGTATGGTGTTTTTTTTTTTTATTAAATGAGTATTGTCTAATTATTTTCTTTCACTAATACAAATTGAATTTAATTTTAGGTTTATTTTAAGTTTTACAAATTTCGTAAATCGTGTTTACAATAGCTCGCTGAACCAATTGGTTATAAATCTTTTATTGATATCATTAGTAGCGATATAAGAGTGAGCTTTAGCAAGAAAACGAATATCACGCTCATTTTATTTCGGTTGAGCTATGACGTGCCGCCGAGTGTAAACAAAACTGTGCTGCGACTTTGTGCTTATGTACATACGCCTGCAGCTGGAGTCCTTCCCATTTCCAGTCGCTTAGAATGCAATCGAGAGCTTGCAGCTTTTCACTCGGTATATGTACTTTTGTTTAATCAATATCTAGTTGTGAGATAAGTTATTATTACAGATATTTTTATTAATATAATTACTACACGATTTAGTCCAGTCATATACATTTTTAAAAACATGGTCAAGGTTGATACAGATAATTTTCGGCGGGGAAACGTGTTATTACGACTGTCATTAGGTGGCCAAGGTAAAGGACATTTCTGCTAGTATAGACATGGCTCATTAACTTCTATGTATATGTATATATATCCGAGTGTTCAGAATATATGTAGTTCAAGATATCATTTGAATAATCAGTTAAAATAGCTTAATAGTGTATACGGTAATTAAACTACAAATATAATTAAAAAATAATTTCTTTCTTTAATTTGATCAATTATGAGAATATGTTTCATATTTTCAAGTACAAAGATACCATATACTATAGAAATGTTAGTACGGTTCACATGTTTTCAATCTTTCTAACCGTTTTTGTTTTGTTTTTCATGTCAAAAACAAGAAAAAAGATTGGAAATACGTGACTAGATTTTATTAGCAAAAAAAAACACATTGTATAAAAATGATATTTCTTCAAATATGTGAAGGTAATTGTGTACACACGTAGATTTGCATAATTAACGTCAATCTACAAGGACAATAAATATTCGCTTCTACTCTAGTAAATTTATTAATTACTTTTATTATTTCTTTATGCTAATGTAATTGCTTGCAAAATAGATAATATTCCTGTGGAAAAATTGTCCGTTTTTTCATTTCGCCTTCTACTCATTTTAGGGAACATTCATTGCAATTCAAATACAGTAGTGAAAATAGCAAAGTTTTAAAGTATAACAATAAAAGGCTTTGAAAGATTAAAGTAGGAGGGAGATTTATTGAAGAAATTATTCAGCATTTAAAAGGTATAAGTGAAGCATTTAATCAATATTTCCCAAATGAATAGCAGATTAAATATTAAACCATTTATTGTCAATGAAGGAACATTCGTCCTGTCACTAGAAGAGTAAGAAACTTTTATTGAAAAGACATCTGATTCATTGCTGTAAGAAAAATGTACATCAAGGTATTATGTATAACTCCGATAATAAAAAGCAGTACAGCTCATGTCATTAAAATTTAAAACAAACGTTTAAATTATACCGCAATCTTTTTTCAAAATACCATAAATGATAATAAATATCGAATCTCTACATAGATATGAGTATAAAAAATAATGAAAGAGATTCCAAATGCATTTCAACATGTGATTCGAAGAAACATAAATTCCTTTCGAAAACAAACTCGATTGTCCTTGACAGTGGCATTTCAAAATTGTAGAAAAGATACCGAAGAGAAATCCAATGAAGCATGAAATTAAGTGTTTAGCAAATTCCTTTTTATAGCGATATATTTAAACAAATTAAAGGATTATGTTAAACGGAATGAATACTTCTAGTTAGATGACGTGTGAATTACGCGTGTTGAGTATTATAGTTTGCTTATTAAATGCGGCTGTATTATTTTATACATATATACATAGTGTGTGCGTTTGCAAGAATTGTATACTATTTATATTAAAATTCTACCAGTGTGTGTACATAGATCTATGCATCTGATATTGAGATTTCATAACTCATTATGCTGCGAAAAAGATGCGTGATATGCTATAGAAAACTTACACTTACATGTTGATAATTAACTTGCAAATTTAATGATATACGTATTTCAACTTAGTTTGGATTTAAACGTCAGTCTTAAACTGTATGCTTATCGAAATTTGCTTGAGAATTTAGAGAGGATCGCAAAATTTATGTGTTTTTGAGATTCAGATTTCATTTTACATTTCTGAAGTAGTTTTTAGTCTGTGAGATTGACTCGCACATACCGGTATGAAAAGAGCAGCCAAAGTTAGCAGCCAGTTTCTCCGATGATACCCGAACGCCCATAGGCGGACGTAGAAGGCAGAATAAATAATTAAATTATAAAAAATTATTATCCACGGAAGTTCAGTAGCTACCACATTAAGATTCGGTTCATACAATGCCTGTTATCACACACTCGTAATCGGGTCCTTGGGGTGCGTTACCTACAACCCCTCACATAATAATTCATACTCGCGGAAGTTCATGAGCTATCACATACAGTTTCGAATATGAATTTTTATGTAAGGGGGTTGTAGCTAAACCACCCCGTGAGCCCTTACAAGTCGATTATATTTGGAGGGTGGTTTCGTATGTGTATAGGTATTTAACATGCCTAATCTGTATGTGATGGCTCATGAACTTTCACGAATATGAATTTTTATGCGAGGGGATTGTAGGTGAAACATCCCGTGAACCCTTTGCAAGTCGATTATATTTGGAGGGTAGTTTTGTATGTGTATGAGTATTCCACATGCCAAATCTGTATGTGATACCTCATGAACTTCCGCGAATATGAATTTTTATGCGAGGGGGTTGTAGGTAAAACACCCCGTGAACTCTTTGCAAGTCGATTATATTTGGAGGATAGTTTTGTATGTGTATGAGTATTCTACATGCCAAATCTGTATGTGATAGCTCATGAACATCCGCGAATATTAATTTTTATGTGAGGGTTTGTACGTAACGCACCCCAAGGACCCTTCGAAACTCAATTGTATTTCGCTGGTACGAGTATGTGATAACATGCATTGTATGTACCGAATCTTAATGTGGTAGCTACTGAACTTCGGTGGATAATAATTTTTTATAATTTAATTATTTATTCTGCCTTCTACGTCCGCCTATCGGGTTCGGGTATCATCGGAGGAACTGGCTGCTAACTTTGGCTGCTCTTTTCACACCGGTCTCGCACATCACATCGCTTAATCCATGGAGAATTTTATTTGTTATTAATAGTGTACACAATATCTTTATTAATATCATTAACGTCTAACAAAATTGGACCAAGTGTGGATCCTTGAGGTATCCTATATAAAATTTCCCTCATTTTTGAAACTTTAATTCCAATTGGAGCATCCGATACATAAAAATTAACAATTTTTTAAGGAACAGATGCGCAAATATCAGGTACAGTATGCTTGTTGAATGATAATATGCTGTGCGAGGCACAATCAAAAGCCCTAATGATATCAAGAAATTTCATCAATTAAGAAAATATACAAAGCTTGAAGTCAAAAGCTTTTGTTATACTTGTATTGTTTCTATAACTATATATTGTCCGAGGTTCAAATATGTCATCATGTCATCTCTTAGTACTTCATCAGTCCAACTTTTAAAAGCAGAAAATGTAGGTCATACATCGTTTAGTGCAAACATAAAGAAACATTATTAGCGCGGTATTTCCGGTGTCTCTCTCTTTATGTCATAAGATGTAACCTGTAACAAACATGTTACGAATGCACGCTATTGAGCAAATACACCGTGGCAGGTTATACTAGAACGAAGTGTTCTCAAGCTCAACGGCTTGTGATAAATCTCTTGTAATATTTTGGCCAAGAGAGAGAGGTTAATAGGCATTGAGACATTATTAATGATTAATTCGACCTACTGTTTACTTTTAACGCATTACAGATCAGTGTTACATTTGTTCGAAATATTAAAGCCCTCTGGAGAGAAATCCTGCTCTGTCAAGCTTTGGCAAGGAACGAGAGAGAAAACATTAAAAACGGATGGCTTGAATAATGTATAACGGATGTTGCGTGTAATCCATTGTCATAGTTCTTAAAAAATTCATTGCTATTAAATCTTAACTACCTGTGCTTTTATAGTAGAGGCTGCCTAAGGGAGCAAACAGTAACCTATGGGTGTAAAGTTTGGTTGCCCTTGTCTTACAGAGTATATAGTTTTGAAAAGATAATAATCGCAGCAGAGAGAGCACATATTACGGATATTAACAATTCTAAAGGGATATATAGAAAGTTCGAAAACTTCTTTGTGGGACATTGTGTTTCTTGATGTCAAACGACACTCTGAAAATCTTGACAAGACCGCAATGTAAAAGTATGTGTATATCTGAAGGTTATGAAGGAAAAAGATTTATAGTACTCAATCTTGCGCAAAATGGATTGTTAATATTTGCTTCTAAATAGTAAAAAGACGATTATCAAGGTGTAGTGTTTTTAAAAAGGACATCCGAGGAGTTACTTCTAAATTTTGAGAATTGTTAGAGAAATTGTTGTTAACCAAATGCGGGCAACAACCGATCCGCGGGCCGAATCCGGCCCTCTGTAAGGTTTGATACGGCCCGCGAGACATTTTGAAAAACCCAATTAAAAAAAAAATACACTACTTACTCGTGCTCACTCCAAATGAGGAAGATCGAGTGATATCGGCTTTGTCGCATTTTCTTATTTTAATAAATTGCATTATAATAACATTGCCATATAATTTCATGTCTGTCGCTAAAAATTATGAACACTACATTAAAATGTACTACTTTTAAACGCGGCCCACGAACGTATTTGCACACTAAAGTTTGGCCCACAACATGTCAAAGGTTGCCTATACTTGTTGGAAACGGTTTTCTAATAATGAACAATGAAATATTATCAAGGCTACTGCATGAAAAAATACCGCGCTTTTTTAAGCGGAAGAGTTTGAATACCACTATTTCGGGCGACTGACATGTGTTTTAAGTATGCAATGGGCTTAGGTATATCATTTTTTAACAATTTCTAACAGTGAGCCATAACAGTCAAGGGACTTAACATTGTTAAACGTATCTATGAGATGGCCTACTTTAACAAGACCTAAAGAAAAGGACGAAGACGTATAGCTATTGTTGGCAATGTTTGAATAAAGAGTATTATTCCTCAATATTTAGTTTATAAGCCCCATGTTACTAAAGTAATCATTCAATCGGCGTTGGTTTATATTTAAAGACAAGTAACACCTTGCACTTTACGTAAGAAAGAAGAAAGAACAAAACAAGAAAGAGTTAAAGGTAATCTGGTTTCTTAGTTGAAAATATTGGAACCGTCACTGCCTGGGGCATAAATCGCAGATTTACAAAAGCGGTTTATTAATTACTATGTTATGTAATGTATATATTGAGTTTATTTTTAACCAGAAACCTGATTCATGTTTAAATATTGTCCTCGTACAGTTAGGTGATAATGGTATTTTTGGGAATTACTTTGCAAATATTGTTCAGAAAGAATCTCCTCGTTTTGTACGAAACAAGCATAGAATGTTCTGTAGCAAAATATTATGTATGTAAATAAATCTATTATTTTGTCAATGTTCAAATGAATATGATATACGAAACATAATTATGAACTTTCCAAAAGAAAAGTCTGCGAGTCTTGCTGGAGTGTCAGTTAGTTTCTTAAAATATGCATGTACTACTACAAAATATCAAAATGTTTAGTCCTTATCTATTGAAAAGAAAATTTCGGTGTTAAGAAGAAAAGTACATGCAATGTTAATTCTCGATTTTAAAGAAACATTCGTTGCTATAACGTTGCATTTTTAAGAAACTTACTTTTGAAGTTTGAGCCAAATTTCGTCTTTTCAAAAGTTTTGAACGGTTAAGCAAAAAATAGGTATTAATGGCGGATATATGCCATTTAAAGATATTTCTCGGCTCGGTGTACATGGTGTTACAATAAATACAGAATAACCTACGTTAAGCTTACTTGTGTGCATTTCAGGATATAATTATACGGAGTGTATTTGCTATGAAATAGTGACATCTCACACATAAAGGTGATACTAATAATTATAGACGATGTCCACAAGAAGGTGACTTTTGAAATATATTTTTATTTTAACGAGATATTCTGTATATTGTTGCGTGGTTTTATTGCACGTTAAACACTGACGTAAATTCATATCCGGCATCAGGTACTTACAGATCTCGAGAAATAAACAATTGAACGCACGCATTTTTTATGCAAATATGACATAAGACACTTCGTTCTTTTTACATTTTGAACATGTGGGGGGAAATAGGAGTTAAAGAATTGAAGTTAATAGTAACAGAAAGAAATAACAGCCAAATGTGCACAAAGAAATATTAAAAATTGAAAATAAATTTCGATATTTAAATAAATTATAATTAAATATTTATACTCTATTGTTCATAGTTAATAGATAAAATGCCATGAAAGATTCTAAGTACACATAAAAAATATGATTACGACTTTGATATGAATATTTATGAACAATAGCATGCCTAAATGGAATACGTGTCATTTGTCTTGTTCTTAAAAATAATCTATTGAAAAACGACATTTATCTTTGCTTTTTATTATTAATAGAAATCATATTTTATAGTCTTTAAACGACTTTTATTGGAAATTTTTGTCATGTGAGATATTAAGACAATTAAATGATACATCAGCATAAAAAGTCGGAAATTATTTAGAAAATAGTCGATGATGTGGTTACTTGAAAACCACAAGCGGGGCATACATAAAACTATTGCAAAAATGTATATTGTCGAAAGATGAAACCGCCCGAGTATTTCTTCGAAAAATAAATTGCTTCAAATTGAGTGAATTTATTCCAACTATTGATGAATTTATTTAATTTATTTTGTATTTATTTATTTTTCCACACACAATATACGAAATCATGGAGGCCATGACTATAGGGCGGGTGTGCGAGTACTGGGATGTCTTTCTCTGCAAAAAAATCTCTAACTAACAATTAGTTGTTATTGGGGGCATTATCGTGATGCAAGATTCACGAGCTAGCAATGTCAGGTCGCACATGCAAAACACTTCCTCGTAAACATTCAATGACCTCGTGATAAAAGGTTTGACTCACTGTCTGGCCTTGCGTTACGAATTCTTTGTGGACTATTCCCTGAGTATCAAAAACGATGATAAGCATAGACTTGATTCGGCATTTGCTTATGCGAGCTTTGTTTGGCCGTGGTGATGCAGGTGTGTGCCATTCCGCACTTTATCGCTTTGTTTTAGGATGCTTAAATGGAAATTGAAAGGTTCTCATTACAATAAGAATCATGACGCAGATTCCAAACAAGCTAACGCAATAAGACTTCCAGAAATGTTACTAGGAAAGTTGGAGACACACAGGAGCATTCTTTAAAGGAGGTAATATTAAATTGTAGATTTATGCAATTAAACAGTTTAAAACTAATCACTCTAATTGAGACCGAGACATTTAATTTGACTATTAGGAGTGAAATTAATGATTGGATAATTAATGCGCTTTTTGCATCATAGAAGATCGCAGGAATTCAACAGTGATGCGATGCAAGGTAATGTTTTAGAACACTTGACTTTTTCACTATATACTTATAAATGGCGTTGCTGAATATATTTGATGACTATTGCATTATGGTATCTGGTGACATTAACTCATTTCTGATTGATGCAGTAGAAGCAAATTAATTAATCAAAAATCTCCCTTCCTCATTGTAATCTTGCTTGGCAGGATCATATTGATTGTAGATAAGTAAGGATTTGAAAAGTGTATATTTTAATAAATATTTTCGAAGACATGTTATCAATTGAATCATTATTGTATTTGTATTAAGCTATAACTATAGCTGGCGTATATAATACTATTGTTTGGAGATATGCAAAAGATATGGACCGTGCTTTTTTATTGCAGAAACCCATAATAAGATTAATATTTGGCTTAACCTACCGTGAATATTTCAAAGAATTTTCTAAAATATACTCATATATAAGTTTGTACTAGCAGTACATATTTCCGAGCTTGTTAACCGTGATTTTGAGCAGGTCTGCTTAAATACGTATTGCCAGTACAAACTCAGACTACGGCCGTAAAAGCCTGCTGTCATGTTCGTTAAATTTATACAACTTTTAACTTTCATAGTTGAAATTATAATCAATATCGTACAAAATCCACCTAATCAACTATCCTAATCGAAAGCTACCACGCAGTGCATTGCTCTAGAATGTCTTTAATGGATTCTCATCCAAGCAGGACTCAACTGGTATATTTTCAAACGTACATTAGAGAAATATCCCAATTCAGTATAGTTGTTACAGGTTGTTTAAATATGAATGGATTAACAAACAAATTTGTAACTAGTTTTGTTTTCCCTATTTCTCATGTATTCTTTACATACTCGTTATTATGTATCTAAAGAATCCCATTTGTTTTTTAAACAGCTGAGTAAACTACACTCAGCGATATATCTATAATTCTACAGAGCTAGACTGACATCTTACGAAATCAGGCATTGCCTTTCAGTGTAAAAAGTCTCAAACATCTTCAAAAGTTTATTTATTTTTAACTGTATATATTATCGAAGTATACACATCAGTTAATAAAAATGCCGAGAGATAAATTGTTATCTCAGGAGGAAAAGACAAAAATAAATTGTTATAAAGAGGTAGCGCTAAGGGTAGTAATCAAAAACAAATTCGAAGGCAGTGCTCATCGATAGTTCGCTTAACCTCTTCTGGTAATGTAACCGCGCAACAAATAAAGTGTAATTTAAATTTATGAGTATACGTGCACAACAAATTTTATCCGGCAGTAAATGTTTTCGGTGTCTAAGAAAGTTTACAAAACCACCCTCAAAAAAGACACGTAAACTAACAAGTCTGAAATTTGCGCAAGATTATAGGAGATGTCATTTTGAGTGGAACAGCGTCATATTTTCTGACGAAAAGAAATTTAACTTGAATGGGCCTAATGGTTTCAAATATTATTGGCACGACTTGCGCAAGAACACTGAAGTTGCGATGAGCCAAACTCTTTGTGGCGGCAGTGTAATGGTTTGTACAGCTTTTGTCCATAACAATAAAATCTTTATATATTTAATTCTTTTTTAACTTCTGGAAATGGTTTTGATAGGCTTTGGTAAACAATTGCCGACGCAAGACTGGATATTTCAGCAAGACAATGCAGCTATCCATAATTTCAGACAAATAAAAGTGTGGTTTTCACAGGTATAGCAGTAAACTCCACTTACACAAATTAATTAATTATGCGGAACGCAGCGTTTCGAGAGCACGTGGGCTCCCATTGTCAACCGTGTTACCGACTGCGGTAACACACAGTCGGAAACACGGTTGACAATGGAGCCCACGTGTTTCGAAACGCTGCGTTCCGCATAATTAATTAATTTGTGTCAGTGGAGTTTACTGCTATACCAGTGAATTGTACATCCACACAGTCCTTGCAATCGTCAATTCATTAAAAGAGTGGTTTCATTAAAAGGAAATAAATTTATTACAAGAGCCTGCTCCTTCGCCTGATCTGAACTCGATTGAAAATCTTGGGGAATACTGGAAAGAGAGGTATGTATGCCAATAATAAACAATACGATAGCGACAAAGATCTAACATCTGCGATAATCAGGTGTTGGAATGATATTTCTATTTCAATATTGACCAAATTGATAGACAAGATGAAACCCCGGATGTTTGAAATTATTCTGAATAGAGGATCACTCACTACTAAGTTTAGAAACAATTATAATTTTTTTATTTTATTTATTAATTTGTATTAATGGACTTGTAAATATTATCTGTATAAAATGTAAAATATTTTTTAAATGTTATTTTCTCTTGCATTTGTGTTTCTTTATAGTTCAGCATTAACTTCGATGCGTAATTTGCTGAAGATATTAAGAAAACCAAACATTCTGTTTAAAAGTTCATATAGAACAGAAATTTCGCTGAGTGTATTTATCTAACCTAATAGAGAAAATACTTGACAATGAACACACATACGACCTGAAATTTAATACACGTATTTGCTTGGGTTACCAATAAGCGTATTATTGATAGAATTTAGGACTTTACAATGATGCATTTTGTCGAATACGCATTTTTATTCTGTTTATTTAAGTTCATATTCTTACATTTTGTCTAGTTAGCGCGATAATAAAATAGAATAAAATAATAATGTGCAACTGCGAGGCTGTTACGAGTCATTATTACTAGTACTTCCTGGAATCATTACGTATCATGCGGAAGCTTGTAATAAACATATCTCTTTATAACCAATAAATAGAATGTAACAATTAAATTGTCTTTAAAGGAATGAAACACACGTTTTATTATCTACACTTTAATAACTAAATATGGTATACCAATTTTTTCACCACACGGTGGCTTCTTCAGATCCACTATATCTAAAGAAGCTCCTGTGTGGTGAAATAATTTTTAAATTTTTAAAGTGTAAATCATAAACAAGTTCTAGACTTATGTACATTGAGTAAAACCCGAACAAATCCAATTAAATTGTTTTTAATCTTTTTCACTTCAGTTACGTTCAACATGATGTTGAAGAGGTGATGCAAAAGATTTATTTTGTTTAAAATACTTTTAAAAAACGAAATTATTTTCATGTAACCCAAACAATTTGGAATAAATCGGAATATTTAATAGAACATACCTGCTGGCATCTTTTCTTCTGTATGTGTACTGCAACCTTTCCTAATGAGAACTTTCTGCACAGGACAGCGGTCGAAATAACAATAAAAACAAAACTGATCGTCCACCTCATAAAATCCCTGTACGCAAGTTTTTCTTGTAACTAAGCATGACATGCGCAGCACACTACACAAATTACCATATAGATATTATGCACGAGTAAGAGAATTAGTACACCTATGCTTTTACCGGCACGCACAGATTTTTAAATGGTTCGGTAAGTAAACAAGCATTCCTTGGCGAACATATCTGTGACTAATAATTTCTCTGCTGTACAAAGGTGCTAACAGCCGACGGCAATGATATTTCAGTTCTGTTAGCTATAAAACCAGCTCATCGGCTTCTATGCGGTGAGCTCATTTTATGGAAGAAAGGCACGATATCGATGAACAGGTCGAACCAAAACGCCGGCTGAATCGAAAGTTGTCTTAATTACTTTCGTCAACTAGTTCAACTGAACTGTTTGTTATATAATGCGTTTAACGGATAATTATGGAATTATGGAGTTTAGCGTGCTGTTGCCGGTTAGATACGACAGTGAAGTACTGTATAGAAAGCTGGAAATCGGTAATTAAGTATTGTAATATAATCATAGTAAGCAGTAAGTAGTCGAAACATATAGAATATATGCACATATGCGATTACGTAGAACCTACTAAACCAGTTCAATGAATTTCTTGTAAATTCTACAATTGGAATTTCTTTAAACATACACTATCTTCTTCATACCAATTGTAACAATGAGAAAAAAAAAATTAGAATGTTCCATAACATCTACGAGGGCGTGGTGTGCTTTTGTATTTTTATTTTTCGATGTAGTCTCCTCCAAGATCAACACACGTTTGCAAAAGGTGCTCCAGTCTCTTCAAGCCGTCGGAAAAGTAGGATGTTTCGAGATCTACAAAGTAGCCATCTATAGCGGCGATGACCTCCTCATTTGAGGCAAATCCCTTTCCTCCCAGTGATTTTTTCTGTTTTTTCTGAGGGCTAGGCCTAGTGGATATGGAGGATGATAGACTAATTCGTAGCGCAACTCATTCAACTTGGGGACGACGATGCGAGATGAATGAGCCGGTGCAGTGTCGTGATGGAAAAGCATTTTGGGCGTCCATTGCGTGGTTCGTCACTTGCCCTTGTGCGGTCACGTTTGAACTCGTTCACCCAGATCGAGTACATCCGCTATGAACCTCTAGCAAAATATTTCGAATTTCGGTGGTTTTCCCAGCCATCCAGAAGTGGTTTATCACAGAACGAAATTCGATTTTATCTATTTTTAGTAAAACCGCCTGAATTGCTACACAAAAGACACTCTTCAACAACAACTATTGAAAGTAGACGTCTGAAATTTTGCCAGTTACCATAAAAGAGGTTACCCTTGCCGATCAATGCATTCACTTCAACCTTCGTGTACCAATTCTTGCGGATTCCGGAAACATTTTAGGTCGCTGTCGTGTAAAACAAAAGTACGTACACACACCTGTCAGTGCGAAAATAACATTGTTTTTCACTATTTTCTTATTTGTTTTGAATAAATCTTGCATGATTTATTCAAAACAACGCTGGAGTGGAGTAAACTTTTGATGTGGACATTAAAATCTAGGGAAGCTTTCACACATGTCAGACCATTAAAATCAAATAGTTTAATATATAACACTTTATTACGGGGGTATAATTTAGTACATATCCTACTTACACACAAAGTTTAAAACTTTTCCTAAATTGAATAACGGTCGAAGAGGTAAAACTCAAATATTTTACAAAAATTTCCAATATATTTATCACAATGTTATTATAACATGTTTCGTTATCACTGTAGCTTCATCAGATTTCCTTTTTTACAATATTAATATGCTTCATTTCCAAAAGCTTTTCAACCAAATTAATAGTATGATCTATTCGGATACTTGGAAATAAATTCGTAACGTCGAAAGGAATTAATGTTGCGTTATTTGGTAGTTTTATGTTCTCTATCTTTTGGACTAGCGCTAGTGAATTTTTTTATTGTGAATTTGGCTGAAAATTGTGTATTTTCTTTAATAATTTCTAGGATTTTGTTGGACAATTTATAGGTGGGTGCTGACATAAATATATTGGAAATTTTTGTAAAATATTTGAGTTTTACTTCTTCGGCCATTATTCAATATGGATTTCCAACAAGTATCGACCGACTCAATGGATATTTTCATAAATTTTGCGTTATAAGTAATAATTCATGCAAAAGAATTAAAAGTATTATGCATTTATTTAAAAACAAATTTCATTTTCTAGACTATTTGTCGCGGGCTTAATTTAATGGTCAACGACTGTATAATCGTTAATTTATTTTCACTGCTTTTAATAAAGAGGTTGGTTAGTGCTTTCGATGCAAAAGTACACTTTCCAGATTGATCCCTGACCTAAAACCGGTATCACCTTAAGACCATAATGCTAATTGTGTCAGCCGATACATTTTATATTAAGTAGGTGAGTTTAATGCAATACTTAAGCTATATTTCTGACTCCCACTGATTATAAACATCTTTAAAGGTTTCGCCAAAATTGAAAACAGGTTCTACTAGTTTGGCTGTTTATTAAAGCAAATTAGGTGTACAGGTAGTTAACTTCGACAAGGTTCGAAAAAAAGAAGAGGTTTACATTTGTGTCAATGACGCTCATTAAAGTTTGATCGCACAAAAAAATCTATGGAAAACTGTTAGTGAAGGCTGAAAGTTCAAACTAGTTTCCTTTGATTGTACGTATTGCTGTGTGTGATAGTTGATTAAATATAATCGTACCGTAAGTTTGATTGGAGTTATATTGTCTATGGTTAGCAAGATCCTCATATTAATTCATTTTTTGGAACTTGATTCTACGACAACTTCCCTTAGAACAAATTGAATCATTTGGAAAATATATAATTAAATGGATATAATTTAGTTTTGATGCTCAGATATAAAAAGAAAAAAGAAAGGAAACAAAGAAGTAGAAAAATACGAAGGGGAAAAAGAGATTATGTGTGGTTCGAAATACATTTAGTGTAGGGGATTTTATGTATACAACATTTTTAAACATATTTTTTTGAAGAAATGAAAAATTAAAGAACTCACAAGGTATATTGCCAAAATATATTACTCTTTTACACTATTTAATACATATAACACATGGGCTGAAAAGTCCCGGGTCTAACAAAGAAAACACGTTTTTTTTGGTTCAAAATTAGCTTTATTCATCAACGTAATCTCCATCAAGAGCAACGCAATCATTCCAGCGCCGCTCTAACATTTCAATACCACTTTTGTAGAACGATTTATCTTTTGCCTCAAAATAGGCCTCAGTTTCAGCGATAACCTCTTCATTCGTGCGCAATTTCTTACCGGCGAGCATTTTTTTGAGGTTTACGAACAGCCAGTAGTCACTGGGAGCCAAATCTGGCGAATACGGTGGATGTGGGAGCAATTGGTGGTTCAATTCATGTAGTTTTGCCATTATTTTGACTGACTTGTGACACGGTGCGTTGTCTTGATGAAACAAAATTTTTTCTTTGCCATATGCGGTCGTTTCTTTGCAATTTCGGCCTTCAAACGCTCCAATAACGCTACATAATATTCACTGTTGATGGTATTTTCTTTCTCAAGATAGTCGATGAATATTACACCACGCACATCCCAAAATACCGAGGCCATAACCTTTCCAGCCGATTGTTGTGCTTTCGGGCGCTTTGGGCGAGGTTCACCAGTTGCTGTCCACTCAGATGACGATCGTTTTGATTCCGGAGTGAAGTGATGGATCCATGTTTCATCCATTGTCACATATCGACGCAAAAATTCCGGTTTGTTACGTTTAAACATGGCCAAACACTGCTCAGAATCATCAACACGTTCTTGTTTTTGGTCAACAGTGAGCAAACGCGGCACCCACTTTGAACAGAGCTTTCTCATAGTCAAATGCTTATGCAATATAAAGCAAATACGTTCTTTTGATATCTTGACGATATCAGCTAACTCACGAAACTTCAGTTTTCGATCATTCAAAACGATTTTGTGGATTTTTTTTATGTTTTTTGGCGTTATCGCCTCATTTGGACGTCCACTGCGTTCTGCATCATCGGCGTCTCTACGACCACGTTTGAAGTCAGCAAACCAACGTTTTATTGTTGTTTCTGATGGAGCGGAGTCCCCATAACACTTTTCAAGCCATTGCTTCGCTTGAACGGTGTTATTTCCCATCAAGAAGCAGTGTAAAATTAAAACACGAAATTGTTTATTTGATCCATTGTTTTGAAAATAACAAAAATAGCGTGACTCTTAGCACAATAACTCACAAACTAATAAATAGAACATCATGAAATTTTAACAGCTGTCTTTTGAAAGTTAGTACTAACTGAGAGAAAGGTGACTGCAATAAAAGTAACGTCATCTATGTGTTAGGCCCGGGACTTTTCAGCCCATGTGTTAATAATAAGGTTAAACAAATTCACATCGCAATCGCTGACTAACTCAGAACTTTTAAAAATCTATATAAAATTTTCTATTTTAGTTATTATTATTTTGCATAAATTGCTGACTCACACACATATTGGTTTTCCTTAGTCTTTATTAGGTCGTAAAATCTGCCGAAATGGTATCAAAATACACCTTAAACCGTTCTTTAATGTTAAGTGACAGACTGCGCCTGAATTAGAGATTACACCGCCTAACAATAATTTCTTTTTTGTCGTGATGCCTGTAAAATACGAACTGATTTAGGGTATCTCTGATGTGCTGGTTCCAAAAATAACTAGCATGTCTTCCTAGCAGCTCTAGTTTTTGAGATACACCAATTTGAATGAAATTTATTACTCTTACGTATAAATAGCAAAGTCAAAATAATTAATTAAATACTTAGGAGACCTAAATTGTCGCTCGGATGCAACATGATTATCAAGATTGAAACTGATGTTAGTGAGGTATAGGGAGAAAGATTTCACAACGATATCAGCATTATGCAGGAAAGGTACCAAGGAAGATGGGACACCCATCTGATGGCCGAATACTAGTGCAGTCTTCAGCGAGACTGTTCCGGTAAACTTTACGCAAGGAAATCTTATAAAAAGATGATTGAAAGTTGTATATATTTCTGTTGAATAAATACCTGAAACTGAAATACACATTTTTTTGTATTTCAGTTAACAGTTATCAAATAGTAATATTTAAAAAGTTACGTACATAACAAAACATATCTAATTTTGGCGATTTTTTCCTAAATAGGGTAGAAAGAGTGAATTTCGAAAACTAGATCTGATAGAACAAATCTGAAGGCATTTTTGGGTTAGGCACCTCAAAATTACTTACTTACACTTAAAAATCCGAGGCACCAAAATATGTATGTGTCGGCCAGTGTTATTTCTCTTCATGGAGAAATTAAATTGGACACATAAATCTACATCTCAATTTTGACGGCGATGTTAGTACAGTGAACGATATTACTAACACGTTTACTCCTCGTTAGCTATAGTACAAGCATATTTGATGACTTGGAATAAAGTTAAAATGATGTCAGTCCGTGTTTATAAAGTTTAGATCATAATAGATGTTTTCAGGTAAATAATTTATTATGTATAGTAAACTGTTCCATGACGTACGTGTTTATTTAACATACCTCTGCTATTTTCAATATAGTTTTTGATATATATACATCGTATATAATACGACATCATGTAGTTCACAATATGGCTGATTGTAATGTATCGAATGTACTTGTAATATCTCTGTCTGCCTTTGTATTTATAATACACCACCGTCGATATGCATGTGGACGAGTATAAAAAATATAGAACGCAACAGCTAAGCGGAGACCTCGCAGTAGGTTCAAGGGGAAGAATAGCTGTGCAAAACCCATTTCCGAAGCAACAAAGTAAGAAAACGAAACCAGAACGGGCTATTCAATATAAGGATTGGAGCCTTGAGCAATGGTATAATAAAAATTTATTACCCAAAAGCGTACAGTTTATTACAGGATAATCGCACCACGATATCTATTATAAAACAAGAGTAAAAGTGTAGTACCAAAAGAAAACAATAGCAAATGAAAATGTAAAAATTTCTTAAGTAACAGAAAATTGCTCAAAGAATTAATAGTAATGATACATAAATCAAATCTAGATACATTAACACTGTCTTATGTGCAAAAATTACTTGTGATGCAACACGACGATCAGCCAAAGAAATAAGTGCACATTCTTTTAGAAGATTAGTATATACGAGAGGAGGTCCAGAAGTTCGTGGAATGGAGGGGATGGAGTGGGGATAGGGGCGCTCGCTAGGTGTCTTTCTGATTGGCGACTCATCATTAGTTTATAAGTTAAGTTGCAGCGCTATAACGTCAGTCGTTTACGAATAGTTGCCTGTTAAACAAGTCAATCCGGAAGAAAACTGAAACTATGGAGGAAATTAAACACCGTGCTGTGATAAAGTTCCTTACAAAGCAAGGAAAGAACGCTCAAACCATATTGAATGAAATGGAAACCGTTTATGGGGAACAGTGCCCTAGTAAATTAATGATCTATGAGTGGCATGGTCTTTTTAAACATGGCCGGAAGTCGATTGAAGACGACCCCGCTCAGGATGGCCAGTTGAAGCCACCACATCAGACATCGTCGAAAAAGTGCAAAAATTTCTACTGCAGGATGCTCGTTTGAAGAAGAAACAATTATCTGCATACCACCTGCGTATGACAAAAGTCAATGCAAAATGGGTACCGAGAATGCTCACGCCGCTACAGAAACAGCAGCGCGTTTGTGCGTCCAAACAATTTTAGGGGCTGTGTGGAGACAAACCTGCACAGATTTTGGAGCGGATTGTTACCGGAAATGAAACATGGTTTCATCACTTTGAGCCTGAGTCCAAACAATGGCATAAAAAGGGGACACCACCGCCAAAGAAATTCAAAGTGTCAGAATCGGCTGGAAAGTTGATGGCTACTGTTTTTTGGGATTGTGAGGGGATATTATTGATTGATTACAAAGAAAAATTAAAGGAGGCCATTAAGGAAAACGTCGAGGAAAATTGACCAAGGTTGTGTTGCTCTTGCAAGACAATGCGCCGGTTCACAAGAGCAAAGTTGCAATGGCTGCTCTGCACAAGCATGGCTTTCAATCAATAGTCCATCCACCCTACAGTCCATATCTGGCACCTAGTGATTTTTATTTGTTCCCCAATTTAAAAAAAGGCTTACGTGGAAGAAAGTTTTCCGACGACAATGAGGCAAAGGAGGCAATTTTGGCCCATTTTGAAAAATTTTTATTAATTAATTAATTAATTTGAAAAATAGATTTATTGTTTTATTTTATTTAAAACCCTTTCATTCCACGAACTTCTGGACCTCCCCTCGTAGATAACCATGTTACAAGAAAACGTGGTGTTTACGGAAATATAAAGCTTCCTAAAATTTACACTGTACTATCTCAACTAAATTCATATATTCATGATATTCCGCATTCCATACAATAGAACCATATTCTAATCTCGATCGAACAAATGCATTGTATGCAGCAAGAAGACCGTCACCACTCAAGTGTTTAGTATTACGAAACAGAAACCTTAAGCTTTTAAAAGACTGTTGACGTACGCTTACAATATGCTTATTAAATGTTAACTTAATTTCAAAAAATATGCCAAAATCTTTGTATTCCTCACAATGTGGTATAAAGTATTATGAACAGATGAATCCAAATTCCAAGCCTTTGGTTAAAAACCATTACGAGGGCGAGCTGACCGTTTCGGTGCTGTCTGGCCAGGATCCAACGCAATCCGAGGGATATCTTTATGCATTTCGTAACCGGGCATAAGACTTGGATCCTCCTTTACATACCGATTTTTTGAGTGGATAAGATTACGGAAGTGAACTTAAAGGAAACCCTTAATCAGAGGTTTAACAACTTGGCATCAACTGAGTATGCACAAGACATAGAAAAGCTGATACAACGGTACAAATGCCAATTTGAACGGTCACTGCGTAGAAAAGTAGCTTGGGTATCTAATTTTATGTAAAATACAGTTTCGTTTAATTATATCTAATAAAAATTTATATAGAAAAAACGTTCTTTACTTTCTGAATGGCCCTGCTAGTACAGAAATAGACCATATAAGAGAATTAAGGATAAGCACAAATTTATTTAAAATAAAGTTTCTTAAATCAGATTATTAAATTATTTAAAGTGATCACAATTTAATAAACAACATATTTATTCATTCATCATTCGTCAGTTTCATCACGTTTGCGGTCCATAAAGCAACAATAATTAGAATAACATCATCCATAAATGACGTTCATTAATTCAAATTTATTTTGTATACGTTTTGGCGACGACTCGTTCGGTTAGCAGAGCGTGATGAGACATATCTTTTACATTTAACCTTATCACCATCATCTATGAACATTAACAACTGACCGTAAACAATTATAAAACGCTTAATTAAATGTCCTGTTTTTAGCAAAAAGGAAATAAAAGAAAACAGCACCGAAAAGATAAATCAATACGGTAACTGGTCTCTAACCGACACCAAGGGGATGGAAATAGAGTTTTTATTAATATTTAATTTATTTTAAGTCTATTCAGCTATTTTGATTGTAAAGGTGAGCGTCTATCGTTTTTCAATAATCGAGTTTCTACTTATAGAAAGAAATCCACGTTTCACTGGTCGATTTAATTTATTTTAGTTAATCTCGACCAATTTTAAAAATTATTTAAAGAATCTATATCTGTACGTATCTTTTTAAAGCGTATACTTTCGTTTTTATTGTTTACCAACAATAACTTCCTTCTTTCAGTCCTCATTTACCATAATTCATTCACGTTAGGATGGTAGTATTTGGAAAGGTAAGCGAACATTTCATTCTTTTGTGATTGGCTAATAGTTGGAGCAGCAACAGTAATTGTTTACTTTATTAAAGTTGTTATAGTTTTTGGTAGACAATATGCTTACGCTGTTGTATGTATGATTGCATAGTCCATGCATGGATTATGCAAGGTAAAATTGAAGGAACTTTAATAGTTGGTAACTCTGGCAGAAATTACCATGAAATTGGAGGAGTTTTGCATGAATATTTCAAATATTTTTACGCTTAAATTATGACAACTGGTAGTTTGCATAGATAGGATTCAAGATCATATATTGCCAACATTATTATTACTTTATATTACTGTAATTTTAAGTACAATATGCGAGCCCTGTCTCAATGAAGTTGACCCAGCTAACAAAAATAATTTGTTTTGAAGAAACTTACCGTGTAATCAGAAAATTTCATTAAAATTAACACAATTTTTTTTTATATAGCAAGCGTCTATTCGTTTTTTGACATATTACGTTATATGTAAAATAACATTAAAAGGAAATTTTATGTATTGGGAAATCTAAGGTGGAGGGAAGTACACCGGTTCGGTTCGCCAAAGCAAATGGGTAAGTTTTTGTTAGTAGAATGCGGGATGATTCTCTTAATAGCGCAAGGTCAAATATCTTTTAGTACGGGGACCAATTCCTAGAAATAGCAATGTCGCATGAAATTTCATTGCGGTTATACCCTCCTCTTGCCTCTTTCACTAAATTGTCTGTCATTATTTTAATTGTAATAAACAAGAAACCTGAAAATGCTATCTCACACTATAGGTTGTAGCTTTTGTAAATGCCACAACTTAGTTATTAGAATTATCATATTTACACTAGGGTGACAGAATAAAATAGACACCTGCTAATTAAAAAAAAGATTCTATTCTCGTTATATATACAAAATATTTTAAAATGTTTAAATTAGACTAATATTTTGTCGATCCACCTTTACTTTCGTGAAGTGCTGCGAGTCGTCGTGGCATAGAATCTATTAAATGATTAATGGTGTCTTCTGGAATATTTAAGCATTCTTCTGTAACAGCTGACACGAGTTCTTCCTTATTGCTAGGTTTTCGGGGTCGTTTGCGCCATATTTGTCTGGATGATGCGCCAAACATTCTCTATCGGATTCATGTTTTGTGATTAGCCTGGCCATGGTAAAATCCGAATCCTCTGTTCTTCTTTCCATGTGGTTGTTGTTTTTGCTTTGTGGCAGAGTGCTCCATCCTCCATAAAAGTGGCGTCTTCTTTAGATAAAATGGCGTTGTCGAATATCGGTAGTAATCCTTCTGTTAATATTTGGATATATTTTGCCGCATTTATATTTCCGTCGCAGATTACTAATTGCGATCTTCCACCATACCATATCGCGCCCCACACCATGATGTTCACACCGCCGTATTTCACCGTCTGATGCAAACATTTGTCGTCCAGTTGCTGTGACGAACGTCTCCATACCCACGTACGACCACTATCACTGAATTGGCAGTATCTGCTTTCGTCTGAAAAAATGACAGACCGCCAAAACTCTTCGGGCTTCGTTCGCATTTCGATTGGCCAAGCCATTCGGCGCCGTTTTTGAAACGCCGTAAGGAAAGGTTTTTCTTTGCCACCATTTTATACATCCCCACATTGTGGAGGTATCGCAGAACGGTGCACTGACTTTTCTGTGAAGTTGCCGCAAGCTCAGCTGTACTTTTTCGCGGTTCTCTTAACACTTCGCGCACAAGCACCCTTTTACTTCTTTTAGAAGGTCCGGCACGACTTGGTCTCGGCTCCACTGTTGATTTTTCCTTACGTTTAAATTGTGTAATCACACGGTTAACTGTGGACAACGGAATATTTAAAAATTTACTTATTTCACGTTGCGAAGCGCCGCGTTCACTCTGGCCAACGATGCGACCCCGGGTGAAGTCGCTAATATCACTCGAACCTTGTAAGCGAGGTATAGTTGTAACGATACTAAACTATGACGAATTCCTTCCGATACATCTACCCCTACCCTAATAACAAGAGAAAGTTCTTAATTCGTTCTTAGAATTTAGCTGTTTACATATTTATACCGCTTTACCTGGTGTCTATTTTATTCTGTCACCCTAGTGTATTTGTATTTTTTAAAGTATGCTTGCAATCAACAGAGTTTATATTGCATTTTATAAATGTCTTCTTTGATATACATATATCTTTTTGGTTGCTTGCATATTTCAAAGAATATAAAAACTGGATTTTCGTAATTAATACATTTAGTACGTTTAATTTCCGCCTAAAATGTTTGGTACTTGTCTCCAATCCGTAACATAGAAGTTTCCATCGCGTGGTTAGTAACATCATGTATCAGTAAGAGTTGCATACGTCTGTTGAGTAACGTATTATTATTAAATTTTTCGACTAACTGTACCATTCGCTAAAAAAATGTTTCCAAAGACCCAAGTTTACGACTGGTACAAAAAAAATTCCGATGGCCGAGAGTCAGTGGAAAAACGGCAGTCATGGCCATATTTCATTCAGTTAAAAATCTATGTTTTATGATTTTGACATTTGTCATGTCATTTAAATACATAGCTTACCCCAAACAAGATTCGTATTAAGAGTTTTAGTAGCAGGCTAACTTCAAAGGCTACTTTGAGGTAATATTTATTTGAATGCATGTTATTTCGTACTGCATACCTTGACAAATTAATACTGCAGTTTGCATATAATCCGGTTTCTACTAATAAGATATAAAGAAACCCAAAAAAAACAGCATATTTTCAAATAACTTTTTTCTTTGTTCTGATATCCAATTCACAAATTTCATATTTTGAACGGTTGGGCCAACTTGTATCTAGAATCATTGAATTCGTTTTCTCAACATATTTCAAGAAATACGTCTTATGTAATGACATGGAATTAAATTATACAAACACCAAAAGTTACTTTATATGTAATAAAAATGTATGTATGTATATTTTCTAACAATTCCATCTTGTATGTCAAACCCATAGTGTGTTTAAGCGTATAATATGAGACAACGGAAGATCCGCAGTCGCATTTACGTAAGTAGTTTCTTAAGGTCACCAGTGTTTGCAAAAATGAGTTGTTCTTTTCTTTATGCATATATACTTTTGAACATCAGTGATTGTTTGCATAAACGTATTTCTGCAAAGTAATTACAAGTTCTACAAGATCTTAAACACTTTTTCTATTTGTTTTTTCAGCCTTCGTATATGTTTGACTTCACTGACCTTGAATCCACTACAAAAAATATGTAACAATTATATTTCTACCTGGACTACACGTTGGACCGCCTAATTGAATGTATCTTAAGACATTGCAAAAGATACCACGTGTAACACGTTAGATAAAAATTACAAGAAGGAAAATGGAAGTAATTTTGGAAAAATTTTTAAATGTTAAAAACGTGCACGAGCCTAGGCTACCTTTTCAGAGGATATATATAATTGGATAAAATGAGGATTTCATATTTTATTTTACTTACACTAGGGTGACAGAATAAAATAGACACCAGGTAAAGCGGTATAAATATGTAAACAGCTAAATTCTAAGAACGAATTAAGAACTTTTTCTTGTCATTAGGGTAGGGGTAGATGTATCGGAAGGAATTCGTCATAATTTAGTATCGTTACAACTATGCCTCGCTTACAAGGTTCGAGTGATATTAGCGACTTCACCCGGGGTCGCATCGTTGGCCAGAGTGAACGCGGCGCTTCGCAACGTGAAATAAGTAAATTTTTAAATATTCCGTTGTCCATAGTTAACCGTGTGATTACACAATTTAAACGCAAGGAAAAAACAACAGTGGAGCCGAGACCAGGCCGTGCCGGACCTTCTGAAAGAAGTAAAAGGCTGCTTGTGCGCGAAGTGTTAAGAGAACCGCGAAAAAGTACAGCTGAGCTTGCGGCAACTTCACAGAAAAGTCAGCGCACCGTTCTGCGATACCTCCACAGTGTGGGGATGTATAAAAGGGTGGCAAAGAAAAACCTCTCCTTACGGCGTTTCAAAATCGGCGCCGAATTGCTTGGGCAATCGAAATGTGAACGAAACCCGAAGAGTTTTGGCGGTCTGTCATTTTTTCAGACGGAAGATACTGCCAATTCAGTGATAGTGGTCGTACGTGGGAATGGAGACGTTCGTCACAGCACCTGGACGACAAGCTTTTGCATGAGACGGTGAAATACGGCGGTGTGAACATCATGGTGCGGGGCGCGATATGGTATGGTGGAAGATCGCAATAAGTAATCTGCAACGGAAATATAAATGCGGAAAAATATATCCAAATATTAACAGAAGGACTACTACCGATATTCGACAACGCCATTTTATCTAAAGAAGACGCCATTTTTATGGAGGATGGAGCACCCTGCCACAAAGCAAGAACAACCACATGGAAAGAGGGACAGAGGATTCGGATTTTACCATGGCCAGGCCAATCACCAGACATGAATCCGATAGAGAATGTTTGGCACATAATCCAGACAAATATGGCGAAACCACCCCGAAAACCCAGAAATAAGGAAGAACTCGTGGCAGCTGTTGCAAAAGAGTGGTTAAATATTCCAGAAGACCCCATTAATCATTTAATAGATTCTATGCCACGACGACTCGCAGCACTTCACGCAAGTAAAGGTGGATCGACAAAATATTAGTCTAACTTAAACATTTTAAAATATTTTGTATAACCAGAATAGAATCTTTTTTTTAATTAGTAGGTGTCTATTTTATTCTGTCACCCTAGTGTATATGCGCATATATTCCACTTTTTCTTTGCATATAATCCAGTCTCTATTTATCATATATAGCCATATCATGCGACATCTGTTGGAACACGCTTCCAACATACATTAAATGAATTTGCTATAGCCGCAAAGTATCGAGATCTCCGCGTTATTGGAGATTTCGCCGTATATGTATGAAGTAAGCAAGTAAATTCATATTTTTAAATTACTTTCTTGAATGTATTCATTTAATTGTGTGTTAAAATAAATCTAAAAGGCAATTTCGTAAATAAATTTACAAGGAATCTGTTTAAAGAGTTGCATACCACTTTCTTGTACCTTATACTTTTATTATATTAAAAGAAAGCCGTCTGTGTTAGGCAATTTCATATACATTTTATGTGCTAGTTGTATTGCTAGTACCGCAGCACATATAATGAGAAAATACTATGCGTATATTATATTATTATAGACCAATACCGGTTTAATTAGTCATCATTTAGATGTCTTGTTTTATTAGAACACGAACAGCAATATTTGTATATGTATATTTACTGAGTGGAATTTTGACTGCTAATTTATGCTACGGTTGGTGTTTTATAAGAATATAAAGGTCATGAAGATCGAGTGAATTAAGAATAATGTTAATAATTAGTGTTTAATACTTACATACTTACCTTAAGATAGTGGAGAAATTTTTATAGAAATACCCGTTGTTATGTTCAGCCACTACACTTTAAACGAATTAGAATATCAACAGCTTACTTCACATGCCGGTAAACATTTAAAATATTCGCTATCAATTATACTTTGCAGCATAATTAAGCAATTTGAATACAAAAGGTGATTTACGTAGGAGGTTTTTGTAGTTATAGTATCGGTTAAAAGTGTTACAATGTTTAAAAGTAGATATTCTCATAATCTCTTAATCTTTTATCATAATTATGAAATAGCATTGAATCGAAAAACAAATAATGTCTTGATGTGTTCTTGAAATTCATCATCTTGTACTCAAAAACCAAAGCGTTTCTTCTCCTTTTTTCTTGGTAGATGGACAATGTTTGTTTTATCCCTCTAGATTCTAGATGAAAAGAATTTTCTAGAAGATGTTACTTTTAAGTTGTACCTGCTTTTCAGACTCTTATAATATTCTCTTTCGAAAGCTCTGTTGGGCAACAAAATCTAAATAAGAAGGCCATCTCCTAAAAATACTTAAAGGGGATCTGGGTCTAGCTAATTAGTCTGCCTTTTTATTACCATGAATACCATATTAACTAAGAATCCAACTCAAATAAAGAATCTCGTTATTTTAACTAATGCTACACAACAAAAATTAGGACCGGGTCCAGGAACAGATAAATGATGCAGTTTATTATTAGGCGACAGTTCGAAGAGAAGCCGAACCATTAGGAAAACAACATAAGAAGCAAATCAGAGTTATATTCGTGAAAGTTTAAATTCACGTGATTTAGTATATAACATTTTTACAAGAAATTTCACAACTGACAGAAGAAGCAATGGCAAATACAGGATTGAAAGGTATTTGAGATCAAAAAGAAAAGGAATAATCTTTTAGAATCAGAACGAATTACCCAGGAGATGGAGGAAAGGATGTTTTTATGTAGACAAAAAACATAGTTTGAATATCAAAATGTTAAATTAATTTATTCAAAATATTTTCAATCCGAAGAGACAACCTTCACCCATCTTTTGGGCGCTAAACGAATTGCTCGAGTGAAGAAGTTTATTTCTTTCGAGGCGAGCTGTCCAGTAAGTGCCGACTGCATCAACCGGAACAGATGATAGTCTGAGGGAGCATTTCACCTCTTCTAGGTGTGTCCGGACGAGAGGACCAACATGTGGCCTAGCGCTATCATGCTTGCTCCAAACGCATTAGTTGAAGTCAGTAACGTAGGGAATTGATAGTTTTGGATGATTTCAGCAGCTCATAATAGACTATACTCCACATGTCCGAACAGATACAGAGCATGACCTTTAACCCGTGAATATTGCGCTTTGGTGTTGATGGACCTGGTTCACCTGGCGCCCATGATACTTTGAGTTTAGGATTGTCGTTTGCTAGTAATGATCCGATGCAGAAAACTCTTTCTTTCTTGTCGTTAAAGCAACATTTCGCACGTGACCAAACGCGTTCCAATGTTACTTTCCTTCAACTCGTCAGGTACCCAAATGTAGGCGTTTTTCAACGATGGATCGATCAACATCCAATGCTGCAGACAATTTTTCACGTATCTGACATGGATATGAAGCAATTCCTCAATTTCCTCAGTTTGAAACTATTTTATCGCACTAACCTGTTCTTTGTCATTGGCATCGAAATCACCATTTTTGAAGCGTTTGAGCTAATCTGGACGTTGACTTCGATGGAGCATGGTCGCCGTAAATATCAACAAGCAAATGACACGTTTCCGCAGCACTTTTCTTTAAAAAATAGCAGTAGAGAAGAACTTCTCGCAAATGCTGCCTTTGTGGAACAAATTTCGACATTTTTGATGCGATATGAATACTCGCTGTTTGCATTCCTAATGAAAGTCTTATATGCGTTTAACAGCGTACATACGTACCTTTCAAATCTATGTATTAAAAGGTTAGAACAGATGCAAACGACACTATTAATGCCGTCTATGGGAGCACAATGAAAACTTATTCCCATACCCAATATGGTCCGAGTGACTGCTCGCAAGCAAGACGAAGAAAATGAGTCCCGACCAGGAAGCCCTCTTGTGATTGTAAAAAATGGATTAGCAAAGGACTTCGAGTTCGAGGCTCTGACAATCTCTTCAACATTTGTAGTCGTAGTTCCTCCGCGAACAAAGTCACGTTGGTCGGATGAAATGTAGGACTTAGTGCTGTGGTATAAACTATTGTAAATTATATTTTTAAACACTGGCAAAATTGGATAGTATGGAGATGGGCCTGTAATAAACGAGACTTATAACCTTTTTTAAACAAATGACCTAGCACGTTTCCAGAGTTACAAACGCAAACTTTCCATCATGTAAATGAAAACTAGCAATCAAGTCGCCAGCAATGATTTTCTGTGGAAAATTTGCCATAATAGGTACCAACTATTTCATTCTCTGAAACGGCCAATAGGGTAAATAAAATGCAATACTTGTGGCAGAAAAACCTGAACTGACAATGTGTACTGAAGAAGGAGCAGGTGTCGTTGTGAATGCTAAGTTTAGTATGTATGTATTACTCTGCTTAGCATGAATATATTGAAATATTTCCTTTGATTTTAATTGATTCCTCACTTTGCATAAAATAATTAGGGTGAGTATCAGAAATATAGTCTTCGCATAACTTTCTAAGCCTTTTAAACAGATTATAAGATAATTGACCATGGTCGACCTTCTATTTGTGCCGGTAGCAGTACTTCAGCTTCAGGTTATTAATTGTATTGGTTGAAAACCAAGCGGGATAGAGAATTGTTCAAAATCTTATTTAAGAAACTATAGACGTTGTCAACATAATTACGACATTACGAGATTCCAAAAATAACCAATCCATGTGTATGAAGTCTATGAGAACTTGCGGAAAATTGTATTGGTTGCTTCTATTCGAAGGGGATGCCCGTCGATCGGAGAACAAAGAGTGAAGTAATAAAGAAATAGATAACGAAGGATGATATAAATCTATCGGAATCAATAGACATATAGTATAATGATTTCTATCTGTAGGCGTATACTACCTGCCATACTGTTAAACGCACTTTTTAGATATTTTCAGATATAACCAGAATAACGATAAAATGATGGATTGTATAGTAGTAATATAGCAAACACAATATACATAATCGCGCTAGTTGTGGATAAATACGTGCGGTGACCGTAAGTGCTATACGATGAACCTGTCGTGGCTAATAATAATTTATGCAGATCAATATCGTATTAGATAGAGTGCGGAGTATGTATAGATGACGCGTAAAACTCCAGATTGATGTTGTTACACATGGATACATATCAAATTGCCTAAATATTTGCACAATTTAGGTGAATATTGGAATGATTTGTGCAGGACTAGATTAATCTGATAAGTGGTATGTGGTTAAATCCCATAGAAAAAAATATCTAAAAACATTCGTTTCCAATTCTAAAAAAATGCTAGGACGTTAAAAGAAGATGTTGCATCTTTTAAAAGAACAAAATAAATATATTTTCTTGAAAATTACAATTTTTTTTGCCGTGCTACGATACTGGAAAGAATTTAATTATTGAAAAAATATATTTCTTACAGAGGAAATGATTTTTCTCAATTGAAGTAAATAAATTTTATTTTTACATGCAGTGTAGCGTTTTGTATGTTACATTTGTTTTAGACTTTTTGGTGAAAAATAACAATTTTATTAAAACGTTGGAGGAATAAGGGTATTCCAATTCTTTGCAAAGAATAACACCCAAACATGTTTTACGTTTTCACCATAACATTTACAATTCTATTTAAACTTTTATATACACTACCGCTCAAAAGTGTTTAGGCACCCCTGTGTTCATGGATTATTCATATAGTATTATGTTTACCAAAAAAACATTATAATAAAATGAAATACGTATTTAAAATGTAGTTCAGTAAGATAAACACCCATTATATCGCATAAGGTTTACTATCATTTACCTGCACTTGGTCGGATTACCATAAACTGTTTATTGCGGTGCAATTACAATAACAATCCCTCTGAATTTACTGGATAAATTTAGTCATCTGTTAGATTGTAGGTAATAATGTTTAAATTACTTTCCTAGAAGATTATAGTGAAATCTGTAACCTATGGTCAGTTGCAGTGTGGTATTTACTCTATTCACGTCGTGAGCGAAATATCGTGTGACAATTTCTTAAAATGCCTCCGCGAAGAGAAATTAGTACGGAAACACGTGCGCTTATAATAGCTTACGATAAAAGTGGCATAAGTAATCGACAAATTACCAAAAAAATGAAAATACACCACGCTACGGTTGACTATAACGTAAAAAAATATCGGGAAACTGGCAGTTTTCTTAATAAAAGACGGAGTGGAAGGCCAAAAGTGACAACATCTGCAGATGATCGCAGAATAGTGGTTACCAGCAAGTTAAATAGACGCTAAACAGCCCCGGAAATAACCGCAGAATTAAATGTTGGTCGCCAAAAACTAGTCAGTGTTTCTACAGTCAAACGTCGCCTACAGAAAGCCGGGTTCCATGGACGTATTGCGGTGAAAAAGTCATTACTACGCAAACAAAACAAGCAAAAGCGACTTAAATCGGCTCGTGAACACCAACACTGGACCATAGAAGAGTGGAACAACGTCCTATGGACGGATGAGTCCAAATTTGAGCTGTTCGTAACCCGAAGACGCATATTCGTAAAAAGATCTGTGGGTGAACGTGCCAGAGAAGAGTGTATTGCTGCTACCGTGAAGCATGGTGGAGGTTCTATCATCATTTGGGGCTGTTTTGCTGGCACTAGTGTAGGGGACATTGTGAAAATTGACGGTATATTAAAAAAAGAAGGTTACTGCGAAATTTTGGAGAACCACGCAATACCTTCCGGAATTCGACTTTTGGGTCAAAATTTTATCTTCCAGCAAGGTAATGACCCAAAACATTCCTCTAAATTATGTAAAGACTATTTACGCCATTTAGAAGAGGAAGGAGCTCTCAAAATTATGGAATGGCCTCCCCAGAGCCCCGACTTGAATCCAATCGAGTTACTATGGGAAGAACTAGATCGGGAAGTACGAAAATCGGCTCCCACATCAGCTACTGACGTGTGGAACAAATTGCAATCGAGTTGGACCTCAATAACACAAGAAACTCTGGCAAAACTTATTGCGAGAATGCCTCGATTGTGTGCTTCCATTATTAAATCAAGAGGAGATCACATAGATGAAAGCACAATTTAAATTAAACGTTTTAATTTTCACATTTATTTAATATATTTTTATTCATGTACGTGTATCTGTACATAAAAAATAAATATTATTAACATTTTTGCTGAGTTTTTATACATTTTTGCTGTCAGTGAGAGTGCCTATACACTTTTGAGCGGTAGTATATATTGAAACTAACTTCATACTGTTTAACAACTTGGTCAATATTGAAGTAGAAATGTTGCCAATATTTAACAGACATTAATAATGGCTTTCAAGGCGCATTCCCTTTTTAAGATACTGATCATTTGTATATCTGAAACAGTGGAAAGCAGCGTTGTCTTGATGGGATTAGAAATATTTCTATGTAAAACAAAAAAAAAACAATTTCAATCTTTTAATTGGTCTTTCTCAAGAAAACTTTAATAATGAATTATTCTCCAAGATGGAGACAAGAACGATTTCAAAACAGTTTCGCAAATTAAGACTAGAATAGAAAATAAAAGATTACGGCTAAGTTTCTGTCCGACAATTCAAGCAACGCTCACTGATATTGTAAGATAACTGTCCTCAAAATGGGTCAGAATAAAGTGAAGAAATTATTTAGAAAACACAATTTAATCTCTCCTTTCTCCAACAAAAATACATTACCAAAACTATCTTAAAATCACTATAGGAAACAACAGTCCTTTAAAAGAATCTGGAACGTTTGGGAAATAATTTGCACAGCTACCGCCTTATCAGTATATTTCCTAAAATTTATGAGTCCATAATCAAAACTAAACTTTCGCAATTTTTCAGTATATTTGAATTATTTTCTAAAAATCATTTAAATGAATTTACTAATACAGTTATCCTTCAATGTTTAAAGTAAGTTTCAACCAATACAGCAGGTCTTATAATGTTTATTAATTTATAAAAAGCATGTGATAATGTTAGTCACGATATTTTACTATATACAATGGCATGATGTAGCATGAAAGGTGTATTCCTAGAGTAGTTCAGCAGTTACTTAGACAATCGTTAAAAATAAATTGTTGTATCATATTTCTTTCCCAATACGCGTCATCAACAAAGGTGCTCCACCTAAGAGTCCTATTTCTTTATTGAAATTGCATGCAAGCTTTTTGACATTGGGGTTCTTGCTCTGATTTGGGGTTTTTCTATTACAGAAACGAGCTATAAGGATTAATTTCGGTATTTATTGATTGGAGTCATGTAGAGGCACTTTTAGCTCACGCCGAAAATTATCTTTTATCTTTGTCTAACTATCTTATACTACAAAAACATTTATTTTCTAGGATGTAAATTATTATACCTACTAATTTTAAGTCGTTAGACAAATTTAGATAATTTAATGTTAAACTGTATTTACGACGGTTAAACTGTTATTCTAACGTTGTTTTGTGTGCATATGTACTGGTAGCTCGAACTACAGATTCATTATTATTATTAAGTGCGTATAACGATGAATATAAAGATTCATATTATAAAAAAATATACTTTAGGGAAGTTCGTTCTATGCAACGAAATAAAAACGTTGCGATACCTATCAATTTTAATAGATCTAAAAGCACATAATTAAAGCAATTACGGAAGTTCCAAAGCGGGGGTATTGTCCGTTGCTAGCGATCTTGAACTATTAGCTAATAAATTTAACATGCATTTGAAGGCCGCACACATGATGTCCACTGTGCGTGGTGGCAGTAATTTTCACACTGTTCTTAACATTCCTCATTCTTTAAATTTGTTTCCTACATGTGTTACTGAGCCCTTAACCTTTATTAAATCGTTGAGGAGTTCCAGGTCGTCGGGGATTGCTGATATTCCCACCTATTTTTCAAAAATATGTCCAGAGTGTTATATAGAACCACTCCGCTATATCATTAATTTTCTTTTTCAAGACGTTATTTTGCCTAAGAACTAGCACGCAATTGTGATACCTCTTTAGAAAAAGGATGATGCTGATGATCTTTTCTAATAAATATAACTTGATTAGTTGTCATCAGTATGGATTCCTTAAGGGTAGAGATACAGAAAGCGCCGTTTTCGATGTCAGGAAATTACCATGTTGTCTTCTGCTTGATTTGTCGAAGGCGTGCAACAGTATAGACCATATGTGGTCAACAATCGGCCCGCTGTAAGATTTGATCCGGCCCGCGAGATATTTTGAAAAACCCAATTAAAACAAAATTTCACGAATTATAATGTTGTACCTATTTTTTTCATTTCATTTTCTTATTTTAATGAATTGCATTATAATAACTGTCGTATTCTTTCATGTCTGATATCTATCGCCAAAAATTATGAACACTACTTTTAAATGCGGCTCGCGAACGTATTTGCACACTAAAGGTTGGCCCACAAAATGTCAAAGGTTGGCCATACTTGATATAGACCATTTTAAATTAATTTGTAAGCTGGAGCGCTATGGTCTTAGGGGCGCAGATTTATTCCAGTTCAAATCTTACTTGAGTCATAGACAGCAGATAGCAGATAGAGATCAACTCTAATGGTGTTCGTGTTTATTTAAATCCCATTTATACTTGTAAGGGCGTATCTCAAAGCAGTATCTTGGGGCCACAACTATTTGTTATTTATTTTAATGATGCCTATGTGCTCGAATGTCCTTTGATGAAGTACAAATCTATGTTGATGAACTACGCCGATGGCACATCTCTTTATAGGACGATAATGGCTCCAGGTACTTGACGTTACTTAAATAATGGTTAACTGCTAATAGCTTAATTCTTAATCACCGTGAAATCAACGTTATGCTCTTAAAAGCTAAAGAAATGAATTGTACTGAGCTTCTGTCTGTCAATAACCATGACTATGATGTACAATATTCAGCACGTCTTTTGGGCCTTGCTGTGGATGACTGTCTCAAGTGGAATAGTCGTATATAGTTCGTAAGAAAATGAGTGCTTGCTCTTATTGTATACGAATATTACGTGTTGTGGTTAGCACTGATGTACTATGACTGGTTTATTTTTCTGTGCGCTGCCCACATTTAAAGGTTGGGGAAGCAGTAGAGAACTTGATCATATTTTTATTAATTACAACCAATCTTGTAGTGCGCATTTTGGAGCTGACATGTTTGCAATCTATATTTTCGAATGTTTACTTTCTTTATTCAAACATAAAGAATTGTTTGAACATAATACGTTCCTTCGCACCCACCATACTAGACACAAAATAAATTACTGTTACCCCAAACACAGGCTACGGTTGACTGTTTAAAATGTTTCAATAGTTTATCCCATGCAATACAACAAGTAAGAACTTCATAGCATAAATAAATTTCTACATATCCCATTACTACATAGATAAATTTATATAATGTGTTTTTCTTTTGACGTTTGAGTTTGTAAGACTGTAAAGAAGCAATAAAACATTATTATTATTATTATAGGAAAGGTTGTTTTTAACAAATAAGGCGAAAGTTGACGAAAAATTGCGGAAGAAGTAGATTGTTCCCAAGGTAATGTGCACAAGATATTAAAAAAAAGTAAAAACTGAAACTGTAATGAACAAATCAAGACAGGAATGTTAAAAAAATAAGAAAAGAGACAAAGACATCGAATCCGAGCATCCTCAAAGAAAGGCTGCGGGTCAAGTTACCAGAAGATAACGTCTTGTTAGGCGAAGAAAAGTTAGATGATTGGAGTCGCATGGTATGGACCTATTATAATCCGGTGTGCTATCCAGGCAATAGTAAAGCACGATGGAGCTTCTGTGCAAGTTATGGTTGCATAACGACGATTTTCATAAAAATAGACGCCCATTTGATTGCAGAGCCTACAAGAACAGGTATCCTGTAGGTACTGCATGTTCTTATTAGCGAAAATTTCTGAGGTTCTTGCTGAACTGTTAGGGCGAAGTGTCTGCAAAATGTTGGTTTGGCTACTTTAAAGTTCTAATTTGTTCGTGATCGAATATGTATTATGGGATTATATGGACAGAGCAAAGTGCAGAAGATTGCTAATAAATGGAAATGATCTGTTCGAGGTTCTGCAAGAAGGTAAAGGAAGATTCAGTAATTTGAGCAAAGAGTGGACGCGTTAAATATTGAGTAACTTAAGAATTACCGTAAAAATTTGCATTTTGGTGTGACTAAACAATAAAGTGATTTATTTATCTCTGTAGCATGTTGTCGCAATGAAAGCTAAATCTTTCCGAAAGATGTGGCCAACAGAACAACTGAAGCAGTTTTGCTTAGGAAACTAGAATACAAACTTAATAATTTTAATTAAGTAAACATAAATTTGCGTGTGTAAATGCCTTAGAGGTTACTAGTGTGCATAAGTGTTCTTTTTACATTAAGCATCAATGAAGATATACTGCTGGAAAGATACTTCAAGGTTCCAAATAAAACAAAGGTTGGATAATTCAAAATTGGATCTTTGCAGCATATTGTCGCAATGAAAGCTAATTCTTTCCGAAAAATGTGCCCAATAGACCGAATGAAGCAGTTTTAGGAAACTAGAATGCAACATTTTTAATTAAGTAAACATAAGTTTGCATATGTAAATGCCTTAAGAGTTATTTTTGTGCATAAGTGAAGCTACATTGCTGAAAAGGTACTTCAATATTTCAAATAAAACAAGGCTTTGATAATTAAAAATAGGATACTTCTTATTGTCCGATGTTAACGAAGTACCTTCCCCAAACAAGTTCTGGGTTATATTACTATTAGAGTAGCCAACAGATCGAGCCAAAATAAGAGTACATAAATAAAGAACGTTAAAGTACAATATATATTGAAAAGATCGTGAATGAAGTGAATGTCATTATACCAGTTGAATTAAGCAACATAAGAATCAGTTTACTTATTAAGAATCTAAAAAGTGCAATCAACTCGTTCTTTGTAATGGTCTCACCTTTACGAATGATTTCGATTGATGTTTATAACTTTATTATTTAATACTTTAAATGTTCATCTTCTTCTTTCAAAATATATGATATTTAACATTTCTTTAATACAATGAACACTATTCCCACTAAAACCGGAACAAGTTGTCGGTTTACGCATAAATCAATAGTTAAATAAATAATGTTCAAAGATTAAAATGCAATTTCCTTATAAAAAAAGTAAAACAGATCCTATAAATGCGCGAAATAAGCGCTTGCGGTATTGATTTATATTCAAATACTATTTGTAAGTGTAAACAAATAAAATTACTACGGCATACTTTTTTTTTAATGTCATCTAATTAAATTATAAATACAGAAGGTAATAGTATTAAACGAGAATCGAGAAAAAAATTAACTCACCATCGTCGGATATATTATACAGCGATATTGTCACTGGTGCCATCCTCAAAGACACTCTGGGTTCGTTGCCGTACTAGAACGTCACTTAATCGGGTACAGGTTACTGTACTGTAGGCGCAGCCGTGTTCGACTAAATTCGAATAGGAATCCTGAAAGAAACACATTCGTTTTAATATAACACCTCGACCGCGACTACAATATCACACAACGCGACCAGTTTCCATTGTTGAGGTCAGGGTCAGAACGATTCACTTGACGTTGACGGCAGGTAGATAAATTATACGCGAAAATGAGGTATAAATGATATAGGATAGCGAGCAACAGCAATCTACTGACGTCTTCGGCATTTATCGGAAGTATTTTTGAGGTCTTTTTTTGGGCCGAAAGGATAATAACGTCGGAACTAATCGAAACTTGTGGTTGGTTATTTTTGTTGTTGTTTTGTTGGGCCAAGAGCATCGGGTTATGGAATATACCTTACACTTTTAGGCCTTGATTACTATTTTTATTATTGTTATTGTTATTATTATTTATTACTCTCAACCATCATACAGTATAGGCAGTGTTAAAGTTAACACACGAAATAAGCTTACGCATGTAGATATAGGAATACATAAAGGCGATGAAATATAGGAAGAACTTCTTGATATTGATAGTATTCACGGAACAACCTACTCGGGAAAATATTTTTAAGGGATTTGAAAATGCCATTAATAAAAAGAACCTTCGATGGGAAAACTTAAAATCTATTACAACTGATGAAGGCAAAAACGTGTAAAAATAAATGAATGGTTGTATTTGTATTAAAAGCTGTAGGAAATGATGATGGTTCAAAACCATTAGTTCTACGAGGGTGGATCTCTATGCTGTACCCCTGACCCCCTTGCAGTAAAACTACAGCGGAATTATATTTTTTTATTTATCGACATAGTGTCCCTCTACACTAATGCAATTGGTCCATCGGTGCTCCAACATCTCGGCAGCCTCCTGGAGAAGCTTTTTTCGACCTCTGCAAACCACTTCTCTACAGCTTGCATAACTTCGTAATTCCTTTTAATTTGGGGAACAGTCCGAAATCACTCGGAGCTATATCAGGCGAATATGGCTGCTCCACTAATTCAAAGCCTGTTTGGTGTATAGCAGCCACACCAATAGCTGATGTATGGCTGAGAACACTATCTTGATGGAACAGTACACCGTTTCTTAACTTTCCTCGGCGTTTCTCTTTCATAGCATCTTTAATAGCAATTTAGAAATTAATTGTGTGTAGTCGGTCTCTGTAATGCTCTGCCCCTTTTGCAAATAGTCAGTCAGGATGATTCCTTAAGCATCCCAGAACACAGATAGCAAAACCTTTCCAGCAGACGGCAAGACCTTAAATTTACGTGATGTTTCCACTTTGCATTTTGGTCTCGGAATCATAGTGGTGCATCCATGTCATCCATGGTCACATACCGACTAAGAAAGTTCTGTTTCTTTGCCTGCTATCGCTCCAAAGACGCTTACAAATCAACACCCGATTTCCTTTTTGATCAATGGTTAACATTCGTGGCACTCATCTTTTTCATATCTAATTCTTTAGTCAGTATATTGTGCACCACATGATCTGATAAACCAATATCTTCCACAATGTTAAAAACCGGGTTATTATCATTCTGCGTTTTGTATCCAACAACAACAATAACAACAATAAGCCACTATATCTTATTAGTTCGTAAATAATAATTTAGCCACATTAGCAAAAGTTCAAAGAGCATAGTATGACATAGAGTTAAATTTTGACGTGATACCCAAAAACTAATATGATTTTCGTATTCAGCACACCCAAATTAATAGAAAACAACTCAGTGTTACTATCAGTTGTTTAATCTCACCACATATAACTTAATTCAATATAATTCTTAAATTTTATAAGGGAATATCGAATAATAAAACCAGGATAGATGATAGACGCCATAGAATTTGAATGGAACGTCAACATATCACAATACAGTTCAATATATCCGCCCACTACATAAGTAATATCAACACATGCATCAAAATTACTTTCAAAAAATTGTGATGACAAAAAATATTCCATAATTTGGTCCATGAGTTTAGTATTTAATATTGAACAGGGAAAGAGTTTATCTTTCACATATCTTACATTGTTCGACTTCCGCGTGTGTACAAGTAAAGGTTGAATGTTTCTGAAAACCAGTTATACGAACATAAGTTGGCGGTGGATGGTTGGTTTCTTGCACAATGTATGTACATACATATGTCCTTTATTTTCTGTCAATATTTACATAATTTTATCTTTTTTTTTATGAATATTGTGATTAAAATTGCCATTGGCACCAACGCTAAGTGAAACTTGTAGATGATAGGTTAGTTAACCTTAGGACTGAACTCTCAATTGAGCAACGACATCTGCATCAATCGCAATTAAAACTGCAGAAAATAAATAATTGTCAATACGTTCGAATTTAAGAGTAACCTCAAGGATATGTACATCGAAATGCGTGTAAAGGATTGTGAAACTTTTCATGTGATATGCGAGCATTATATTTTATACTTATTTGATTACCCCAACAAATGAAATAATTAAACAAAATCCTATGTCATGTGAGTTAATCGATTTTAAATTTTGATTGAATAAAAACTACGTTGTGCAAGCGTCATTGCAAAAGCTGCGAATCGGCAGTATCGCATGTACCGAATGGTGTTAAATAGGCAACAACATTTTCAACTGATTTTTATAATCGTCAATGTCAAAAAAAGGGACGTTAATTGACTGATACGCCTTCAAGACAAAATAACACGTAATTTTTTTTCCGCCACGGTCAACTAGATGGAATGGCAGCTTCATATTTTTTCCGTAAGTATTTATTCTGACGTTACAACCTTGAAGGTGATTCTGACGTCTTTGGATGATGTTTATATCAGAAACCATTAATTATAATATCGAATAGCGGGTAGAGGTGCTATATTTTTGGTGCAACGGAGAAATTATTCTGAGTTAAACGGCGTCCTAGTGTCGCTAACAAAAACATCGACTGGCGAAAGAAAGAAACTGGCCATTTCGAGATATAGTAAAGGAGCTGCGCTAGTGTCTGGGGTGCGTGAACAAAAGATGATAATCTTATTAGTTAAGGTTATAAGTGGATTGGATCAAGCACTTAGAGTTAATGGAATGTCGACAAAGTTACGCGTTTACAAATAAAACACGCAATCGACGGAATCTATTTGAGGGTGGTAAATTTTTTACCGCCTCCTTTTGATGTACTGCAATAAAAGTGAAATATAGTGACCGACATAAAGTCCGCATCAAATGGGAAGATTTTATATTTCCGCTTTGCAAAAGATATATAATTATGTTACTAGTTTTGTGCTTAACTGGAAATTATGTTATTCCAAATCAGATATGATTCGACCTGATATTTGTTTTAGCATATATAGTAGTATTAGGAACAGTCAAAATCAAAATGATACGGCTTTTCAAAAAGCAGTTTAGCTGAATTTTATTGGCAAATATTAAATTTTGACCAAATCTAAATAATAAAGCAACTAGCATTTGCAACACATCAAATAAAATCTACTTTTGTTCTAAATATGCTACGGTTGAAACTTTAATAGTGGCAACTATTTATTTATTAATACTATATAAAACGATACATGTGTGAATTTTCTACAGTTCTTCAATATAGGCACCAGCATTATCAACAACTCGTTGCCAGCGATGTGGAAGTCGTAGTGTGCCTTTAGCCTGTTCTGTTGATGGTGCTGATGCAGCGATCTATTGCTTGCGTAATCTCGGGAATAGTTCCCAATCGAATCTTACGAAGTGGTCCCATTATCTTTGGAATTATGTCAAAGTGCCATGGGCTTGAATCCGATGAATATGGAGGATGGAAAAGCACTTCTCAACCCCAGCGCATATACAGATCAAGTACAGGACGTGACGTGTATGCCCTAGCGTTATCTTGCAAAATTATGGGATGATTTTGCAAAAAGTGTGGTCGTTTTCTTAGGCAAGGTCTTCATGGCATAGCTTTGCAGCACGACCACGAGCACTTTTAATTTTCAACTAACTTCATTGTTCATCTTTTTTGAACATTACAAAAACGCAGAATACAATAATTTAGATCGGTAACTCTAAAAGACTATTTATTCTCGCCATATCGCATACACTTCGATTCGGAAGGAAGATTCCATATATTGCAAGATAAATAAGGCATAGACTAATACGTATTACCAGTGCAAATTCATTGTCACGCGTTAAATTCTAGCTAAATGTAAATAACTAAGGTATCCTTTCACGCAATATTCTGACTATATTGTTTAAAAATGCTGGTTTCGCAAAGGAGTTCTTTGGTTAGTTTTCTATGTCGATGTCGAGCAACTTCAATACATTCTGCAATTCTTTTTCTAGGTGCTCGGCTCCTTGATTTACGAAGTGCTGTCTCCGTTTCAGAAAATTATATTATATATTGAAATATAGTAGAACCCGGTTATAACAACTTCGGCTGTAACGACACTCCTTTTTTAGCGTCAAATTTTAAGCAGTCCCATACTTTACTATTCAAAAGTACAGGGAAAAACCCGGTTTTAGAGTCAATAACCCCTGATATAACGACAAATATTTACCACTTGAGGTATGTATTTATATTATCATTTATGCCTCAATTGCCGGTATTTGCCTAGCCTGCAACCGACCGTTCGGGGATTCCGAGAATATTACCGTTCGTTGAATTAAGATTTCTTGCAATTTGCCTAGCCTGCAACGTTCGACCGTTCGATTCCAAGAATATTACCGTTTCTTGCAACGCGCCAGGCAAAGTTCGTAAGAAATTTCCTCAGTCGGCATTTGAATCGTGTGAGTGAAGAAACATCGAGATTTCTTTATCGAAAATGTCAGGTTTAAAGCGAAAAAGTTTAAGCGTAAACGACAAAGTCGCGATAATCAAAGCAGTCGAAAGTGGAAGGAAGAAAGCGGACGTGTGTCGCGAATTTGGGTTAGTTAATTCTACGATTTGTACGATTGTGAAAAATAAGAATAAAATCATGAATACCCTTGTGAAAGGGAAAGAAAAGTCGAAAAAAATTCGATCGTGCGAAAAGGTTGAAATCGACGAAGCGCTTATTACGTGGTTTAAGCAATGTAGAAGTGCAAATTTACCCGTTAATGGACCACTGCTTATGCAAAAGGCCGAAGAATTTGGAAGTTTAAATTACTGCGCAAACAAAAGAGCATGGATGACTTCAGAAATCTTTGAAAATGAAATTCGAAAATGGGATAAAGAACTTGTGGTTAAAGGTAAAAAAATCTTGCTTTTAGTCGATAACTGCCCAGCACATCCATCATTAGCCCACTTAAAAAAATATTAATTTGGTGTTTCTGCCCCCAAATTGCACTAGCATCCTTCAACCAATGGACCGAGGCGTAAGAAAAAGCTTAAAATGTTTTTACAGAAAATTTCTTCTGCAGAAAATTATTACGTGTATGGACAAGAACGCACAATGTGCAGTTTCACTTCTCGACGCGTTGGACTTTTTAGAGAAGGCTTGGCGTAGTATAACCTCTGGGACTATAGCAAACCGCTTTAGTTATTCAAGATTAAGGAATAATCCAGCTTGTGACAACTTAAATGAAGATGACGTTCCGTTATGTGAACTTATTAAAAAGTGGCAGCAAAGTCAGAGTAACGAAAACCAGTTTTGTTTCGACGACTTTGCATCCGTGGACAGTTGCCTCATTACGCCGGAAATGCGTTCAGATTCTGATATCGTGGAGGACATAAAACAGCGGGATAACGAAAACGATAATGAAATCGAAGAGGAAGAAGATTCATGCGACGAAGCAGAACACGTACCGACAAGCGAAGAAGCCCTAAGTGCCATAACACTTTTAAAAACTTATTATAGACAGCGAGAAACGTCACCTCAAATTATTGATAAAGTGAGAGAATTAGAAATGGATATAGAAAAACAGTTTTGGCGTGCGAAATCTGTGTAACTGAATTACAGATTTCTTTCATTAGACAGACAAGTTAGTATGTACCTACATGTGTAAGGTTATATGATTAAGTACATTAAATTAATTAAATTCACATATGTAACGCATGGGCTGAAAAGTCCCGGGCCTAACACATAGATGACGCTAGTTTTATTGCAGTCACCTTTCTCTCAGTTAGTACTAACCTTCAAAAGACAGCTGTTAAAATCGTTTTGAATGATCGAAAAGCGAAGTTGCGTGAGTCAGCTGACATCGTAAAGATATCAAAAGTACGTATTGGCTTTATATTGCATGAGCATTTGACTATGAGAAAGCTCTGTTCAAAGTGGGTGCCGCGTTTGCTCACTGTTGACCAAAAACAAGAACGTGTTGATGATTCTGAGCAGTGTTTGGCCATGTTTAAACGTAACATACCGGAATTTTTGCGTCGATATGTGACAATGGATGAAATATGGATCCATCACTTCACTCCGGAATCAAAACGATCATCATCTGAGTGGACAGCAACTGGTGAACCTCGTCCAAAGCGCCCGAAAGCACAACAATCGACTGGAAAGGTTATGGCCTCGGTATTTTGGGATGTGCGTGGTGTAATATTCATCGACTATCTTGAGAAAGGAAATATCATCAACAGTGAATATTATATAGCGTTATTGGAGCGTTTGAAGGCCGAAATTGCTAGGAAAGGACCGCATATGGCAAAGAAAAAAAATTTGTTTCATCAAGACAACGAACCGTGTCACAAGTCAATCAAAACAATGGCAAAACTACATGAATTGAACTTAGAATTGCTCCCACATCCACCGTATTCGCCAGATTTGGCTTCCAGCGACAATAGTCCTACTGGCTGTTCGCAGACCTCAAAAAAATGCTCGCCGGTAAGAAATTTCGCACGAATGAAGAGGTTATCGCTCAAACTGAGGCCTATTTTGAGGCAAAGGATAAATCGTTCTACAAAAGCAGTATTGAAATGTTAGAGCGGCGCTGGAGTGATTGCGTTGCTCTTGATGGAGATTACGTTGATGAATAAAGCTAATTTTGAACCAAAAAAAAACGTGTTTTCTTTGTTAGGCCCGGGACGTTTCAGCCCATGTGTTATCTGTTTACCACCCATAATATTGTTTCCCACCAATTCTTGTATGTAAACATGGATCTTGTAAAAACTCCGCCTATAGCGTAAAAAATTCGCAGTCCCATGACTGTCGTTATAACTGGGTTCTACTGCATTTACAAAACCTATCTATTCCCAATTAAGCCAAGACAGTACATAATACTTAAAAAAACTCGTTGACCTCCGTTCAAAGGATTCCGATACCTTGTAAATGATGGTTCTTTTTCTTAAAATACGTGTAAATCACAGCCAACATGCAATGAAATTTACTAATATAATTTATAAAATCTATCAGGATAAAAGTATAAGATGTAAAAGGAATTTATAGGTCGTAAAAGCAAATATTCAACAAATAAAAAACGAAAATAAAATCGCTACTGTAATGTTTGTAAAATGTATTGTTACGAGTTATTATCTTTATTCTTGAACATGAGAACAAAATTAAACCAGAGCAACAAGATTTAATTTTTGGTCTAGTTCCCTTTCCAAAAGTTCTTCACGCGTTTTTATCACAGTACACATTAGATGAAAGCATTCGTAGAATCTAGCTTTTGTCATTTTGATGTTCTCGTATCGCAAACAATGACATTTCTGTTTCCGGGATTGGACCGTATCATGATAGAGTAGCGACTCTCAGCCTTCTCAGCTCCACGACCTCCAAATTGTTAACATAGATAAAATTAATATTTCGCGCGTTTATAGAGATGGGTATGAACATTACATGTATGATGCGTACTATCGGGGACTTTCAAAATGGTCGGGTGTTTGAAGCATTCTAGCCTGTGCTCTTGCTACTATTTTCATAATTTCGTCAACCGAGTTTAGTACCTACGGCTAATTGGCGATATATTCAATGTTCTCGTTTAAAACAACAGGCAGGCAGCATGGAGGGACAAGGATTTAATTGGACACCATGATACGTATCAGACAGGGAGCGTTACAGACGCACTGCTCTTGTCACTTCCGGTGCCTACATTTATAAATACTGCTATTATTAGGTCTGGTTATATAGATATTACGTATAGTTATAAACATTTGTTTTCGAAAGAGTTTGTATTTCCATTTAGAGATTTGATTTTTGTCTTTGTTTTGGGTTTATATTATGTAGCGGAGAGCAAATACACTCACCGAAATTTCTATGGCTCCATATAAACTTTTGAACAGAATATTTGATTTTCTTAAAATTATGCATCGAAGTTAATGCTGATCTACAAATACAAACAAAAGCAAGAGAAAATAATATGAATAGAATTATTATATTTTATACAGAGTCGTAGTATCAGTAAACACTGATGGATAAAATTTGTTCTACACGTCAGTTTGTTACCGATAAATTTGAATTACATTTTATTTGTAACACAGTTACATTACCAGAAGAGGCTAACCGAAATATCAATGGGTGCTGCCTTCCAGCTAGTTTTTCATTATTCCCCCCAGCGCGATTTTTACCGTAGGAATTGCCCAACTCCATAAAATTGTTGATGAGATGATGGCATCGTCTTATTTACTTAGCTTATGGCAGGTACTTGGATATTGACAAAATAATGTCTCAGCAATTTCTATACGTTCAGGAATGTAATTCTAGGTAATTTCCAATTCACACCGTTGCTAAATGTTTAGAGGGGTATTAGAAAATTATATGGAACTATAGAAATTTCGCTGAGGGTATTAGGAAGCAATAAACTGAATAAACTATATGTTTGCTTTATGTTGTAAGAATTTTCCATTGTGTCATATAATGTATACAATTGTAAAGTCCATTCTTACATGTGATTTAATTTTAGAAGTATTCGTAAAAGCTTCATTTTTTTTCCATTTGTCGTTTGTATATGTAATTGGCCACTTCGAATACGATTAAATTGTTAAATTCGGACTAAAGAATTGCTATTCATCTTCCCTTTGGTCGAAAATTGATGAAATTAGGAGTATTTATGTAGAAAAACAGTTTTTGTTTACGAATGGCCGAGTTCTGCCTGTCTATGTTCAAATAGAAAACAATTAATAATTTACATTTCCGATCAATGCATTCAAATAAACTGTTTAAATGATAAAATTACAATTTTCTTGCAATTTCCAACGTAATTAAATTTCCCAAAAAATATCGCTCTCGGAGGGGACTTGAACCCAACATCTCTACATCTACGGTGTAGCGTGCTAAACCAATTGCACCACGAGGCCGTTGAATCCAAGTCGTCTTAAATCTCCCCAGATATCAGGATGCCAGTAGATATCTTGTAATATCTCACGGACACTATATTATTAAACGGCAAGTGCGTAATAGTTAAACATCCATATTAATACTAATAGTAATATGAATATAAATACTAAACTACCGTTGGCATTAGTAATGATAAAATTACAATTTTCTTGCAATTTCCAACGTAATTAAATTTCACTACACCAGATATGTAGAGATGTTGGGTTCAAGTCCCCTCCGAGACCGATAGTTTTTCGGAAATTTAATTACGTTGAAAATTGCAAGAAAATTGTAATTTTATCATTACTAATGCCAACGGTGATTTAGTATTTATATTCATATTAATATTAGTATTAATATGGATGTTAGTTTAAACTGTTTAAATTTTTCTCCCATCCACCCGATACCCAGTGCCATCTGAGAATGGCCATGCGAGATAAATAAAGCATATAGCTATCTCACAGACAACTTCTTTCTATTGTGTCGGTCACATAGAGTGATCTGTGGTCAAAATCACGTATATTAGTTATTTATGCTTTTGTCTTGAAAAAGTTTTGCACCTCACTTTGAAATTCACGGGTATGGGGAACACTGAAGAGGGTGGAAACGTTGCTGCGCTACTGTATATAGGAAATTGTATGCTGCACGTATACTGGATCCGTTTTTCCTCATACATATATCGCAGTTTAAGTAAGTTTCCTATGTGACATAATTCTAGATGTTATTTTTTTTGTACTTACTATCCAAAAATGTTTAAAAGTTAACAAATTCCGAAATGGTCATTTCACCTCAAAATGTTGTATTTGGGCCACAACGCAAAGGGCTTTTTGTTGATTGATGTAAATTAATTTTGTTGCTTCCAACGCTATAGTTAAGAATCATCTCGAGAAATTACGGCACGGTGCTACTAAAATAATTATCAACGCAATAATTTTTTGCATCGACATATATCATGTATGTATGTTTCTCACAATAACGTATTGGCAATTTTCACTGCATATGAAGGACGATTTTCCGTGTAAAAGCGAACATTTTATTACCTGTTATTAAATTTTATTACAATTTTTTTCTTGTAATATACCGATGAATATTGAATTTAACGCAAGCATCTAGAGGTAAATGAAAGATAAATATATTTGGTTGTTTTTAATTCTGCTAAATATAGACACATCGCAGATATGCAAATGAGGTTTTTATAAAAAGTCAAATTAGTGTCTACTCTTTTACGTTTTGTCCGGTATAGAAATCTGCCGCTAATTAAACCGGTTTAATTTTCAAAACGAAGTTTCGTGTCGTTAGGGAGGAACGATACGAAGCAAAGGAAACTTGTTTTTTGTTTTGAGAAGTTATCAATGGACAAGTTACATTTAAAGATTAGGACTAGGGCAATTAAGCGGGTTACTGCTCTATTAAAATACAGTCAGCAAAAAATTGTTTCACTTTGTATGTTTAAACATTAATGAGAACGATCTGTTTTAAGTTTAATTGAATGAATCTATAATTTAATATTGTTCCGTTCAAAGTATGCTCCTTCGGATTGTACACGACGTCTCCAGCGAGTTTTCTTTTGCTAGACTGTTTAGGGAAAAAGAAAATAATTATATGGAGCCACGTCCAGGTGCTAGGGCAAGAGTGGAAGTACCGAAACATTTTTCTCTCCCAAAAATTGCCTAATCGACAATGAGTTGGCAACTGGAGGCATTATTGTGGAATTGTCCACAAATAATTCGTACCCCAACACCAAACAGTGAATCAAACCCTTTATCATGAAGTCCGTGAACGTTTAGGGCTCAAGACTTTTGCATGTGCGACCCGACGTTGTCAGCTCGTGGATCCTGCATCACGATAATGCACCCAGTCGCAGCTCGTTGTTGGTTAGAGAATTTTTAGTAGAGAAAAACTTTATAGAACTCCCACACTCGCCATACAGTCCAGACATTGCTCCATGTGATTTTTTTACAACGACTAAGGAGAAATTGAAAGGTTTCTATCAAGGAACAATAAATAACATTCTGCAATGGCCTATGGAGCATCAGTTTTTACGAAAGGAGAAGAAAAGGTAATTTAGAAGTTAACCAATCAAGAACGCCAACCTCAACCCCGTAAAACTTTAAATAAGTGAGCTCAATCATTCAGGGTAGCTGCCTGCTCGTCGGCGAGGGTGTGTGTTATGAGTTTTAATGGTAATTTACCAATCTAATTTTTTTTTGAAGGCGCCATTTGTCTGATGAAACCGTGAGACTGGGAAAACAGGACTCTCGTAGATAATCTTGGGGCGGAAGGAGACGAACTCAGGAATACATAACTAATTCGATGCAATCGCAATTTAATGCAATAGGATAGGTTTTCACTCCAAATCGACGAACTACGTGAAATTCCAATATTTAAAATGGTAAAACTCTACTACAAGTCACCATTCTCAACTATGGTTTTACTCAAATCTACTCGTGTAGAGGATCACGAAAAAGGTGCCGGAAAATCTACTTGACCATAAGATTTTCTCCACCACGGAGTTGCGTTTACCGATGAATGATAAAATGAAAGTTTTTATTCAAAAAAAAAAGTGACTTGCATTGTTTCACTATTATTACTTCTCAAACAAAAATATCATAATACAGTACATTACATGCCCTGACGTGTACAATGTATTATAACTTATACAATATTCCAAAAAGTGAGTGACATATTTTTTAACAGACCGAAATGTTAAGTTATTTCTTATTGGCTGAAAGCGGGGCGATATCACAACATTCCCTTTTTGCCGTAAATTGTCAAAGATTTTGACATCCTTACCATCTTTTATATCACGTTTGTGTTTGGACAGTTTTGTTCATAATTATTATATTACCTTAGCTATTTGCGGTATAGATTAGTTCTTTTTAGAGCTTTGATTTGAAAATTAATATATTATGTAAGTAAATACAGAGAACTTTAGTTCTACTGAAATTATAACTCTGCTGTACCTATCTCATTAGTACTGCTAAAAGTACAGGTGTGTATTCTCCTCCAAAGAAACGAAAGAAAGCAAATAACTTGAGTAACACTGAATACAGGACAATTTTTAATGCTTACAAAAAAATTGTAACGGATACACCCAACAAAAGGTGTCATGATTAAACAGATTTCCCAAATACTAGGTAACTTTATTGACTGCAATATATACAACATATCAACACCTTAGAAGGTATAGTTATTATAGGAATTTCAAAACGGACAGTATGTCGGATTATCAGCGAGTATATAAAAACAACAGGGAAAACAATATTTACCAGAGAATGGTATCGTAGTGATGGATAATGCACCATACCATACCCAGAAGGTTGAAAAAACACCAACAACAATGTGGAGAAAAGCGGACATACAAAATTGGTTACAAAATAAGGGGATAGAGTATGAAGAGGATATGGTTAGAGCAGAATTGTTGAATTCGGTAAACATGGTCAAAAGTAAATACAATTCATATGTAATTGATGAAGTTGCAAAGTCAAAGAACCCTCCATACCACTGTGATCTCAATCCAATTGAACTCCTATTGGCACAAATAAAAAATGACGTTGCCACATACAACAGAACTTTCAAACTAAACAAAGTTAAGCTACATTTACACAATGCCATCGATAAAGTAAACACAAATTTATCGGTTATAATTTGAGCTGGGGACCTGTTCAGAATTTTGCCTCTTTCTTTTTAGAATGAACTTTGGAGACTAGCGCTGCCATCAAGAGCAGTAACTTCTGAGGGTCATGAATTATTTCAAGCTATAACTCACGACCCTTATGAATAATATGCGGATGAATAAAAAGAAAGAACACATGCAAATCGTATCTATTTGCTCGAATTAGTTTTGGAAGTCTTAGCAAACATTGACAAAACTTACTATTTTCGAGTGGTAACCGTCTGTCGTATATGCAAGTATTTTAATAGGTCATGTCTTTTCTATTACGCAATTGCTTGAAGAAATTTCATAAGACTACTACTATTCCACATATAGATTGCTTGCACTGTCATTTGCGTGGAAAAAAAATTGATTACTATCTTCATGTTTACACATTACAATAACGTTTTATCGATTCTAAGAAGTTATTAATTGTATGGAAAACCTACGTAAGTAAGTACCAATATTTTTTTTCTGGTTATTCATTAGTATTTAAAGTGTGTATGTAGATAAATTACATTCAGAACAGACAATTACATAGTCCATTTGATTAGCCGGTTACATACATTTAATTGATTAAAGCTACAATTACTATCAATTATTACCGATAGTGAAATAACTGTGTTTACCGTTGTATTTTCATTTCCTAATAATTGATACTACGTACAGAAGAATTAAATATACAAGTTTTACATTTTTCAAATTGTTTTTAATCATGGGATGATTATTGCATTCGTTGTTAAAGTTCAGTTATTTACCTCAGGGCTGCGTTCAGATTCAACGTCCTGCTAACAATTTTTTACACCCAGTCGTTCGTATTTGTTAGATGACAACGCTTCATAAATGAGACCATATTCCGGATGATCGGTTAATCAAATCTGAACGCAGCCCAGGATTCGTTAAATTACTTTCCCAGAGCTTCCCCTTAATCTAATTAAATATGATATAGAAACGTTGTTAACTCGGCGTGAGTGCATATCAAAACATAGAAAAAAAAGGAAAAAAAACGAAACCAATCTCGCAGTATCTCAAACAATTTAATCAATGAATGGCTACCGGTTTCGTGCATATTTGTATATCATTAGGCCAAAGTGCTCCAGAATTAAAACAGAAAGATTGTAAACGGACGTACGTGCACAACAAATTAAAACGCCACTTTATTTTTGTGCTTTTCTAAGTTTGTTTTGCTGCCGTAATGCTTCTGATGTTGTTTTTCTTTGCATCTGTTTTAAATTCGGTTCTTTTCTGGAGTGTCGCGGTTGATGATGTGCAAATGTGCACGAAACCGGTAGCCATTGATCGATATAATTGTTTGAGATACTGTGAGATTGGTTCCATTTTCTTTCCTTTTTCCTATATTTTAAATATTATATTTCTACACAATATAAATATCTCCTTCTTCTTCTGAGCTTTCGTTTTGCTTACCGAGGAAACTTATTTACTTAGATTTTCACTAATAAATAAAGCTGCCACATCATGTCGGTAAACCAGTATCTTTCAAACATGTGTGTGCAAAATACCATACCTAGTTTATTCCACCTTGTCTCTATTCAAGTAAATGGTTTTTCTTCAAGACTATAAAAATTTTTAATATAAGAAAATAATATTCTTGAAATTATACTTGCATCAAATAAATATTTTCTTGGGGTTAGGAAATCAAATAAATGCAAGAACGTGCATCGAACGTGTAGATTAATCTAGCAAATATACTCAGCGCTTCTCGCTTTCTATATCCTGAAGACTGCCGAAGCGTCGGCATAAGTGTGGATTGATTCCAACATTAATATAAATAACCTGCCTGTAACTTGGAAATATAATAAGAAAGCTTGGATGACAAATTATGACAGAGTGGTTGCAAGACCTAGATTGGAAAATGGCCAAAGAAAAAAGAAACATTTTATTATTTTTAGACAATGCGGGATCTCATCCGAAAGACGTTCTCTTAAATAATATAAAAAATATTATTTTTACCCCCTAATTGTACATCAGCTTGTCAACCACTTGACCAGGGGATTATAAAGAATGTTAAAACTTATTACCGAAGTCTAATACTCAAACATCTGCTAGTAAACATTGAAACTGCTGGTACAGCTTTTGAGTTAATAAAGAAAATTACACCACTGGATGCAGTTTATTTGACAAAAAACAATTGGGACCAAGTAACCAAAGAGACAGTTCAAAATTGCTTCCGCAAAGCAGGATTTAATCATGTAAATATGCAAAGTGAAGACCAGTTAACTGAGGCTGATACATCTGACCTAGAAGATGATTTGCCTCTTAGTGTACTTTCAGATATCCTCAAAAATAAGAATTTATTGAAATTGACGGATAATGAAAACCTTAATGTTTCTTTGAACGTAGATGAAGATTCGTATGTTGAAGATCCAGATTCAGAACAGGAAATTGCAAATCCAGTTGAAATACAAGAACTTTCGGAAGATTCTGATGTCGATGAGGTTCCAGTGCCAACAGAAGCTATTCCAAATTATGGTAAAGCTATTACCCTGACTCTCAAAGGTTTTGTCGAAAATCACTGAGATACAGAGTCTTTGGAGCTTCTTCATTTTAAAGAAAAAGAGAAGACAAACAACAATATATGAATTTTTGCATCCTTAAGGTGACTTTCATTTCATTGTTTTGTATTACATATTACATCTATGTATCTATGTACATACAAATATTATATTTTGCATGTATATATCTAAAAGAAATAAACTTTTTTTCTTAAGTTTAGTTTCTTATTTATTTTAAAAATATTTATATATATACGATTTAAATGTTTATTTAAGATATTCATTTTCCGTTAAAACACGATTTTTGTTGTATCTACTACATATTTCTTTTATGCGGACACCCCTCCTGAACGGACATCTTCAGTTGATCCCGTTGGTGTCCGTTTAAGGGAGATTTCACTGTATATAATTCTCTTAAGTGGAAAAAAATGGTGAGAAAATATTTCTATTGATTGAAACAGTAATTCTGTTGTGGATAATTGAATTGTGAATGAAGGCGGATAGTCTTGATATAACGTTTCTCTGCGTGTAATATTCGGTCTATAATAGCAATTTTTGTATATAACGTAAATACAGTTTAGTCACAGTGAAAATGGTTCATCTAGTAGCAGAGGCACATTTTCTGTTATTGTTCATTGCACAAGCAACGATGACAAGCTGAGTTTTCTAATTTTATAGCATAGTTATATACACTACATAAATACATACAAATATTGTATTTTGAGTACCGTAGAGAGACAGAAAAATACTTGGGGAAGAAACTTCATCCCGAAAATATTAGAAGGGTGCATTGCAATTACTGACGGATGTCGTACCACAACTACTTTGACAGTTCCAATAATAAATTGTAAAAGGCAACAACAAAGTAACAAAAAAATACTGCAAATCATTGTTATTGTTATTTTAGCTTCATAATCACATATTGCACGAAATACAAATACTGATTATATTAATCGTTTCCATTACATGCAACTTTGATCAATTACTCATTACCTGTCTAGATGTCTAGAACCTAATTGGAAAAATGTAAATTTAGAAAAACGTTTACAAAGAAATCATATTAATCATTGCGTGTTGATTAGATGGCACAAATTGATTCTTTTTTATTTGACGCAGTAAATATCATTTTCGAGGCCATCAAAATAGTGACCGGTATAAAGCTCGCACCAAACGGGGGAATTTTTTATTTCCGCTTTTGAAACAATATAATTATGCAACAATCAGATGTAATTTTAGAAACAGACAAAATCGAAATAATACTGCTTTTGGAAAAGTATAAAGCATTTTAGAAAAATTTCATTATCATGTGTTGAATTTTAATCAAACTTAAAGTTTGGTATCAGAAGAAAAATGAGGTTATCAAAGTTTTCAAAATAACCATTTTCTAAAAAATTCTAGAAGTTAGATTACTCATTTCTTATTATGATTTACAGCTATTTGCAGGATTAAATTAATCGGAATATGGATGTAAAAAGTAATTTGAGACGGTTTCCAAAGTATTTGGTTAAAAAGGTGATATTACACTTTGGAATTTTTGTATATTATACAAAGATTAAATTTATTCCCAACTTAACAGAGAGTTTATTTAAATTTGGGGAATAATCAGTTTCTCATATTAAATCAACTAAAGTCAGCCCAGTACATGGCATCACTTAATATTGCCATGATGTAACGTAAAAAGATGTTTGTCGTAGTAGAATTTTACATTAACCGGTGGAGTTTGAGCAACTATACGCAGTAAGGGTAAAAATATGTTTATCATTTATTACTTAGCTCTTATAGGATAGTGTTGCATGACCATGGAAGGCATTTAGGTGAATTCTGAGACATTTCGAGATGCTTGTGTTACTCATTGTTATACAAACCTCGTTTGATGTTATTGTTCTTGACTATATCGACACATTCGAAAAATGTACAATGGAAAGTTATTGTTTGTATAGTAAGCGATTAACTCTAAGTCTTGAGACTCGATAGAATATGTTATGACCAAGATCAAAGATTCTTTCTATCATGAAGTTTTACAAACACATTTTTGACATGTTTTTGTAAATATCTGTACAGTAAAACATGTTTTTCTAGATTTATTATAATTTAGCAAGATGTAGCTAGTAGTTATGGCTGTAAGTAGGAACATCTTTTTAGTAAGACTTTTCATTTTACAAACCTTTTAAAATACTGTTTTACTCCTAGTCAAGCAAAAGTTGCAATTCAGGTTGATTACATAACAAATTAGTGTAAAAACAAAAAGCAATAAATATCGTAAAGGTTCGTTGCATGTTACATACTTATGCATTCCTTAATAAACAAAAGCAAGTATATGTAGTACTTATTATTAACTTAATATTTCCATACATATTAATTAAAATAATGTCGATTAGGTGTTATCAGCGGTTTTCATCTTGGAGACACCGATAATATTCTTTTTTGTCTATCTGGTGATATTACAGTTTGAGAATCTGTGAAGTTTACGAAAGTCAAATTTACAGTCAGGTGCACAAAAATGGCAGTCCTAAATTATTACTTACAAATTACACTCATCACATACAATTCTGACGTAGCTATATTAAAATTATTTAAAGTCCCTAAATAACACATGGGCTGAAAAGTCCCGGGCCTAACAAAGAAAACACGGTTTTTTTGGTTCAAAATTAACTTTATTCATCAACGTAATCTCCATCAAGAGCAACGCAATCATTCCAGCGCCGCTCTAACATCTCAATACCACTTTTGTAGAACGATTTATGTTTTGCCTCAAAATAGGCCTCAGTTTCAGCGATAACCTCTTCATCCGTGCGAAATTTCTTACCGGCGAGCATTTCTTTGAGGTCTGCGAACAGCCAGTAGTCGCTGGGAGCCAAATCTGGCGAATACGGTGGATGTGGGAGCAATTCGAAGTTCAATTCATGTAATTTTGCCATTGTTTTGATTGACTTGTGACATGGTGCGTTGTCTCGTTTCTTTGCAATTTTAGCCTTCGAACGCTCTAATAACGCGATATAATATTCACTGTTGATGGTATTTCCTTTCTCAAGATAAATGAATATTACACCAGCCACATCCCAAAATACCGAGGCCATAACCTTTCCAGCCGATTGTTGTGCTTTCGGGCGCTTTGGACGAGGTTCACCAGTTGCTGTCCACTCAGATGACGATCGTTTTGATTCCGGAGTGAAGTGATGGATCCATGTTTCATCCGTTGTCACATATCGACGCAAAAATTCGGGTTTGTTACGTTTAAATATGGCCAAACACTGCTCAGAATCATCAACACGTTCTTGTTTTTGGTCAACAGTGAGGAAACGCGGCACCCACTTTGAACAGAGCTTTCTCATTGTCAAATGCTCATGCAATATAAAGCCAATACGTTCTTTTGATATCTTTACGATGTCAGCTAACTCACGCAACTTCACTTTTCGATCATTCAAAACGAATTTGTGGATTTTTTTGATGTTTTCTAGTGTTACCGCCTCATTTTGACGTCCACTGCGTTCTGCATCATCGGTGTCCCTACGACCACGTTTGAAGTCAGCAAACCAACGTTTTATTGTTGTCTCTGATGGAGCGGAGTCCCATAACACTTTTCAAGCCATTGCTTCGCTTGAACGGTATTTTTCCCGTCAAGAAGCAGTGTAAAATTAAAACACGAAATTGTTTTTGATCCATTGTTTTGAAAATAACAAAAGTAGCGTGACTCTTAGCACAATAACTCACAAACTAATGAATAGAATATCATGAAATTTTAACAGCTGTCTTTTGAAGGCTAGTACTAACTGAGAGAAAGGTGACTGTAATAAAACTAGCGTCATCTATGTGTTAGGCCAGGACTTTTCAGCCCATGTGTTACGTATAGTTCCGATTTAGATTTTAGTAAAGTCATCAATACCTTCTAAATTAGTTTGAAACGTGTTGTATAATGATTGCACTTGCCGATATTTTACAGGATAACTCGTATGATTATCGACGTTTACAAACAGATGGCTTTCATCTGTTTATTCTACATACTAACAGCATTATTTATATATGCAAACACAACCTTATAGTTACAGCTATACAGATGTGTTTACTAATACTTTTGAGTTCAGCGGAAGTATAAAATTATGCAAAACTAACACCTAATTTACACAATACTTAATCCTGTTAAAGTCAAGTTATTCATACATTCTTATTAGTTTCATAAAAAAGAAACATACATGAATTTACACGGTATTGTTATCAAAACAATATTGCAATATTCAACGATAGGTTTAATGTAAATTTTACAATATGAGGTGCAATTGTACAAACTAAAACTTGTAACCCACTTTTTTACCGTGTAGTTATAGAATTGTATAAATTATAGATAGGTTTCAGAGAAGAAAATTCTTCAATGTACACTGGAAAACCTTTCGATTTTTCTCATATAAAACATTTAGAATGAGTGAGCGATATGCGAGATTGCTGACAATAGATCTAGTTGGACACATACACCTTATACTGCAATTGAATCAATTGATCTAGGGTCTAGGGCCGATCTAAATACAGCCACTTATTATACAGCTGCGAGCAAATGTTATAGACACCCTAATCAAACATGTGTTTCGCGCAGCAGGTAGTGCTTCTTAGAACAAGGGTACTGCGAACCTATACCGGGTCGTTATCTAAAGTAGAAATTCCTAGAAAATATAAATTACAAAGCTATATAGACAGAAATTAAAATTTTTAGGTTGAGTAATATATTGTGCGTAGAGAAAGAAACGTCGTTTCTCGGTTTCGAAAGTTCATTTAGAGTGCGGACCTTCTTTTTGTAAGTTATATATAAATATGCCAAAAAAGCCCCAAATATCCGAGGCTTTACGAGGCCAGATAATTTTATTGCACAAACAAGGATTATCACAAATAAACTTGCTAAGACAACAAAATGTTCGCGTTGTGGACTGGAGAGTATCATAATCTTCCCAAGAGCGGTAGAAAACGTGTAACTACTGAGCGAGAAGAACGATTGATAGAGCGTATCGCGCTCCAGGATAGGCACAAATCCGCGATAGCGATTTCTGCAAAGCTCCGCGCTCAACGAGACGCACCAATCTCCGTGCATACGGTAACAAGAAGGTTAACTGCGGTGAATTTACCTGCCCGGAAACCGTGACACAAGCCTTTGCTGACCGAGCTACACCGCAAGCAACGCTTTCCGTGGGCAAAGAAGTACCGACATTAGACTGTAGATGACTGGGCTAAAGTACTTTGGTCCGATGGATCTAATATAGACGTAAGTGCTTAAAAATATTTCATAATCCTTGCAATATTGCAATATAATTGAACTCAGCGCCCCTACTTTTCACACCAAAATAGAAATATTCAAAAAGTTAACGTCCTTCGTTTATTCTGTGCAGGTGCACAGCGTTTCCGGAGCAAGTTCTGTTCGGAGGAGGTCCGACGAAGCATTTTCCCCAGAGTGCATTTTACCTACTGTTAAACACGGCGGTGGAAGCTTTATGATTTGAGGATGTATGTCTGCACAAGGTGTAGGGGAAGTCCATGTGTGCGAGGAACGCATGAATGGGGCACCCTACATCGGGATGTTGGAAGAGGTTCTCGAACCATCAATTGTCAGATTTAATGATATGGACTCAGAGGAGTATTACTTTCAGCCAGACAATGCCCCTTGGAACAAAGGCCTGTAATGAAATGGTTTACTGATAACCAAGTGAAGATTTTGGACTGGCCCCTACAATTGCCTGACCTCTGAAAGACGGGCTTCGTAAATGCCTCTAAAGAAGCCCTAAAGCAAACAGTGTTTATGGGCGTCTATTTCCCCAGAAACATGTTACAAACTGGTAGCTACTATGCCTAAGAGAATTAAAGCTGTAATACAGGCTACAGGAGACAGCATTATATACTGATTTATTTAATAAAAGAACCTTATAAACTGAATTATGTGTTTTTTTTTTAGTTTTGAGATTCTCGTTTCATCGTAACGCTAAAAGAGTTACCCTGTCTATAACATTTGCTCGCAACCGTATATAAGCGGCAATATGTTCAACTTTATTCGTCGGCATCTAGCCTTTCTTCAGTACTCTAACCAGAATATTTCGATTGCTGTATATGGCATTACGATAACAAACCACATGTTAGAGGAAACGAATGCACATATTTGTAGTTTGTTGATATTTACACTGGATACCTATGATGAATCTTCATATCAATTAGATTGTATATATTATTCTTTGAAACGTTATTAAAATTTTAAATAATTTCAATTCTTTTATGCGTTTTATTTGTGCATGACATTTATTTATCAGTCTTGAATCGGTGCCAAGTTTTTAATATCTTTAATGTTTTATTGTCCAAATTTATCATATAACATCGTTTTGTACGTAAAAGTCACTTTGCATTTTTATAGATAAAAAAAAACAGAATTATTAAAAAATGGGGAATATGTTGTACCCGGCTCATTCTTATTTATTCTTTCAATTCAAATTTATATTTTAAATACAAATAGATGCCATCCAATTTTTTTGGATACGGTCCTGGTTACCACGAATATTTTCTAATATTTCCGAACGCTTGTTTTTATTTTTTTGCACATAATTGATACTCATAAACAGTAATAAAATACGTAGATTTTACAACAAAACCTTAGGTTATTATATCGTGGAAAGCTTTACAATTATATAGTTTACATAAGATATTTAAAGTAAAGAATTATTGCAGGCACGCACTGAATGTTAAAACAAACATACACTGGACGTTGTGCGACTAGCAATTCCATATTTATCTGCATAGAAAATTATATTTAAAATTCATATAACTATGAATATGGTTGGCATTATACATAAAATAGTGTCTAGTCATGTGTGTATGTATATAAAGTTGTATAACATTAAAGCAATGAAAACTAAGTAACAATGAATTGTTTACAGGAGATTTAAGAACGAGTCATTTTTTAAAAATAACCACGTCAAAGTTTGGTCAAAGGATTATAATGTATAAAATTAGATACTCAGTCTTTAAAAGTGTGACTTCTAAATTGCATAGGTCTTCATTCTAGTAGCGGAATAAACTCATTGGCAAGGCAAACTACAGTGCGTCAGTAAACTATCCGCTCACCTAAATATTTTCTTGAGTAGTTATTGCACTAATATTTATCTACACAGCTTTATTCTATATAAAATAAAATGGTTCTTGCAGAAATTGCGATGAAAAACCTTTAAAACTAAAAGCAATGTGAGAGAAATATGGAATCAACTAGTTAATAAGATATTGGCTCAGCTGGATCGTGAGGAAAAATAGGGAAAGTACTGTTCTATCTACTTCTTTGTTTATTCATTTGTACTATCGAGCACTTTGAAAATGTATGGGTGTTTTAAGTATAGCCTGTGATTCTATTACAGGATGCGACAAAATAAACAAGCGTATATTATTTATTATTCATGTATTTACTTTACATTATATAGCGATGCTTCAACGTTATATAGCGTTGCAAACATTATTCACGGCGACGTTCCCGATGAAACAGATCAATATACTTCATCAAACGGTGCTCCAGTCTCTTCAAGCCGTCGGAAAGGTAGGATGTTTCGAGGTCTGCAAAATAGCCATTTGTAGCAGCGATGACCTCCTAATTTGACGCAAATCGCTTCCCTTCCGGTGATATTTTCAGGTTTGGGATTAGGAAGAAGTCGCTGGGGCCTAGATCCGGTGAATATGGAAGATAAGAGACTAATTCGTAGCGCAACTCATTCAATTTGGGCACGACCATGTAGAATGAAAGGGCCGGTGCTTTGTCGTGGTGTAAAACCACTTTCTTTCGCTGCAAATGGGGCCGTTTCTCCTTCAATACTGCATCGAATCGGGTCAATAAATCGCTGTAGTGATCGCCCTACCCTTCTACAGCTAGTCGATGAAGATCACATGACCTTTCCGGTCGATGGAATGTTCTTTGCTTCATTCGGAGCAGATTCGCCCGGAAAAATCCACTGCTTCGACTGTTCCGTTGTCCCCGGTATGTAGTAGTGAATCCAAGTCTCTTCCACGGTTACGAAACGCTTGGATTGCGTTGGATCTTGGCCAGACATTTCGACGAAACGGTCACCCGATTTCGTTTTTGTTCCGGTGTGAGCAAACGCGGTACTCATCGCGCCGAAAGCTTCTTCATGCTCAGAATTTAGTGCAGGATACGGCCAACGCGATCTTCTGAGACGCCTCATGAATCATGAATTTTGTCGACCATTTCATTGTTGGTAGCGGTTCTTGGGCGTCCACTGCGTGTTTCGCCGCTTGTGCTTGTGTGGCCACGTTTGAACTCGCTTACCCGGAAGCTGATAGTCGAAAATGATTAAGTACGTCTGCCATGAACCTCTAGCAAAATATTTCCAATTTCCGTGGCTGTTTTCCCAGCCATCCAGAAGTGTTTTATCACTGCACGAAATTCGACTTTATTCATTTTTGCGAAACCGCCTGACTTGCTACACAAAACACACTCTTAAACAACTATTGACAGCAGACATCTGGAATTTTGTCAGTTGACATAAAGAGGTTGTCTTTGCCGACCAATGAATCCATTTCAATCTTCGTGCGCCATGTCTCGCCGATTCCGGAAACATTTAAGGTCGCCCTCGTATATTACCTACAGTAAAACATGGTGGAGGCCATCTTGTGATTTGGGGGTGCATGAATAATGATTCGAAATAGTGTTCTCGGATCGCTAAAGAGTGGATGCTGTATATCGTTCCTCTCTCACTCCAAAGTGCCGATTTAAAGACCAATAGAGAACTTGTGATACATATTGGAATTGGATCGGTGTAAATATGAAATACGAAATAAACAGGATTTAAAGAAATATGTCCGACAAGTTTGCGACAGTATATCAGCAGAAGCTACTCGAAAACTGCTACCTTCAAACCAAAATTTAATTTATAAATTACCTACAAAATTTTGGCAAAATCATAGTTCAGGTGGGAGGTAACGAAATTTCTTGAAAAAAAAAAACTAATCTGTTTTACGTCTAATAAGCATCGTAAATAACTTCGCCTACTAATGCAGCCAAATAATCTTCACAGTAACTTAATTTTAACACTTGGAATATTATTATTGTTAGATACCCAGAGATTTATAAAAAAACAGCAACATAAAATAAATACCTGTATCCTGGCACAAGTACTTCCTTAGTATTACGGGAACACGTAATTCACGAGAGAGCAAAACAATACTTAACACAATATTCGTGCTTTTCGTTTAATCGGAACAATTATCGCCACTCCGTTCGTGCGCGTCAACATACAGAGAACTTTGGTATATGATTCAATTAATTACAACTGATTCACGCACTTAATGTTAATACGAATTCGATAGCATCGCACTCGCGTATACGCGGTACATATGTACGAGATTCAATCCATACGTAATAGAAGTTAAGTGCCGTTACATTATATCGGATTCGAAGCAATGACACCGCTGAGTTTGCAGTACACGTGACGAGTACTTTCCGAAAAGGGAGAAGAAGATACTTTCGTTTGAAAAGTGGAAAAAATATTATTACATAATGCCGCCTTATTCGGCAATACGGTTATAAAACATGTAAAAGTGTTTACTACATTACGAACCAAAATGCTCGCTGACATTATTACAACATTATGCAACGTGTTGAAGAACCTCATTTTTTTTATGTGATTATTACTTGAGTAGGTTCTGACGTTCGCTGTTTCGTCGATGGTTTCATTTGGATGCAATTAATCGCTACTTTCATTTTTGCCTCGCTGACGCCGAACAATAGTAATACTTATGGTCTAAATACGTAAATAAGTATTTGTTTACATATATAGAAAGATTTATTAACGACATAGACAGGTTGGTTTCGTCACTCAATGATATTTGGCAATGAAAAACTAAGTATCGTTTGACCTATGCGTATAAATATAGGTGGTTAAACCCATTTATTTTTATACAGACTGTTTAATCTAATAGTTAAAATCAAGTAATCTACATGCATACGTTGGAGATCGTAATGATCCTAAATTACGAATTCTGTATTCGAAAAAGTTCTTTGCGTAGGAAATAGAATCCTCAATGATGATGATAGGTTACTATGTCTAGCTTTCTCTAATATTTGGTGTAAGGTTCTGTAGGGAGGAGCGCATACTTAATAGTCTAAAATTGGAGGAAGATTTAGCAATAGTTATTCACATGTTTTCAAACTTTCAAAATTCGAATACACTCTAGATTAGTCCTTTTGCGCCAATTTTGGTTTCAGAATCGTATTCTGTATGATTGGAGATAGCATTCGGTGGGCCTTGAACTAAATCCAAGATGAGCGAAATTTCGACGAAATTTCAAAAGGCCGGAAAAAGAAAAATCGATGCGCCAGAAATCGCCGTAGAAATGAATCGCGACCGTGCAAGGAAAATTTTTATTACTACAGCGGAAAGAAGATTAAAAGCTGCAAATCTTCACGGCCCTATTGCATAAAAACACCTAGTTCGACGGCGAAACAGGCAAAAATGGTTACAGTGGGCAGAAACACATAGAAATTGGACAGTGGATGATTAGAAAAGGGTGCTATGGACTGACGAGTCAAAGTTTGAGATCTTCGCACAATCAAGCGCGTTTTTGTAAGAAGAGCGAAAGGCCAAAGAATGTTGCAGGGTTGTGTAGTGCCAACTGTCAAGCAAGGAATAAATTCTGTGCTTGTTTGGGGTTGCTTTTCTTACAGGAGACAGGTACAGGAGACTTGAAGCGAATCGAAGGTATTTTGCGAAAAGAGGGTTATTTAGAAATACTGCAAGAAAAAAATTCTGTTCGTACAGGACAACGACCTCAAACACTCACCAGTGATATATAAAAATTTCTTAAATGAAGGACAAGATAATGACACTTTACAGATAATTGCATGGCCGCCGCGAAGCGCCGATGTTAATCCCATCGAGCTGTTAGGGATGAATTGGACAGGAGGGTTCGAAAAGTATGTCCTACCTCCGTAGGCTACATCTGGAACATTGTACAAGAGGAATAGACTAATATTTCAAATAGAGTCCTTAAGGAACTAGTGGAGCGGATGCCTCGGATTGTGAAAGCGCAAAAGGGAGTTCTTTTGATGAACATTTTTTTATTTTTATACTTTAATTTTACTGTTAGTAAAATGCAGCAAAAATTTTAAGTTTTGGAAAAATGAATTTGAATATTTTCTATTTTTTTTTTAATTCATCTGCGTGTCCGAACTAATATGGGCGATAGTGTACATGGAAAAATATACATGTGCATCTTATTGAATATCAAACTAAATCCATTTGCCATAAATGTATATGTCCGTATATTTACAAACGTGATTTAGATAATCGAAAAGCGACGATTTCATGAATAAGCAAATATACCGTGTTTCATTAAACATTTATTATCGACGAACTTACCTGGTTTTCTAATAAAATAGTGAAATACGTAAAATAATTTATGTATATCGAGACGTCACCTTGACGGAGAACACTTTTCCGACGCCGACAAATTATCTATTATTTACACTACACTGGTCATTCGAAGCACTAGACAAAATATTACCGTAACACCGATAGCTTCGTGGGAGAATAAGCCAACGGTGCTGACAATGTGCTCTTTAACGTGAGTAGCGCGCGCGTTAAAATCAAGGATGCATGCAGAATTTTCGATGACATTTGCTCAAACGTCGACGGACGTGATGGTAGTTCAAACAAAAGTTTTGTTAATGCGAAAGGCGCGATATAACGTGTTCTTCGTATTGTTTACCGGTTGCAAATAGGTATGTATGCAGATAAAGATTCGCTAGAACGACCTCCTGAAATTCCCCTGTTATTGGAGCTAAGCGGCTACGGAGTTCTGCTGAGTCACCGTATTTTTAGTAAATACGAAGTCTGCATCAGATTGTTGTTTATCAAGAAAACTAAACTAAGGGATACATATAAAACGTATTGGAAAAGAAATTAAATGGACTATATGGTATAGAAAACAACAAACATTAGGTGTTTAACGAAGTCGCTATGATATACCTTTTAGTATACGTTTTTAAATTCTTTTTATTAAATTGTAATAATAAGTATAGTTAGTAAAGAAACACTACATACACCAGTAAAAATTTCGAGATAATCACTACAAAAAAGATTTTTACTATATTAATAATTGTAATACAATTATCATAATGTAAAACTGAAATTATATAAAGTTAAGCGATTTCAAGTAAATGTTTGTCGTAGATTCATATTTGGATCATATAAAATTTACATTTTTATGATTCCCCTTCGCGGACACCCCCTCTTACACGGACACCTCCCTTAAACGGACAGTTTCTCCTGGTCCCGACTGGCTCTCATATAATTTCCATTGTATTAACTCTTCCTTGGAGGGACATTCTCTTGAACGGACGCGGATACGAGAAAATGTTCTCTTAACCGGACAAAAAATAAAATAAAAAGAAACGCCTTATCATATTTTTATATCGAGAGTATTGCTATTGCATTTGTCAATCGCGGCGTGCGCCAATTTCGCTGGGACTTCTCCGAGTAAACCAGAGATTTACCGACTTTAATCTTTCGGTACAAACGCAGCCTATGTCGTGCATTTCTGTCTGGAGTGAATTGGGGACTTCCCCAAGTTGGTCGGGGATTTACCGTTCTTATTCTTTGGGTGTACGCTGTCAATTGAATCTGCTTTCAATATTAGTCTGATGTCTATGCGGAAAAGACACAGTAGGCGACACATTCATTGTAGAAATGGCTCCAAATAGAAAAATTCTCACGCTTAAACAAAAAAATTGAGATTGTTGAAGTTTACAATAAAGATAAATTAAGTGTAAGGAACTTATCCAAGCGTTTTAATATTGGAAAAACACAAGCTGCGGATATAATTAAACATAAAGAAATCCTTCTAAACAAATGGACGTCGAACAGCAATTTGAATGAAAAAAGAAGCTTTTTGACGGGTGATGGTACTAAAATTGACAAATTGTGTTATGACTGGTTTACAGCAGTTCGGCATAAGGGGATTCCTTTAACAGGTATGCATATGATTTTTTTAGATAAGGTTTTCTTGTATTAATGCGTTGATTTTCTTTTCATATTAAATTCTAAAATAGATAAAAAAAGTGAGATTACCAATAGGTTTGTCGTGACAAAAACGCAAAAAACTTTTAGATCCGCTAATACGGTGTAAAGCAAGAGAAATAGTCGCTCCTTTGGGACATTCTACATTCAGTGCTTCTTCTGGTTGGCTCAATAAATTTAGAATCCGCCACAATATAAGTTTTAAAGCGATTTCGGAAGAAGGAGCTTCGGTTAATGCTGAAGATGTTTCATCGTTTTTAAAAACATGTCCTTCTTTGATTAAGGGATATTCACCGAGAGACATCTATAATGCCGATGAGACAGGCCTGTATTTTAGGGCCCTATCCTACAAAACGCTCACATTAAAGAAGGAAAAATGTGTTGGGGGTACGTATCCCAAAGAGAGGTTTACAATTTTGCATTGTGCAAATATGGCGGGTGAAAAAGAAAAACTCCTAGTCATTGGTAGGGCAGCTAAACCCAGAGCTTTTAAAAACATTAATATAAATAACCTGCCTGTAACTTGGAAATACAATAAGAAAGCTTGGATGACAAATTATGACAGAGTGGTTGCAAGACCTAGATTGGAAAATGGCTAAAGAAAAAAGAAACATTTTGTTGTTTTTAAACAATGCGGGATCTCATCCGAAAGACGTTCGCTTAAATAACATAAAAAATATTATTTTTACGCCCTAATTGTGCATCAGCTTGTTAACCACTTGACCAGGGGATTATAAAGAATTTTAAAACTTATTACCAAAGTCTAATACTCAAACATCTGCTAGTAAACATTGAAACTGCTGGTACAGCTTTTGGGTTAATAAAGAAAATTACACCACTGGATGCAGTTTATTTGGCAAAAACCGCTTGGGACCAAGTAACCAAAGAGACAGTTCAAAACTGCTTCCGCAAAGCAGGATTTAATCATGTAAATATGCAAAGTGAAGACGAGTTCACTGAGGCTCATGCATCTGACCTAGAAGATGATTTGCCTCTTGGTGTACTTTCAGATATCCTCAAAAATAAGAATTTATTGAAATTGACGGATAATGAAAACCTTAATGATTTTTTGAACATAGATGAAGATTTTTATGTTGAAGATCCAGATTCAGAACAAGAAATTGCAAATCCAAATACAAGAACTTTCGGAAGATTCTTATGTCGATGAGGTTCCAGTGCCAACAGAAGCTATTCCAAATTATGGTAAAGCTATTACCCTGACCAAGCAGCTCGAAGGTTTTGTCGAAAATCACGGAGATACAGAGTCTTTGGAGTTTCTTTCTAAATTAGAAATACGATTTCAAGACGCCATTTTAAAGAAAAAGAGAAGACAAACAACAATATATGAATTTTTGCATCCTTAAAGTGACTACTCATTTCATTGTTTTGTATTACATATTACATCTATGTATCTATGTACATACATATATTATACTTGGCATGTATATGTCTAAAGGAAATAAACTTTTTTTCTTAAGTTTAAAGTTTCTTATTTATTTTAAAAATATATATATACGATTTAAATGTTTATTTAAGAGATTCATTTTTCGTTAAAACACGATTTTTGTTGTATCTACTACATATCTCTTTTATGCGGACACCCCTCCTGAACGGACATCTTCAGTTGGTCCCGTTGGTATCTGTTCAAGGGAGATTTCATTGTATATATATATGTTCCTACCGGCGCATCTGTAGCACAATTAGGAACATTTGTGGACTTGTTAGAAACATTAATTCAATCTTATGATGGTAAAACTATTATCATAGGTGATTTCCATATTCCACAATTTATTTATAACGAAGCAAATAACAGTAAAACTCAGTCCATTAACAATTTTATTGTTTTAAACCTAAATCAGATCAATACTATTTTAAATTCCAGTGACCGTATGTTAGATGTTTGATGCTGACCAATGGAAATGTAAGAAGCAATTCACCATTAGAATTTGTATCGTCCAAATTTTGATAGTCAATGTTATGCGTATAGTGATAGTTATGTACCGTTAACCCCAAATCCCCAAGCTAAAATGTATAACTACAGAAAAACCAACTACATTGATTCATATGAAGAAGTTATGAACATTGATTGGTAATTTGTTGAAGATTTAATAACATTGTGGGCTTGAATAGATGTTGGGGGTTGCTTGGAACAATAAGTCGTCTGTACTGTATAAAAGTTACATGTTCAATGTACAAAGTAATTTCAAAAAGAGGTCTTCTAGTTTTTCTAACGTTGTCAAGACTGAAAATGAAGACTTGTTTATAATATCATCTTCAATTGTTAACGCCTTCTAACATTTCCTTAAATCAGTTTATACACATTCTTCTAACTCAGATCAGTAAAATTCTGCAACATTAAGCTCTAATCATGTGATTAGGGTGGTGTCAGTTCAAAATCAGATGTCCATCGTGCATTGAAACAGTTAAAAAATAAACACATAATGGGATATGACAACTTATCCAGCTTCCTAGTTAGATATTGCGCAAATGTTTTCGCTAAACCATTACGCTATCTATTTAATCATTCTTTGACAACTTGTGCTTTCCCAAACTGCTGGAAGACAATTAAAATCATTCCTATTCATAAAAAAGGTTCTACTTTCGAGTTGTATGTCGGCGGCTGGAGTACGAAACATTGAATTTATTGATGAGATTACGGACAAACATAAATATGTTAATATTGTGAAGGCAAATTTGATTCAAAATATTAAAAAATTGGAGCTTAGCAAGAGATGGATGTTCCAAAGAGACAATGATCCTAAGTATACGTCTTATCTGGCAATATATAATGCGCTACATTAACTTCATTTTCCCCTCAGTCGTGGGATTTAAGCCCTATTGAACATTTATGGGAAGAATTAATACATTGCTTAAGAAAAAGGGTTATACCTGGGCGCATCACAGTGGGAGAATGTGCGCCAATACTTTAAGAAGTGTGACAACAACTAATATGCTTAATGCCGCGTAGGCTAAATGCCGTAATTGTGCTAACGGTGGCGTTACGAAGTACTAATTTAAACTAATATTAATATTAATATTAATATTAATATTAACCAATGTTGGTATTAGTAATGATAAAATTATAATTTCGTTGCAATTAAACAACGTAATTAAATCACTGAAAAAATATCAGATGCAACAAGATTCGAACCCACGATTTCTCGGTTACCGGCGCATCGTGCTACCATTACACCACGAGATCATTTGTGTGTTCAAATCGCTTTTAATACGTAGATGTCACGATGTCCGTAGATATATCGTAATATCTCACAGACGAGAATGGTAACACAGTGTGCTGATAACGCAGAAGTCGTGGTTTCAAATCTTGCTGAGATTGATACTTTTTCAGGAATTTAATTACGTTGGTTAATTGCTAGGAAATTGTAATTTTATCAAAGTGCTATATGAAATCAAGCAATGGGAATTATGTGTGTTCGGTTATAATAAATATAAGCGAACTTATAAAATAAATATCTCTGTTGTAAACTTCAAAAATGCGTAGTCGACGAATTAAAAAGTTTCTAAGACAACAGTTTATCAACGAAAATAAAGAATACCCCAGAAGAATAACTAAGGAGATTAAAAGGGGATATAAAAACCGAATAATTGTATCTGGTGGACAGAGGAATGAAGTACGAAATGTCCCTTAATTGAATTCTGGATATGCCCGTTGTCAATGTTCCCTTGTGAGTGAATTCTCTACTACTGTAAAAGTACTTTATTCTTGTACCGTTTTAATCTAATGAATGTAATTAATAACAAGATAGAATTGTGCGTTCAGCCTGTATATCTCTTGTAAATGACGTCAGAATTTTGTGAGGATGTGGTTAGAAATGCATAAAATAGACAATTGATAGATAATATACGAACAAAGTTCTATTTATGCAATGAAAAATTATTTTTGGATATTGTTAAAGTGTTTTTATGATAATGTTTCCTAGTACGTTGCAGCGAAGTACATTACGGTTTGCTCTATTCTACAAAATAAAAAAGAAACAAAAAATGCGATAATGAAACATTTATTACACAATTTATTAACGATAATGTTTCCAGGTTAATGAAGGAGGTTTTACTATATTATAAACAATACTAGTACGTAGTTTACTAGTAAAGAAAAAGTAATTGACGACTTCCAACTGCTTTTTATGTGAGAAATTGATTTAACTTTCAATGAAATAGTCATAAAACGAACAGTCTATTATTCGAATATCAATTATCTGTATTAACGACGTTGTAAAAATTAATTAAAAAGTTCCTAGCAAAATGAAATGGGCGCAGGTCTTTGGTAATTCGAAATACACTTATTTGATATTCGAAAGGACGCTTATTTCTTCCAGTTCCTGGCACTTATCTATCATTGTTCAGAAGAAAATCAAGAAAATTACATATAATACAAACACAATCGTGTCGTATTTGTTTGAAAATTATAGGATAGATGCTGATACCGAGCTGCGGTTTCAGTTATTAATAGAACACCTATATGCTCGTAGATAATCATCATATAACGGTACAAATTTGACGCTTTATGGAACTAGTGTAAGTAGTACAAGGCATAGTGTAATAATATTAACTAAAACTAAAATTATTAAGAAATATTATTATATGGTAACGTGCTCCATCTCAATGTAAGTAGCTGTATTACAGTGATAGGTACTAATAGTTAGGTAGAATTCGTCTTTGTTGAAAGTAAAAGGGGTTGCCTATATTGTAATTTATAATTCTACATAAATGCCTAATATAGTTACGGTAAGAATTTGTCAAATTCATGGATTATCCATTCTTTACACACTTTTGATAGAAAGTTTGAAGTCTTAGAAAAGTTGGTGCAAAATTGTTAAATAATTAAATTTTTTATAAATGTTGTGTTATGTATAAGGTACTTCTGACAGAAAACTAACTTATTCTGCTAAATTCTCATTGTAAATATGTATGTAGTACAAACTTGCAAATATTAAAGGCTGTAGGTAATAACTGCATTCTTGAACTAATAATTGGCACATTCCATATTTCTTGATCTCTTAAAAGAATTATTAGTTTTATTTTTACTCAAAAAGGTTCACTCATAGATACCCTCAAGCCCACTCTTGTAAGCGGCAAAATATTTGAAAAAGTCTTACATCTACGTACTACTAAATATTTTGACAGATTTGGTTTACTTAATAAAAGTCAGTATGGTTTCAGAAAATATCTACCTTTCACGATGTAAATAAGATCGTACCAATTATAGAAAGAAGTGATCATTTTTCTGTAGTTATACTTTCAAGGGTTAGACTATCAGTACCATTCTAAGTAAAAATATGTACCGGATGTCTGAGAATTTCAATAACGAGCAATACATCCATTATTTGAAGAAGTAAAAAAAATAATACACAAACAATTTTAAACAGCAGCAGAAAGTGTTTTCAACTGTGGCTTGGAAATATTTATGATTTAAAATATTTAAAGTAAGTTCCGTTGGTTTTTCAATGACAATTCAATTTCCTTGTTATTTCCTTGCTATTACCAACATTAAATTGATTTTTGTGAAATTTTTAATTGAATCGGAGATGAACTGAGTTTATCTCCAGACGTTAGCCGAACGAGAGTGTCCAAAAGAAGATTATTGAGATCTCGTCGAAACGGTTCCACTAGCAATACTTGCGACCAGAATGCTGGGAATATTATTCCACATACAGTGACCGCGAAAACATTCGCCACAGTGTGTATGTGTATAGATAAATAATCCATTGTAATTATTCCATTCCGCACCTTTTAGGGGTCTTATTACCCCATCTTCATGCCAATGTTGTTGTTCATAATATCATAACGTCGCTAATATTCACATGGTGTGTACTTTTACAAAAGTTCTAAAACTTATTTGAAAATGTTGTATAACACATGACGTTAAAATTATATAAAAAGATTTTGAATATTGGAGTTGATACTGCCTGTTACTGTGGTATTCTGAGACATTCGGTGTATTACCATGTGCGAGCACAGTTACAACAATGAAACAACGTAAATATTTTCACACCTTCAACGTCTCGCAAATTAAAAATTCAGAAATTATCGTCAACGCTAAAAGTGAAAATGTATTCACGAATATGTACACCTTCTCTACACAAAGTTCATATCCTGTAAACTTACGCAATATGTTGTAATTATCCAATTTAAGAGAGATTTAAAAGCGTTGATTATATAAATTTACACTTTTTTCAATGTGTAACCAAGATTTTCACAGTATATTATAAGTATAAGGTTTGGAATCTAATAATAACACATGGGCTGAAAAGTCCCGGGCCTAACACATAGATGACGCTAGTTTTATTGCAGTCACCTTTCTCTCAGTTAGTACTAACCTTCAAAAGACAGCTGTTAAAATTCCATGATATTCTATTCATTAGTTTGTGAGTTACTGTGCCAAGAGTCACGCTACTTTTGTTATTTTCAAAAGAATGGATCAAAAACAATTTCGTGTTTTAATTTTACATTGCTTCTTGATGGGAAAAAGTACCGTTCAAGCGAAGCAATGGCTTGAAAAGTGTTATGGGGACTCCGCTCCATCAGAAACAACAATAAAACGTTGGTTTGCTGATTTCAAACGTGGTTGTAGGGACACCGATGATGCAGAACGCAGTGGACGTCGGTAACACCAGAAAACATCAAAAAAGTCCACAGAATCGTTTTGAATGATCGAAAAGTGAAGTTGCGTGAGTTAGCTGACATCGTAAAGATATCAAAAGAACGTATTGGCTTTATATTGCATGAGCATTTGACTATAAGAAAGCTCTGTTCAAAGTGGGTGCCGCTTTTGCTCACTGTTGACCAAAAACAAGAACGTGTTGATGATTCTGAGCAGTGTTTGGCCATGTTTAAACGTAACAAACCGGAATTTTTGCGTCGATATGTGACAATGGATGAAAGATGGATCCATCACTTCATTCCGGAATCAAAATGATCGTCATCTCAATGGACAGCAACTGGTGAACCTCGTCCAAAGCGCCCGAAAGCACAACAATCGGCTGGAAAGGTTATGGCCTCGGTATTTTGGGATGTGCGTGGTGTAATATTCATCGACTATCTTGAGAAAGGAAATACCATCAACAGTGAATATTATATAGCTTTATTGAAACTTTTGAAGGCCGAAATTGCAAAGAAACGACCGCATATGGCAAAGAAAAAATTTTTGTTTCATCAAGACAACGCATCGTATCACAAATCAATCAAAACGATGGCAAAACTACGCGAATTGAACTTCGAATTGCTCCCGCATCCACCGTATTCGCCAGATTTGGCTCCCAGCGACTACTGGCTGTTCGCAGACCTCAAAAAAATGCTCGCCGGTAAGAAATTTCGCACGAATGAAGAGATTATCGCTGAAACTGAGGCCTATTTTGAGGCAAAAGATAAATCGTTCTACAAAAGTGGTATTGAAATGTTAGAGCGGCGCTGGAATGATTGCGTTGCTCTTGATGGAGATTACGTTGATGAATAAAGCTAATTTTGAACCAGAAAAACCGTGTTTTCTTTGTTAGGCCCGGGACTTTTCAGCCCATGTGTTATTTTCTTTCACCAGAAAATTGCGGGTGGTGAGAAGCTCTGAACATATTCTCCTAAATCTAACTTGGATTCGTTACTGAGTTTATGTTTGTACATTTTACAACCTTCCGTACGCATGGTTAGCAACATCAGCATTGGACGTCTCTGAATTTCGATTGAAGAAAGCAATGTTTACTGATGATAGCACAAAATCTACAAACTAAGTAAGGAGATTTACAAAACGCCACTGATGATGTATAATCACAATATTTCTGCTGTAATTATAGAAGATATAACTTCTACGTAATTTGCCATAACTTCTTTACTAATTTTTTTCCATCGTGATGATTTTTACAAACAAATTTTGTGAAATGCTGAATGCTGGCAGCAGTAGCTTGCTACAATTATACACTACTGCACAGCGGATTAAAGAGCACACCGCGAAAGGTATATTCAAATTTAAAAAGAGAACAATACAGTTTGGTCGAGAAGAAACATGCATGTTTGCTAGCAATTATAAGTACTAGAATGGAAGAGAATATATTATAAAGAGTGATTGGAAATATCCTGTATAAATACGGTTGTTGAATTAACCTCACTCAAGTACAAGGTTTTAAGCTTCTTACGAATTCATATACATATTTGATTTAACAGAATGAAATATAATAATATTGAAGTGTTCTTACAGTGTATATTGAGGCCATTATTATTACCATGATACTGATTTTTTAAAATTTCGCTATTATTTGTTTTCGACTTATGAGTAGTGTATATCTATTGTATAATCCAACATCTGCTATTTTCTCTAAACATTCAACGCTTCTATAACCTTACATCCGCAAAATACATTAGCAAGCAATGTAACTAATATACTATCGCCTACACAACTTCCTTATAACGGCACCTGCTTTAGAATAATAGCCGAACACTTCAACTTTCTTAACTCAGTCACTTCAATCGTATGATTACAGCATGTCGCAGCATAGAAACGGAAGGAAGAAAGTCCTCTCGGTATTCTCAATTATCAAACGTAAAAATTCACGTGAGATCTTTTCGAAAGTGACATAAAGTTCCGAAAATGAATTACGTCCGAGTCTCCAGCGCGCGCTGTCAATAACCTTTACAACGGTGTGGTGTATGCAGTGTCGTTTTTAGCACCGTCATATAAAGACTAATGTACGATTGCCATAAACGCTAATGCAATGTTCTATTGGATGTGTCGTTATTTACGTAGCGTATTTGCAGTCAATAACCTCGTAATGGGCTGCCAAATTAATCAAAGCTGACGTTATTTATGCGACATTGGCAATGAAAATCTATTTGGTATATTATTTTATTTCGAGAACGTGCAAGTGAAACTCGTGCAGAACAGATATCAAGATGTAACATGAGATAACTAACAAGGGAACACCGGCGGGTGTCCCACTCCGATTTCGATGAAACTTAACATAACGAAAGAGTACCTTAAAATAAGAGACACGTATTTTTTTTATCGGCGTATCCGCACGATTTTGGGGTACAGCCCCCTCCAAAGTTTGGATGATTTTTCAATTTTTGAAAATATTTCCGAAATTATAAAAGATATTAAAAATTCTTTTTAACATAATTCCCAGCATATTGCATGGCCCTAAGGGTGGTGTCATCCGTATTCGCAAAAAGTTAATAACAAGGGATGGGGTACCCCGTACCCCCCATTTTTTACATTTTTTCTTTTTCTTATTCATCATAAGAAGACCGATTTTACATAGAATACGATGATGTATAACAAGTTTAGAAAATTGATAATTGTAAAAATAAAAAAATAATAATAAAGCTTCAAAATTAATAAATTTGTCTATTGATATAAATCAAATGAACTATAGCAGAAATAAGTTTTTATCCTTAACATAATTTCCAGCATAATACATGGTCTCAAGGTAGATATCTTCACAAAAAGCTAATAACGGGGGACGGGGTACCCCATACCCCCGCATTTTTTTAATAATAAGTTTATTCATTATTCATCAAAAAAAAGATCGCTTTTACATAGAAAACGGTGATGTATAATAAATTTAGAAAATTAATAATAGTAATAATAACTCAAAATAAATATATGTATGTATATATTGTTATGAATTTGATATGCACTTATCTACGCATACGTGAGTTTTATTAATTATTCAGTCACTTCAGATATAATTAGTAATTTGCATTATAAATTTAACGCGATAAAGGATCTGGTGATTGATCATATTATTATATAGATAAAAATAAATCCCCGAATGCATAGTAATTAACCAGGAACGTTTAAGTGGTCACGTCTGCATTTAGGAAATAGGTATATAAGACTAGTATTCCAAATGAGAACATTAGAAGTCGTTTTTGGTGCATTGTAGGTCAGTACCTATAGTTTGGCACAATGGCGGTCGTAAATATAGCAAATGTGTCGAACATGTTACTTGCAACGTTTCAAGCTATTAACAGCGCATGCTGCAGATCATGTTAAAAAGAAATTTTATTATCTGTTATAGTTTAGGAAATATTTGCAAAAATTGAAAAATCGTCCAAACTTTGGAGGGGGCTGTACCCCAAAATCGATATGCCGATAAAAAAAATACGTATCTTTTATTTTAAGGTACTCTTTCGATGTATTAAGTTTCATCGAAATTGGAGGGGGACATCCGCCGGTGTTCCCATGTAAGAGGCATATGAGGTAATTGTCATCAGAGAAAAGGCATATCTAAAGCTAGGTAACTAAGTGTAATTAAAAGAGCATCATGAATGCTAAAGTATTAGTCATATATAGTTAGCGCCAAATAGAAGTAAATAAAAGTTATTACCTTTGTTTAAGAACGGGAAACTCTTTACAAGATAGAAGAGCATTATAAGATATCAAGAAACATCAGAAATCGAAAAAATTAAAACCTGTGCTTTCATTCATTAAAACATTCTATTAATTTTCCTCGGAAAAGCAGGCAAATAATTTTATTATTTCAATTCCACGCCAAATATTCAGTTTCAAATGAACTTCTATCACAAAATATGGGTTTTCATTCGTCCACCATCGATAGTTTTGAGAACTAATAACTCTCGTAAACTTTGAATTTATTCGTCTTTAAAATTCTTCTAGGTGTTGTGCTATAGTCTGCATTAATTTGAGGATGAAGTTCGCGCTCTGAATTATTGAACATGGTCCCATTGTAATCTTATGTTTGCGAATTTTTTAAACATATCCCAGAGCTTTTAAATTTTTGTACCATTTGTAGGTAGCATAACTTGCCAAGTGCATTTAATAAGATGTATGTTAAGGACTTAACATTGTTTTTTGTATTTTCTAAATTTTTTACTGTAATGTATTTTATCTTCTTTGCATTATTATTTTCATTTAGAATATTATTTTATTTTCATTTTTATATTTATTTATTTTCATTCTTATATTTATTTATTTTGCTCTCTTATATCCAATTTTATTTTAATATGTATGTACATTACGCATTGTATATGTATGCAAGTCAGCCATTCGCATTACGCTAGCTAAAACTGCCTAATTAGAAATCATTCACTGCAACGTCGTCGGATATGTAATGGGAGTTTTCTTGAAATTTAAGGTACACAAGCATAGGCAGTCGTCTCCCGCGCGACAGTCGAGGTATTAGCGATCGTGCACTCTCGGTCACCTTTCGTGCCTCGTCGTAACGTGTACAGTAACGTCGTCGTAAGATTATTAGAGATTTCTAAGATTTTCTAGTTTTGGCGGGAATCGTCGAGAACGTTGTCTATACATTTATTTCTGGCGGGAGTCATTTGGTAACGTCGTCGGACCGCATGTATAGATTTTTAATAAGTATAAATTCTCGATTTTCTATCATCGTACGTCGAGGCTACTGTGTCCATTGTCGTCTATACATATTTTTAGTCTTCAGTTAAGTTTGTGTCGGAAATTATTTTGGTGAGATTGTCGGCGCGCATGTATAGACCTCCTCTACAAGTACGATCACTCCGCTTCTTGCTGACGGTCGTTGCACGCAGCGCCCGTTGTCTTTGTACGTTTGTTCGGTCCTTTGTCGTATCGGGACTTAGAAATTTTTCATTTAGTTGCTCGTCGTAGCGGACGAGTGTCACGGGCCAGTTTTTCTTATGTAATGCCGGCATCATCGCTCCGTTTTACTTGTCGGTGCGCAGTTCGCACATTTGCTGGTTATTGGATTTTTCCCTTCTTTGGGGCGCAGTAGTACAGAGCTAAAGATTGCACATAGCGTAATATTTCAAACGAGAACGCCTGGGTAGCTGTGACATTACTTTTGTATTGAGATCGGCTATTATCGCTACTGTCGCCCTCGACCAGGCGTTCAAGCTCTAAGAGATAGGGTGGGTTCCCCTATAAATGTGAATATAACAAACGTATTTGGTCAAGTACAAATACATGCCAATAATACAGGGCCAAGTCCCTTAGGCAAATTTAAAACAAGGAAAGTATATTAGGCTCCCGGAAAGGGACATATAAATAAGCATAGCACCGAGGTGCGCTTATAAATTTACAAAATAAATAGGGTTGGCTCTATAAAAAGGTAGTGGTGCATGCAAACAGATAGAGGCATTAGTACATGCCTCTGACAAAGCTTCAGCGGAAGCATATAAGAGTTTAACCTTTTAAACAGAATTAAGACATTGCGTTGCAACGTACATGCTGAGGCATTACTTTATGTTGCTACCAATGAAAATACATATACAAATGCTAATGTACATTACATGTATAAGAGAGCTCGAATAACTGCAATTATTGCAAATCTATATATCTTACGTACATCGTACATGTACATAGGCAAGAGTGGAAACCGTGTAACCATTTCATTTTTAAATATATTTTTTTGCGCATGCGCATTGAGTTTCACTGTACAACCTCTCCTCTAGTAAATAAGCGAACATACTCTACAAGTAAGTATTGGTCAAGTAATTTAGGAAATTACGAGCAGGCTACAGCGGCGTTGTTCTTCAAACCAGGAGAACGTAACAATGTAGTTGATAAACTTTTGCTTCGATTTCAAAATTTCAATATAGGGAGAAGTCAACCCAAACGAACTAGCGAACGGGAAAACAATTTGATTTAATAGATTTGATTCAAGGCAATCTATTTTATTTATATGGCGGAGGTGCATCATTTCTCAGGCAATATTATTGAGATATAAGAAAAAGTAAAAAGAAACGGAACCAATCTCAGAGTATCTCATATAATTTGATTAATCAATGGGTACCGGTTCCGTGTAGATTTGCACATCATCAAGCCAAGGTACTCCAGATAAGGACTGCAGAATCAAAACAGATGCAAATAACAACATTAGCAGCATCACAACAGTAAAACTAATTACAAAGCACAAAAGATATTAGTTTTACTGTTTTGATTCTGTAGTCTTTTTCTGAAGTATCTTGGCCTGATGATGTGCAAATGAACACGAAACAGGTAGCCATTGATTAGGAGGGTTTTTCTGTTATAAATCGCGCATTGTCGTATTAGGGTGACATCTACATGCACGCTCTCTAAATAGTTTTATCGTACTACAATAAATGTGTTTTGGAGATACATTTAAACGACAATGCACTAGCGTATATATAAATTGTTCCTTTTAAGCATGTGCTTATTATTAGTTTCTTAGCGTTGATGTTATTTTATTGCAATCAGTACGGAGCGGTGATGGGGACGACTGTGACGCGAGGGAGAAACGAGGGTCGCTAGTAACTTCTCGATGGAAGAATTCTGTTGTATGATGCAATATAAAGTTGTGTAACAGTCTGGCTAAAAGTGCATCTTAAATTGTAACTTGCAGTCGTATTTATTTAATCAACTCGTAGATTGCGTTAAATTTATATGAACGAAGCTTATCAAATTCCAATGAGTTCATCCAAGCCCACTTAAGTTTATTACCATTCGTCGGCTGCAGGTTACGTGATTACGTAACAATTTCATCAATATCGAAGATATAAAAATTCTCATAAATTAGAAGAGATTATTACGTTGGAAATGCAAATATAAAACCTGTAATATTAATGCGAGAATTTAAAGACTGATTATGAATATTAATTAAATTGTAGCTTCTGCTACATCATCTTGGAATTCTTTCTGATTGTGACTAATTTTTTATCCTTATTGTTACAGGATGTAAGCTAAAATTAAATTACTAAAAGTTCAAATATTATTTTCTTGAAATTATTTAATGGTTAAATGATAGAAAGTTCCTTACAACCGGTTTATACCAGCCGAGCGTTTGTTTACCATGCTATAAGTCGATTTACTAAAACTTCAGACTGTTGAGGTTATCAAAGATGTGGTCGTTCACATCCAAAATGTTATTAAAGCAGTTAAGAGAGTTCGTGGAGATTCTCTTAGAAAACAAAAAAGTACTATCACGAAGAATGAATATTTCTGAAAACTCTAATTCTCGTATAGCCAAAAGTAACTTGGATCCAGACGCTTTTAAAAGATCATTTGATAAATGATAAATTAAAGGAAAGTTTTACAGTAAAAGCGAAGGCCATATTCCAGCGGCGCGCTCATGGCAATGACAGAAAATTATTTTTACTGACGCGAAATTTTTTACAGTAGAATAAAGGTTCAGTAAAGAAAATAATCGAGTTAACGTTTAGCGGTACAAAGAAGCAAAAAGACTGTTTGGAGGACTTCAAACTGAGTAGTATAATCGTGTGGTGCGGAAACAATTATAGTGGCCTTTCGGAGTTATATTTTTGTTAAAAACAATATCGAAACTTTGGGTAAATGTATTATGAAATTGTTTTAGAAACAAAACCACTGAACATAACTCAATCTCGAAATCAGCACTACAGCTATCAGCAGGATTCGGTACTACGTGATGTAGAGTCTGAGCAGAAATGATTGTAAGGAAAGGCTTTTGGGTTTATTAGCACGAATAATTGACCTTCGTCAAGTCCTTAATTCCTTAATAGTATAGTTTGTTTTGAAGGAGATCCGTTTGCTGTAAAAGATACGTACATGAATCTATTTTGGGCAAAGAAATTGAACTTCCGTGCGAGCTACGTTGTTTCCAACTTATGTTGATGCTATGTGTGCAGCGATGGAACGAGATCAGTATACTATATGCTGTGTGTTCGAAGTATTCTCGGGCATTTATGTATGTGAAAGTAGTGCAAGTATATACGAGTTTACATGAACTTTTGTAGTAGATTTACAGTCGCTTGATAATACACAATTTGACAGAAGCTCATGCCATATGGTGCGTATAAATGCTCAAGAAATTCCAATTATGTTTACAGCATTTCTATGGGTGTCGTAACTTAAAGCTTGAAAGTAAACAAATCCATCGCTTGGATATTTCAAAGTGAGCCAAAACCACGTTTACGCATGGCTTCAAAACAATTGCTGATTTGTTTATTCAGTTTTACTTAACTACTGACTACCGTAATTTTAGGGGATCTAAGAGCTGTAATCTCCGAATAGCGTACTACAATTTATTTGGCAGAAGTCATCGATGCCAACTCTCAATGAGTTTTCAGCTAGTAGAGACGTTAAATTAATGAATCATTGTCGGTATTTACACTTTGATATTTTTTGGTCCAAACGAGCAAAAATAATAATTTCTTTCTTCCTTTTCATTTTTCTGGACTATCCCTTATTCTTGTTGTTTTTATCTCTTTTCTGTTTCCCTTTTTATTTTTTACTTTACTTTTCTTTCATTGCGTTAGCAAGTTTTACGATTCCTTTTGTGTGTCAGCGCAATCCTCAGTTTGATAAAAACTGGTTTAGCTTTTGAATTTTGAAAACTTCCTTTTTTTAACTTGAAAATTCGATAGATGATTAAGGTTGGTCGCAATTTGATTCTTTTTTAGATTGTCTACAAAAGTTTAAACCTTGACTAGATTAATAACTACTTAAAATAACAGTGATTAAATGAGTCCGCAAGTTTAGTATTTTTTTTTAATATGACGAAGCAATAGTGGCTCATTTATTTTCTAACGAGGTAGGAGAGCTACATTTCAATTTGGTATACTAGTTTACAGCCTCTCGAAAAAAACTTTATGGGTTACAGTATAGAAATAATATATTAATTAATCATGCAATGTCAATTTTTTGCCAACTCATCGCAAATAGTAAGGATCAGTTTGTTGCTAATTCATTATATGTAGTAGGTGATATAATAGAACTATTAGTGTCTTTATACGTATGTATTTAGATTTGTTTTATAATTGTAGTAAAGTAAGAGAAAAAAATAAAAAATGCAAAGTGTCGCAAAAGTAATTTTCAAAATAAAAAAAGTATATAAAATAATGGCTAGGTTTAATGAATAAATGTTTATTTTTATTAACATAAAGGCTTTGGGAAATCATTCCTTAAAAATTATGACTTGTAAATGTGTCGTTACTTTGCTGACACTCTAGTAAACGTGAGGCAAAATTTTCGAGAACTTTTCGGTACATATTCTCCCTAAATTAAGGTAGCCCTATAGGAAAAGTGTCGGCCAGTTTACATCAGGGAAAACCAACTGGTAAGGCACGTTGGGAGATGTCGATTCATCTTGTTGAAACCAATTAAAATGTTCCAATTGAAACCATTATAATTTTGCAAAAGAAAGCTAAGGCAATCATTTCTACACAACTCTCGAAATTTACGGTTACTGTACGAACTATGTCATCTCTTCTGCTTTGGATTTACTGAACTATAATAACGGCAGTTCTGCTTGTTTACATGGCCATTAAGGTGAAAATGCTTCTCATCTGAGTTTGTGTAAAACTCGTGCACACAGCACGCACGCTATGCTGCCGTAAAATGCTCCAAAATCACGAGGATGGTGTCATCGGTTGGCATATAAACTTTCTCCACTCAACGATCTTGTTCGCGCAGTGAACAAAACAGATTGAAAAAGTTTTTTGGGACACCGAGTATTAAAATCAGATTCAATAAGACAACACAACTTTCTTTGATAGCATATTTAAATACTTATGGATATATTTTTTTCGGTGTAGTCGTTTAGGGTCATAGATTGACCGTTTTTTAAACCGAGAAATATTTTTGTTTTGGCGTTCTCCAAATCGAATCGCGAAATACCTTTCTAGAAGCGAAAATTCAGATTGTGTTTAAATTTAATCATGTTTATCTAGCCTATTAGATTCCTATCCATGCTACTTTTTCATCTGCTGAGAAAGTCACTTCGTTTATATTATTCGAAGTTTGCTTGTTTCAGACTTTCTTGTGTAAAAAAGTTCATTAATTTCATTTAAAATTAGGACAGGCGTGTTAAGTTTGAAGAACTGAATATATGTAAGACCCATTAAGAATTGATAACATTCCAAGACAGTTGAAGCAACCACCAAAAACCACTTAAGAACACAGGACAGATAAATAACAGTTGAAATTGTATGCTTATTTAATGACGCTGTTAAAATTGCTGAAGATGAAGATAATCAATAAGGACTGTTGTACTCATTTTACCCAATAGAATGCACAATATGGAAAAAGAAACAAAAACCTCTTCCATCTTCAAAACTATACGGGCTGATATTTTCCAAAAAGTAACTTTTGACGAGGTAAATGGGCTCTTATGCTTCTGTTTTGGATTTGTTGAACTCCAACAACGGCAGTTCTGCCTGTTTACATGGAAGCAACCATAATGTTGCTTCATCTGAAGAATTTTTGTAAAACTTGCTCACATATCACGCAGGTACCGCTCCCGTAAAACGCTATTGGCATACCCCCCACTCCCCACTTAACGATTGCGTTCGCGCAGTGAACAAAACAAATTGAAAAAGACTTTTGGGACACCGAGTATAAGTTTGCAAACGTTATTTGGTCCTTATTAGTGCAATATACTAACTTTTCGACTTTACGATTTTTTTTAATCTTACGTCCTTTGTACCTTGCGGTGTCGGATTACGATTTCCTTATTTTTGTCTTCCAGAGCTTCATGTTCTGAGCCAGTTGTTTTGCTTCAATCCATCCCATAATTCTTTCTTCCACTGTTTTATACAGTTGTCCTTTCCAGGTGTTTCAGGGACTCCCTATTCTGCTTTTGCCCTCTGTTTTGGCTTCAAAAATCCTCTCTGTTACTCGATCTTCTTCCATTCTGTGTACATGTCCAAGCCATCCCAGTTGTCTCTCCTCTATGATTATTTCTATTGGCTTGATATTTAGTCTAAGTATTAGTGATTTACCATATTTTTGAGGGACCATTTTGATGATAGATTCATATTTACTGGGATTTCGAATTCTTCGCTTAAATATAATAAGTAGAGACCGGATTATACACAAACTGCATACGTATAGACGTAAAATATAATAATTAACATAAATAAAATAAAATATATTCACTTTGCATATATTTCGGTCTCTAATAATAAATACATTAAGTTTACTAAAGGAACTATTCGAATCACCTAAGAGCCTTTTATTTTTGAACGCTTTAAAATATGTATTGATTGTTCATACTAATTTTGCATTCCTAGCTCGTTAATTCTCTATTGTTATACTCTTTATTTTTCTCTCAAGCATTCTATTGTATATTTTCACACCGCCCTTAAGTTATCCGTTGTTCATTATCTCCATTTATCTCCTACATCTACTAAACTCGTCACATTTCACGCACTTAATACCTTGCCAATTTCACCTGCAGGTATTGTATGCTAATATGACAACTTATATTCATAGGATCTTTTATCTGATCTTACGAAATGGGTGTCCTGTATACATGCATGAAACGCCTAAGGAAATCCAAACGGCAAATTCATTTGATTAATAGCATTTTATTTATTTATAACGTTGTTATCATTGTAGTTTGTGTACCAAATGAGATTCCACGCGAAACGGGGCTATGGTAATTCGAGAGATGGGCGTTGTTTGTGTAATTCACATACAATACGTTTTTTTTCTTCATACTGACTTTGCTTGCGTGTATTATTTATTATTATGCATGGGGTAGGTTTAGGGCAAGCCCCTTGTTCGAAATCGAGGTTATTCGTAGTGTATTTCGAGCAGCTTTCTCTGCAGGTGTCTTTTGACTATCACTTATATTTACGTTAATTATATTGTGTCCACCTGCTTATGGTAAAAAACTACAGTACTTTATATTACATACAGTGTTTTCTTAAATGTTGGCCATAGGTTTTTACATAATAAATAAAAAAATGTTTACTGTAGGATCGAAAGCTCTCATATATTTCTTGTATTATTAACAAAATAAACCTTCCATTTCAGGAATAACAAAAAAATTAAACCTAGTTCATCCCACGGTTATAAGGTAGGTACTGCCTTGAGAAATCTATCGTATACGAGGTTTTAATTAAAGAAAAAAACAATACATTTTATATATACACAGCCAAGTGGTAAACCTGTACCTTACTGCAGTTTGATACAATTTTGGCATTCTTCTTATTAGTTTATTTAAAGCTTCTACACCAAGAATATAGGGATTCCACTAAATCTGTTTCTCACTTAGTCTGTTTCTCTATCGATTGCATAAAATTTGGGGTTGTTATCGTGCTGAAAAATAAGCTGACCAACGTTAAACCAAATGACTAAAATTTCTTTATATTGCTATTTTCTCAATACTCCTTTAAGGCGTTCGGCAGTATGGATCATTCTAAATTAATCTGTAAGCTGGAGGGCTATGGTGTATGTGGTACAGCTGCATCTTGGTTCAAATCTTACTTCAGTCATAGACAGCTGACAGTTGAGACCAACCCTAAAGGCGGTATTTTGGGGCCAGTATTATTTTTGTTATTCATTTCAGTAATGTCTGTACTGCCGAATATCCTTTGGTGGAGTATAGACCCATGTTGATGAACTACGTTGACACTTCTTTGGTGATTGTTGGATCTTCATTTGAGACAGTTATCGACAATTCAGGTTACTTGACGTTACTTGGGCAATGGTTAACTGAGTTTGGGGTCGTCTCTTGTAGAAACAGTAGATAACTCGTATTTTCGTGAGTCCTGCGTTTAATGTTGCGCCTCAATTACAATCAATCTTGTAAAGGGCATTTTAGTGCTAAGAGGTTTTTGACCATGTTTCCAATCTATATTTTTGAATGTCTAGTGTTTTATGTTTGAATACAAAATAAATTACTGCTACCCCAAGCACAGGTTACAATTGACTGAGAGGAGTCTTAGTTATGTGAATTTAAAATTTTTCAATAGTTTGCGCCATAAAATACAAGTAGCCAGCATTCATGTATTTAAAAAATCAATTCCGGAATTATTATTAAATATTGAACCTTATACCATAGATAAATTTTAATTTTCGACTATTGGGTAGGTAAATAAACTAGGGTGACAGAATAAAATAGACACCAGGTAAAGCGGTATAAATATGTAAACAGCTAAATTCTAAGAACGAATTAAGAAGTTTCTCTTGTCATTAGGGTAGGGGTAGATGTATCGGAAGGAATTCGTCATAGTTTAGTATCGTTACAACTATTCCTCGCTTACAAGGTTCGAGTGATATTAGCGACTTCACCCGGGGTGTCTCATCCATGGCCAGAGTGAACACGCGGCGCCTCGCAACGTGAAATAAGTAAATTTTTAAATATTCCGTTGTCCACAGTTAACCGTGTGATTACACAATTTAAACGCAAGAAAAAAACAACAGTGGAGCCGAGACCAGGTCGTGCCGGACCTTCTGAAAGAAGTAAAAGGGTACTTGTGCGCGAAGTGTTAAGAGAACCGCGAAAAAGTACAGCTGAGCTTGCGGCAACTTCACAGAAAAGTCGGCGCACCGTTCTGCGATACCTCCACAGTGTGGGGATGTATAAAAGGGTGGCAAAGAAAAAACCTCTCCTTACGGCGTTTCAAAAACGGCGCCGAATGGCTTGGGCAATCGAAATGCGAACGAAGACCGAAGAGTTTTGGCGGTCTGTCATTTTTTCAGACGAAAGCAGATACTGCCAATTCAGTGATAGTGGTCGTACGTGGGTATGGAGACGTTCGTCACAGCAACTGGACGACAAATTTTTGCATCAGACGGTGAAATACGGCGGTGTGAACATCATGGGGTGGTGCGCCATATGGTATGGTGGAAGATTGCAATTAGTAATCTGCGAGGGAAATATAAATGCGGCAAAATATATCCAAATATTAACAGAAGGACTGCTACCGATATTCGACAACGCCATTTTATCTAAAGAAGACGCCACTTTTATGGAGGATGGAGCACCCTGCCACAAAGCAAGAACAACAACCACATGGAAAGAGGAACGGGGGATTCGGATTTTACCATGACCAGGCCAATCACCAGACATGAATCCGATAGAGAATGTTTGGCACATAATCGAGACAAATATGGTGAAACGACCCCGAAAACCCAGCAATAAGGAAGAACTCGTGCCAGTTGTTACAAAAGAATGCTTAAATATTCCAGAAGACACCATTAATCATTTAATAGATTCTATGCCACGACGACTCGCAGCACTTCACGCAAGTAAAGGTGGATCGACAAAATATTAGTCTAATTTAAAAATTTTAAAATATTTTGTATATCTAGCGAGAATAGAGTCTTTTTTTAATTAGTAAGTGTCTATTTTATTCTGTCACCCTAGTGTATATTTTTCTTTTATATTTATTTTGGTAAAATTTATGTAATCCATTTTTCTTTTGACGTTTGCATTTGTAAGACTACTAAGACGCAATAAAACATTATTATTATTATACCCCGCCTTATTTTTCATATCATTCACAGAAAAATAGAACCACACCCTCACCGAATCTTTCCTGTATTTTATATTATAGATGGCAGGACTGCTTGTGACAACATCTTTTCTTTAGATTTCGTTTCATAAAAAGCGTTTCAAAGAATCTATTCTGTAAGTTTCTTTACGATGTCGTGATTTCTTATTAGTGATGTTTACTTTGAGATTCATATTAATTTCGGGTCTTGATTTTGTTCGCTGATTGACATGTTGGGCCTTAGTAATGGTAAAAATTTCTTCGGATCTTTCAATGTATTTCAATTGTGGAATAAGTAGCATTTTTTTTAAAGTTTCAGTATATTTGAGATTTAAAGATCGTTTCCACGTTCGTCATAATGAATAATTGTTGCAGCACATTCTTCATTATTTAATTTTTACGTATGCATATTATGCAAATAAACTTGACACCATTACACTAAGGGATATTTCTTAAGCAAGTACTATCTTAAAGTTACATTTTTTAAACAGAACATTATGTACATTGTTACATATTTTGATTTGAGGCTAGCCTTCCTATAATTAATTAAAACATTTCTTTTAGCTTTACATTTGATGACTTAGAACATAAAACTGACAAGAGTTAATAAAGATTACTAGCATTTTAGATGTCACCGTAGTTACCGTAAATCAATTATCCGATCGTTGAAATTTAATCAAATTCAATTCCAACGCAAGCATAATAATAACTCATGACGTCCCCTATAATTGGCGAAAGCTACTGAGGGCTGTCAAATGAATTAATTAAGAAAAGGAACAATTATCCCCGGAATCTCGCTAGAAAAACAACAGCGGATATGTGTTTCGGATTGAGTCGCTCTCATTAGTGCGATGTAGCCAAGGTACAAGACGGGGAACAGGAAATGATGCTCCAGCAACAATACTGACCATCAATTTGTGCCTTTACTTTATCAGTAATATACCTCGATTGAGGCACAACACCGCCAACTCAGTGAGTTATTTCTTCTTATTATTGTTATTGTCATTATTGTTCCCAACTTTATTCTTTCAAACAGAATATCTGGTATACTAATGTGACATTGAATATATTATATTAGCACTACCTCCAGATTTTTTTGTGGCAAGCAAATCACTGTTATCACTTGCACTAATTTCGCAAACCATATCTATTAATTCTCTTCGTTTATGAAAAGATTCATGAAATGTTGCTGGATACTCAAAACTTTTATGAAAACATCATGTATCATAAAAAAGGTTAGTTTAGAGTCTGTAGACTACACACATACAAGAAAATCTAAGGGTATTGTTAATATGAAATCAATGGCATATTAATATATGTACCGAAAAAAATATATATATTTATACCTGAATTATTTTTGAGTGTATTTTTTTCTAAAATATGATACACCGAAAGATTGTAGTTCTTCTTACTGAGTTATTTAGTCAATACACTAAGATTATTCGATTAAATTATTGCTTCGTAGATCTAGTACATACTTTAAAGAATGTGCAGACCTGCTACTATTTATAATAATACCTCCTAAAAATTGTAAGCTGACGTGCTAAATAATGCTAATCGTATAATGCCGTGCAGGAAGATCCATTAATCTACAGGATTTCATAGCTACTATTATAGCTAAAACTATTTCCCTAGTAGTCTAGAGCTTTAATTTTGTATTCTGTGTCAATAACACCACTTTTTTTTCTTCAGAAATACATACAATACTTTAAAAATAAGATATGATAAGATTTAATTTTAAATGAACATTAAAATGAAATGTAAAAATATTTACAACATCTTAGCAATATTTACTGTAATTATAGCAGCTGATCTTACAATACCTTAAATATAATTTTAGAGTGGTAAATCTCAAGGCGCTTTTCTTTTGTGTAAGGTGTTTCAGTTGGAATTGAATTTTGAATTAGCGAAGTTCATTAGTGTTTTCGTATCTCTTTCGTACATCTTAAAATATTTTTGGAGTGCAGTGTAATGGGGGTTAACTTTTACTCTTTAATTTAAAATATACTTAAATTTTTTCATATATCGTACAGAATTAATAAACAAATACTGTAGTGCATATCTCTAATATTTGATATGTTTTTGTTAGGGAAATATCTGGTCAAAAATTGAAAATCCTTCTAATTTTGACAAATGTTTTCACTGCCTTAAGGTGTTTCTTCGCTGATCTATTAAAAACTCAATCTTTTAGGTTTGTTTAGTCATTTATGTAACCATCTATTAAATGTTCTAGATTACTACATACAACCCATTCGTTTTATATAGGACAGAAGGATGAATATTGTGCTCGTACTTTATAAAAATTGCAGGACCTTGGGTTACTATAATAATTATTAGACGTTCGATTGTATGGAATATCAGCAAATAGCTTATTAATTTTATATCTATTCTCTCTTTACTCCTTACTTCAGCTTGGACCATTATAAAGGGATTGATGCATGTAAAGAATGCATTTAAATAGGGGAACATTTTATAAATACAATGAAGGGATTAATTATCGGGCCCATCAGGCTGGTGGTTCAGTGCTTAGTGCGTTGGGCTATCAGTCCAGAGGTCCCGGGTTCAAACTCTAGGATTGCTTCTCACGGTGAAGTTTCTCTGTAGCTTTCCTCACTCCATGGCGAATGCTGAGAACAAATACCATCTTAAGACGCTCCACAGGTGCAAGCGTAATAATAATTCGTGGCCGGCTGTTGGCGAAGGCATGAATTATTATTATTACACTTTAAATACATTGCAATTTTGATCGCCTTAGTTCGGGAAAGCCTAGACCAACCAGCCATTCTCGAAGACCAACATATTGCATTAATCGACTAGATGCGACTGGCTTAAACGGACTTACCGTTACTAGAAAAATACTACTTCGTAAAGATAATAAAAGAATTGGGTTGTGGAACGTAGAAATTTGATTGAAAACTAAGCAAATGATCAATTCCAAACTTACTCCAGGATACATTGTTCAGAAAGATTCACATTTGTTTTAAATCTTCTAGTTGCAAATCTTTCTTTATATTTAAGAAAATGTCTTAAAATTTAAGGGCACTAGACTTTAGTAATCAAAAGATATGGGCATCATTACTTTCTCTGCTAAATTTCCTTCGTGTTTGTATTGAACAATCAGCATATAGTGGCATTGAAGTTTGCAAATACTCACATTATAATTGGAAAACTACTGGCAGGATATTGGAAACCATACCAAAAGTGGGAGTATAATTAAACACCGTCAAAACAATCTCCATATACGGAGTTAATCAAATGCGCTGAGATTTCGAATCGTCTACAAAAATATATCAAGAATTCCATTCTAAAAATTCCATCCGGTATTTTAGAATTATATGCAATGTGAAGGTTGATTTTGATGTGTTATTGTATTTAAATACTTATATAATTGTTGATTAGTTCTAAATTATAGTAGGCACGCTATAAACCAATTATATTCCACAAAAAAGTTACGGTTGGAATATCAAGGTTAAAGTAATTGCTTGACCTTACGGATAATAGGAAAAGTACGAACTGAAATGTGTGGCGCTCTTCTATATTATATCTTATCACGAGTAACTGGCATGCTGTCATCAAAAACGTCTCATTTTAACGTGTTTGTAGCGCACATCAAAAGAGTATGGCATCATGGACAAAGTTCTTGGTATTTCCAATTTCCGCAGTATAGAATGTTTTTATTTTGTTTTTTAAATTTTAATTGACTTATTACGGCTTTTCTAGAGTATGCATGCGTAACTTAATTAACTAATTTAATATCGGTGGAAATTCTATTAAAAACTCAATCTTTTAGGTTTGTTTAGTCATTTATGTAACTATCTATTAAATGTTCTAGATAACTACATACAACCCATACGTTTTATATAGGAGAGAAGGATGAATATTGTGCCCGTACTTTATAAAAATTGCAGGACCTCGGGTTACTATAATAATTATTAGACGTTCGATTCTATGGAACATCCACAAATAGCTTATTAATTTTATATCTATTCTCTCTTTACTCCTTATTTCAGCTTGGACCATTATAAAGGGATTAATGTATGTAAAGAATGCATTTAAATAGAGGGACATTTTATAAATGCAATAAAGGGATTAATTAGGATAACTTAATTCCTGAAGTAAAAAGAATTCAAATATTTGCTAAATTGTTGAATCTGGTTTTACCAATAACATAATAAATCGTTTTTACAACATAAAGATATGAGAGAAATATACAAATACAGTGCTTTTCTTGTCGATTCTGGAAACATTTAAGGTCGTCCTCGTATTATATGTATTTGTAATTTCCATGTTCAGTTGTGATCATTACAGACCTTATATGGTACCACAAAGCATTTCTGCAATTTTATTTTCACTACTTTTTTACATGGTAAAGGGGTAAGTGAAAAAAAAAAGAGAGAAAACATTAATAGGAAGCGCATCAAATAGTATTCAATATGTCAATGTCATTAGCTACTTTAAGGAAACTTTGCCTGATAGTGTTGAAAGCAAACTATGTATCGGTAAGAAGTGTTGAGCGAATTGTGGAAGAAGGAAAGAAATCTATAGAAGACAATAAACCATTGTTTTGTGAGTCTACTATAACAATCATATAGATATACCGTTAATCAAATGACGATTGCAAGGACTGTGTGGATGTACAATTCACAGGTATAGCAGTAAACTTCACTCACACAAATTTATTAATTATGCGGAACGCAGCGTTTCGAGAGCACGTGGGCTCTCATTGTCAACCGTGTTACCGACTGAGTAACACGGTTGAGCTCACGTGCTTTCGAAACGCTGCGTTCCACATAATTAATAAATTTGTGTGAGTGGAGTTTACTGCTATACCTGTGAGATATACCGTCACTCAGAAAAATAAACAAGAATAAAAGTAACAGTGGTGGGGATATATAACAAGTAACTGTTTGGTGTGGGATGTGGTTTCTGGGCTGGTAAAGTTATTTGACCTTTTCTTTTTCTTTTCTCTGAAAATGAAGATGGAAATGCTGTTACTGTAGCTCGATGTCAAGATATAATTGCAAATCACAGGTATATCAGTAAACTCCACTCACACAAATTAATTAATTATGCGGAACGCAGCGTTTCGAGAGCACGTGGGCTCTCATTGTCAACCGTGTTACCGACTGAAAGTAAAAACTGTATCACACATGCAAATTATTTTCTACGCAGGCTCTAACTATCAGAACTATCAAGCGTAGCAGAGCATATGGTAATATCCGGACATAAGATTGATTTAAAAAATCTGACACTACTTAAAAACGTGAACTCGTATAGAGAATTAGACGCGTACGAAACGGTAAATATGAAAAAGAACGGAAACTTATTGAACAGAGAACCACCCCCAATTGCACACTCGAGTTTGATGGATTTATTACCACAGGCCCTGTTAAAGATACGGTTCGCTTTCGGTCCATCCTTTCCCGAAAAAGGCATTAGACCACCGAGTAGATTGTAAATAGTCATATGTTTTAGAAATTTTAGAGCCTGCGTAGAAACTAATTTGCATGTGTGATACAGTTTTCGCTTTCAGTCGGTAACACGGTTGACAATGAGAGCCCACGTGCTCTCGAAACGCCGCGTTTCGCATAATTAATTAATTTGTGTGAGTGGAGTTTACTGCTATACCTGTGAATTGTACATCCACACAGTCCTTGCAATCGTCATTTATAATCACAAAGTTTTTGTTTGAGGAATTGACGCATATTGACTGGATGTAGTTCCGCTAACGCTTTGGTAATCGAAGATCAATTAGCCGGCTGGATAACGCGATTTAGTACCTCTAGATTTTGTTCCTTTAGGGTTATTTAAAGTAGAAAGTTTACTCTAACAATTCAGAAACAATTGACATCCTTAAGGAGAACATTGTTGATGGTACTTTAACTTTCATCGAGCATTTGAAATAAGATATCACTTTTTAAGTAATTCGTGTGTATTATTATAAATTTAAATAGCAACCCGAAATTGGGACACCTCTTACTTGTGATTATTGTGTTGACCATTAATTAATAACGTAAGTCTCGTTGCCTGACTTATTTCACTTTATTTGGTTACTTATAAATTAAGATCATTACCTTCTTGTAATTAGGTATCTATTCATAACAATAATAACATAATAATTTATGTGCGTGATTATTGCATCAATTGCTGTAGATGGGATTGTAAACAAATTACAATTACGTTTTGCATAACCCAACACTCAAGTAAATATGCACATGGAATAAACGTTTACTAACAGTGAAGTATGTTGACACCGTTCATGTTTATGAAACACCGAGTTTAAACTTTGTAGGTATGATAACGACATAAAAAGGTATCGAAAGGTTATTGACATGGTTAAGAAAATTGGGATAAATTTAGTAAATTTCCTTTCTAACGAATCCTTATAATGATGGCTAACCTATAAATCTGTAACGTGATTTGATGTTCAAAATAATTTATTCACTTAGAATAGAATCATTTCCTTTATCAAAAGAAATCTTCCTAAAAATTATATATTATGATTATATAATTAAGCTAAAGTGATATACATATTTTATTTGTTTTATGTTTACTTGTTTGGGTTTTCTATTAATTCATGGAACATTGATTTATATATTAGATTTCTTTTAATAGTAGTTTTAAAGTTTTTTACTTTCATTTTGATTTTTATTTCAATCTACTTAACTACCAATTTTACATTTACTGTACAGTGTATCAAGCAAGAATCTTTAGCGACTTTGCTGGGAACAAGAAAAAAATTCTAGTACACTTCCGTTTGATAGTCAATTGTTTTGGAGATACGGAATTTTGAAATTTGTTTTAGGTCTGATTTTATCAGACATAGTCAATTGCAATATTAGTTCACGCGGTATAAAAACGAACAAGGTGGCATCTAACACAGAAATATCACATATGTGTCAAATATTAACAGTTCGGTTAGTTATTACTGAGTAAATGGTGTTTAGTTTCACAATGGTTACGTTTATTTCAGAATAGAATATGCCGACATGTATTTATTCAGGAAAATAATCGTTTCAATTATCCACAGTAGAATTACTGTTTCAAATTAATAGAAATATTTTCTCAGCATTTTTTTCTCCACTAAAGAAAATTATATACATGTAATGAAACAACTGTATTTCTTTGCTTAAGAAATTTGTTAATCTCATTCAAGAAAATCTTGCAGAAAATTTGAAAATGGTAATCACAGTTACCGTACCCTTGTAGTACAGTAGTGTACTATAGTATCCCGTTGAATTGAATGAAAATGCACATTTCCTAAATATTCTCGAATCTCTTTCATGTGAAGAATTTTTCAACATTCTAATAATATTATTTAGCGATACTGTAACAGCTTCTAGCTCTAGTAATCGTTTCCAACCTATTAAGCAGCTAATAATATATTCGGTATTAAATTTCACTCTTTTGCTATCACCTAACCGGCATTAGAGGGTACACGTTTTCGTAAAGCGACGACAGGAGATCCCTGTACAGTTTGGCGTTCACTTTCGTTTGTGATTGGACGAACATCCCGCGAACGCGGAGGAACTGTACATTAAAAGCCACTTATATAGGAAATATTGTGACCCCGTAGATCAGTAAAACAGGTTTTAGTATCCCAAACGTGCAACGTACCGATTCAGGCGCTTATAAATAATACGCGCTTCCTCTAAACTGAAAGACGCGTTCATTTATTAGACGTTTCGCGTTTAGTTTCGTAGTGCACCGCAAGATAGGGGTTTATACGGTACTGAAAAATGAAGATCTATGATTCGGGTGAGTTTGTGCTTAGTTTAACTTTAAAAATAGTTCTTTGCAATAAATTTTAATGAATAATATTGAAAATTGTGAAATATAGAAAATCAGTATGTCAAAAGAGAGATTCACTCTATGCATGGGGTTCATTTTTCTAATTTAAGAAATGTAAATTGATTCTGCAACAACAATTTTTGTACTTTTCTTTCGAAAAGAACATTTAATTAATAGAGCTTACTTTATTATAGACTATTTATAGTTATTTTGTCATTAAACATAGGAGCAATACGTTTGCATTATTTCAAAACTAATTAGCTTAATTAAAATCTTATAACCTTGTACGGTGAACAGTTATACAGGTCTGGAAAAATTATCGCTTTGGCGCAGAATAAATGAAGCAACTTGGCGCCGGTAGCAATTCTGCGAGATGTTTTCGTACAGTTTCTATATAGGGTTTGTATTTACAAAGTTGGTTAATCAACAGAAGCTTTCGTTGTAATCAATTCATTGTTTAAGATTTGCTGTATAACATGCTAAACGATTACCTATACGTTAATTGGTTCCACAAAGTTAGTTTCTTTCTGATATTTTATCAATATCCTAACTGTACAAATCTATCTATCGTCCATGAGTTTAAGACTGTGTATCGCAAAATAGTCAAATATTAAAAAATGAAGATCATGTATATTGCCATGATCTTCATTCTGATTTTAATACACTGTGTAATATTTCTACTACTACAAAAATTGTAAATTCAACATTAACTGACATCAAGCTTTTTCTTTTGTTTTCAATAGATACATAGAAACAAAAGAAAACATTCTTAAAATTCTGTTGCGTAGTACTCTAGTTCGATTATACTTTAATCGTTATTGCTGGAGTTGTGTGGAGTTTATTTCCATAATATGGATAAGAAGTTTAACAATGAAAACTCGTTGTATTATTCCTTGTACTTAACGAAAATGTCAATATCGCCATTGGGCCCATCGGGCTGGTGGTTCAGTGCTTAGCGCGTTTGACTATCAGTCCAGAGGCCCCGGGTTCGAACTCTAGGATTGCTTCTCACGGTGAAGTTTCTCTGTGGCTTTCCTCACTCCATGGCGAATGCTGAGAACAAATACCATCTTAAGACGCTCCACAGGGGCAAGCGTAATAATAATTCATGGTCGGCTGTTGGAGGATGTGAAGGCATGAATTATTATTATTACACTTTAAATACATTGCAATTTTGATCGGCCTAGTTCGGGAAGGCCTAGACCAACCAGCCATTGTCGAAGACCAATATATTGTATTAATCGACTAGATGCGACTGGCTTAAACGGACTTACCGTTACCAGAAAAATACTACTTCGTAAAGATAATAAAAGAATTGGGTTGTGGAACGTAGAAATTCGATTGAAAACTAAGCAGATGTTCTGTGAAATATTTGTTAATAACAGGCGAACTTTTGTTCGAAGATTCGGTGGTGGTATGGAGATGTTTTTCTTTTTGAATGGCGTGGGAAATTTGGTAGATATTCAAGGAATACTGAAAAAAGAAAAGTATAAACCAGCATCAGAATAAGTATATAATTCGTTGCTCAAGAGTTGCTTTTCGGCATTTTATCGACCCTAAACTTTTATCAAAGCTTTGCGAAAACTTTTCACACGAAACGGAAGAAGAGGGAGACATGACAAATACGATCTGGATATGCCAGTCAGGGGATCTCAATCAGCGGAGCCCAAGCTTAATAGTGTTTTGTCTGTACTTGTAGCGGCAATACATATTTCCGGGCTTGTAGGCCGCGGTCCTGACCATTAGTCAGACGACCGGTGAACCGTCAGCATTGGCCTGAAGATGCTTGCCGTAGTGTTTGGCGAAACATCGACACATGCTTACTCAAGACCATGACCTATAAGCCCGGAAATACGTATTGCCAGTACAAAAACACACACACTGGCCGTGAAAGCTTAATATTATTTATTGAAACAAACTTGAATAAATTTGTGAAAGAATGTCCAAAATTTTGCGAACATGTAATAAATTTAATGACAGCGAATTCTAGTAAGGTTTATAAGGAACCTGAAATAGATAAAAAACTAGGGCGAATCTATAACGTAGTAATCATTAAATGTTATAAAAGATAGAGTTTTATTCTAAAAGAAAATAGATAGTAGAAAATTTCTATTAACTAATTGAAAACTCATACGATATTATTGTTAAACTAATGTGGAATTTTATCAATCAGAAACTGTTGCCTGTTCAAACTATAGAAATGCCAAACTAAACACTCGTTTGAGTGACTTAATATTTGATCTTCAGATAAATTGTAATTCATTCAATAAGTATTTCCATCGGTCCTTCAGCGTAATGCAAATATTAATAGTCATGCTGCAATTATTCCTTTTAAAAGACCATAACAGTTTTTTCTACCGCATTTTTGCGATTTCTCACATCCGGAGAAGTTTTACTTATAATGCGGAAGCTATATTCAAGATCAGCAGATTCTGACGGGATTCCTATTACTGTAATCAAATTAATTACTAACTGCATTAGTAGTGTTCCTAGATGAATTTAACGTTCCAAAAATTACTCCAACCTTCAAAGGTAAAGGTGCATACTCTGCTAATCATTCCAAAAGCATTTCTTTCGGCAGTATTTAAAATATTTGGGACTGTTTTAAGAAATCAACTGTAATTTCACAATTACTGCTAGATATCTATTATGGATTGCATTTTAAAAAACTGTAAGAATTCAAATAGTGTAGCATGCGTCAATTGTGATTTGTCGGAAACATTCGCTCTTGTTAATGGAAGATTTATCACTCACATTTTTAAATCGTACTCGAGGGGTCGACAACGTACGTAGAATAAATCCGATCAGTATTTTTCTGATGACTTGGATGTGACTCTCGGCGTTTCGCAGGTGTCGATTCTTGGATCCCTTTCTTTGTAATTTTTATAAATGACTCGCCTCCAAATATATTACAAAAATTATATTATGTACAGACATTACAAATGTAGTCTGTAACAATTTATCAAGTATAATGGCAGTACATTTTCGGGCGGGTTTGGTATGTTCCAGAGTCATCATTTGTTGTTGGGAAAGTAATTGATGCGGTTTTACCCTTTATGGAGAGAGAATGTAAGACCATGGAACACATTAGACACACTTTATCTCGGTAACCACCAAAAAGTCAGATTGGTTAATATCAAACAAAATTATTATGAACGTTGAAAAAATAAAATTAATAGTATTCGAAAATAAAGCTCTAGAGGTGTATTCCGGATACTAGTTTTTGTAACTGCCTAATTTCTTGGGTCTAGACCAACAATAACAACAAGATATACAATTATAAGTGTATATATGTATATATACTATTTCTGTGTGTTTATTGTTTGCAATATGTAAATTTATTATGTGTTTTGCAATGTTATACTTTACATCACTGGTATGTAAATAAATAAATTGTAATTGCTAAAACACAGAGGTGGATTTTTTTACGAAACCACTGTTTAGCTTTTTGTGTATAATAATAATAATAATAATAATAATAATAATAATAATAATAATAATAATATGTTTTCTATGTTCTTTTAGTCAAAAGTGAATAGAGGTTTCAAAGATGGTCTTGAACTTACTACTTAGAGCTAATTTACATATTGCATTAAGTAGATGTTTATGTTTATTTCAATACAGAGACAAAGTACTGCAAAACTACTTCCAAGATTTGAAAAAAAAACTGTCATAAATACTTAATGAAGGTAATAATCCACTGCTGTATAAAAAAGTCTAATCGTATTAAATTTAAACGCTTACGAGGTTATTTCTATTAAAATGAAACGAACTACTTTTCTTAGTTAATTAATATATGCGGTATAAAATAACTGCTTTTGAGTTGAGAAACTAAATTACCATTATAAAATTTTCTGCAAGTTGCTTCATTAAATCATTTTTTTTTGTTTCGTACCAAAAATAAGATAACAACAATTGTCTACATTTGCATGTACGTTCAGTTAGCCTATTTTTTTTCATTTTACGTGACAAATACTGTTGTTCAAAATTCTATGTCGGATCTAATCTAATGAATATGCTTTAGAATTAATTACAAAGGAACATTTGAATCGCCTCTTTTTACATATCAACAATTTGTCCGTTTACCATTTATTTCTCGGCGTCTGACGTCAACTCACAAAAAAGCAAAAAGTCTTCTAAAGCGGGTTACAGCAAATTACACTTATTTAATTGTATATTAGGCGTTATTTGTCACCAATTGCCGGAGGATTAAGGAAAAAATCGGCCATTGCCTTGATTTCCTAATGTTACCAATTTCAAAATGTGAAACGATGCTATTCGAAAGGTGAAAATTGCAATCGGAATTTCTAAATGTTGCTACAATTTATGCGACTAATATATACTTAGTCCACATTTTCATCTTTAGAATGCTAATGAAATGGCGTTGGTTTTTTAATCACTCTGATATATGAACAGGTTTGCGACAACTTTTTTGGTCGTTTGTTGAAAAAAAATTGAATTTGCGATTTGGCAAAAGACTACTTGGATAATATATTGCTAGTTTAAGCTGTGTATATAATTAGGTAAAAATAAATTATGGGGGGCCTCGTTGAATTTATGGGTAGGATTGTAAAAATTTTTATTGTTAAATGGGCAGCGTTGCGTGTATCATATTGGGGGGTGGTAGCAATAGTTTCTATGACTAAATATCTGTTTATCGAAATTAGCGTATGGAAATCAATCGATAAAAAATATTCGCACAATTTTCCTTTCCAATGTATGTTTTTGTACATAATATTGTTATTGCAATAATAAGCAATAATAGTACTAAAATCTGCAGTCCTTTTTGAAGAAAATTTATTGTCTTCATTCCATTTTTAGTTACACATTTTTGACTTGCTATTGACATACTTGCTTCTCCCTGTGTTGACCTTATTTACATCATCTTAGAACGTCCTATATTTTTCAATCTATCTACGTACACTACCGTCCATATTAGTTCGGACACACAGTAAAATGTGTTGTGAATTGATAAATGCTGAAGTTTCTAAATAAACCTGCTTGTGCGTCATTTTGTGTGACCCTAACTAAAGTTATTAAAATGCCGAGAGGAAAACCGATTTGTTTAGAAAAGTACTCTGCTTTTCATTAAGAAGGTTATTCACTGCGTTAAATTTCCGAAAAAAATACATGTTAATAAATCGATTGTTAGTGATACCATTCGAAGACATCGGGCAGTTTAAGAGAACGAGCACGTTCAGGTCGTAAGAGAACAACTCATGCCGACGATGAGCGTATGGAATTGCTGAGCAAGCGAAATGGGAGACTGACAGCACCAGAAATCGCCGCTGAAATGAATCGCGATCGTGTAAGAAAAATTTAACGAGATTAAAAGCTCTAAATCTTCACGGCCGCATTCTAACAAAAAAATTCTACTTCGACGGGAAAACGCAAAAGCGGTTACAGTGGGCAGAAATACATAAAAAGTGGACAGTGGATGATTGCAAAAAGGTGCTGATGAGTCAAAGTTTGAGGTGTTAAATGAAGAACAATATAATTTTACAAATAATGACCTGGCTGCCGCAAAGCCCTGATCTCAACCCGATCGAGCTGCTTTGGGATGAATTGTACAGGAGAGTCTGTAAAGTATGCCCTACCTCCATAGGTCACCCGTGGAATATTTTTCAAAAGGAATGGACCAATATGCCAAAGGGAGTCCTTGAAAATCTCGGATTGTGAAAGCTGTTCTTCGCGCAAAAGGGTTTCTCTGATGGACGGAATGTTTAAGGAGTATTTGTTTATTTTATATTAGAATTTTTTTACTTTTATGCTATAATTTTAATCGCTACTAATGCAATCAAAATTTTAAATTTTAGAAAAATGTGTGAATATTTTCTCGTTTTTTTAAAATTTATTGCGTGTCCGAACTAATATGGGTGGTAGTGTACATCTTTGTATTTAGTCTATTTCAAATGTGAGCCGCCCATCTAAATTTCCCTGTCTTGCAATGTCTTTCCTTTTCTTCATTTGAAAATATGTATTGCACATCACTATTTTTATGGATTTAGATACGAATATTAATCACAAAGTTGAGTTTCTCAATACTCCGTTTGTAAATCCTCTTTAATTTTCACTTTTCTGGATAATAAATAACATTAACTTACTTTAGAAACTGTAGGATAAAGCCAGAACGAAACATAAAAAATTCAGGATTTCAAGTCACTGAAATTACTATGAAAGTTTGTGCAACTTTAGTACGATAACGATTAGAAGTGAAATGCGGGCTTACCTTTAGCGCATTTACAAAACGAACCTTTCAAGTTGAAAATGTTTGACGTTGGGTGGAGAGAGATGATTAAATCTCCATTCTAATACAAATTCCTTATGTTATTAATAGTCACTTTGTAAATTTGGCACCAAATGTAATTGTTGAGAAAAGAACACTATGCATGAATACTAAGATGCAGAATTTTCCTTCTTCGGTTAGTTTTAAATAAGTTGCAACTGAAATGGTGTCTAAATATGCTGTAGAAACTATTAGCTATGACTGAATTAGTATTCGTATGATTAGTGTGTGTATACAAATTGTTCTTCTTGTGTAACTGACATTCCTAATTGTGCAATAATGCATGTAAAAGAGCTGTTGTTTTGCCCTTATACAAATGTAAAATTCCTAACACTTGTGTGATCTTTCCATAGAAGTACTTTACTTATGTTCAGCAAAACATTAGAAATAATTATGAAATTCCAAATCGATCATCATTTAGCAACGCAAAACGATATTTTGCCTTTTGCAAATGGTTACAGTTGCATAGCTGTAGTGTTGAGTATAATTGATGACGTCATGGCAGTTAGCGATCCAACTTACGACTTTGGTTTGGTGGATTTCAATAAGACCTTCGACATTTTGAATGTTGATTGTTATCAATTTTGCATTATATTGATTTTGATCATATGCCTCACCATTTTTCTCGAAATTTACAGCGGACTGTGACCTTTTTCTATTCCCAAAATAGCTGTGCTATTCGTTCATACTGATTTGCGAGGGCGAATCAAATACGAACCGGACTTTGGTGGACATTGGTACAGTAAAAAAATGAAATATACCTTATTTCTCTATATAATCTCCTCTTTTATTCACGCATTTTTTCCCACCGCATCGGAAGTATTTTAATTTGGTCATCAAAAAATTAATGTGGTGACGTCTGTAACCAAATGCGGACGAACATTTCCACACCCCCATCGTCGTCTTCTTTGAGGGACTCAAACACGTGGTAGTCACACGGTGACAGTAGGGCAGATCTTCCAACGTTACCAAATGAATGTTGTCCAACTTATTTTGGGTTAATGCAGCTGCGCCTGGCCGAGCATTGTCGTGGAGCAGAATCGCACTTCGAATAGGCATGTCTCGCCTTTTTCGTCGATAGGCTAGTTTCACTTCATCAAGCAGTTGCCAGTAGTTGCAAGAACTGGTGGCGTACATGGTTCTTGTTTTCCACTAACTCTCGGCCATCGGAACATCTTTTCGGCGAACTGTACAGTTAGTCGACGCAAAATTTCGAGAGGTTTTACGCCTTTTTGCGCCAAAATTTTTAATAATAATACGTTGTTCGACAGATGTGTATACCTCTTACTCAGACATGGTGCTATTACCGGCTCATCTGCTCTGCCGAACTTAACGGATTTACTTCCTACCACCTTATATCCCCCCCAACGCATATCAAGACGTCACGCCGCTAACGTCACCTAGAGGGAGTTAAAAAGAAGAGACCGGTTCATATTTGATTCGCCTTCGTATTAGGGAGACATAACTTTCTGTGGTGCAGTTGCCTATTATTTAAGGTTGACGTAAGATTTTTTTGAGAGAAAGATGCTAAGAAAAAATCTTTGTTTTATAATTTTCTATTGTCCTTAAAAGTCTGCTGGCGAATTTTAGATAGGTCCTATATATTTGAATATCTTCCAAGTATTCTTTTCTAAAAGTTAACAGTTTCTCAAAGTTAAATAATTTTATTGAGTTAACCGTATACACCATTTTCTTAATTTTATTTCCCGAATTCCATTTTAGAATTGATTTTGCAATACAATACATCCTCCGCGTTTTAACATATTTATCGATGCATTACTTCGTTCGTAACGAAACAATTTCGTATAAGGACACCTTCGTTGGAATCTCAGTTCACTATGAGGGTTAATTTAAAGAAAACATCCTAGTACATGGGCTTTGCTTCTGAGTAAGTGTATTTCAACCGTAGGAACGCAGGTTACAATTCTTCAGCCTTATGTAATAGAATGCGTAACATATTAACCTGAAAACAGTCCTTGCAACATTGAGAAAATCATTCTTGAAAATTATAATCGAAACTAAAAACCTTTCATTTTTCCTAGAGCAATAAATTCCGTTGCAATCATTACTAGGTAGCTATTATTACATCATATAAGAAGGTTACCCGTCTAAATAATCTTTTTTTTCTATCGCTGTCAACAGCAGGTACTTTAAATTAAGTTGTAATGAACCTAATTAATTGCGGCCATGAAATATTAAACCTATCTTACTAAATTAAAGCGTGAATTAATTATTTTGATCCTAGTTTAAATTAAAATGGTATTTTCTGTATACATAAATACATTAATATGTATATATATAATTACAAAATTATGTAAATTGGAAATTTTTTAACTGTTCTTTAATTGTATGTTAGTAACAAGTTTATAGTTTGTAGATAAAAACTTGCTCAGTTTTTTTTAAGATGGTAACGGTAACGGGGATCTGAAATAGTCTGCTTACATCAAAGCAGGCGCAATTGAAACTGTATAATTATGTGGAGACTGTGTTCAAATAGAAGTCGACATTATTAAATTTATAGCATTTTTTCTATTAACGCTAGTGGAATCAGACATGCAGTCGCAAATCGATATGTTGAGATATTTAAAAATAAATACTATCTTGTCGTGGAACACTCAGTATATTTCTATATACACTACCGTTCATAAGTTTGGTCGCTCTTAATGTATTGTGTTACACTTAGAACTATTTCAGAAATATTTACGGAAATTCTTTAAATTCAAGTCTTCCTAGAATGGCATTTACAATCTAATGTTAATAGTATATATTCTTAACAACAAACCTTACAAAATCCATTCAAACACGAAAACAATTTTATGATGGTAATAAAGCAATGCGTTAATAGTATAAAGCTGGGGATGAATGCATTATGAGTTATGAAACACAGTTTGGGAAGAGTACTGAATCATTCAGTATGCATCCAGAATATTGCCAAGATGCTGGAGACGTATGTAATAGTGTTAGAAAGACACTATTTTATATTGTTAATTTATTTGATCGAAGATACACCAAAAAGAAGGGAATTGGATATTGAATCGAGTACCAGAATATGCGTTTTACACGAAACAAATGTGTCGAATTGAGAAATTGCACGACAATTAAATGATTAGATACAAATAACCGAGTATACATAGGATAATTAAAAGAAAGGAAGAGACCAGCTTCAGAGCAGAAATTTGTTATGTTGTTTGTTATTTACGTAGATTTTTCTAAAGCTGCCGACTGCATTAACCACGAGATGCTACTACAAAAAATGGATAAATTTGGTTTTGGTGTGGGTTTCCTGACGTTGATTGGGTCTTACCTTACTGGAAGGGAGTGTTATGTCTGCTACAACGGTTATTCCTCTACGCCGTTTTCTCCAACATCAGGTGTTCCTCAAGGTTCAAATCTTGGACCACTTCTCTTCAATTTTTATATAAATGATTTACTATCACTGTTTACGTGTCACGTCTTAGCATACGCAGATGACGTAAAGATATTTAATACTGTTGGTAGCATTTTAGATTGTAAACATTTACAAGACAGTCTTCTTCGCATTAATACTTGGAGCAAGGTCAATTATCTCCCTCTGAACATCAGCAAGTGTACTGTGGTTTCCTACAATAACACTCACACTATTTTATACTATAACTACCAGATTAATGATGCAGCCATACCACGCAATATCAAAACTTTGGATCTTGGTGTTTTGTTTGATAATAGACTGTCATTTACGGAACATATTTCGTCCATGTGTTCATCTGCTTCCAAAACTCTCGGTTTTGTCATGCGTTCTTGCAGGCATTTCTCAGACTTAGGTGTAATAAAACGTTTATATTATGCCTACGTTTGTTCTAAGCTTGAATACGCCTCCATTGTTTGGTATCCCCGTTATTTACACCAAGAGCATATGATCGAACGCGTTCAAAAGAAATTTCTAAAGTATCTCTCCTTTCGAATGGACAACGTGTATCCTGGAAGAGGTATCGAGTATTATAGCTTACTTGTTGAGCATGGTTTTCTACCTCTTGCTGACCGCCGCGAGCGTAACAGTGTGGAGTTTCTTTGCAGGATCCTGAAAAATACTATCGACTCGCCAGCCCTTCTAGCGCAAATAAACTTTACCGTACCTACTCATCATACTCGCTACTATAATATATTTCAAGTACCTAGAGCTAATACCAACATTTTGCTAAAGGCACCTCTCAGTTAGATGGTGAGGAATGCAAACAAACGGGATCTGGAGCCATTTTTGTGAGTCTTTCTTTTTTTTGTTTCATTATTATATACATTTTCAGCATGTTATTATTGTAGGCAACACGATTTGAATTATTTTATTTTAAATAAGAATTGTACTGTAATTTGTTCTGTAATTGGCCCTTGGGCTGTTGGGCAATAAAGGATTATTATTATTATTATTATTATTAGAAATCGAAGTGGAAGACTCAAATCAACGACGAAACGAGATGACCAATATATCCAAAATTTCCCTAAGAAATCCCCGTCTTACCTCACCGCAAATTACGGCAGAATTGAATTTACACCGCCCTCAGCCAATAAGTGTGTCCACAGTAGAACGGAGACTAATAAAAGTCGGTCTAAGGGCCGGTTTCATAATATAACCCCTAACGGAAAATTATCTAATTGAGAATTAAAGATAATGTCATGTTTAATGGTCCGTTAAAGTGTGTGGTCTTCATAATAACAAAGCGCAGATCAGTTAACCGATGCCGTAATTAAGGAAAAGGCAGTTGGGTTGGCTACACAGGAATGAATTTCCCTAATTCTTAAGGCCATCGTTCTGTCATTCAAAGCAATCTTCCAAGGATTAATTAGATTTATTAGTGGTTTTATTGGATTTGGAGATACAAATAAGAAAAGAACAATTGCAACAACTTTTACAGGAAAGTTGATATGATATTATAAGAATTTACTTAAAAATTAAGTATATTATAAGTGTATGTGTACTTCTCATAATACAGTATATATATATATATATATACATCTTACAGTCTAGCAAAGTGTTCATTTATTATAAGTTGACGATGGTGTCTTGCATTATTTACATTAATTACATTATCTGGTTCCTCTTCATGATCCTCGACAATAAAATCTGCTTCTCCTGATCGTGGGTTGCACCTGGCCACTTTACAAAAATATCACGTATTTTCAAATTAGTATCGCTGAGAGTTTGCACATTTAAAGCAAAGAAATCTTTTCTAGATCGGAAAATTTCTGCATCTTCACCACCAGGTTAGTCTATTTTAATTAATGTACAATCTATTGCCTCAATTACACGAGGAAATCTTGGTGTAGCATAGAATTGTTCTGCGCTTCTTTCCATTTCTATGTTACTTTCGTACATTTTGATGTACCGTGGTCATAATGATGCAATGGCAGTCGACACTCTTTTCATTATGCGACAGGCTGATGCTTTTGATACACCCCCAAAATCAGCAACAATTATTTGCATGTTGCCTGATGCATAAAATGTCGAAGTTAATAACAGTTGTTCCATTGGTTTTATACATCTTCCTCTATAAATAAATTATCTTGTATAATCTTGTTTTCTGTTAATAAAATGTAAATCTACTTATTTGTATCAAGCGTTGTAAGTGGCTCGATTTCTTCTAATATGAACTGGACAGATACTTTTGATAATAATTAACATTAATGTCTTCGTTAAATTTATTATGAAACGGGCCGTAAGGGCTCGGTTAAGTTCTATACACAAACGGAAAAGACTAAATTGGGCAAAAGCTCACGTAAACTGAAGCGCAAGTAATTGAGAAAATGTGTTATGGATGGACGAATTGAAATTCGAATTATTTAGATGTAAAGGCCGCGATCTCGCATATCTGTCGGCCAAATCTTGAAAAAAAATGGGTTTCTTTGAAGACAAACAGTAGAATAGTGTTTACTTTATTAAAACGTACTCTTTTGTATGGATAAAGTTTGTTTCTTTAATGAATTTCTCGCAAACACTATCTGTTATCTTATATAGTGTGATCAAACTTTTGGACGGTAGTGTATGTACATGCCAACGAAATATGCAGAGAAGAAAATTGCTAATTCGGGGAGAGAAGTATTATCAAGAAATAAATATTTCAAATTGAGTTGTACCTAAGAAAATAGGACTATCTCATCACTTAATCAACCATTTTATAAATCTAAGTCATTTATATAGCAAAAACCTCGCCAAAGGGAAGATCGACATCAAGATAGTGATCGATATTGCGCTTAGGTTCTTCTGATAATGTAGCTGCACAGCAAATAAAATATGATTTAAGCTTATTAGTGACTAAGACGTCTGTACAACAAATTTTCTTCGTTAATGAGTATTTTCTATATGTAAAAGGATTTCAAAAACATCTTAATGGGAAAGACGAACGAGCTAAATCAATATTTGTGCAAGATTATGTGGAATGGGATTATCAAATGAAGAACGCGAAAGACTTTTCGACACTTAGACATCTCTGCTGGCTTCAAATATTATTAGCACAGTTTGCATAAGAATACTAAAGTTTGTGCATAATACTAAATGCATATATATTTCTAGATTAATTTCGATTCTTATACAAAATTTCCAAAAACAGTTCGAATACCGGATATACTACAAAGACAATACCGCTGTCTATACCACCAAATGGCCAAAACATTGGTTTTTTAGAAACGAAATCGACTGATTACAATGCATATTACTCGCTTGTCTGACGTGGACTTCACTGAAAATCTCTGGAGAATATTGGCTATTTAAATACATGTTAATAATAGGTAATATTATAGCGCCAATGAAATTAAATCTACGATAAAGAGATGCCGGAGTAAGATTCCTATTTTAAAATTGACCAAGTTGGTGGACAGTGTGAAGAAACCGTTTTCTGAATTTATTTTGGATAAAAGATCCCACATCCACTATTACATTTAGGTAGAATTTTCTGTGAATTTATTCAATATTATTTTCCCTTTCATTCGACTTTGTAGATTATTTAATATTAATTTTAATACAGAAATTGCCGAAGATATTAAAGAAAAGCAAATATTATGTTCAGTAATTTATCTGGATCTATAGAAATCCTCCTGAGTGTATATAAATTGTGTTAATACGCAATTTTTCTTAAAAAAACATTAACTTATAGCGTTATAAAAGTTGTAAACGAACTCTTGCATTCTTTTTCATGGTCCGCTGGTATACTTACACAATGGAGAATGTATACGCTTTGCCAGATTTTAATTACTTAACCTGTTGGTAATTTTTCTATTGCTACTATAAACAAGTAGGTTGCAGGTAATTTTAATTCTGTAGATTGTTTGCATGTATGTCGATTACCAAATTTTGGTAATTTTTTTAGATATTGTAAAAAACACAGGCACTTAAGGTAACAGTTCAATAGATGGTACCTTAAGACTATGAGTGGGATTAAACATTTTCTTATAATTCGATTTAATGAATTCTGATTATAGCTTTTGGAATATGCATTGCTTGATGTTTGTCTATTTATGTGCCAGCTCACGAGATGTGACAAAATAAATAATTTTTTGAAGTTCAAAATGCAAAAATGAGATAATATTTAACCCAACAGGTGATAAATGTTGGTGATCTAACCTATCTGGATTTAAGTAAGTTTTATTTTATTAAAAAGTCTAACGTTAAACTCTATCGGCCATTGCCAACTTGTTGTGCCACTTTTTGTCATTAGACTTACTTTCGTCTTATTATTTTTAATCCTTTTACTCTTCCTCGGTAAAATACATTACCATGTTTTACGAATGCATAATTATTAACCATTATAGAGTCAGATACTGAATTGAACTCGTCATTTTTTTTGTGGTAGGTGCATCTAAACAATTTATTTTCTTGAAAAAGCTAATTTTTCATTTCGTGTTCTTTCGCATTCCTTTTATTGAGGTTTTGTCTATTTTACACGATATTCTTTTCACTGTTTTGAGGTAGCTACAGATGATATCTTTTCTTTCACTTTCATTTTTGTAGCCTTTTCAGTATCAGAATGAAATAAAGTCGACTTAAACGGTGATGGAGAATCGAAGTTTCAAGTGTTGGAGGCAAAGTTTTATTGTTGGGTATGTAATTTAGTCCAATCCTAGAAGTTAAATATTTACATTTGCCGACGATGTTTTATTTGAAAACTGTTAGAGGTACTTGGAATTTCGCATATATTTGTACCTTTTCATTGACGGAAGCTTCGGTAATAACAATACCTGGTGCATACTAGCTAAATTGGTAACTCAGTTGTCATGCGTTCGAAACCAACGACTATCAGGTACAGTGGCGATACTATTTCGGGTGGGTTAGGTATGCTCCCGAGTCACCATTCGCCGTTGGGAAAATATTTAACTTTGCTTTATCCCCCACGGTGACGGGGTCCAGTTACAAGGCCATGGAACACTTTACATGCACTTTTCGACATATAAGGCTCTGCGGTTATGACGAGCTAAATTAGTTGATAACCCCGTTGAGCCGCTCACCACCACAAGAAAAAATTGTTACTATATTAGAGGTGGATTCTTCATCAAGAATTAAGCTACTATTCCTGCTGTTCTCAACATCTTAATCAACAACAATCAAAAACAATATCGTTGTTATTCATTAGGTATCGGTGTGGAAACCATCATTTTATTCGCATGTTAAACAAGGCATAAAATAAATTATATAAATAATAAATATATTATATTAAAAAAGCTAAACAAAAAGGAAAAAATATGAAAGTAGGAAACTGGAAAATGAATGCAATTAACGTACAGGAACTAATGTTTGCAGATGATACGGTACTGATAGCACACTCGGAAGAGACATTACAGGAAAACTCGAAAATATACCAAGAAGAACTAACAAAGATAAACATGGAAATAAATACGAGGAAAACAAACACAATGATAATAGCAGCAGAAGAAAGAAAACATAGCATCAAAATCGGGGAAAAAGCATTGGAACAAGTTAAAAGTTACAACTACTTAGAAACAATCATTGAAGACAATGGAAGAATAGAGAAAGAGGTAAATGAGAGGATAGGGAAATCCGCAAAAATATATAACATATTGAGAAATTCGTTTCTGGATAAAAAAGAAATACCAAAAAAAATAAAGACAGAAGTGTATAAAAGAGTGGTCAGACCAACATTAACATATGGTAGTGAGTCATGGATAACCACGAATAGAATCAAGAGCAGAGTTACGGCCATGGAAATGAGATTCCTAAGAAGAATAGAAGGAGTAACTAGAAGAGACAGAATCAGAAACACGACAATCACAAATAGTCTGGGTATCAAACCAGTAGAAGTCGTCATAGAAGAGAGACAACTGGGATGGCTTGGACATCTACATAGAATGGAAGAAGATCGAATCACAAAGAGGATATTTGCAGCCGAAACAGAGGGCAAAAACAGAATAGGTAGACCCCGAAACACCTGGAAGGAGCAGGTGTATAGAACATTGGAAAAGAGAAGTATGGGATGGATTGAAGCCAAACAACTGGCTCAGAACAGGAACCTGTGGAAGATAAAAATAAGAAATAAATAGGCCGACACCGCAAGGTATAAAGGACATAGGATTAAAAAAAAAGAAAAAAGAAAAAAGAATAATAAATAATACATGTATATACATATATATATATTTCGTCTATTTTATGTTTTTACCTACGTCATTGTTTTGTCGTATAAGTTAAGACAATCTATTCATTTGACGATCTTTCTCTAGTACTGTTGCTGAAAGATATTCGACAACGCCATTTTATCTAAAGAAGACGCCACTTTTATGAAGGATGGAGCACCCTGCCACAAAGCAAGAACAACAACCACATGGAAAGAGGAACAGGGGATTCGGATTTTACCATGGCCAGGCCAATCACCAGACATGAATCCGATAGAGAATGTTTGGCGCATAATCCAGACAAATATGGCGAAACGACCCCGAAAACCCAGCAATAAGGAAGAACTCGTGGCAGCTGTTACGGAAGAGTGGTTAAATATTCCAGAAGACACCATTAATCATTTAATAAATTCTATGCCACGACGACTTGCAGCACTTCACGCAAGTAAAGGTGGATCGACAAAATATTAGTCTAATTTAAAAATTTTTAAATATTTTGTATATATAACGGGAATAGAATCCTTTTTTAAATTAGTAGGTGTCTATTTTATTCTGTCACCCTAGTGTATCTTATCATGACACGGAATTCCGGAAGTAGTTGGTTTATTATTGTTAAAATGTTCTTTCGTATAATGAAGTATAACACGTAATACGATGTACAATACGTACATACATACATAGCAGCGGAACGGAGATATATTGGTCGAATTTGGTCAATTTTTCGTATCGGTTGTGTGTGCGAGCGAGTCCGGACCTGGCACGCCAAAGATTTGGCCAACCCTATTTATGAATTCTAATATTAAGAAAATCGGAAATAACGTGCAGGTATCCTTCTATTTCTTATTTACATTTTTCGACCATCACTGAACATTAAACCACGTAAGCAGTATGATATTTATGACTTCTTTATAAATATTTTATAGCTCTTCGTGCCAACGAAAAGTAAAGATTCGGTTTCGCAAAATAATAAACTTCATTACATATACATATGTCAATAATGTAATCACGTAACTTCCGATTGTTTAACACTTTTGCCATTAAACTTTTTACGACTTTGATCGAGGTCGCTAATTTAGGAGAACAAAGCTTTGGTAACAGTATGATAATTATTTGGAAAATCATAAACGTACAAACGCTTCGAATTTAATTGGTGTTATTTGCGGCTAGATTTCTCAATGTAATAATTGAATTGGTTTTTAATTAAATTAATTTTGTCGGTGCTGTTGACTTTAACCGCAACTTTACCATATGTAAAGTATCTATTTATATTTATTGCCTCTTTTTTGTTGGTTTTTTTTTATCTGAAGTAGCCGTTACTATTGCTATAGTACATTTTATTCACATGTACAATTTCAATATCACCAATTAAAGGATGTCAGAATATAAAAAGGTTATAATTTTGCAATTAATTACAAATGTACTATTAGCTTTATTGTCATTTTATTATTCGCTTGATATAGAAGGAACAGGTTTAAGACTGGGACATTATTAATGATATGGAAAGTAAGTATGTCACCAAAAGACGAGTGAATTCTAGATCAATTCATTTTGTTTCTCTTATTTCTGAATTAACGATTTCCCCAAGAACTTTCAGTGCTAAATATAGGAGTCAGTATAAGGTAAAAATACAGTAATTTATTCTAGCGTCCGCTAATTAAAATTAGATATCGAGCAAACATCGTATAATAACTATAATAATAAAAATGTTTTAAACAGTAAATATATGCTTAATTGCATTTTAATCTGCATGTTGTCAACTATGTTTTAATGGAATAATATTCTCAGTTACCTATAATTCTTAATAGCACGCGGCACGTGCAAATATCTTACTTGAAGTGTTTTCGTTAAAGTGACAGTTAAGGATTAAATCTTTTAGGTAAAATAATATCTTTTAATTAATAGGTATGTTGCACATTATTTGCAGCTTATGTTAGGAATATTCACGAGGAAAATTATTTTGATCATTTTTGTTACACGTAAACGATAAATTCAAATGATATATATCGTCTGGAATGGGTATTTTATTATATGCCCAACGCGTATAAATAATAATATAAAGTTATGACACTTGGTAATAAAAATTTCCAGCGATGCAAGAGAATGATGTTTGTGTTAATTAATTGAGTAAATAGATGATATTTAAGTACATAAGTAATTTATACTAATAATTCTACAAACTTCTACCATGCTTTTCTTGAATTTTAGAAAGTTATTGCGAGAAATAGAAAAATTAAAAAAATAAAATCCTAAATTACGACCAGACCGTGGTTATTAAAGTAATATCAGTGAAATAGGGGACCTGCTAAATCTATTAGTGAAAAATGCAAGAGCGGTGATAACTCTGTGGAATGGAAAATGGGTCCACGAGGTGACGAAAAACTTTTAGTAAAATGGATACTGCATCTTGGCAAAACTGGATTTCCAGTATTTAAAGAGCAAGTTCAGGCTAGCGTTCATCTCTCGTTAAAAGCTCTACAACGTCAAAATCTATAAGATGCAAGACCTGGTGAAGCATCTTTGCGACGTGATTCAGAGTTAACCCTACGAACTCCACAAAAGCTAACTAAAAGTAGACCATTAGTTAAGTTTTCTTCTGTCTTTGCTTCGATCATAAGATACATCGCAGCTTAAATATTTCCTAAAGTGTTTCTCCTGTTCCAGTACAACATCGCCAATATTTTTATTTCATAGTTTCGGCAGATTTTTTGTAATGTATATATCCCTTTCTGTAGGTCATCTTTTGTTTCTATTAGGAGAACTATTTCGTCAGCAAATAAGATAGAATTTGGGTTGGTGTTCTAGTTTAAACGTATTCGTTTACGACATATATTTTGCCATTTCTTTATAATAATGTTGGAGACACACAGCCGCCTTGTCTAACTCCTTTGTTTCTTGATATTACCCTAGTTAATCTTTCACCTATATCTACCATAATTCAGATGTCAGTGTATAAGTCCTGTATAGCTCTTCTTAAATGACGTGGATATCCCTGTTCTTTCATAGTATTCCCTAATTTACATTTGTTCACATTATCGAAAGCCTTCTCGAAGTTTATAACCCCAATGTGTGTTTCTCTGTTATATTCCCTGTGCTTTTCTGACACCTGCAAATTAAATTTCGATTCGCTAGGAAAAATTAAATTCCATCGTTCCATAGTCGAGACTATGTAATTCCAATGATTTTGAACGATTTCTTACAGTTGAAGCACTTACAATTGCTCCCGTTGCTTTCGCTAGGTGTCTAACTAATTCCATCAAAGTTTGGCCCGATTTTTCAAATAAAACCGGCGTAATTATTGCGTTGTCTTTTTGACGGCCATCAATTATTTGTGGACCACTACACTCAATACATTCAGTTACAACTGGAAGGACCCTTTAAGTCAAGAATAATCGTTTTTTGGCATGCCTTTAATAAATCGTCATATACAGCACGATGTCCACACAGTTGTTAACTAAGTGCAACTAGATGCTGTTACCCCTTTTAAGTAGGAGAATAGATCATGAACTACCTAAGCCCAGATTATAGCTCTTTTTTTTAGAAATGTTGCGGTTCACTCAGTCTACATCTTAAGTTAGAAATTTTGTGCATATGGCAGTTGAAACGTGTAGACGTACCTTAAAACTACTAACGATGAACATTATCAATTAAAGACCGACTGTTCTTCATTCATATTTTCTTAACAGTTCTGACAAAATTTAAGGAGTTGGTCCACAATGACGTACAGAACAATTTCTATGAAAAATATTAAATACGTGCGCCGTGAAAATTCATAAAATTCATAGCCTACTAAAAGATATATTGAAACCATTTCATCGCTCTAGTAAAAATAAAATAATTGCTGCAACTGTGTGAGCTACTTGACCAAAATAGTGAATTAAATAATTAGGCTTAATATACATAATTACCGCGTAATTTTATTTTACCTTTGCAATTCAAATTTCCATCGTAGTGGGCCAGTAGGTCTTCTCAAGGTATAGCGACTTGAAAGCCGTAACTTTTGAAAACGTCTATTGACGAATTACGTGATAGAATTTCTGATGTTCGCATGCTGTGATTAGAATTACTTTATTGTACTTAATTAATCTGACAGTATGAGTGCGTTCGTTATGTAAACACGGGAGGAAGGCCACCTATGAGTTTAAATCAGTGAAGCCGTTGTAGACCGAATTAGTTTGTTTTGGAAACTGTACCGAATATTGTTGCAGTGCGGACGCTAATGTGTTAATTCAAGTGAAACTTGGGGAATAAATACTTGATCAAATACAATTACGTTTGTAGTGTTGGTGTTACTTAAGAGTGTATTGTTTTATAAACATGTCCTGGAATCAATTTTGGGGTATGACATATATAGTTATCAATCATTGTGTAAACATTGTTTTGGTTGAGTTTTAATTAATTTTCACTAACTAACAAAAGTAAAAAGCGTTCACATAAATATTATCTGTAGTAATCCATCCGAATAAAAACTTTTGTCGTAACTTGTACTATTTTCAGTTGGATTAGTTCTCGATTTGACAGAGTGTTCGTTCATATACATGTTTGAAAGGAACTAAAATTGTACTGTAATTTATTTTTTTAATTTTAAATCGATTTAAAATGGTTTTTACTATACAATATAAATCATTCACGGTTGAATCTTATTTTTACTTAAATAGTATCTCAGACTTTCAAGACCGTTTGTCATAGTCGTAACGGTTGCCGGATTCCGCTGTCACACAGGTCTTTTGTTCCTGACGTTTCGGCAATGGCCGATTTGTCTATTTGTTTCAACCGCTCATTCCTCTCATGTTCCTTCTTTCTAGTGTTAATCAAACGTCCTATTGTGCCGATGTATACTTTATCGGATGAGCACGGTACACCCCGGGTGTTAACAAGTCCCTTTCTTCTTTGACCTGTCGTAGTAAGCTAGACACAGTTTGTGTTGGAGTGAAAACAGTCCGTATGTTGAAACGCTTGAGCACTCGTCCTATCCTGTCTGTAGTGTTGTTTATGTATGGTAGCTATGCCGTGCCTTACGTTTCTGTTTCCCGACCATTCTTGTCTCAGGGTTAAGGTTTACTCGTGATGACGCTATTGATTACATTCTCAGGTGGTCCAATTCCTTCTGTAGCTGTTCCTCGTTGCATAATCTGCATGCCCGCTTGACTAGCGTGCGCACCACCGTGTTCTTCTGACGAAGATGGAGGTTTCCTGAACACACTAATTGTTGCCGATGCTTTGTCCCTGTTGACAAGAACGTCTAGAAAACTTCAGTACCTTTGGAAATGCGAACCACAGTTGCTCGCGAAAGGTCTGGAACAAAGAGCCTAGTGACACGGTGGAACCTGACAACCGTTACTACTTATTTTTACTTGTTTGTTGCAAACAAGCATATTTCATTCAGTTAAAAAATTTCGTTGATGATTTAGACATTTATCATGTCATTCAAATAGCTTATACCAAACAAGATTCCTATGAAGAATTTCAGTAACAACAGTAAGACATAATTGTAATTTCAAAGGCCACTTTGGGGTAAAATTTATTTAAATGCATTTTTGACGAATAAAAGAAAATGCAATTAATTTAATTCCAATATTCTTATTAGTTAATCATCATTAAACTCAACTATGGATGTGCATTTCGTAGTTTCAACCTTGTTAAAAAGGAAAGTACAAAAATTTAGTAAAACCATCTTTCCCCATACACGGCAATTATTATACACCTTGTTACATCCACGTTGCACAAGAGATTAAACATTAAATCTAACTTCACCGAACCACCATATTACAGTGCACTTAATAGCGCTGCAAATAGCATAACTTCATGACATTAGCGCCTCGCAACGTTGATGAAATTCATTACTGTAACGTATTACTCCAGTCATTATGCATCGCCTAATATCGGAGTTAAGGAAAGAGTTATCCACGTTTGCTTTGGCCATTAATATATACACTACCGTTCATAAGTAGAAGACCACGTCGGAAAATCTGTATTAAAAGTTAAAAGAATACACTATAAGCAAAACGTAAATTATTATCTGCTAAATTAGGGCATCCTAATTATTTTTTAAAATGTTTCTGTGCTATTTCTAATCTACTCAGAATAAAGTTACTCTTATAAATGCTTTGTCGATACTCCGTTGATTCGATTTTTCTGTCCTAGTTCGTCCCTGTTTTTCTATAGAACTAAAGTCTTATTTCTGTTGTAAAAAACTGTTGCATTTGACGAAAATTTACTCCAATTATCTAGTCTAAAGCGTTTTATTTTAACACTTTGTTACATTTCAAAGTTCTACTGCGTAATCTTTTAAGTTATTTTCAGCTTCATATTTATTCTCCAAATACTCATCTAATAACTTGGAAATATCATTGTTCGTCTACGGTACATGGAGTTACGTCACTGCGGATTAGCTTGCCAATTGCACCAGCCCTTTTCTTATTTATAGCAAAACGAAATCTAGTCACCATATCCAGTCCATTCTATATAATACTTTTCTAGAGCACCTCGATCTCTTATGCCATATATCGTTATTGATTTCTTTTTCAATATACGAGGTATGTTTCAGAATTAATGAGAATGATTAGTTTTACAGTTTTTAATTGACAATTTAATACAGTTTAGTATTATCTCCTTCAAAGTATACACCTTTGGAGTGTCTTCAGTGAGCTTCCACTCCTGGTAATGATTCTGGAAGACTTGTCCCGTTAGGCTGTTTAGAATCTGCATCGTGACTCTTTGGATGTTGTTTATTTTTCCGTAATGGGAACCTTTCAATTTCCAATTGAGCATACTTTGAAAGGGACCGTATTAAATTGTAGATACATTCAATTAAACACTTCAAAACTAATCATTTTTCGTTAACCCATACGCAGTACATAAAACATCTTTATTTTTCGCTTCAAAACTGTGTCCACCTACTGTTATCTTCGTTAATCATAATTTTATGCCTTTTTAAGGTCATTATGGATGCAAAAACTAAATTGTTTTATTTTTTATACAATAAGAGCTTCAATGTTTAGTGTTCGGCCTTGTGAGTACTCCTACATTATTATTTTTAATACTTTCCCATTTACAGTATGCGCAAGTAAGCCATTTTACAATCTCTTTACATTGCAATATTTTTTATTTTGCCTTTTATAAATTTGATATTGTATCGTGAAATCTGCTTCGTCACCACAAGGCTTAACTGATTCCATTGGCATATATTGATGCATACTACTACCATTTTGAAATAAATTACGGATTCGTCTGTGGATTTTGCTGTTCGAAGGAATGTAAGAATATTGTTGATGATATGTTAAGAGGTGGACCAACTTTATATATCTAATTTATGAAAATCGTCTACTTGTTTGTTAACTTTAAGCTATTAATGATCTCTCTCACTTCCAAAACCCAGGAATATTTTTATCTTCCAAAAGAAGTGGTGTTGTCTGAATTCATATTTTCATCATTTGTTTAAGAAACAATATTATTTGTTAGGCGCATTGTAAATAAATGCAAAAATACATAAACGAATCTTTCTGTTTTCTGATAAAATAGGATCAGTTTCTTCTTTTAATAATGCTGACAACCTAACAGAATTTAACTTTCTTGATCCAAGTTGTATTAGTTCAATCAAAATAGCAAATCGAAATTTCTCCGTGTTTCCTAATATTATTCAATTGGCATATGGACAGTAGTTTTTGAAGCTTTTAGTATATTTATAATGTAATATACGATTCTGCCTTCGTTATGATGAGTAATTATTGCAGCAAGCTTTTCAGTGTTCAGTCCTTTACTTTTAACAGTATCATGCAAATAGATTCAACACAATTATAAGTGGTAATGGCTAAAATACAAATGAATGAAACTACTGCATAAAACATCTGTTACAGCTGTATACTTGCAGATGTGCACTTTATATTGAAATTTAAATAAAATAGAAATAACGCATGATAATATATAAAGTTATTGGTTAGATCCGAATCTGCTTAAACAAATGCTGGTGATAACATTGTTCTATCAATTACAGAAAAAGTTAAAAAAACAAATAAACAGTTAAATCAACAATTTTTATTAAGATAGATCCCAAAAAAAGAAAAAAAGCAAAAATTAAGATGTCTGTTTTAGTTAATATTTATTCAGTTGAGGACGTCTGAATTATTACATTGAAACTTACAATAGATTCATGGACAGATTTGTTAGTATTGATTAGCATGAGTTAGGGTAAAAGAAAAATATTTACTTAAAATTAAGTCCTGTTTTGTTTTGCAAATTTATCAAGGTGATCCTTCTAAATTAACATACTAGTTCTAAAATTAATACCTTGATGTGTTTTGATATTCCTTTGAGTGTACTAAAATCATCCCAGAGTTCAAGGAAACAAATTACATGCTTACGTTTCGTTTCTCAAGTTTTTTCTTTTTCTTTTTTTCAATTGATAAATGATGACACACCAGTATTTATCCACTGTAATCTCGAAGAAAAGGTTGTTTAGCAAAATTTTAATGGCTTGATGAATATTTATGGTAATAAAAACTTTTTGATTTGAATTTTGTTGGTACAGGATCCAATTTTGTTGTATGTACAGGCCGTTTTTGATTGGCGACCCAATCTGAGAATCTCATTTATTGTAAAAGATTTTCGTAAATTTCATTTTTTACGTACTTAGGTTTTCGATAAAGAAGTGTGAGTTTTATTCGAAATGATTAACGATCTCTTGTAGCACTGTGCACCCAAAGGTATCCATGCTTTCTTTCCAAGAACACAGACCCTTCTGTAAAAACTACGTTACTCCAATGTATAGTGATATTTTGGCATGTCTTTACCAATTGTTAATTAACATGGTACTCTAAGAACAGAGTTTTAGTTTTGTACTTCTCCACTACTTGAAAATCGTGTAATCGTCATTTAATGATAGTTATAGAAACTTTTATTGGGCAATTTCGCTTGAACTTGATGCAGTGTTAAACACCAAAAAATAACTGTTAAATGATTTTATCGTACCTTTTGGCAGTGTTTCACTACATTCATTGCTTCGGTAAGTCATCAACTCTGCAATTTTTTTGGCTTGAGTATCAAGTAATAAATCCACCATTCAGATGTGTATGCGTAATAATTTACGTGTTTTTTATAGCACAATCCATTTCATTGTTATAATTTTTAACAAGTATACAGGTGCAACAATATGCTTAATAAAGTAGTTAACACTAGAATAAAATGCAGGTAGCGATTTCCACAGTTCATTAGCTTCATTAGCATTTTATACTGCTTCTTAGCTTTTGGCACAGCTTGTATGCGTAAAGCCTTTTTGGTATTTTACCACAGTAACCAGTAACTTACCATAGATATCGGGAGCAATTGATGTCACTTCTTGTGTCTGCTTGAGCTTTGGTTTCATTCTGTGGCAGTGTTGGCGTGTTCTTTTAAAATGTGCCACAAATTTACAATAAGAGAAAGCTCAAGCGATTTTGTTACTTTGACACTCTGTTCTCTTAAAACTATCACAGGAGTTTTATCGGCAAGAAACGTTGTCTCAATAAAGATGTAAGTAGTCTATGGTGACATTATCATAAAACTTCATAACAGACTGCTTCAGAACTTTCTCCCACATGTTGGTATAACCTATGTTATTTATCCACCTGTTGTACAAAAACACTTCTTCAATACCTTGTAATGCAATCCACCAACAGATAACAATACTACCATCGTTTTTCATACTTTCAGAAAATATATTATGGAAAAAATGCTTCTCTTGTTCTTAAACGAGGTAATAACAAGTCATTCAGCGCAAATGTCCATCTAAGAGTAACGGTTGTGGTCCAGCATCTTTTCCCAGTACGAGATTTTTGTCGGACTGCATCTAGCTCCAGTTGGATTCATTTGAAATTCGTCAATAAAAGAATTGACTCTGTCTTTGTTTTTATTATTAATGAGGGAGATAACAGAATCCTAGTAGTTACGTCTATTATAAAAAGGTATAGTGTAGGTGTAGCCTACTTACTTGATCTGTGTTTGATTGGTCTGACCAAAGCTTTAGTCTACATATCTGCTGTCCGTTACTTGTACTTTTTACCTACGCAAGTCGCTGATTTTGATGTTTTATTGTCAGTAATGGTTTGTGTTGCGATTTTCGGGTACGTAAATTTGCAATAATTAATCTTCACCTAGCCATATGCACAGAAATAAATGTCCTTCGCTGAGCTCACAGTTCGGCATTAATTATTTCAACCGGTTTATGGCCATCACGAAGGACACCATGGCCTATTAGGGAATTTCCTCGGAAAATTGCTCGGTTTCCGCCGTTTTTTCGGCAAATTTCTATACAGCTCAGTACCGTTTAATTATATTTTGGGGTACATAACGCGAACACCTTATCGTCTGTGCAAATTTTATTTGTGGTGGCCTTTGTTTATTCAGTAAATTGTCCTGGCCTCCTAGAGCTTCAGAAATCTACGGGTTCTTTGATATTATTTATCTCTTAATATAGCACTCAATACCATTTCAATTTGCAAACAAACGCTGCTTAAAATCCTAATGTGGTATTTATTATGATACCCGTAATTTTTTGGGGTGCCTGTAACATATCGCCGAACCTTACTACTTATATATATATATATATCACTTGCTTGTTCTGTAGTTTTTAATCAAACTAGAAGCGTATCTAAATTATACCAAATTGTCTTTTTTTTTAATCATATAGCCAAATAAACCGTTCGCTCCATTTAACTAACTGCAAGAAACAATGTTCATTCGATTCAGTCACAGCATATTAAACTGTACGCGTTTGCGTGCTACAACTAAACCGTGCATGTGCTTATGTAACACCTTCTTGAATCTGTAGAAAATTAGAACGTAATTAAAATGATACTTTCTAGTTGATAGAATAATTACCGTACTTTTAAAGTGACAAGACCTAATTTATGGAGCTGTCTTTAGAAAAAAGAATATCTTATTATATAGATATTTCAAATTCTTTTTTATTTGTTGCTAAAATAATTCGTACTAGCAATATTCAGTTCATTTTCACTGTACGTATATTCGCGTCGCTAATCTTACCATTCGTATTATTTCTGTTTAAATTGTTGTTGTTATTCCCGACCAAAATTAACTCATCTTCGGTACCATCCATTGCGTTACTTATCCTGCATTTCTTAAATGGCTTTATATCTCATGAATTGTTTAACCAGATAAAAACTTTTGAAAATGTTGCCCGTTTCATATTACAGCAGCAGGGCATTGCTACAACATAGTGATTTGGCTCTGCTATCTATTTATTGATAGACATGTGAAGGGTTGTAGTTGATTTGTGAGATTTCCAAATATGATAGCTACTTGCATATTTATTTCTTTTAGAAGCTTGTAGGTTATTTTCGTTCTATGGCTTCTCAATTCATCTCACACTAATACTGTAGACTTTTTAAAAATTACCTTAATCTTTTGTATCAACAATTTCATACTTCTTCCTTTCATCGAGAATGATAAAATTGCTACCGGGAATTTAATATTTGGGTAACATTTAAAGATATTCATGGGCAGTAGTTTTCTTCCATCCACGGAACAAGCTAAAATTACAGTATACTGAGTTTTTCATAACCTCTTATTTTAATAACAATTAGTTAGGCATTCTTTTAGAGAATTTAAGGATTGAAACCTCGTTGTAATTACATGGGTTTGCTCGCCTTCTTCTCACAGTGGCTATACGACATGCAGTAGCCCAGAAGAAGCTGCAATGCAACTGAAAGTGAAACGTTGGCAGACTCAACCAATTACGATGTGGTTTCAACCCGGAAGCCTAATTTTTTTAAAAGAAAAAAAAAAAACGACCGCGGAGTCTACAACAACAATTAATCAAGTGCTCTTTGAATCTACGGTGCAATTTGAAGAAATATCAAAAGTTAGAGACACAGCAATTTGATTAAACTCAAAGTTAAATTTCCTTGTCGCCGATATTACAAATTCATGGAATCCCATAATTTTACCGTTATGATCAGTCGGCATTTTTTCGACTAGAGTGGTTTCTAGACATATGCATAATGCACGTGTTTCATGGTATCCGGTAAAATTTAAAATTCCATTATTAGTTGCACGTACTTTCGCTTCAAAAATTCTCATATTTGTGGAAACAGATATTCCGATGTTTTGATAGCTAGTTATAAAATTTTTGGATTTTAAACTTCTAATTCCCGCTATTTTCTAGGTGCAAACGGAATATTTCCTTATGGCAGTTTTTAATGTCTCTCTTGTTTTCTCTGGTGGTTAGAAATCAAAATATGTCACTCTCTCCTTGTAATTTTGAGATAACAATTTGTAAGCATACTAATTCCCTAATAAATATACATATTTTAATGCTAATTTCGGGCCATAAGAGACACCTCAATCCTAAATCGATTTTTCAATGCAGAAGGCTTTGTCTTATGGATCGAAAAATACGGTAATACGTTAAGCATTACTCTCAACCCTTAACCACCGTAGTGCAAATACTGTAACGTCTTGACCGTTGTGCGGTCTTGATGACCGCATATAATAAACAAACTTTAATTACCAAAATATTTTTTTTTACCCATTGAGAACATTCTTATTGGATTGAGTGCACCCTAAAATAAAACGCAAGATGCCTTTTAACACAGTTCGTTCTTTAATTAACATAAACCAAACAAAAAATTCGTAAATGTCATATTTTGCTCTGTTTTTAACACAAACGCTAGAATTTTTCTTTAGTAATATTCTATACGACAATAAGAACAGATTCTTGACAATAAATGATCATCATCATCATAAAACAAATAAAAAATTGTAGAGGGTCAAATGCCCAAAGATTGTGTTTACAATTTTTACAAATTGTGGCAAAATTTACACACATAAAAGGTTTCTTTTTGAATTCTAGAAGAACAAGTGGAACATGTTTTTCGTATTTCCAGTTTTTCTTCTAGAACTCCCGCTCAATCCGGTCGATCGGCGCTGTATAGCGATATTGTGCTTCTGGGATCTCGCGCGACAAACAAAACTGCGATGACCACTTATAGCAATTTTTCCCGTAAAAGAATTTTACGTTGTTTCGAGAAGTGCCGCCGCTAGTTTCAGTTTCGTCCGGCAGTTCATTAGTTTCTTCTGTTTCTTCTCTCTCACTAAGTTCAATTTCTGAGTCTGTTTCATGTTCGCTTTCTTCATAACTGTCCTCATTTATACTGTTTTGGTCACTAATATCTTCACCTTATGCCTCTTCATACCATGCTAGTAAAGTGCTCTCATGATCAGGATCGCCTCACCGAACCGTTTTGAATGTGGTAGGATTTTTACTCATTATTTTGTGCAAAAAAAGCGCAACTCAAATACATATTAGCGTTAACACCGTAGACCGGTCCCTGTGACCGCTTCATAACTTTAGCCGTGTTTTTATTGCACCAAAACACTTGAAGGTAACGAGAAAACGGATCTGTGATATTAAAGTGAGGACAGGATAAACAAAAACAATAATCTGTTGCGGTCACTGAGACCTCACTATGGTGACTAAAGGTTAAATTTCACAGTATTCTTCGTATGATTTAATATTTACAAATTTTTATCATCCGCGAACCAAGCGAAGCAAATATATTACCACATTGTTGGAATTATTGTAAAGTAGTGTGATTCATTTCGTAAAATTTTAAAATGACGTTGATATGTCATCGATTGTTACGAGCGCAAGAACAATCTCTGAATGTTTTCTATCATCATCTCACTAAACAACGAATGCATTATTGACTACGCGTGTTGAAACAAATTACAGGATATCTAATAATGCTTCTGTACGAATTTTCGCTACTGTATTACGTAAGTGAGGTCTTTGATCTATACTAGCTGATAACTATTCAAATCATTAGTCAAATGACACGGCGGAAATGCTTGAACAGAGTAAATGTGAATGTACTTATATTTTTAAATAAACAGAAGGTAACTATAATTACGTTAGAGTAAACATTTTCTATAGGTAAGTGGGTTTAGTAAGCTGTGAGTGTTCTTGTACAGGATACAAGGTTACAAGTGGTGTAATTACGGTTACATATACATGCACATATACATAAATCGTATCTCTAATAAGAAAATAAACTAATATGTGAAAGAACTTACATACAGTATTGACAGAATGAACCGCAACGCCTGATAATTGCAGCTAATTTTGTATATAGTTTTCATAAATATGCAATGATTTGTGAAAGAAATTTAATACAGATACAGAAAGGGAATTCATAACACACGTGAATAGATAATACTTTTCTGGAATATAATTAAGAGCTTATGATTTTTATTTTAGCTAATACACATGTTTGTAAAAAAATATATAATTCCTAATTAGATAAAAGCATGACTTAAAATGTGAAATTTGATTTATTTCTAGAAACATAGTAACCCTATTTCATATTTAGTTCAGCTTCCATTGTTTTTAGTAACAACTCTAATTCTACTCGGCATGGAATTTAACAATTTTTGTGAATATTTTCCGTAAATGCCTTCAGTTCATATTTTTTGGAGCGCTTCTACTAGCTGCTACTTAAAACGTATACATCTCATCCACGTGCATAAGCTGAACATTTCTAACTTCTCCCGATGTTCATTTAGCATAAAAGTATAGTCTTCGTTTGACTACTCTGGAACTCTCTGCACACCTTTAGGTACAGCAATTCTTCATATATTTCTAAAATTTCTTCATCCATTTGAAATTTCCTTGACTTTTCTTATTAGTGTACAGCCATTATCTATGTCTTCGTCACTCAGTTTTCTTGAATACCTTTGTTCATGTTAATGCTGTCATCATCGGGGTCTGTGAGATTCCTCCAACTATCATCTTCATCTGAAACTTAATAGAAATTTTCCTCATCAAGATATAATGCGAAATGTAAGCTTCCACAGCAGCAAAAACATAGCAGGCGGTATATATAGATAAATTAATTCTAGTTTCTAGTATAAACAAATCATAATGATGTAATATAACATTGATTTTGCTGAGCTTAAGAGACTCTTGAAATGTGTAATCATCTTCAAGACAAAAGAAAGTTTAACTCTGCGTGTATGTATACACATAAGAACTACATATACCTGCTTTTGTTTGCTAAAAAATGCGTGTGTATGACATACATACATCGATCTTTTACGACAATTATTTTTTGCACGAATTTGTTATGTGACTAGGAATAAAACACAAACTTAAAGGCTTCAAACAAATCGCTTTAGCAATGACTCAATACCTGCAATAATACTTCGTCAAATTATAATTAAATTAGCAAAACATTGTTTACTTGTACGTTTATAGGTGCTTATATGTCGTATGAATAATATACTATGTTATTTTAATTTTAGATAGTTTTTACTTAAGAATGATTGTATATATTTTGTTGGTGCGCAAATAAGGCGACACTTTTTACATTATTTTAACAACCTCGTTAGGTGGAATATTACAAGCCTATTTGTAAATCGTTAGTAGAAGACTAACGAGTTCTTGGCGTAAATGGACGTAAATATGTTATTATATACTGATTATGGTTACAATACTGTAATGAAATGAAATAAAATAATTTTAACAGAAACTATCTCATTCAACTAATAGTTTCTGTTTATTTAAATTACAAAAAAGTTTTAATTAATGTTGTGTCTTAATACATTGAAATCCGTTGAACTAACAGAATTGTTTTTGTTAGTGTCTAATAAACAAAATAAACGTGCTCGTAGGGTTATTTGTTGTTAAGGTGATGGTGGATGGTATTTCGAAATTTTGATCTAAATAATTTATCGAAATAAGAAAAATAGGAAGTTATCACTTAAAAATGTGTCAATGTCATTATTTGAAAGCTTATCATTGTTTGAGGGAAATTAAAAATTGGTTCAAAAATACATATTTGATTTACCGAAGCAATTATTCCAATTGCTTTGAATTTAAGGAATCTATTGTATAATATTATTGTGTACAGTAGTATTTGCAGCTATCAGGAGGCAAATTCTGTCTTGAAATTAATCTTAGTTGTTAATTACATAAACAGTGCATCTTTTAAGAAAGGTGGTTCCTTATGACAAGCATTTCTAGTTTTTCAAGTTCACACAAACATTGGCCTTGTTTACGTAAGCTATTCGAAACTCAACTCTCAATCATATGTATATGCATGTTATATTTTACTTATAACCAAAACTTTTTAAAATTATTCATTGCTTTACAGTCAACTACAACAGATTGCATTGAGCAAATGCTGAAATCGCATCGCTCGTATTTACAAATAAATAGTCTTAAAATAACAGTTTGATTTATAAAATTAATATGAAATTTCCGTTGACTTTTTAAACTATAAATTATACTTTTCGTTGTGATTTCCATTGTTAAAATCTAATGAAGATTATTTTATGGTTTCCGATAGGATTCGAACCCACTACTCCTGTTCTTTAGAGAAGTGCCTTATCATTTTTGCCTTGACGTAGAAATACCTGTAGGTGTATCATAATATCTGTGCCAACACAATATTAATAGTGTTAAGTTTTTAATCAATTGAATTAATATGAAAGTTTTGTCAGGTTTTTAAATGATAAATTATCATTTTTCTTGTAATTTCCAATGCTAAAATTTAGTAAAACATATTTTATGCTTTCCGATAGGATTCGAACCCACAACTATTACATCAAAGTATTAAAAATGATTCGTTCCTACGATCTCCGTGGCGTAATTGAAACCGAGCTTGTCTAGGGAACAGGAGCTCTGGGTTCGAATCCTACCGGAAACCATCGAATACTTTTCATTAAATTTTAATGTTGGAAATTTCAACTAAAATCATAATTTATCGTTTAAAAAGTCAACGGAAGTTTCATATTGATTTAATTAATCATAACTTTGGCATTATTAATATTGTGCTTAGTCAGATATTACGATGCATCTACATCAAGGAATTAAAAGTTATTCGATCCCACAGTCTCCATGGCGCAATTGGAAACGCACTTATCGGGTGAGTAGAAGTTGTGGATTCGAATCCTACTGGAAACCAAGACATTTTCACGCTGGAAATTATGAAAAGAAATCATAATTTGTCATAACAGCCTGAGGGTTAATAGAATAATTTGTTATCTGGGCGTCCACGAAATTGTGCTTTATGAGATGAATTTTTTTAAATATTTATCGAGAAATATCCTAATAGAGACAAGTTTTCTTAATAACATATATAGCACTAATAATAATTATAGCTTAACTAAATCAAATATAAGAATCGGTTATAATTATAACCTAACCGAAGCAAGGAGCCAATCTTGATGAGACTTCATTAGTACTACATTAGGTATATGCCTCGCTTTTGTCTAACTCTACTTAAAAATAGAAAGAAAAGAGACACGTTAATTAAATGCTCACATTTCTATAACTAAGCTAAGATTCTACATGCGTGTGCGACCGTTGGCAGCAGTAATAAAATGCATTAGCAAGCTCCTTGTCCCAAAGAAGACACACAATAACCACAATGACCGCAATGAGCGCAACTGATCACAACTGACCGAAATTGAGCGATAGAGCACAATATAAGAGTGGTTGGTAGATTGTTATGTCTCTTGTATACAGAAAATGAGAACTATCGTTTGATTTGGTTAAATTTATAGTAAGAGGATGGAATAAGACCATAGAAACGTATAGGTAGATTGTAATGTCTGTTCTAAACCGAATTTTGTCATACTTAATCGCATAAAGAAGATGATTTTATCGTAAAACGTTAAAATTTTTAGTCGTCCGCGGGTCTGTTTTAAATATGCTCAAGTTTCTTTTTATTCCGGGAATATGTCTCAAATATGCGCTCTGTGTTTTCTGGGTACTGTTAATAATATATATTAGGTTATTATTTTTATAGGTACTAAAATGGATCATGAATTATTAACGCTACTAAACTGCGCTAACATTGTATGCTAGATAAGATTTATGTTTTCTTTTATGAATATGCAAACCACGACATAAGATGCCCATTAATTTAGTTAATCTCTGCAATATCTGTACAGAAATATAATTATTGTATTTTTATTATCATCATCATCATCATTTTATTATTATTATTATACTAAAACTAATTCTAAACTAAGATATTAAGTTAAACGAATTTGGCTTATTTAACATTTGTAGGTGCAATTAAAATTATCAAAAAATAAATATGTACGCCTACTCACAATTATCATAAATCATAAATGAAACCTTAGATTGGCGTCGGAATCAATATTTTCTGTAGTATACGTTAGCTAAACCATGAATATTGAATTTTTTGATTTGAATTTCTTATTTTTCGTAGCAGAAAATCAATTATTTCTTTATATGAGGGCGACCTGAAATGTTTCCGGAATCGACAAGAAAAACACGATATTGGTGTGGTTTTTTATTTTCATTCTTCGATGTAGCCTCCTCAAAGATCAATACACTTTTTCAAACGGTGCTCCAGTCTCTTCAACCCGTCGAAAAAGTAAGATGTATTGAGGTCTGCAAAATACCCATCTGTAGGGGCGACGACCTCCTCATTTGAGGCAAATCTCTTTCCTCTTAGTGATTTTTTCAGGTTTGGGAATAGAAAACAGTCGATGGGGGCTAGATCCGGCGAATATGGAGGATAGAAGTGTAAGTCAAAGCGCAACTCAATCAATTTGGACACCACGATGCGGAATGAATGACTTACAAACGAGGCCGATTCTCCTTCAATACTGCATCAAACGGGTCAATAAATCGTTGTAGTATTGCCTCGTGATCGTTCTTTCCTTCTGCAGATAGTCGATGAGGATTACACCTTGGGAATCCCAAAAATTGTCGCCATGACCTTTCCGGCCGATGGAACGGTCTTTGCTTTCTTCGCAGCCGATTCGCTCGGAAAAGTCCACTGCTTCGACTGTTTCTTTGTCTCCGGTATGTAGTGATGGATTCAAGTCTCATCCACGGTTATGAAATACATGAAGAAATCCCTTGGATTGCGACTTCGTTTTTGCTCCGATGTGAGCAAACGCGGTATCCATTTTCATACTCAAAATTTCGTATGGGATATGGCCAACGCGTTCTTCTCAGAGTTGTTTCTGCTATCTCTTTCAGCTACAATCGGCGATCGGTTAACATGGCATCATGAATCTTGTCGACCATTTCATCGTTGGTAGCGGTTTGTGGGAGTCCACTGCGCGGAACCTCTGGCAAAATATTTCGAATTTCTGCCGCCGTTTTCCCAGTTATTCAAAAGTGATTTTATCCGTTTTTGCGAAGCCGCCTGGCATGCTACACAAAACACACTCTTAGACAACACCTATTGACAGTAGATGTCTGAAATTTTGACAGCTGTCATAAAAAAGGTTGCCCTTGTCGAATCCACTTCAACCTTCGTGCGCCATCTCTTGTCGATTCCGGAAACATTTTAGATTGCCCTCGTATCTATATTCCAAACATCGTTACCTTCGTATTATTCTTCATATTATTCGAATCTATTATACCTTATCTTATCCATTTCTGATGAAACATCAAGATTGCTTCATAATTAATAATCAGATTTGATTAGTACGAACATATATACACTATCGCTCATTGAAAACGCTTCTTTGAACCCCGCGCAAGTAGATGTATACGCATACTTGACAAAAGTGCCGAATTTAAGTGCTCCAACTAAAATCATAACGTTCCGATTAAAATTTCTTAGAATCTGTATGAAGGATGCGGGCCCATAAACAGCTATGTCGCAAATTGTTCGAATGTTAAATGTTAAATTCAATATCGAAATATTGAATTTAATTCATTCATTTTTTCTCTAAAATTGGCAATTATTGAATGCTGTTGATTAAAGGATTTAATTTGGGTATTAAGTGAAAATAGCTCCAGTATAAATAAACTAAGGTAAAATTAAGAGCGCACGTTTAAAGTTATAAAATTTTTTGACCAAAAAGGATTAAGTCCAGAGGATGATAACTTTATCAATACCGTTGAACCATTTCGGAATATAAGTCGTCCAGGAAACATGTTTCTTAAAACATCCATGCAAATTCGCAGAGTATGGTTTGTTGCTCCATATTGCTGCTATGTGCTACCCCATCATTGCAACTCAGCAAGTAGAGAATATTGGAGCAGCTTTGGTCAGCTTCCTCGAAAAATTACGGACCTGGTATTTCAAATGCAACCACGCCATATCATGACTTTTTCAGAATGTAGGGGTTGCTCGTGACTTGTTGAGCTTGTTCAGGAGCCCAGTATCTAAAATTTTTCCTATTTACAGATCCCGATATGTGGAAATGCGCCTCGTTACACATTATTAAATTATTTGAAACATTTGGGTTAGGTAAATTAATAGAAAGCTCCAAAAAATTGCATTCGTGCAGGTAAATCTTCCGGTAGAATTTTTTGAACAACTTGAATTTTATACGGATGGAATCCTACGTCCTCGTGTAAAATTTAACCAAAATTTCTTTGTATAATGTTCCATGAAACTGTTTGACACCTTATTGAATTGTGAGACTTCTTATTACAGCTTAGCGCACTCGTGTCACGCTGAAATAGTCGTTGCATTTCAATGACCGATTCCCATCAATAATACGCCGCTACACAAAAGCTATGTTGATTCAACGACTACATTTCGGTGGTTACTAAATTGCATTACGTAGAGATTCATTTAGGCTATTGATTATATCCACCACTTTATTCATGTTCGAACAGTGGCGTTTCAAAAACCGTCAATACACATTAGTCTATCCTTTATTTCATGCATACTTGAGACATTTTGGACATTGGGATATATGTAGGCATATTCTGCATAAGAAATGCTATAAGATGGCACTAGCAGTTTAATTTAGTTGATTTTTGGAACGGCACTCTTCATAGATTTACGATAAAATGGAAGAAAAAGACTTATATCAGCTAGTTGTGATCTCAAAAATATTACTACATTATAATGTTGAAATTACAAATTTATAAGCGACAGTGCATAATATATACAGACAATTATCGTTTCGAATCGATATTACACGCCGCAGTTGGTACATTTTATACGGTTTGCATGGATTGCAATGGTGTCGAGGTGACTTAAATTCCGTTTACACACATGGAAACAAAAGAAGCAAGAAATAAATTATTTATCAAGGACTCTTGCTAGAAACTGTTGGAGGAGCAAGTGCTTGTCGATGCTTTCAGTCTGTGATGAGTTCTATTGTTTTAAACGCAAACAACTTTTCGTTACCCTTTCTGTGTGTAGTAAATAAAATAAAATCTTTTATAGTGCGTACTTTCTTAGTGAAGTGCAGTTACATCACATGTAAGCATGTCTCATAAAGCCAATGAAAGTAAGTAACTGGTAATAATTCATGAGGGAATTGTAATAGTTAATTATGCAACCCATTATGTTTAGTGCATTAGTTGTATTTCCGATAAAACATGACGATGAATAATTGTATATTTTATTATTGCGCTTATAAACGACGTTCGACAAACAATGGCACCGCAGTTCGTGTTGTGTTGTCAATGTACGAAGTCAGTGATAACGGTGATTGCAAACGCTTTCTCTGTATATAAATTCGTGTAACTCAAAAAAGTATGGATAAGAAACTGACGGAAGAAGGTGGCGATTTGTGGAGTAAGTTATCAAAATTACGTTTCATCAAATACTTGTGTAAACCCATTAACACCCATTTATAAAGACATCCAGAGACTTTTAAATTCTGAGCAATAAGATAAGGTAATTAAAAGAAGTTTTAACAATATTCTTCTACGACTTTGTAAATCTATTCGTAATAACATGCGAAAATAAATGGTTGCAAATGCACTTTACTTCTTTGAGTTCAGGAATTGAAGAAGATAACTCTTTCTCTGAGGAATTTTAAATTCAATTATTCAAAAGCAAGTCATGCGTAATAAAATTACATTTAACTAGGCAGGTTGTTCAGTTTTCGCAGTGCATTATGCGATGGTTGTCTTTTAAGACAATATAGAGCTGGAATAAAAGAGTAGATAGCTTTTAAAGACTTTATTGTTTTTCGAAGAAACCTCCACGAAAGGAAATGCACTTCTGCATTCTTTCCAACCAACTCTGGCAGCAACTATTTCACTTGTTTGTTTGTACAGTCAAAACTGCGCTTTTGAAGGCATCGATTGCTCCTCCTGACGACTGGAACCTTTGACCACGCAATGTGTTCTTGATTTTCGGAAAGGTAAAACCGTTGCTACGTGGCCTGCTTTCGAGACAAATGTCGTAAGCATATTTTTGGAGAACGGATGACTTTTTCCAGCTCTTCTTCATCCTAGAGCACCCAAACGAACGGCTGGCGTTTATTTTCTGACTTCTGTGAGTAAATCCAAGATTCATCATCGTTGAAACGGTTCAGAGCTTTTCACACCAATTTACCGCAACTGCTTTCTTCGGTCAACAGATGCGGTATCAAACGGGAAACTAATTTCTTTTACACACAGTTCTTCGCGCAAAATTTTTTGAATAGAGATTTTTGAAATTCATAATGAAGCCTCAATCTCACGATATGTCACATATCGATCTTCGTTAATGCGCTCAGCATTGATGTTTTTCTGAGTCTGGTGCACATGCTTTTGGATTGTCGCTAAGGCCAATCCGTCCAGGTTTATATTCCTGGTACCAACGAAAAATTGCTGACTGATGTGGTACTTCATTGCTGAAAATAGAAACCTTGGTGAGGCATTCTTGAAATAATAATCTTTGAAGATTATAAAAAATTATTGCGCGGAAATGCACTCTTTTCAATTCCATGTTTCAACTAACTTTCAACGATACTTTGGATTTAGGTTAACTAAAGATGGAATTAGTTTTTAGTACTGATATTTGATTAGTGGCTCCCTCTATGTCCTAGTATGCAAAACTTAAAAGACATTCTTCGTACAAGTTTTTTTTCTTTAATGGAATAACATATATTATCGTATTTGGAGATGTACCCTAACAATTCAAGTCAACTTCCTTGAGCATTCCCGGTATCTATTTATCACAGGTTTTGAGTTAATTGGGACTTTTAGAAGCTGTTTGAGAAATATCGGTGACTTCTTTTAAAGTATTACACTTTAAAAGCACTAAATGGTAGAGTAGCGATTCAATGTTTTTCAACTAAGTTTTCTTGGAGTTTCAATTAAATCAATTAAAAAGGAAACAATATATTTTTAGTTATAAAAACATGTAACACATGAGCTGAAAAGTCCCGGGCCTAACACATAGATGACGCTAGTTTTATTGCAGTCACCTTTCTCTCAGTTAGTACTAACCTTCAAAAGACAGCTGTTAAAATTTCATGATATTCTATTCATTAGTTTGTGAGTTATTGTGCTAAGAGTCACGCTACTTTTGTCATTTTCAAAACAATGGATCAAAAACAATTTCGTGTTTTAATTTTACACTGCTTCTTGATGGGAAAAAAATACCGTTCAAGCGAAGCAACGGCTTGAAAAGTGTTATGGGGACTCCGCTCCATCAGAAACAATAATAAAACGTTGGTTTGTTGACTTCAAACGTGGTCGTAGAGACACCGATGATGCAGAACGCAGTGGACGTCCAAATGAGGCGGTAACATCAGAAAACATCCAAAAAATCCACAAAATCGTTTTGAATGATCGAAAAGTGAAGTTGCGTGAGTTAGCTGACATCGTAAAGATATCAAAAGAACGTATTGGCTTTATATTGCATGAGCATTTGACTATGAGAAAGCTCTGTTCAAAGTGGGTGCCGCGTTTGCTCACTGTTGACTAAAAACAAGAACGTGTTGATGATTCTGAGCAGTGTTTGGCCATGTTTAAACGTAACAAACCGGAATTTTTGCGTCGATATGTGACAATATCGACTATCTTGAGAAAGGAAATACCATCAACAGTGAATATTATATAGCGTTATTGGAGCGTTTGAAGGCCGAAATTGCAAAGAAACGACCGCATATGGCAAAGAAAAAAATTTTGTTTCATCAAGACAACGCACCGTGTCACAAGTCAATCAAAACAATGGCAAAACTACATGAATTGAACTTCGAATTGCTCCCACATCCACCGTATATGCCAGATTTGGCTGCCAGCTCAATTGAAATAGAGTAGCAGAGAGAATCTAATGAGAGGAAAACTAAAGCATGTATTGCCAGTACATAAAACATGTTATATCATCGCCAAAAACAGAGAAAGTTCCCTTTTTATCGTGACGATCAAATATCTTGAGATGTCAGCAACTAGTTGCGTTAACGTTAAGTGGATATTCAGATCAACATATACATAAATGGATGTTTCATGAATATATACTCACAATCGAAAAAAAGTAGACACGGGAATGGTAGCAGTACCTTCAGATGTCAATTAGATCGTTGAAATCTATGTATAGTATCAACATAAATGACGCGTTTCTCTTAATAAAAAGGTGTGTGTAACGTATCGTTATTATTGTAGCTAACTTTCTTAAACGAGTATAAACATTTAATTCTCCAGAATCGTGACAGAATAAAATAGACACCTACTAATTTAAAAAAAGATACTATTCTCGCTAAATATTTTAAAATTTTTAAATTAGACTAATATATTGTCGATCCACCTTTACTTGCGTGAAGTGCTGCGAGTCGTTGTGGCATAGAATCTATTAAATGATTAATGGTGTCTTCTGGAATATTTAACCACTCTTCTGTAACGGCTGCCACAAGTTCTTCCTTATTGCTGGGTTTTCGGGGTCGTTTCGCCATATTTGTCTGGATTATGTGCCAAACATTCTCTATCGGACTCATGTCTGGTGATTGGCCTAGCCATGGTAAAATCCGAATCCCCTGTTCCTCTTTCCATGTGGTTGTTGTTCTTGCTTTGTGGCAGGGTGCTCCATCCTCCGCAAAAGTGGCGTCTTCTTTGAATAAAATGGCGTTGTCGAATATCGGTAGTAGTCCTTCTGTTAATATTTGGATATATTTTGCCACATTTATATTTTCGTCGCAGATTACTAATTGCAATCTTCCACCATACCATATCGCGCCCCACACCATGATGTTCACACCGCCGTATTTCACCGTCTGATGCAAAAATTTGTCGTCCAGTTGCTGTGACGAACGTCTCCATACCCACGTACGACCACTATCACTGAATTGGCAGTATCTGCTTTCGTCGTAAATAATGACAGACCGTCAAAACTTTTCGGGCTTCGTTCGTATTTCGATTGCCCAAGCCATTCGGCGCCGTTTTTGAAACGCCGTAAGGAGAAGTTTTTTCTTTGCCACCCTTTTATACCTCCCCACACTGTGGAGGTATCGCAGAACGGTGCGCTGACTTTTCTGTGAAGTTTCTGCAAGCTCAGCTGTACTTTTTCGCGGTTCTCTTAACACTTTGCGCACAACCACCCTTTTACTTCGTTCAGAAGGTTCGGCACGACCTGGTCTCGGCTCCAATGTTGTTTTTTCCTTGCGTTTAAATTGTGTAATCACACGGTTAACTGTGGGGACAACAGAATATTTAAAAATTTACTTATTTCACGTTGCGAAGCGCCGCGTTCACTCTGGCCAACGATGCGACCCCGGGTGAAGTCGCTGATATCACTCGAACCTTGTAAGCGAGGCGTAGTTGTAACGATACTAAACTATGACGAATTCCTTCCGATACATCTACCCCTACCCTAATGACAAGAGAAAGTTCTTAATTCGTTCTTAGAATTTAGCTGTTTACATATTTATACCGCTGTACCTGGTGTCTATTTTATTCTGTCACCCTAGTGTATTCTTGTTAGTATTCTTTTAATTTTATACTGGAAGGTCCATTTTAAATTTATTACTTTCTCTCCGTGTGTGGTTATTGCAAATAAAGTTGTGACATCACTGCTCCTTATGAAATTTACAACAAATGCCATTAACATGTCTTTTATACACAAAAATACTGTACGGTAAAATGCTGTTATTGCAAACAGTACATTTAATAACAGTGCCAGTCTATTCTAATGTCGGAATTCAATTAAGAAATCTGTTAACACTCGTCGAACATAACAAAGAACGCCGTCGATTCGCCATCATTAATCTAGTCCGGTATTCATACACATACTAACCATACGCGTATGAATCTCGACTACGGGTATGTCCGACCGCTTCGAGTGCACACTCATTTTTGCGGGTTTACTTCTTATTTATATCGCTTAACATATTTTTGCGAATTGATGATGTTGAAACTGTATGGTACCTAATTGAAAAAGAAAGAAACTAATTTTGAGAATTAAATTCTTAAACCTGCTCGCTTTTTTCTTTTGTTTCTATGTATAGTCCGGGAACATAGAAACAGTACTACGAAATTGGTAAAGGTAATGCACACATAGACACTTATCTTATCAACGATAGTATGGATTAACTAGCATTTTTGGACAAATTAAATAACAGAGGTATCTTTTGGTCAATATCATTACAGTTAAATAGAGAAAGTACCTTTAGTATGAAATGTAAGTACGAGCGAAATTTCTATAGTTTCGCAGAATTCTGTTTCCTTTTTTCTTTCTTTGCAGTTTAGTATTAATTTTAGTGCATTAGTTACCGAAAATGTTATTAAAAAAAATATTCTATGCAACCGTTTGTGTGGAACTACATAAAAATTTCCCTTTCTGTTTTGATATTCAAGAATTTGGCGATCTTAACTTTAAGTATATGATGTAATCGGTTTTTTGATAAGAAATCGTCTAAGAATTAATGCTAATGTGATAATAAATTTAGATTTAAGTTTGCCTCTGTAAACCCAGTAAAACAGAAACCGATTCATCTTTCTTCCCTCAAGTTCCCAAGTTCCGCAAAGTTTCAAATGTTACGCTTCTGAGTTTGCAGTTTTTCTTTTTATATTCCTAGATCTGACGTTGCTTTTTCTTTTTACCTTGTAATTATGTAATTTCTTCTTTGAAAATCTGAATGTTAATATTTATCCAATATTGCAACGAATTGCATGCATGAAGGCGGTTCTCCTTTAAATGTATACACCTTAATGCGTTATATCTTTACGTCAGCTTCTCTCACATAAATTGCATCAATTGTCCGACAACACAAGCAATATGCAACTTACCACAAGGTTTTGTTTAACTCTTAACCGCTTCATTGCAATACTTCAGACATGTAAAAAGGTACATAAATATTTTCATATTTACACTTTTATCCAAGCGATGTTTTTAAGTGGTACAATTTCAAGGTGTGTACACATTTCTTGCTGGGGAATTTTTAAGAACTTGTTGCGAATAAAATAAATAAAACTCCCTTATTGTTCACAATGTAGGCACAAGTACTGCGTTCA